>JAALGY010000021.1:1200000-1869626 GCA_032358165.1 Diplosphaera chodatii
GCGTGGGGTGCTGAAGCGGCTTGAAAAGGAGTTCAGACGGGGCGGCGTCAAGGCGCGGCTGATCACCAGCGGCACTGGCGACTGGCGCTTTCTGGACATTGTGCCAATGAATGCAGTGCGTCAGACAGCCTCGCTTTGCATGATGGCTTCTCTTTATGTCCATATTCTCATTCCCATGCTGCTGCAAAGGTGCCTCTGAGCCACCCTGGTGTGATGCTGCAGGGCAAGCATGAGGCGATGGAGCATCTGCGGCGGAAGCTGGGGTTCAGCTATGAGGCGACCGTTGCAGCGGGTGACTCTGGCAACGATCAAGCCATGTTCGAGGGCCGCAACAGGGGCATTCTCGTGGGCAACAGCCAGCCTGATCTGCTCGACTGGCTGGCGGCGCAGCGGCGGCAGGGCCTGGATGATGGCAGGCTGGTGCTGACTGGCAAAACCCGGGCTAGGGGCATCTTGGAGGGGCTTGCGCACTTTGGGTTCTTGTAGACGCCCTTACGAAAACCTCCAGAGTCGAAGTTAAAGTCACATGCGCTTTTGATTTCGTTTCTGTTGTTTCACATGAGGTGCCACGCATTGTCAAGGGAGCGTGGCACAGACGCTGAAGTGGCTCTTATACATCTGAAACCTTAATTCCGCTCGGCGGCTTCGTCCTCGACCTTTCCAAGCCCCTTTGTAGATCCGTGTGGTTGCATCCAATAATCTGATTGATGGCACTTGGCTCCTTCGTACTGGACTGGGGTAACCTTGGTGGGAACCGAAACGTACAGTCAACAAGTCACCGGTCACTACATCAACCGCCAATTCAATTATATAAGCCAGCACACCAAAGCCACTGCTGATGCTCCCGGACAGCCTGAGCTACACTCTCAATCGCGCTCAGAAGCTGCGCCTGAGCAGCCGACCCTTGACGACCAGCTGATGCCACAGCGGTGAGAAGCCACCCTTCGCCAAGTCTGGCCCAAAGGGATCAAACTCTGCACGCTCCAGGGCATCCAGATACAACCCAGTGCCCACGGAGGACAGCAGCAGCGGCCTCGCCTCCCGCGGTACATCTGGTGCCATCGCCCGCGCATCATCCAGGTGCCCCTGCAGCGCATCGAGATGTTGGCAAGCTGTGCATGTGTACTATGCCACTAGAGGCAATCCCTCTCCAACACATGTTCGTGGCACACCTGCCTGCACATGACGCTCACCTTGGCGCAGGCTGCAATGCGGAACACCACCTCCCGAAGCTTTTCACTGACGCTGCCACTGAACACATCTGCTGGCTGGATGCCATGCACGTTGCATAGGTCCGTGGGCAGGTACGTGCGGTTCCTGCAATTTGACATCAGAAATGAAGCTGGCAATGACAGGCAAGTGCATCTGTTGCCACAGGACCGTGACGATATGTGTCCATCACCGCTGCAGGTCAGCGAGAGGCGTAGCCAGCAACGTGCACAGAGACCACACCTGGAGGCATGGTAGCTGGTGCCCCGCAGCAGGGCGGCCATCCCCACAGCCTTGCCCAGCTGCGCTGCCGCCGCATCCGCTTCCCGGCTCTGCAGCCCCGCCGCCTCGAGCTACACAGGACACCACGCTGTATATGTGGCTGCCATCGTCAGGCTTTCACCCTGCATACATCTCCAAGAGGGTTCACAGTGGCTCCACCTGTAGCTGCAGCAGCTGCGATGCAGTGCCCTCTGCATACTCCTCCAGGGCCTGCAGATTTGCTGGCGGGTCTGCCTCCAGCATGTCGTGCTCACGCACGTTGATGATCTTCTGCAATCGGTACCGTGTCAGCGGCGCCCTGATGTTGACCTGCTCAGTTGCCGAAGGATTCATGTGCTCAGCAAGAGCACACCTGGACTAACTACAGCAGTGCCAAAGGCGGTCAGCACATTGGGCATCTCAGCACACCTGATGCAGGCACTGGATGACGGGGTGTCGAATGGGTTTGGCTTTGAAGATGCCATTGACGGCATCACGCCACCACTGCATGCGCATCGGCACCACCAGCTTCTCCCTGACCTGCACAGTAGTGGCAGCACAACTCGGCATCTGTGTATGGCTATCAGCACGGGGAGATCTGCGAGTTCCGATTGGCATGTTGCAAACCTGGTCGGCGATGCCAGCGAGCTCTACATTGTAGGCCCGCAGCGCAAACACTGCAGGCCTGATCTCCTGCAGGCCAAGGTCACTCTGTGTGGTTGCGCATCACCAGACTCCATCCGTTTGCCACTGACATGTCACCGTAAGCCAGCCCAACAGTCACCTTCGGCAATTGCGCTGCCCAGATGTAGTTTTCATAGTCTTGCTCCCTAAATACATATCAGCCATTCAGTGGTGTCCATCACGCACGCCAGACACACTCATGCCAGAAGCATGTCGCCACACACCTGATATTGCGCACGCAGTGGGCGAAGGCCTTCCGCAGCACGATGTCTGCAGGGTCAGTTGCTGATGCCTGCGGCGCCGGTGACGTGCCGTGCGCATGCCGCAGCTGTATGGCAGGCGCACCCGGCACCGCGAGCAATGCGTGATTCGATTGAAAACCTACCCTGAGTCGATGACAACTGCGGAGGTGCCTGAGGCTCATGTTGTCAGCCGCAGCCTGGGTGTGTCGGCTGACAGCACACTGCACGAATGCAAAGTCATTCTAGTGCATGAGTAATGGTGCCGTCACAGCCAAATGGTGTGTACGTGACTGTCAGGGAGATCCCCTGGAAGGTGATCTGGCACGGTGACTTGTTGCAATATGCACGCTGCGAGACAAAGCTCGATATGCATGCAGCTGGAATGTCGAAACTTGTCTCCTAGCGTGATGACGCGGCTTGCTGTCACTGATCCGTTCGATGATGCTGCTGTTATACAACCTCGTGAACGTTCAATAGGCAAAATCGACGTTTTATCATCAGCAAACTTGGTGAGAGTGATCAGCATGACGTGTACCTACTGAAGATCTTGACGAGGACGCAGTTTTTCACCAGCCGCGTCACTCGTTATTCACTCCACTATCCTGTCTGCATCACGGACACAAGTCACCTTTGACAGCCCCAGCTGCGCGGGACTGCCAGACACGACGCGTGCATTGCTTATTGCTCGGATCACAGGAGTTCAATTTCGTCTGCGCAAGACTAACGAGCCCGCTGGGTGGATCAGTTAATTGTGTTGTGATCAGCCCACGATGGCAGATGAGCCCGAGCCCAGCAAGCAGGGCGACTTTGAAGGCGGGGAGGTGCTGTTTTGTGGCGCCACGGACTGGGCCATGATCGGGCGGCAGGCCAACAAGCCGAAGAAGGGCGACCCACCGGTATGGTGCAATCGCATTCGCGACTTGGAAGCATCATTCCTGCTGGTATCGTGCCACTGGCTATGTCCTCATGTGGCAGCGTCATCTCTGCCACGCTGACGGCGCTACTTTCCCTGCAGCCGGACCCGAACAGGGCCAATAAGTACCCCAATCTGGTGTCTCCTACACGTCTCAAAGCTCTTGAGGTGTGCAATATGCGATTCCACAGCAGTCATCCTCCACAGAATCACGAACTGCCACATGATTGGTGTGTGATGGCATGCTCTGCCAATGTTGGCTGCAGCAGTGTCGGCCCTCCACATTCAGGGCCTGAAGGTGATGTGGGTGGCGGCCGGACCTGCGGCCTTTCACAGCGTGATTGGCACTGAGGACGGCAAGTGCTACACATGGGGCCGCAACGAGGTGCCGGATCGTTGTCATAGACCACCCGCATGACTGCATCAGGGGTAGAGTGATGGCGCAGATACAACCCTGCGATTTGGCGCGGATGCAAGGGCGTTGAGCACTCTTGAGTCGGGAGCCAACCTGTGCCTGCGCACCACGGACAGTGGCACACGCTCTGCACCTTGTATGCTCCAACTAGTAAGCTGATGCAAAGCTGGTCAAGCGGAGTCATCGGCATGCTATGCCACAATTGCAGAAAGGGCAGCTCGGGCATGGCGACCTTGCGCAGCGCAACACGCCAACAGTGGTGAAGGCGCTGGAGGGCAAGTTCGTGGTGGGGGGCTCCTGCGGCCGCAACCACACCGCCGTGGTGCTGCGGAGTGGCGAAACATACACCTGGGGCAGCAACTTAGTGGTGGGTTGCCATGTTGCCGCTGCGCATGCCCTCCGGTCAAGACTGCAGGAGAACGCGATCGTGACCACCCCACCAACACTGATTTGAGGCATGCCTTCACTGCAGGGTCAGTGCGGCACAGGGTCAATAAAGAGCAAGAAGGACTCTGAAGGTGTCAACTCACCTATCATATGCCATTTGCTTGCTCTGGTCATGACCAATGACGTCAGCGTGCAACAGCAGACACGCTCACCCAACTCACCTCGTGGTCAATGGCAATATACACCTGGCCGTCGCCGCTGCAGAGCTCATAACGAAGCCCACGCAGCTGGACCTGGCAGGATGCACCAACGTGGCGTGCGGCAGTGACTTCACCATGTGGTGAGTGATGCAATCACAGCTGTGTCAGGCCTGACATGTTCATGTGCCAGCTGCTCTTGCAGGTCACTCGCCACGCGTATCTTTATGGTTTGCCTGGCTTTTGCCCTCACAGCGGGCTGCATACCGCTCTGCAGGCTGGTAAAGCAGCGGGTGTACACTTGCGGGAACCCGCAGTATGGCCAGCTTGGCCATGGTACCGATCATGAGACGAATACATCACACTGTGCGTCCCTCGGTGCCGTCAGACCAGCATTCACTCTTGCTGCACAGCTGCTGCCTTGGATGTCCCATCTTGTGCTTGGCAACAATGCTACCGCATTTTGTGCTTAAACATGGCACGCTCCATGCCGCAGCGTCAATCAAGATCGTGTTCGAGCCGCAGCCAAAGCCCAAGGCGATCGCCAGCCTGGCAGGCACCAACATCGTGGCCATTGCTGCTGGGCACAACCATGCCCTTGCGGTTGATGACACTGGCTTTGCATATGCTTGGGGCAACGGCGGTGCGCTCTTACAGCATAACCTTGAACACGATCGTATCCTTGGCTGCTGCGTGTGGGGCCGAGTTGCAGCTGGCATCCGCGACGATGACATCGTAGGGGATCTGCAGGCTTTCAATGTCTGCAGGGTATGGCCGCGTCGGCCAGAATGTGCAGCAGGACGAGCATGCACCGAAGCGGCTGGATGCGCTGTCGCAGCGCGTCAAGGCCGCTGCAGACCCAAAGGTGCTGCAAAACAACCCCGTACCTCTCACCCTTGGAGCCCGCTGCCGACGTGCTATGTGCGGGTCCAGGCCAACAGCCTGCCGCCTGGTGTCATGGACTGCAGCGCCCACCTTGGTCATCCAAACACTGCAGATGGCGTGCGGATCCACCTCCTCCCTGTGCACGACCAGCATCGGCGGGCAGCTGTATGCGTGGGGCAAGCTCAAAGTCAGCGGCGACAACATCATGTGAGTCCTCACATGTGCCACCTCACCCACGGAACGGCATGCCAACTCACCTGACAGGCGCAAGCCTCTGAGCACATCGGAAGTCCACAAAGTCCTGAGGTGTGATGTCCCAGGTACCCACGCATTTTTGAGGGTCTGATGGGCTGGACGATCCAGTCCATTGCGTGCGGCGCACAGCACTTCGCCGTGTCGGCCAGCTACCAGGACGAGCACTCCACCATCACCTGGTGCGCCTGCACATTGTGCACGGCAAGGCGCTGTCTCTGCCTGGCAGTTGCAGCGGTGCAGCTCATGTCGAACAGGCTCGAGCACCGGCACATTTTCCGCCTCCGAAACCAAACCATGCATTGCCATGCAGTGCCACATGCAGTGACACCTGATGCATAGCTGCTTGCAGGGGGCATGCAACCAGTGGGGAGTTGGGGTACGGGCCGGGCGGCAAGAAGTCATCAGCGCAGCCCGACAAGGTGCCCTCGCTGGAGGGCGCAAATACACACATGGTGCGATCCCCTGTTTGGCTGCTCTCTGCCTGTCCAGTGCGGCCACAGCTCGTCTGCATGGATGCCAGTGCAAGACGCGCGGATTCCACGCCAATGTGGTGCGCCGACGGGGAGCAAGGACGGAAAGGCGCTGCTGCTGTTGGGCAGGTGGCTGCGGGGCAGGCACACACGCTGCTCCTTGTGGACCCTGCCAGCCTGGATCTCAGCAAGCTGGACAGCTGGGAGTGCGAGACTGCAGCGGAGGAGGCAGCCGCACCCAGCGCCGACGCAGCGAAAGGTGGGCCTCGGCACCCTGCCGGACGAGCTGACCTGGCACTCGGCCACAATGGCATACGTTGTCAGCCTGAGGAAGGCAGCAGACTTCGTCCATCCTGTGCCGACACCCTGGTGGTGTCATACGCAGTGTTGTGCAGTTGTGTGACTCACTGAGCTCATCATGCTACAGGCAGCAAGCGCAAGGGTGCGGCAGCAGGTGGCGGTGCCAAAAAGGGCAGGAAGAAGTAGGGCAGTTGGCTATAAGGTAAAACCGCACAGCCCACTTCAGCAGCAGGCAGACTGAGATTCAATTTGGCAGCACTGCAGTTGGTGCTGAGAGCGGGCATAGCTCTACATCACATAGCGAGTTGCGTGACTCGGATATGTGCTGGGGACATGGTGGTCTGGCAGTTCGGCTGCGAAAGGTTGTCTAAAGGCTTTCAACTGTGTTCACATTATTGTCACGCCTGACGTAGAGGCCAACGCACGGCCTGCTGCCAGCGTCATAAGTCAGCACTTCCATTGACGGGTGTCATGTGATGACCTCCTTCATTCAAACACCAGCACAGCACTGCTTCTGTCAATGCCTCCCAGAGGCATCCCCAATGAACCCAAGTATGCTGCAACCGGGCCCAAGTGCCTGTGCACTCGAGTGAAAACGCAGCAGCTGCTTGCTCGCCACCAGAAGGCTCTGCGCGCCTCTCCCAGTGCTGGTGCTTCCCGCCCTTGCAGGCGCGCTGTCTGATTTGCAGTGCTGCACCCACTGCAGATGTGTGCAGAAGGCTGCGGAGCGACTGACGCTGCCACATCCCTACTGGTATGAGTTACTCCTACGCAAGCCCAGAACATTTGTCACAGCGCTCAGTGTGGCGCTTTGCACGAAGATTGGGAGGGCAGCACTGTATGTGGTGATCGCATAGCGCTGCGGACAGACCTGAGCAGTGGGTCTCGCCGCGGGTCGCCATAAGCCGGTACGTGTGTCCCCTGCGGTAGCCCTGGGTATGCAGTTGGGTGCGGCGGCATCCCCGGCACCTGAAGCAAGTGTCAAGATGCATTAGGACATGGCTCGATACCTCCCCAGCGCATAGCAGCAACGACATATGTGCCACTGCCCGGTCGCCCGGTGTGCATCACATTCGCAACACCTAGTGTCGCAGTGTTTAGTGGTGCCAGTGCAGCTGAAAGGGCATGGGATAACATGTTCAACCTGTACGGGGTCCCTGGCCATCGGCATTGGTGCCATCAGCGCGCCAGTGCCCTGCGCCATCGCCGCGAGGGCCTGCCCATGCTGGTGCTGTTGCTGCTGCTGCTGCTGCTGGCTGAGCTGTGCCTGCTGCTGTGCCTGCAGGTGCGCCTGCGTTCCAGGCGGCACTGGCGGCCTGCCATAGCCGCCGTTCTCCATGACGCTCATGTTACGCACGCCCGACCCAAGGCGGTTCACTGCCTGGTCCACCGCCATTGCGTCTGGCGGCGGCCCGTGCTCCGCGACAGGCGGCACGCTGCCACCGTGTGCCTGTAGCACAATGCTCAACCAGCGTAATCTCTTTGAGCCTCTTCCAGTGACGCTGCACCGGCCTGCACCTCTGGTGCCATGCCTCGAGTGCACCATGAGCACACAGGCTGCTCATCACAGGGCGGAAACCCCACGCCAAATCCGTTGGCCAGCGGCGTCTGCACCGCACCTGCATGTAGCGGGCGGCCTCATGCTGGAACTCCCGCACGCGCTCGCGCGGGAGGCTGGTGGCTTGCCCCAGGTTGGGGCCCGGCGGCCGCCCCTGGCCCCCATTGTCCAGGTGATCAAACTGCCGCCTGAAGTTGTCCACCTGCGCATCGTCGACCACAGCATCTTGCAACCATGCTGCATCCAACAGGGGAAGCCTTTGATCAGGGCATGCTGGAGGACTGCGACAGATTGGCTTATAATTGGGGTCAAAAAGCACCAAGGTGAACACGCTGTGTGGACAATCACAGCGCCAGGGTGGGCAACACGCACCGCTGAGGGGTACATGTAGCCGGGCCCCGAGCGTGGCCCGTTCTGTAGGTAGTCTGCCAGCATGTGCGGGTGGTACTCCAGGATCTCCCTGTAGATCAGGTCCCGCACCTGCGCACACACCGGTTCGCACGCAGCTACATCAGCTGCTGGAGGCCAACCTAGTGACCTGTCTCAGGGTGCTTGCAAGGGATCAGCGAGGCTACACCATGGCTGCGCGGCTGACCAACACGCCGGGTCTGTCTGACTGCCCTTACCTCTGTGGTGTGCAGCTTGCGCTTCTCAAACTCGAAGGCGAGCTTGCTGACGGGCTGTGCGGCGGGCTCCCGCTGCGGCTGCGCAAGGCCATGGAAGTACGGGTCGCTCAGCGCCTCCTGGCATGTCGGCCGGTCCGCCGGGTCAAACGCCTGCAGTGCAGCAGACACCTTCTCAAGCCAGCACCGGTCGACAGACAGGCTGCAATGTCTGGCTGAGTGTCTGAGTTGCGGGGAAAGCAGTGTTACGCTGCAGTATGTAAAGAAAGGGCTATACAAAGTAGCAGATCCGGTCCAAAGCTCACAAGCATGCGCTTCAGCAGTGCCACGGCGCTGCGATCTGCACGTGGGAAGTAGTTCTCCAGCTGCACGCCCGGCTTCCGCCGCATGTTCATCAGGAACCGCTTCGCCTTCTCGTTGCGCACCTGGGCACAGAATAGCAACACGATGCTGACATGGCAGTTTCACCCGTACGCCAGCCAACGTGCAGCGTCAGAACCCTCCAGTCTTTGTGCACACGTGGCCTGGGAACCTCAGGGGCAGCAGGCCTTTGGTCACATGACACAAGCTGCACCTTGTTGATGACCTCCAGCGAGGGTGTGCCCAGCAGGTCTGTGATGAGCTCCAGCTGGTGCACCACGTTGCGGCCCGGGAACAGCGGCTTGCCCAGCAGCACCTCCGCAAAGATGCAGCCGATCGACCAGATGTCGATGGCGGGGCTGTACTTTGCAAAGAAGGACCCGCAAAGCTCCGGCGCACGATACCTGTGCGGCGGATGCAACGGTTTGTCAAAGGGACATATGTCATGACATGACTGTAAACCTCGTCAAAACATCCGATCTGCATTCCTCAACACCGCCTACCAGCGTGTCGCGACGTAGTCCGTCCAGAAGATTGTGGTCGGCATGTCGTTGAACGATGGCCGCGCAAGCCCAAAGTCACACACCTGTCAACAGCAACCAGTCCATCTGGTCAGCTGCCGATTTTCACACTGTGCAACACTGACGAGGTGCACACATGGATGCCCTCCAGCACTACAGCGCACCTTGAGCTTGCAATCGCTGTTGGCAAGGATGTTCTTGGGCTTGAGGTCCCTGTGGAACACCTTGGCTGCACGGACGGGGCAATGTTTGCACCGTCAGCATGTGCAGCCACAGCCTGTAGATGGAAGTGCTGATGTTTGATGATGGCAATGGCTCGTAGATCCTATGCTTGCACCTGTATGTATGTACTTGAGGCCGCGCAGCATCTGGTACAGGAAGAACTGGTGGTGCTCCGGCGTAAGATCGTCATTTGCTTTGATGACCTACAAAGATGCCCACATGTCAGCCACTGTCTCGACGTTGATTGAGCTCTGCGGAGTGTGCTTCAAGGCGTGCAGACGGCGAAGCTGGTCACCTGGTGGAGGTCGGTCTCCATGAGCTCAAACACTACATAGATGTCCTTGAACTCCCGGGGGCTTGGCGGCAGCATGATGTGCTTGATCTCCACAATGTCTGCAGGGTCCAATAGGAACCGCATGATGTGTTGAACCGACCAGACCGGCACGGTCCAAGGGTCGTTTACGGACCCAACTGCTGCATGCTCCACTGTGCATCCCTGTAGTACAAGGGGTGCACCTGGGTGTCTAAGAAGCCGCAGCAGCTTGATCTCCCGCAGGATCCGTGTGGCATCGGACACATGATCAAACACATTGTTGATCTTCTTGATGGCCACCTTCTCCCCCGTTTTGGTGTCGAGTGCTGCAGGGCAGGCACACGGAAAATTCTGCCACTGGTGCGCAGCGCGTCCAGGTTGCTCCAGGGATACAGATATACCCCAGGGAGCTTGTCGCATCACAAGCAATGGCTATCCATCGATCGTGTTCCACAAGCTGCGTGCGATACGGGTGCAGTTGCACCAGCTCACCTGAGCAAACAACTCCGTACGACCCCTTGCCAATTACCTCGCGGATTTGGTATCTGTTGGCCTCGCCATACTCGGTGAAGAACTCATCGACATCCATCTTGAGCTTGCTAGATGCTTTCTGCACGAGACAGATGCAATGCTTGGCTTTCATGCTCATGTGAACAATTTTTGGAGGACGATGGTGAACTGCCGAAACTGCCACCAGGCAGCAGGCGCCCACGGACCAAGAGGCTGCCACCGATCCATCGGACGACCCTACAACTCCACTTCACGTATCCAACCACCGCATCTGGCTGACGAAACCGTCACTTTCGTGCCCCGTGCAGCTCTGTGCAATACAATATCCACCGCGGACGCTCTGACCGCCCCACCTGCGAGGGCTGCGCCGCCGACTGATTTGCAGCGCTGGCCGACCGCCGTGCCGGCTGGCCGCTGCTTTTCGCCTGCGCTGTCCCAGTCCCTGATGGTTCCCTGCTTGCTACTCGCTCGGTCTCTTGTGAGCTTCGCGGCGGTTGCTCGCCGTCAGGCTGGCCATGCAAGTAGCTCCTAGCCTTCTGCCATAGAGTCATCTCAGATCAGATCGGCACGCAGCCGACATTTGCGCTTGCGACCGTTCCTAAAACATGAATGATGTGCGAAAACTGCTGCGACCCTGTGCAAATTAGCAAGCACCCCGGAACGCCGTCACTGGTGGACAATAGACGTTTGAGATGGTCAAAGTACGTTCGGTGTGCGACGAGCGTGAAGTATGACTTATGCAAGCGTGTGCTCACAGTTCTGCGGATTCTGGGACGATCAGCGAGGTTGTCGCTTTGGGAACCGTCCAACCAGCGCAGCACACAGCCTGTATGCTTCGGCAGAAACGCCCAACTAAGTCCGACTCAAGCAAGTAAGCTGGGTAGCAACAGAGACAGCCTCCCTTGCATCGTGCACCTCGTTCGCCACCTGCAGGCACTCTGCTGGCGGTGACATCCAGGCAGCTTTCACTGTGCATGCCTGTTTCGGAACGGCTGACTTTGTAGCCGTAGTGACACAGTAGTTGAGACACTCAGCAGCTTGGCATTCACACGCTATAGTCACCAGCTACTTGACTCGAGCCCCAGGAAAGAGCGCTGCCGTCAGCACGGCGCTATGATGTAAAGCGAAGCAGCGGTACCGGTACCACGCATCCAGACGCTGAAGCCAGGCTCTGCAGGACAGCATCCGAAGGTTGGCTGGCCGCTACCAATCCGGTCAGCCGGCAGGCAACACCTATCAGTAACACGCAGCAATGCCGCAGGGGGACTACATCGACCTGCATCGCAAGGTCAGCGGTGGAGATGCCGGTCGTGCGATGTCAGTGTCTCGCCTGGTGGTGTCGTCTGTCTGCAGGACCACTAGACACTAATGTGTGTTCTGTTCCTATTACGTCAGCGGCACGGCCGGCGGCTAGATTATGAGGAGAAGAAGCGCAAGCGGGAAGCGCGCGCTGTGCACAAGCGGTCCAAGGAAGCGCAGAATACCATCGGCATCAGGGCGAAGCTGCTTCACAAAAAGCGGCATGCGGAGAAGGCGACCATGAAGAAGACGATCGCAATGCACAACGAACGCGACAACAAGCACAAGGCAGTGGACGCGCAGCCCGGCTCTGCCATGCCCGCCTACCTGCTGGACCGCGAGCAGGTCAGCCGACTGGCAGAAGCTGTTTAAGCTGGGGAAGGGTCACTTGCCATGTCGCTCGTAGGGAATCGTGGAAGCAGCATGCAATTGGATTTGCGGATGCCGCCTGCACACAGTGTTGCACCTGCATGTGTGCTTGTGCCTGCAGGTGGACCGTGCCAAGGTGCTCAGCAACACAATCAAGCAAAAGCGGAAAGAGAAGGCGGGCAAGTGGGAGGTGCCGCTGCCGAAGGTGGGAACCCCAGCTGCTGTGCACTCACCAACCCTGTGCCGCAGTCCGACAACGATGCTGCAGGTACAGTAAGCTGTTCATTGACGGGCCTGCTGATTCCTCGCAGGTGCGACCCATCGCAGAGGACGAGATGTTCAAGGTCATGCGGTCCGGCAAGCGGCAAAAGAAGCAGTGGAAGCGCATGCTGACGAAGGTCACCTTCGTGGGTGGCGGATTCACCCGCAAGCCACCCAAATATGAGCGCTTCATTCGGCCCACAGGTGTGTATGGTCTGCAGCCAGCTGTCATACTTTGATGCCCCCAACAGCCGATGGCAGTACAACTCCCGTCAGACAGTGGCGAGGTATGCCTGTGCGCTGCAGGCCTGCGCATGAACAAGGCGCACGTGACGCACCCGGAGCTGAAGTGCACCTTCTGCCTTGGGATCATTGGCGTCAAGAAGAATCCGAATGGGCAGACATACACCAGCCTGGGTGTCATGACAAAGGGGACCATCATCGAGGTGTGTGCTCTCTGCTTTGCCCGCATCAGGATGTCGCATAACAAGCTGTTGTTTCACTGACAGGCCATCAAGCGGTGCACTGATGATTTGTACCTGTCAATCCTGCAGGTGAATGTCAGCGAGCTGGGACTTGTTACACCTGGCGGCAAGGTGGTGTGGGGGAAGTATGCTCAGGTGCACGTCTGAAGCACGCTTGCTTCCTGATCAGCTGTCCTCCTCCTCCTGTGTCGCACTGTCGCCATGGTGTCTCATGCTCCTGCTGCCAGTTGGTACCTCTCCTGGCTGCAGGTGACCAACAACCCTGAGAATGACGGTTGTGTGAATGCCGTTCTTCTGGTGTGAGGAGGGGAGCGTGGCCCGCAGTCGAGCTCAATATATACAAGGCGGGCAGCAAGCGAGGATGGCGTGACTCCATATCTTGATAGAGTCGTGCCAAAGGGCGCGGCCATGGACGCCGACGCAAGTGCATGTAGCGCCTCAGGACCTGGTGCCCTTGTCTATGCTACGCACGTGTTTGAAAGCAGTCCTGATACCGCGGAGGACATAGCAGCGTTGCTGGCCTTGCAGCCAAATTAGCGACTCAATTAGGTGCTATCACGAGCCAAGCAGCTCTGCAGAGGCCAACTCGGCAACATTTCGCAGAGGGGAACGCCCCTGCAGCACGAACTTGAGTTACGATTGAAGACGTTAGAAGTTTCCCCCTCTGATCTGCTGCTCGCTCATATCCGTACGTCGCCACGATCTCGCAAGCTGCCCTGATACCATACACCGTTTCGTGTTGCCCCTTTGCTGTCGCAGCTCGCGAGCCCACTGACATCTAGTCGGTGCCAAAGGTCACGTCAGATACTGCAAGACCCTCACAGCACGGCTTGGCCGCTGTTTGTCAAGTAGCTGCGCAGTAAGGTCGAGATCACCCAGTGCCAGCTTGCAGCATGGCACAAGGGAGCACAGTCTCTCCCCTGGCCAAGTATAAACTGGTAAGCAGATCTGCACAGCTGGGAACGACAGCCTCAGCAAGCTGCTTGCTGCCACATTGCTGCCTTGCCGCTGGGAATGGGAGCGTCTGCCGGTGCAGTTGGCGTTGATGCCTCCGGATCAGGGCCAAGCCAGCAGAGAATGTGCCGGCCATATGCTAGCAAGCTATGACAGGTTCTACCGTGATGCAGGTCTTTTTGGGGGATCAGTCTGTGGGAAAGACCTCCATCATCACCCGCTTCATGTATGACAAGTTTGACAACACATACCAGGTGTGTATGAGCAGCGGCATCATACAACAGCCGACACGTCTATGTCAGCATACACGACATTGTGCAACGCAGGCAGTTCGTCTATGCTGATGCCATGCAGCTGTCTGCAGGCCACCATTGGGATCGATTTTCTGTCAAAGACCATGTACCTTGAGGACCGCACAGTGCGATTGCAGCTTTGGTGAGTGCAGTGCGTCCCGTGCTGGATGTGCGGACTCATCATAAGCTGCCACTGTTTGTTTTACCCAAAGCCACATTCATGATTTCCAGGGACACAGCAGGACAGGAGCGTTTTCGCAGTTTGATCCCCAGCTACATCCGGGATTCTTCCGTCGCAGTCGTGGTGTATGATGTCACAAGTGAGCTCGGTGGTCTCAGCATGCAATTGCTCAGTGTCTGTTCAGCAATCGCCCATCCTGTTCATTCTGTGCATAGCAGTTGACTCTGGGAGAATGCCTGCCGCAGATCGACAATCCTTCCTGAACACACTGCGGTGGATAGAGGAAGTCAGAAATGAGCGTGGCAGCGATGTCATCATCGTACTAGTGGGCAACAAGACAGATCTTGTTGACAAGCGGTGCGCAGCAAGTCCTGCATGATGCTGCATATGCTGCTGAAGTCTTGAAAGCATATGTGCCACTCAGTGCCCGTGCCCTCCCCTCAAATCGCACAGGCAAGTGTCAATAGAGGAGGGGGACTCGAAGTCACGGGACCTGGGGGTCATCTTCATTGAAACCAGCGCCAAGGCAGGCTTCAACATCAAGGTATGCCGTCGGCGCGATGCTACCGTGCGACGTCTCAAGAAGCATTGCATGCTGGTACAAATTGTAAGCGCCAAGGCCAACGCACAACTATGCATAATGGTGCGCAGGCGCTGTTTCGAAAGATTGCGGCAGCCCTGCCTGGTATGGACTCCTTTACAACATCAAAGCAGGAGGATCTGGTGGATGTCAACCTGGCAGACAAGTCTGGCAGCGCCAAGGCAAAGGACGCTGCATCGCAATGCCAGTGTTGACCTGGCGCACACGTTCACATTGTATAGCAGAGCGGGAATCCTAAGAGCATGGCTGAGGCTTCATACCAGTGTGCCGAGAAGATCTCAGTTCAAGTGCTGCGTCGGCAGAGCAGCGCCAATGACTGCTGCTGTCTGAGTAAAGCTCTTGTGTATGACATGGTAGATCACGATGAGTGACAAGAGAGGCCGTGCCCCCCGTTGCCAGTCACATGGAGCCATTCCTCGCAACTGAGGGGCCTGCCAGAACATTTGCGCTGTGCACCCCCTTGAGCGGGGGGTCACCTTCATTTCCCGTCAATTGTTGCACACATGGCTCATTCAACCGGGTTGATCGGCTTCCGCAAGCACAATATGTGTTGCCGCTTCAGGGGACTGTAAGCTGCAACTGATCAGGAGAGCTCGTCAAGCAGAAAAGTCCCGATTGGCCACCGGATCCACACAGCGACTGTGCAGAAAACACAGTTGCTCTTATCAGTTGCGGGCGGTGTGCAATTATGGCGGCAGCGCTCGCTGAGCTCGAGGACGACATCGCTTCTGAGGTCGACGAGGATTTTGACGAGGTGACATGCACGCTGCCGCTGCCTTATGTCAGCAGACATGTCGGGCTGTTGTGTTGAGGCAGCGCGTTGTCTTTGGTGCCGTCTTGCATACCCTTGGTGTGCACCTGCCTGTCGCGCCGCACTTCGTGACAGCAGTCTGCCAGCAAGTCTATGCTGCTTACATGTGCCGCCATGCGTCAAACATCCGCCGTGCCTGCTGCTTCAGCACCATATGCCTGCAAGGATGATGTGTTGCAGTCGTCAAATATCACGGCGGACATCTGGCCAGGCCTTCTATCCTGCGATTCCTATGCGATGCAATGCAACGCTCCCTGTGCAAAGTCAAGATCCGCTGTGCAGGCTGATGATGGAGGTGAGGACGACTCAGAGGAGGATCAGGCGCCCCGCAAAGGCGCCAAAAAGGCAGCCAAGCGGGGTGGCGCCCAGAAGCGGCCTGCAAAGGCTGCGAAGCGGGGCCGCAACATCTTCATTGATGATGCTGCAGAGGAGGATGACGATGTGGGTGGTTCTGCATGAGGAGCAGAATGAACCGATATGTTGGGCTGAGCGGGACCAGTGCACGTCATGTGGTGGTCATGCAAGAGGACACAGCATGCTGACCAAGCACCTACAACGGCAGGAGGAGGACGCTGGTGCAAAGCGGCGGGCCAAACAAAAGAGGTCACGGTACATCGATGACATGGCTGCTGAGGACCGCGATGCTGAGGAGGAAGACGAAGAGGAACATGAGGTGCCCTCCTGTGGCGATGCTGCCCACCACGGCTGAGTCGATTGGTGTGTGTCGTGAGGTCTATAAGCGCACTTGCGACAGCAGTGCTCAAAGGTGTGACCAGGTTGTGAAGTGTCATCGTGCAGGAGGGCTTTGACGATCTGATTGCAGACGACGCCGACGCTGATGCTGTGCGC
Organism: Diplosphaera chodatii; assembly: GCA_032358165.1. Taxonomy (NCBI): domain Eukaryota; kingdom Viridiplantae; phylum Chlorophyta; class Trebouxiophyceae; order Prasiolales; family Stichococcaceae; genus Diplosphaera; species Diplosphaera chodatii. The sequence continues at coordinate 1,216,429 of JAALGY010000021.1, forward strand.
GAGGGGCACAGCAACTACCAGCAAGTCAGCGAGCTGCGAAGGTGCGGTGCATCCCACGCTTCTGCAGCCATGGGCATGGATTGGCAACATCGCTGGTTTGCACAGGAACCAGAAAACACTGCTGCACCCGAGTTGGTATGACAGCACCAGCAAAACTCTGCTGCAGGCGGGAAAACGACATGACAGAGGAGGAGCTGGAGGAATTTGTGCGCAAGAAGTACGAGTCCCGTTCCTACGCTCAGGTATGCACCAGCCGCAGGGTCCTCAGATGCAGTGTAGCGCTCCCAGTGCTATTGAAGGTGATCTTGCAATGGGGTCGCGAGGTCAGCACTGTCAAGCCAGGTGATTTGTTGTGGTCACTTGCAGGCAGACGAGGAAGAGGACATCGGGCTGGTGGGGCAGCAGGGGCTGCTGCCCACCAAGTCGGACGCGCGGCTCTGGGCGGTGCAGTGCAAGCCTGGCGCCGAGCGAGAGGCGGTGGTGTGCCTGCTGCAGAAGGCCGTCGAGTTTGCGGCCCGCAACGAGCGCCTTGGCATGGGCGCCCTCGGCATCAAGTCCGCCTTTGCCCACGATCACATCAAGGTGCATGGTGACCCTTCTTCCACGGCGGAACTGCCATGAGTGCCACTCCTGCATGCAGTTGAGTGTACCAAAGTGCACTGCCGCGTGTCTCCCGTGCAGCGCATTTGTGGAGATCTTGTAGGCTGACAACCATGCCTGATCTCTATTCAGTGCCAGCAAGCATGGTCAGTTTCACTAATGCCTTGTGTCCATATGCTGCTCTAGGGCTTCATCTGGGTAGAAGCGCACAAGATGGATTATGTGCGTGATGCGCTGCGGGGGCTACGCCTCATATTCCACAGCAAGCCGGTACACCAGGTGCCGCTTGCCCAGATGGTGGAGACCATTGCCGTGCCGAAGCCCTCGCAGGCGTTGCTCGGTGAGAACTCACCGTGAAATATCATCTTCCTCTCGCCTGTGTTGGATTCGTCTTATTTCAACCTGGTACCTGATCCGGTGTGCTGCTTCAACAGCATCAGGCTGACTGCGAGACAGCAGCCATCTGAAGGTGATGCCTTGAGAAGCTCTTTGGCTGCAGAGCGGGACAGCTGGGCGCGCATGAAGGCTGGACTGTATAAGGACGACCTTGTGCGAGTCATAGACGTGGACTACTCCACCAAGCGCGCCACAATCGAGGCAAGTGTTCCTGGCTTTGTAGTTGGCATATGGTCTTGGTGCTGCATGTTGATGGCGTCTTGCTCAAATGCTCTTGCATGCCTGCTGCAGGTGGTGCCACGGCTGGACTATGCAAACTTGAACGCACCCAAGCAGGCGTTTGGGCGCACCAAGTCGGGCATCCGGCCGCCACCAAGGTTCGCGACACGCGTCATGCAGTGATGACCCATCCCTGGGACTTGGCTGCGAGACAAACAGATACTTCGTGAAGTGCCCGCGTCCCCCAGGGTCAACCTGACATGGCTGCTGCCCATTGCAGTCATTGCACAGCCCTGGGAGTTGTCCCATTTGCCAGCATGTGTGTGGACGGTGTGCAGGGCTTTTAACCCGGGCGAGGCCAAGGAGGGCGGCGCCACAGTGGAGCGCGAGAGCCGGCGGCTCACGGACGGCAGCGTGTTCTACGTCGTGGACGGCAAGCTGCGCTTCAACCAGGGCTACCTGCAGCGGCAGTGCGCCATCAGCAGCCTGCGCATCTGCGAGACGCTGCCGCCGCTGGATGAGCTGCAGCGCTTCAAGCAGGCATGCACCCCCTGTCAGAGGCAGCATATCCCTTCCCCTGCTGTGCATACTTTTAGACATGAGATTTGCTCTGCTACCTCCAGGAACAGAACGCAGGAAGGAGGTGTGTGCCGCATTGATACACGTCTGTGCCATTTCTGCCACTGACATGCGTTCGTGTTGGATAGGCAGCGCAGAGCGCGGGTGACACAGACGCCACACCAGGAGACTTGTCCGCACTCATGGACACGCTCAAAGGGCAGGAGGCACCGCCGCCCAAGTTTGTCAAGGTGTGCTGGCCGCTGGTTGGCGATGGCTGGCCTAAGTGTTGTGCCCTCACATGTCCATATGCTGTGCTCAACCCTGCGTGTCCGCCAGAGCGTATCTGATCATGCCTTCAGGGCTGTCCACACCGATGCAACTCGGCAAAGGCTGTGGCGGCCAGCTTGGTGGTGCACACGCGGTCGCACCAGCGATGTGGCGTGCGCGCCTGACGCCCCGTGCCCATGCGCTCCAGGGCGACCGGGTGAAGGTGGTGGCGGGGGAGCTGACGGGCATGGAGGGCCGCGTGGTGCGCATCGACGAGGAGGGCATGGCGCACGTGCGGGCGCGGGACCTGGAGGGCGTCACCGAGGCCATCGAGATCGAGCCCCGCGACCTCGTCAAGCACTTCAACGTGCGAACATCTCGAAGTGTGCAGCAAGTCTGACATGCAACTGGCGTCAACCATTCAGGGGACGTGCAGGTCAGCACTCGAGGGACCAGGAGGACGAACGTGCTGAAGGTGGCATCCTGTGGGTGACCTTGCCCGGCAGCTTTGACACTTGCACACGCCCTTGGCGGCCATCCAGAACCTTCCTGCCACGTCTTGCCTGGATCTGACATTGACTAGGCACGCTTGCGATACAATGCATTGCAGCCGGCGCACATTCCAGAGCAAAGCAGTGTTCAACTTCAGGTCGCACCTGCCATCTTCACAGGTGTCACAGGCGGGTGCCCTGACCGTGTGCCAATCATGAATGCTGCAACAGGAGGGCGACCATGTGAAGGTGGTAGCGGGACAGATGAGCGGCGAGACGGGCATGATCCTGCAGCTGGCGGACAACATCGCGACGCTGTTCCTGGACTCCAGCCGCAAGGAGGTCAAGCTCTTCACGCGCGATCTCACTGAGTCAGCCGACATCGTTGCCGGCATTGACAGGTCTGCACACGCTACAATATGGCACCAGCAGGCATCTGCTCTGACTGCTTAGGACTGTTCATAACGCGTAAGAAGTGCTGTATTGTGCCCAGATGCATGGGTGAACACCTGAGATAGTCCATCATACTTCAAGCTGTGCAAGCATCGAGTAGGCTGTCTGTCATAACTGCAGGCTGGGGCCATATGAGCAGCACGACCTAGTGGCTCTCGCAGAGGGCGGTGTGGTGGGCGTGGTTGTGGAGTGCGGTCCAGACTCCTGTCGTGTGCTGACGAACCGTGGCACGCCGGACCGGCCCGAGATCCGCACCGCGCGCCTGCCCGACATCAAGCGCAAGCTCATGATGCGCAACGCAGTGTCGAATGACCAGGGCCTCAACCCGGTGCGGCGCTGACGACCTGCTGCACCAGCATTGTTTGCAGTCAGTCTGCGGGCATCTACGGCAGTCCACAACTTCATGTCTGAACCTGCACAAGATGTGCTGGCCTGGCGGCACACCATTGCACTTCATAAAAGGTATTAATGCACCATCCTTGCTGCAGGTGGCAGTTGGTGACATGGTGGATGTCAAGCGGGGCGCAATGTCTGATAAGGCTGGCACCGTCAAATACATTTTCCAGGGCTCGCTGTTCCTGCACTCTCGGTAAGTAGCATTGCAGCCTGCCACCATGCGGGTGCCAGAGGCTCGTTCTGCAACATGCTTCGGCATCAGGAATATGCAGGCACCAGCGACATCTGTGCACAGTATTGCAATTCTGCTGGAGTCAATGATATGCGTTCCGTTTGTAGGCAAGTGAAGACGCACGGCGGCTTCTTCTGTGTGAATGCGCGAGACACACAAGTACGTGGTGCAAAGGCCAACAACTACTCCAATCCTGGTCAGGTGGGATGATCTCTCTACTAAGCTGCAACAATTGTGCTTGCCTTGTAGCAGCCTGCTGACAAGCACTGAGACGGTCCGCAGCTGCTCAGACAGTGGTGCTGCTGCAGACGCCTAGCCGTGTAGCAGACATCCTGGCGGGCCTGCGGTCACCTGGGCCTGGCCGCACGCCCGGCGTCTTCCGCAGCCCGCAGCTGGGCGCCAGCACCCAGTCGCAGGTGCGGCATGCTGCAGCTCTGGACTGTGTGCACCCTGTACCCTGTGACACCTCCAGAGAGCTTGCTGCTGCACCGATCGGCTCCACTACGTCACAGAACATCCACAGTACGAACATCCACAGTACGAGTGTGGCAGCGATGTCTAGCTTGTGCCAGCCTCGGTCACAGCCTCGGTCGCTTTCAAGCAGCGTCCATGAACCATGCCAGTATGAGTAGCTGTTCCTATAGTGTATGTGTAACACCATCCTTGTATGTGCAGAGTCTCACCGGCACATCGGGAGGTGGCGGGTTCAGTGGGCGATCTGCGGGGGCGCGGCGTGATGAGAGCCTTGTTGGACGCTCCCTCAACATCATGCGCGGCCCCCACAGGTGCCACTGCACTGCAGCTGTTCGGGTACACGGCAACCAGGTGCCCTCCAAGAGTGGCCACCTCTCAGGTGCACGTGCTCAACCTCTGACATGCTGTGCGGATGTCAGGGGGTACCGGGGGCGGGTGGCATCAGCAACAGAGACGCACTGCCGCATCGAGCTGGAGGCGCAGTACAAGACGGTCACCGTCAAGCGCAGCGACCTCAAGCTGGAGGGCCAGAATGCGGTGCCCGGCAGCCGCACGCCGTCGTCGCCTTGGGACGCCCCCACCACGCCCGCACACCCTGGTATGCAGTGTGTGGCCGTCCTGCCTTCTGCGTGTCGACTGGCAGCAGATGTGGCATGCCTCGCTGGTTCCATTGCCGACCTGTGGCAACGTGAGGTAGTATCGCGAATGTGTGGTCCAAAGAGGCGTGTGCATGACCCAGCCCGATGTGTTTGGTGATCCCACAAGCAGGCTGCTGGTGCTCTGCTGCACTTCGTGTTGTCAGAGGCGGCACCCACTGGCAAGCAGGTGGCCGGACGCCGATGCACTCGGGCGCGCAGACGCCCATGCACTCGTGGGGCGGCGGCGCGACGCCGATGCACCCGGGCAGCGCCCCGATGACCCCTGGCCGCGCCCCCATGACCCCCGGCCGCGAGTACGTCTGTCAGACTGTGTGCAACAGATCCCCGTGTATCTACTGCTGCAGTTTGCTCTCTCATCTGCCTGAACCAGGCTCACCGGCGCTTGCTTGCCCACCTTGCCTCGCACACCGCTGACAGTGGGTCACACACCCACATGCTAGAAGCCCGCCTGTGGTGTCTTAATATGCACTTGTCGATTTCGCCGCAGGACACCGGGACACGGCAATGCTTGGAACCCACAGACGCCCTTGCGACCGTCGGATGCGCCCGCGACACCGGGCGCCTGGGGTTCCGACTACGAAACTCCAGGTGCAAATGCCAGGCGGCGCACATGTCTTGCAGCTGCAGATGTTGCAGACAACCTCTGCACGAAGCCTGCCCACCCTGGTGCACATGCCTACTGGACATGCATGGCGAAGAAGTCGTGCTGTTCAACAAAGTTTGCCCAAACATTGAGGACCTGCGACCCATGCAGGTGGAAGCTTTGCTGCCTCGCCAGCGAATGGCGACGCGTACAACACGCAGCACACGCAGTACTCCCCCAGTGGCACCCCTGGCGGAGGGGTCTCCACGCCTCAGGCAGCAGGGTACCCCGCCGCGCCCACCCCTAACACGGCTTACACAGCGTACAGTCCAGCCGGCACTCCTGGCGGTGCGTGCGCTGCTGATGTACAACTTACAGTTGGTCGAGACAGCATAGCATATCATGCAGGTGCTCTTGTCAGCCTGCGCTGCGCATGTGATGTGATGGTTCGGGTGATGAAGGCAAACTGCCGTGTCAGAAGACTCAGAAGCCTCGGTTTTCTTGGTCACACAGACTACAGCCCAGCTGATCCTGGCAGTGGCCCAGGCAGCAGCAGGGCCTACAGCCCCAGCCACCCGTCTGGCGTCAGCACTCCAGGTAGGCGGCGTCAGAACATCAGGCACATGTTGCACGGTGCAATCTCAGGCTCGCACCGGCAACACAAGCGCCATTCAAGATGATTCTGCGTGGACATGCACGCAGGGTTCCAGCCAGCTGGATATGGCCTTGCTGCTGTGCCTGATGGCCCCTCAGGTGAGCATGCATTTGCTCACATGACATTGTGCAGCCCTCATGGTCATGGCACACCCATTCTGAGGTGTAGCTGCTCGGTGCGGCGTCAATGCTGCAGGTCGGCTGGGTCAAATAGGGCTGAAAGTGAGGATGCACCGAGTCGATTGGCAGTCGCTGGCTTGTGCTTGCAGGCGAGGCGCAGCTCTGGTCGGACATTCATGTGTCGCTGTCGGACAGCCGGTCGGGTGTGGTGCGCGATGTGGACGCAAACCACATTGCCACTGTCGCCTTGGGTGCGAATGCTGACTCTGAGTCTGGTGTGCTTGGAGGTTTGTTGACTATCGGTGGGACATGGTTAGGTCTGGACCTGTCAATGAGACTGAACACCTTCTCACAGCTAGTGTTGTTGTGCATCAGATGTGGATCCTTACGCTGCTTCGTCAGCACACAAGGCTGGACAGCATGCAGTACCCAATCTAGGTCGGACCGCAGGAATGAGTTGGAGGATGCACCGCTTACGCCAAGCTGCACCGAATGCAGGTGACTTGACGCCTGACGGTCGGCTTCGGCTGTGGCAGCCTGGGGACACAGCACGCGTGCCGCTGGCCGAGCTGCAGCTGGCGCCCTGCCTCAAGGGCGACCAAGTGCGGGTGGTCATCAGCTCAGCCAATGCACCAGCGGGCTTCACTGCTGAACTCGCCCAGGTGAAACTCAGGGAGCAGGCTGTGAGCACAGGCCCACCAACAGCCTTCATGCCGGCATGGCAAACCCAGCAATTATGTGCTAACTCCTGGCTGGCACAACGTGCCGGTCAGATAGACGTATAAGTCATGTTTGAGTGTGGCTGCGTTGCAGCCTTGAACCTACCGTTCTCAAGTAGTGTTGGTGAAACAGGGTCATTGCTGTGTGCAGATCCAGGAGGATGAGTACATTTTGAAGAAGGAGAGCGAAGGCGGCGGCAGCGACATTGATATCAAGGTGAGCTTGCGTCTGCGTTGCGACCTTAAACTAGCACACAGTTTTCTACCCGTTTGTGCCTCGTCACATGCAGCTGCGCTGAGGCCCTGGCAATGCTCCCGCGCAGTTCGTGGATGTCAACAAGGTCGGGAGAATAGTGTCAGCAGCAGGCTAAGCAAGGTTGCAGCATTGAGGTCCTGTGGTCCTGGACTCTGGATGTGAAGCAGGCAAAGCCGCACACAACTTCTCGAGTTGCTGCGGCGGCAGTGCTGCTCGCATGTGTTTGGCAAAGATTGCCAGTGATACCATAGTTCCTGTGTTGACAGCCAGCTTACAATTTTTGTTGAGTACAAGGCTGAGAATCCCGCAAGAAGTTCATGAGGAGATCATGCTGCTCTGAGACAGAATCATGTCAGCAGCAATGTCCCAGGACTGTGATGCACCCAATGATGCAATGTGATGTCAAGACGCAGTTGCCTCCTGCATCACCACAGTCTGGGCGTGCAATGGCGGCTGCAGATCAAAGTGCTTCTCCAACAACGGGATGAGCTCATCCATGGCAGAGATGACGAAGCTGGGCTTCATCTCGCCCTGCAGCTGCTCATCACGGTAATGCCCCTGCTGATCCAGCAGCGCCGTCCAGGTGCCAGCACGGTTGCCGCACACGACCTGCACGGATGCACCACAGAAATCAGCTTGGGTGGCGTACGCACCGCCGTGGCAACAGCGTGACTGGCCTTGGCACGGTATGGGCACGCATGCTAGGCGAGTCCCTCACATCGTCCTTTGCGCTGTCTCCCACGAAGAGCGCCTCGCTGGGATGGATGCCCCACGTCTTGCAGACGTGCAGCAGGCTGTCTGGGTACGGCTTGTACTTCAGCGGCGGCTCGAACTTCGTGCCACATTCCCGTCCCAGCGCGGGGCTGAAAGCTGCACACGCGGTGAAACTCTGTTTGCGGCGGCTGAAAAAAGACAGAACAAGACAGCGTCTTCTGACCAGCACACTCAAGGTCGACGGGATGGCTAATGCACGTGAGGTCAGGCACAGGGACCAGCAGATGCGGCAGGCTGTTGTGTGACCTGTCAGGCTGTGTAGCGGCGCAAGGTGGTTCTCGTGCAGCCAGTCTACAGACGACTTGACATTCCGTGTGATGAGGCCCCGCGGGATGCGCTTCTGATCCAAGTAAGCGCACAGCTCTGGCACTCCCGGCATCAGCTGCATGTCTGTCAGTGCCTGGAATGTGAAAACATCCCAAAATATCCGCTGCAGCTCTTGCCATTTGAGCAGCATAATCCCTCAGCCAGCTGTGCTGCGGAAGTTGCGGCAACAGGCTAAGCAGGCCAGTGTGGGCCCACCTGCTGCTCCACGTCCCAAATGGCCGCACGTGCCCGCGCCTGCGCCTCTGGCGCCATCTTTGCAATCTCCTCCAGGATGTCACCCGTCATGACGCCCACACGCCGTCGCATCAGTGCAAAGTCGATGCATGGTACGGTCAGAGTACCGTCCTACATCACATGGTACTGCGCTCTCGGATCTGACGGCTCTGCATTGTACTCGTGCAGCATGTCGACAGGTTGCACACCCGCACATGCCGACATGTTTGACGCATTGGGCGCACCATGTCAAAGGCGATACCGCGAAGGACCCTCCGTGTTGCAGCCATCATGTCAGGCGACGCACGACAGCGCTGCACTGGTGGCTGTGAGACTGCACGGCCCGCTAGGCTGCACTGCTGAGGTCCACTGGCAGTGGGCAGCGGCTGCATGCCCCGGTGGCGGGTTTGCGGTCAATCCCAACCTTCGCGGCGGTCTTCACACCATCGGGCATACGGCGGCTGTGAAGATAGTCGAACTGAGCAATCAGTCGAGGATACACGTGCGGAGTACACTTCCCTAACGCTTGCTGCAGTGCGCACCTGCTGCCAACTCGAATGGGTGCTGTCGTGCTAGCAACTCATACGGGAGATTGCTGCGTCGTTCAGGCGAAAACTGTATCAACCTTTGATCCAGTCTATAAATGCATGAATGAAGTGTAGCATCAATATAAGTACATCACGTCGCACGGGGCCAGCCACGCCAGCGATGGAGTCGTGGAGCTGATGTGGGTGAAGAACGGTGGAGACAATCGTGTGCAGGTGTATGTGTGCGGTCAGACACGATGGGTACACCCGTACACGTCTGGCTGCCAAGAAATACAACCAGGGCGACTCAATGCGCCATGAGAGTGGTTGCAAAGAGATGTGGCCGACCGATTGCACCCGCCCTCGAACTCAGATCTACACAGTGCGCCATCGTTGCATCCGCATGCAAGATTGCGATGCGTTATTGGCGTGCAGATAGAGCACCAGTGTTTCCTCCAGGCTGCTGCGCTGCACTGAGCTCTCTGCTGGAATCCCATGGAGCTGCTGGCATGGTCTCGACAGTTCTCAGGGTCCATCTCAGACCAGGTCGTAGCCCTTGGAGCCCGAGCCGCCCATGGCGGCCAGGGGGTCGTCTGCCCTGGCCCGCTTCAGGCGGTACGCCTCCATCTCCTCTGCGGCAGCCACCACTGGCCAGTAACCCACAGGACTGTGACATGATAGTGAGCTGCACAGGACAACCAAGCCTGAACAAGCACGTGGGCGTCCTGCACCGCGGCACGCGGCAGAGCCCCGCACCCGCACCTGGTGTAGGCTTGGCGTCGCCATTCGCGCTGCCGCCTGCCGCTGCATTGTACTTGCGCTTGCGCTCGTCCGTCTCCACCGCCTCGGCGTTGAACTGCTCTGCTGCCTTCACTGCTGCCTCAAGCTTGGCCTGCAAGTCCAGCACAGAGCAGTCAGCACCTCCTCGAGCCCGAGGCGACCTGACTGAGCTGCGTAAGGGGTTGCTGCTGTTATACGAAGCTGAGGTAGAGATGTGCAAAGGCACCATGCATTCTCCTGTCAGCACACCAAGTCAAGCCCGAGCTCAGCGATTGCAGCAAGCAAGCACGACACTGCCCCGGTCTTCAGAGTGGTGCTGAGTCGCCTCGTTTCCAGCCCATCAGACTGAAGATCAACATTTGACAATGTAGATTTTTCTGGAAGGTGCACCTTGTCGAGCTCCACGTCCTCGGCGACGTCTGCGCCCCACACGTCCTTGGACGGCGCCAGGTCCTTCAGCTTGCTGGAGGCTGCTGCCTTGGCGCGCGCCTCGCGAGCCGACGCCTCCATGTTGGCCACCAGCTGTTGCACCAAACACACGCTTCAGGATGGTGGTAGCACTTTGCGCTGGGTCATGTGCTCGTGCACAAGCTTGACGAGCAGGTGGCTATCTTGGCTAGTCTGACCATAGGTGATCGCTCACATTAAGGCATGCTACTAAGTGTATGACAAGTCAGAGCGCCACACACCTGCGCTGTCTGCTCATCAGCTGCCCTGCTGCCGGCGTCGCCAATGCAGTAGCTGTTCTTGACGAACTGGTGGCAGCAGGCGTAGCCCCAGGCGCCGTCGCGCCAGAAGGATCCCCACACCGAGGTGTGGTTGTTGATCAGCACATCCTCCTCATACCGCGACCGTGCCTTCTTCTCCTCACCGCGCAGCAACCGCCCTGTGATGAGTCAACGGTCGGTCAGCCTGTTGATGAGATGCAATTAGGTCATTGTAATATCAGCTTCCATACAAACACCCAGCACTGCATTTGGGCAGCAGCTCCATGGCTGTGGCTGTGCCAGCTGCATGGTCATTCCAGCATGCAGAGTTGACTAGGAGTGGCAGTGCACCTGAGGCATCATACTCCACATATGCTTCCGTCTGGCCCAGCAGCAGTGACTCGTCAGGCGTATCAGCCACAGCAGCGTTGCCATACCGCTCCAACACCTCCTTCTTATTGCTGACCTGCATATCACCACCACGGCGATCAACCACTGTCCAACGCCACAGCACCACACGATCGAGCACATCAACATGCTCCTGCCGTTGCTGACAGGAAACAGCATGCCAAGGGACACATCTCGGACATCCTTCGAACCTGCAGCTTCTCCTTTTTGGTCTTGAAGCTCTTGTACAACGCCTCCGCCTGTGATGGCGCTGACTGCAGGACAGCCATGAGCAGCATCAGATCACACCCAGCAGCACAGTCACCCGAAGCACATGCAGGCTGCCGAGGTACATCTCCTGATGTCACAGCTGAGACCTGCATTGTGGCATGCAGGAAGCAGTGCACAGCAGCGTCACCATCATGGAGATGTCCTGCCCGCGGTTCATAGCGGCGACAGAGTGCAGGTTCAGCGCCTGGAAGGAATCGAAGTCGCCAGCTCGCCGCACAAAGTTGTCGCCCTGGAATGTCTTCTGGCTGGGGTCCTGCATGGGCACAGGGCCACCAGTGACATGGTGAACAGTAATGTATGCACATGCACAGATGATGTGCTGAGCAAAAGCATGCATCGACTCGGGCACAACTGCTGTACACAGCGTGGCGACTGGAATGCATGTGGCCAGCAGACCTTTTGCGGGTTGGGGTCCTCGCGCATGGACCGCGACTTGGGGTCGTAGTACGTGGAGTTGGGGTCCAGGTTGAGGAGGTACTTGGCGGTGTCCTCCCGGATGCGCAGATTGCGCACAGACCCCGACGCACCGCCGCCAGTCGTCCGCACACGCTTCTCGACCTCACCGAAGCCTGCTCACCGCATGATATGATGCGCTCTGCATGTGCGCAAACGCCTCCGCTCTATGGAGGTGGTGCATGCAAAGACTCGGAGTGCACGCATGACGCAGCCTGCGAAATGGCTGGCAGCTGATGCTGGGTGCTCAAGTCCGTCAGCAGGGCGCACCGGCCGCCTCCTCCTCCCTGATCCGGTCCTCATCGTCGTTGTCTGAGCCGCTGTCAGCCGAGTGTTGCGCGTCATCACGCTGCACCTGCACACCGTAAATGCAGTACTGACACCAAAGGCTGTGTGCTGACAGGTTGTGCTGCCAGGCTAACATGACTTGCAGGGGCTACAGTTGCAGACTGACATGAGCTGCAGGAATGGGCGAATGAGTCGCTCACAGCGTCCGGCTCTGCAGCGTCCTCATCGCCTTTGCTGGCGTCGCCCACCCGCAGCCGGCGCTCCAGCTCCTTCTTCCGCCGCATCTCCTGCTTCAGCTGGTCCACCTTCTCGAAGCTGCACAGCACCAGCAGAGCGTCAGGGGCAGCCCCCTGCTAATGGCCCGACATGCAGAGACAGGGCCCACAACGGGATGCGGCGCAGGTCTGTGCCACGTGACAGCTGAACTGCTTGAGCGGCCCGCAGCAGCTCGAGCGCTGTCAGGCTGCCGAGGTACACTGGTTTGTTAGGTCTAGGGCGGGGCACGCACGTGTCGATGACGCGGGAGTACTCTTTGGAGTCGTAGCCAGTCCACCGGTCGCGCTTGGCCTCGAACCCCTTCATGTCAATGCTCTCAACCTTCTCGTCCGCTGCGATGTGCTTGTTGCTCCACCGCGCCCCCACTTTGCGCGGCCGGTCCACGCAGTCCTTCGTTTTGTGCGTCATGGCTCCGCAGCTGCAGCAGCAGCAACGCATCAGCTGAAGCCATAAGCATCGTGTCAAACCTCTGGCATGCCAACACGAGGCGCGCCCATGCCTGTCGGTGCCAGCTGCGCACTGAGCAGCTCGGTGCATGAGCAACAGCACGCACTTTTCGCAGGCGCCCTTTCGGAACTTCGTCGCCTGGAAGACCTTGACGCCACGGTCGTAGCTTTTGTTGATGGAGTCCTGCTCATGCTGCCGCCAATCCTTCTGATGCTTGAGACTGGGGTGCTGGCTGTTGAGGTACCAGGGCGCGCTGGACATGTATTGTGGGATATGGGGGTTGATGGCCTTTCCATCCTCATCCACCGCCGCGGGTGCGAGGCCAGCCTTCCGGGCCTCCTCCAGCTCCTTGTTGCGGCGGAAGTCCTCATGGGACGTCATCGCTGCCCGTCACTGGGGGGTGGTGCAGCGACCTGCAAGGGCGCAACCGCCAGCAGGCTGCGCCACTTTGCCGCACTGCACTGGCCGAGTGCCGGCTGCCTCTGCTGGTGTCTGTGTGCCACCGGCCCTCAGTACTGAGCAGGGACAACAGCAGCTGCTGGTGACCCACAAAGCAGCAAGTACAGCGCAATAAGTCTCACAGCTGAAAATGAAGGTGGGCACTGCAATACCTCACACATGCTTTGCGCAAGAGCACCAGCCTAGCGGTTGAACCAAGACTGTAGCGCTGTCACCAAATCGTTGATCCTCTTGGACGCCGCTGCGCGTGTAGCATGTGGTGCAGTGCGCATGGTTAGCTGAGCTTTACCTGCTGTGCTGCAGAAAGTTACAGCATGTCTCGTAGCAACAAATTCCCTCCTGTTCCGGAACCCTTTGAAGCACTCACTCCAGCACACAAACAGAAGGCGGCAGTTTGGCACGGGCGCACTCTCCCTGAGTGTAGCGTGATGGAAGCGGTGCTGTGCGACTGCCCACTGCTGCGCAGCTCGCCCGCTGGCTGCAGCACAGCAACAGCGAGCAGGGAGTGCCGGCCTTCGGCAGGCATTTGCGGCTGCTCCTTGCCTCAGCTTCGGACGAGAACACATTCATGTCGAAGTACTGGCGTTTGTCATAGCACAGTCCGCAAAGATGGCAGCGCTGAAAGCAGGGGGTTGAAGGCAGTCGACCCAGAGCAGCCCACACTGCGAGAGCAGTTTGCAGCACAGAAGCAGCAAGGTGGGCTGGCAAAGGCGCTCACAAGTAAATCGAGCGTGCAAGCATGCTGCATGACGATTTGGGACGAGGGAACATGGTGCAAGCAGTGCAGCTGTGCGGCAACGCTGCGTGACTGATCAGCGAGGATCGCTTGCCGTGCAGGCATTCCTGGCGATGCTGTCAGCAGAGCACAGGATGCCACACTGCAGCTGCAGGCGGCTGCTGCTGCGGCTGCGCGGAATCGAGACGGCAGCGGTGGCAGCCCAATCAGGACCACCGGGTTGCGGAGAACCCCGCTGTCAGGCGGCGTGAACAACGCCTCCTCGCAGTACGACCTGCCCTCGCCAGCGGTGGCGGTCCGCAACTTGGTGCGTGTCAACCAATGCTTGAGCTGCACATGTGATCTGGTCAGGCAAACGTGCATGGAAGGAACCACTCTGCTGTCTGTCGTGCAAGGATCTTCGCGTGTTCCGATGGCCATCAGAACCTGATCAGAGCCCCTGCCCTGCAGGTGGAGCAGGTTCAGTTTGCACACCTGTGCACCACCATGTCCAGCATGCACCACCGACGGGCCGGGTACCCCTTTGGCACGCTGGTCGACTTTGCGTCGGACGGCGCGGGGTTCCCCATCTTCTGCATGTCGCCGCTGGCGATCCACACGCGCAACATCGTGGAGGACTGCCGCTGCTCGCTGGTGGTGCAGATGCCCGGCTGGGCGGGGCTGGCTAATGCGCGCGTCACCATTTTTGGGGACGTGTATCAGCTGCCGCCAGAGCTGCAGGAGCCAGCACGGGAGGTGAGGCATTAGGCACATGAGTTGCTGTACATGCATCATAACACGCAATGGTGCAGGCAAGGGAATCTATGTTTGCAACAGTGTGCTGAGCTATTATGGTGCTGACCTCGATGGCAGCCAGGGGCTGCAGCTGGCTGCTGGATGCTTGTAGGGGGCACAGCCCTCTGCTTTGCAAGGTACACGCCGCCCCAAGGCTGCTTGTCTGCGCGCAGATCTTCGCGCAGAAGCACAGCACGGACAGCAAGGAGCGGTGGCTATCGGGCAACACAGTGTGCTTCCGCATGAACCGCATCTCCGATGTGTACTTTGTCGGCGGCTTCGGCACGGTGCAATGGCTGGACGTTGCCGAGTACATGGCCGCAACCCCCGACAGCATCGTCATGCACCAGCCCCTACGCGTGCTGCAGGTGCGCCACCTTGCAGCATCCAGACTGCACCCTATCATCGGTGAGTGGTGTTGCCATGGTCACTGTGACCGAAATTCTATAGGAAGAAGAAAGGATAGCGACTGCCACCCCTTTATATGTCCTCCGCTATCTAGCTTGACACCCACACTCTCCAACATCTCATCGTGCAGGTGCTGAACGACACGTACGCTGTGGAGCTGCGGCATCTCATCCGGCAGGGCGAGCGGGAGGCCAGCGACGCGCAGTTCATCTCCATTGACAGACTCGGCGCGGATGTGCGCGCACGCTTTGGCACAGACTACAGCGTCGAACGCGTTGGCTTCGACAAGGTGGCCCAGAGAGCCCTCACTTGTGTGTGAACTCAGTTGTGATCTGTACGCACCGCATCACCGTTGTGTGAGGCGCACGTTCTGCATCTCTGGTTGGCATCTTGTGTGGCCCAGTACGGTCCAGGTGCGGTGATATGCATGACATTTCAACTTGCACGTGCAGCCGGTGCACACGCTGGAGGAGGCAGTTGCATCCATCAGCCGGCTGTGCGCCAACTTTCCAGACACCCATCAGGGTACAGAGGTTCCCCTTAACGGCAACACCTCAGGACAGCCAGCCTCAGCCTCCTAGATGCTGTGACTGACATGCAGGCCAGCTGCAAAAATGTAGTTGGTTTTTTCAGCCCAGAGTGGACAGTGTGCAATCAGCAATGACACATCAGCTTTTCATTGCATGATGCTTAGCACTATCTCCTGTGTTGGCTGCTGATTTGGTACGGTCAACAGAACAGTGGCAATGGCAGGAAGGACATGTGCATCAGCCGGACTGTGTCCCACATATGCTGCACAAGATGTTTCGAACTCTGCAGATGCAGACCCAGCCCCCAGACCACACAGAAACCAGCGAGGTGCCAAACGAGCTAACACAAGCAAAAGTCTGCAAGCCTCAAGCAACCTCCTTTTGGAGGGTGGACAAAAGCTGGCCACCCGCAAATGCTGCCGAGCCGCCCAGTGCACCCAGCGCTACAATTGCAACCTGCAACATGCGTCTTTGCTGAGACAAGGATCCAGTGATGAGGCACTACCTTGCAAACAGCTGTGCAGCGCATGGCACCCACGGTAGGTGCTCACCTGGGCGGCAATCAAGCCACTGCTGGTGTCGGGCAGGAAGTACACAGCAGCAGGCGCCAGCGCATACAGCGCAAAGGCCGCGGCAAACAGCTTACCGGGAGTGTTCCTGCAACACGCCAGCTTCATGTTTCTCAGCAAGCGTGAGCTGCATGACCCTCGGTGCATAGGGCGGGATCTTGCATACATGTTGCAGGGCTGCAGTTCCAACTGCCCCATGGACAGCAAGCAGACCTGTCCACAGCTGCCGACAGGAGGCCCAGGTTCTCTGCTGTCTCAAGGAGGCCAGAGTTCTCAATGAACGTCAGCGTAATGCCTGCAGTAGGGTGTCGGGAGCCTGACGTTACACTAGCCTTCCGACAAATCCTCGTGTACGGTATGAAAGAGAATCGCAATCGAACAGGGCACGCCGAGTACATCAGTCCGGCAGATGATCCGATCGCAGCTGTCTCACCGTTGTTCTGCAGCAGCGACAGCAGCTTGAGGTCCTCCAGCTTGGACAGCAGGCGCAGCTGCTCCACGCGCGCCAGCAGCTTAGGCGTCGGCAGGTCATCCGCCCGTTGCCGGAACTTGCGCTCCTTGCTGTTGTTGGCGATGCTGATCAACTGCGCAAATGCAGCACGTCAGGTTGCACCTCTCAAAACCCACACGCAACTTCAATTGACACTTGTGGGTTGTTTGTGTGGCGTGTCGGCAATGGCATGTGGGTAAGATGTACCAGCGTGTAGGCGCTGCAACGACAGAGGCAGCTGATGCTTCGCTGGATGGTACCAGGATGCAATAACAAGCATGATGACGACCAGCACGCATCAAGGCCCACCTTCTTCACTGGTTGGCTGCCGATGCGCAGGGTGCCGCCCTTCCCAAACGGCTGCGTGCCCCCGCCAATGCGCTGCATGCCAATGGTCAGCCGGACAGCAGTCAGCTGTCATCCATGTCACCGATATGCCCAGCCGCCACAATTTAGGAGTTCTCATGCTAGACACATGTTCAACGACAACCCGGGACGCCGCTTGGCTTGGCATGTGAAGGTCTGCGTGCCGCATGCCACCTGCGCGCCCTTCTGTGCATTGGGCACCTTCCGCGGCGGAGGCCGCTTCTTGCCGCTGCCTGCCTGCAGCTTCTTTGTGACTGGCGCCGCTGCTGCTTGTACAACTGGCGGCGACACCCGCGCAGTGTGAGGTTGTGACGGGTGCGCCATTGGTGCCAGCCGCTGGCCGCTCAGGAAATTCGAACGCTGCATGAGCATGCTGCCTGCCATCTGTTCCCTGCAGCACAGATGTCATTATGACTCCATCCAGCGGACGCTCTTGGGTCCACACAAGTGCAGCAGGCCCTGCACATAGATCAATGCCAGAATTGCATGCTGCGCACCTACAAGCGGATCCGGCGGTGTGCAGCGCTGTCGTAGATTGGTGTTGTGACGCAGCGAAGCATAAGCAGAAGTCTGCGTCGTGCAGTGCAAGTCTGACGGACGTGCACCTGCGGAACAACAGATCTGAGCCAATCGTGATCGCTGAGCTGGCATGAGTCATGCATCAGCTCACACCGTTGTGATCGCTGAGAGGCCGAATGCCAGACATTGATTCGACCGATCTGCTTCACCTGACTGCCTCGGCGTCTCGAGATGAGAGCTGTTGCAGTGCAGTAGATCTGGATGCGCATGTGGGCCTTACATTGCAACCTGTCAGTCTTGTGATGCTCGCAACACAGTGTGGCGCTGCCACCACGGCAGATGGCAATGGCACGCAGCATGCCGTTCCATCGAATGCAGCACTGGCAGTGCGTGTTTGCGACAATGTGTCGCACTGAAATCTCTGAAAAAGGTTGGCCATCCGCCTCTGCAAAACTGTTCTATGTTGCCAGATATGCACGAAATTGCATAGAATTGTCAGCTGCGCGGCTTCCAGATGTCAGAGTGTCGCTTGGCGGCCTCGATGGTGTTGTGCAGCAGCGCAGCAATGGTCATTGGGCCCACGCCTGCAAGCACAGCGTATCCTGTGTTAAACATTTGAGATTGGGGCAAGATGCTGAGTTGTACATAGTGACATCAACATTGACAGACGACACTGCCATTCATCCAATGGGCGGCTTCACCGACCTCCAGGCACAGGAGTTATTGCCGAGGCGACCTCCGAGACGTCCTCGAAGCTGACGTCGCCCACTAGCTTGTGCTTGTGGGTCTGCGTGGCCTTTTCTCGCACATTGATGCCCACATCCAGCACCACCGCCCCTGGCTTTACCCACTCTCTCGTCACCTGCCACAGTCACAGAAGGTGCTTGCATACTGCATTGCTGCCATGTGACATCATGATACTGAGAACACTCTGACGAGGCAGCGTACTAGGTTTTTACGGATTACCAGCTCGGGGTGGCCCACAGCAACCACCAGGATGTCGGCAGTCCGGCACACGTCCGGCAGGAACTTGTTGAGCGGCTTGATGGGCTCTGGCATCGTTGTCGCACGGTCCATCGTCTCCTCAATCTCTGCTGGCTGCGCGCCACCTGGGACGATGCTCACACAGTATGAGGCTGTGTACAGTAATTGCTGTGGCCAATGGGAACATGCATCTGCTTCTCCAGCAAGCAGAGACTCCTCGCCCAACACCTCAATCGAACCTCGCTAACTCCTCCTCACTACATCAGGCTTGGGAGCTCAATACGCTGCTGGTCTGTCAACTGTCGGTTGTCAGCACACCCGAGATGGGCGGCAGGCAGGCCTGTGCCTGTGCGCGCTCCGCAGCCTCAGCATCTCGCCGTGACTCCTCGTATGAGTCATACGCCACACGGTGGCAGATGGTGACGGCCGCAGCGCCATTGTCCCGGAACAACACGGCCAGTGGCAACCCGACTGTGTTGCTATCGCCAATCACCACGACCTGCGTTGGGGCATGCACAGCACATTCATTGCAATGAATTGCATCTCAGGCACAAGCCCCATCACATCGTGACTTGATATGCAGGGCGCTACATTGGGTGCGGAGGCCATCGAGACAGTGCCTTGCCTTCTTGTTGTGGATGGGTATGTTGCTGCGCTTCAGCAGCTCGATGCATGCAAGTGCTGGGCAGGGCGAGTACGTTGGCAGCACCCCCCGCATCATCATGCGCCCCACGTTCACGGGCGACAACCCTGTAAGGTCACGGGCGCGCTTAGGTTCCAGCACCCTTCTTGACAGAGCCAGAATGGCGAGTCAACAGCAAAATGTGCTGCATGCAGCCCTGCCATATCGTGAGCAGCCCCACCATCAACGTCCTTCACTGGCGAGATGTCCTGCAGGATGATCTCATCCCTCAGGTCCCCCGGCAGTGGCAGCTGCACCAGGATGCCATCGACGTGCGTGTCATTCGACAGCTGCTCTACGATGGTCTGCACGTCGGCCTCCACCGCATTCTCCGGCAGCTTGTACAGCGTGGACTCGATGCCAACCTGCACAACAGACACATGCTTCGACGGACTCGCTAATCCCTCGCATCATATTGCAGCCTCGGGAGGCAAGCATCATGGCTGCATAGCGGGTGCGTGCCCACCCGCTTGCAGGCATCCTGCTTTCGCTGCACATAGATGGCGGAGTCTGGCCGACTGCCAGCGATGATGACCGCCAGGCCAGGCGTTCTGCCGACCTCCTTGGTCAGCTGCGCCGCCTCTGCGGCTATGCTCTTCTCCCACTCTCGTGCAATCGACTTGCCGTCAAGGATCCTGGCAGTCGCTGCAGGGTATCATGTATACATCACGTTCCCCTGTATGACCGGTAAACAATGGCACATCTGACAACAATCAGATGTGGTGTGCACAGCGATCGTTGCACGACACTCACAGCTGCTGCTGGCGAGGGATCGGACCGCCGCTGGCGCCCCAGCGATGACCTCTGCCGGGTTGCTGCCGGTCGCCAGGACGGTGCGCAGGCCGTGGCACGCCCCATAGAGGCTTCTACGCAGCATGCCCAGCCAGTGCTCCGTCCAGTCAGTGGGCTGGACCAAAGCAAATCAGCTGCACCTTGAGTTTGCGATTCACTGTTGCTGTATGATCCCCACACTCTACACACTTGATCCAGAGCTTCAACTGTCAAAAGATGGGTGGGAGCTTCCAGGCGACAGACAGCGAGTCACTGGAGCTGCGTGCGGTCAGTCACAGGTCTAGTGTGGCCGGCGATCCAAGTGGTCGCCCGCAGGCGACACAGGAAGCACTGCCACCTCATCACTGCCCGAAGATCGGAGAGATTGCGGGCCCAGACAGACAGCACAGCACGGCGCGCCGTGCAGAGTTAGCGCCGTGAACCAGGTGTGGAAGTGTCCCACGCAGGCACCTGCCATGTAGCAGACTCTACAAACTGTACAGTTGAAGTGGTTGAACCACGGCCCACACTGGTCTGCATCATGTCACCAGGCTGCCTTGTTGTCCGGGCGAGCAGCTGCAGACTGCAAAGCAGCACTGTGCAGCACAGCACCAGACAGACGTGCCGCCACGCTCACCCGCGTATGAGCCTCGTCTGTGCCAGCATCAGACCCGCCTTGCCGGCATGCTCTACGGCACAGCGGCTACGGCACACCTCATCTGTGGGCAGCAGGCTTGCAAACCCCTCAGGCGTGCACATACAGTGGCGACGCCAGCAGGGCAGCATCAGCAGCAGGGGCAGGCTGCAGGTACATGCAGCCTTCTTTGGCGTGGGCGCGCCCGAGGCAGTGCTGGTCGGGATCGTGGCTTTGGTTATATTCGGACCCCAGGGCCTGGCAGAGGCAGCCAAGACAGCTGGCAAGGCAGTCAGGGCGTTCAAGCCCACTTTTGACGAGCTAACGAGCGTGTCTCGGGACTTGCGGAACACGCTGGACGAGGAGCTGGGCATCAACGACATCCGCAACGAGTTCAGGGGGACAAACTACACTTCGCCCAGCCGCGGTGCGCAGCAGCCCAGCTGGGACGACCTGGGGACGCAGGCCAAGTCTTCGCAGTCAGCAGCGTCCAGCAGCAGCAACAGCCCAGACGGCGGGCAGACAAACGCGGAGGACATCAACTCCATGCGCACACGGTCTGCTGAGCTGGCGTGGGGCAGTGGCGGTGACAGCATGTCAGAGCGGGCAGGCAGCGGCAGCGGCAGCAAGGCGGACGATGGCATCGCCAACGTGTCACTGGACGAGCTCCAGGCTGAGCTGGCCCGGCGGCGAGCAGCCAAGCCGGATGCGTAGGATGATTCACGTAGCTTGAGAGGAAGTGGGTGCATCCGAGTGCAGCATGGCGCCCGCATTCGAGAAAAATTGCAGTTTACCTCCCGCTAAGCCTGCAACTTGCATAATAGCTGCGAACATCATGCTGTGCAGTCCATCGCCTGTCAAGGTCTGCTCAGGAAGCGAGCACTCGCATCAAATGCTTGGCAGGTGGCAACCCACCGTGCGCGGAAGTAGATGTAAAACTGTTGCTGATTTTCACAGCTCATTTCTCTGTCAGCACTGCGTTTCCGACACCTTGGACATAGACGTTTGCAGCGTGGTCACGGCGTGCCACTGCTTGTGCAGCCAACCAGGCAAAACTCTATCACAAGCTTCCACACAGTTTGCAACACCAAAACATCGTGGCCAGCACAACGGCCCAGCGCATGTGACCTTCGTTCAGTTGTCGCAAGCTGCACTTGGCATCGACACCATCGAAGGATGCCCCGGCGGTCTCGGTCTAGGTCGAGATCACGCTCCCGCGAGCGCCGGCATCACAGCAGGAACCACGATGCGGACGACAAGCATGACAAGCACCGCAAACGCGACAAAGACAGCAGGGAGGACGACACGCAAAGGGACAGGCACAGGAGCCGGGACAACGACGAGGGGCACAGGCGCTCTAGCCCAGAGCGCAGGTGGGCAAGCACGGTCAAGCAGCCTCTGCGGGGCAATCATGAGGGGGTTGGCGCAGCATTCATTCCTGAAGCTCTCCAATGCTCGAACGCTCGGGATGAAGAAGACCTAAACATCGCCATGATTCCTCTGGTTGCCAGGCGGTCGCCGCCCCCGTCAGCTGCGGACAGTGAACAGGGCAAGAAGCGGGCGCGGCTCGAGAAGCTGAAGGCGTGGAAGCAACAGCACGCGGCAGCAGCCACTCCGCCAGCACAGCAGCCCAGCTTTACGTTAGATGCAGCGGTGTCGAACAGCGAACAGCCTTCGCAAACAGCAAAGCCAGCATGGTGAGCACTGTTTGGACCGGCCCCACTTGTCACTGACTGAGGTCGGTATGCAATGGAGCTCTGCCGCAAACCTCTATGGCCTTGGTGCGTGCAAGGACGCCATGGGATGATCCAGAGCTGGCGGGAGCGGCGCCAGAAGCAGGCGCACCTGCTGAGAATGGTGCCGGGGCGCCGGTACAGGCGGGCCACCCCGCAGCAGCCCAGCCGGCGCCCTTTGTGCCCAAGCCTGCTGTGCCGATCTCCATCGCCAAGCGGCGGGCGCACTTTGTGATGGAGGAGGCGCACAAGCTGCTGAAGCGGGAGCAGGTGCGTGCAGGCCTCGCCAGCAGACCATGGTGTATTGTGCTGTTGTAGCAGGTCTCGATTGCAAGCAAATGCACGGGAGGGCTGCGAAGTCCTGCATAGATGGACCCAGCAGGCGTGCATCTGTAGCCATGTAAGCTTAGACAGTATCTTATCGCGCGGTGGTGGGTACAGCTGTCTCCTCAATGCCGTCGGTATGTGCGGCTTGGGAGCACGTCTTCTGGCAAAGCAAGCCCGGCGCTTGGCGCATGCGCTCGAGCCGGGAAAGTATGTATTGGTGAATACATACCAATTACTGGCACGTGCACTCATACAAGCAGCCAACACGGCGCGGCGTGCGCAGGACGATGATGAGGAGGATGCGCTGGATGCGTTCATGGCGGCGGAGGTGCTGCCGGAGGTGACGGCGGCGCAGGCGGCGGAGCGCGCCGCCCGGGAGCAGGAGCGCCTCGCGCGCGCCAAGGCCCTGGCGGTGCGTGGCGGCCCCTCGACACCGTCCCTGACTGCAGCACTTCTTGCGGGGGCGACAAGCCCATGTGCTGCCCTGCCAATGGCGCCCTCGACATGGGGTGTCACATACCCCAGCTCCCTGCCGAGGACCCTGAGCCTGCTGCAATGACCAGGCAGCTTGACTGTGATGCTGCGGCGGCAGGAGGGCAAGCCCACAACCATCCCCAAGCTGGACAAGATCCTGGACGAGGACTCGGATGAGGAGACGCCCGACCAAGAGCTGCAGATCCCCGCGCACAAGGTGCTCCCCCTCCCACTGCGCCTTGGCTTGCACAGCATCGTGCCACAATGCACCAACGCTGCGCCCTGCTGACAGCATGGCAGCACCTGTCCATCACGAGGATCATGTGGAGGTGCTCAGTTTTGAGAGGCTGCTGAGCTTCCTTCGCCAACCACGCGCTTCCGCTTGTGCTCCTCAAGGTGAAGCTGGTCATCGGGGCGGGCGGCGACAAGATCAAGTTCATCCAGCGCAAGACCAAGTGCCGCATCCAGGTGTCCATCAAATGTAGTGGATATTTGGTGGCATCGCAGCTGTCTATGTCTGGTCGTTTGCTTTGCATGGGTGACGTTGGGTACACTGTGCGACAACCCCGTGCACAATGCCAGCACCCTCACCAACGAGCACGGCCACACGTGCTGTCACATCAACCCCCAGATCAGGCAAGAGCGGACACCCAGCTGCCGAGGCTATGCATGGCCGTCATGTGGATGTGTGTGCTTGTCTGCAGATCAGGAAGGAGGAGGAGGAGCTGACCAAGGGCTTTGGCACGGGGCCGGTGCTGCAGGGGGTGCCGCGGGGCGTGCAGAAAGACAAGGACGGCGAAGTCAAGATGGTCACCCTCATGCTCTTCGGCGATGCCGAGCAATGCAAAAAGGTCAGCGACGGGTGCTGCACGTGTAGCTGGATTGGGCTGCATGTGGCACTTCCGCTCGTGTCGCCCTGGCATCACGAAGTCGGCGCGCCAGCAGGCTCCCATGATGTGCAACAAGAGGGTTCTTGGTGCACTAAGCCGACTCCGCACCTGTGCTTGCTGCGCTTCCCCTGCAGTACAGGTCGTGCTGGCCACTGTATTTGCGGCATGCAGCTCAGGCGATGGATGCATTGCACGCAGGCGCGTGACATGATTGACGAGGCGGTGGAGAACAGGGAACAAAAGGCGAAGCAGCGGCACAAGGAGTACGAGCGCAAGCGGGAGGCCAAGGCGGCGCAGCGGCAGCTGTACCACCTGCGCCACACGCTCGACTACGAGGCGCTTGGCGTGCCCATCGGCACATCCAAGGCGAGTTGCCCACTCACAATAGACTGGCAACCCATATCTTGGGGATGCAGGTACATTGGGGTTTGGCGTCACTACGCATCTCGCTGTGAGACGATTGTCCTGCTCTTTGCTCTGCGGATGGTGTGGTTGCAACATTGCTGATGTCGCTAGCATGCTGTGCGCTGCATGACGCAGCTGTGCCGAAGGGCAGCTGCAGCGTCACCGCTTTGTTCCTATGCTCATCTCATGCTTCTTTGACGAGGCACCACGGTGGTGGGCAGGGTGGCAGAGCCGTGAGTGTGAGCCGTAAGTGAGTCGTCAGTTCACACTAGCATGTGAACAACCCTCTAAGCTCAGGCGCTGTGTGCAAGCAGGCGGACATCAGGTCTGCCTACCGGAAGCTGGCGGTCAAGTGGCACCCAGACAAGCACCCCAACAACCAGGAGGAGGCAAAGCAGAAGTTCCAGGAGGTGCGCACACTCTGCAGTCACCTGGGAGCAAAATCCAGCTCGAGATGATGAGGGTTCATCACGGCACGGTCATTGTCATGCATCAAATTGTTGCCTGTAGATGGGCCTCGGCGGATGCAAGGCACCCTGCTGCACACCGGCCTGACGTCCGATGCACTGGGTCTTGCCACTGAGGCATGCATTCTGACGGTCGCTGCTATTCGACGATGCAGATCCAAAGAGCATTTGATGCGCTCATGTCAACGGATGAAGACCAGCGGATCGAGGCGCTGGGACACCGCTGACGACGACCTGTGGGCGGAGCAACTGCAGTGCTTGGGATCTTTGACAACCCACTTGCAGTGTATCATGAAACACAGGTTCTGCCAGCTGATCGAGCTCACGCTACTACTTTCCGTTGGGCAGATGGCAGGAGGTTGAACTCAGATAGACCATTGTGGATGCTATCAGAAGTCCCTTCGAAGAATGTGCATCGTGTATTCTGCAATGTAGATATATGTCAGAAGACATGGCAACACATCAATGCAGAATGCTGGCGGAACTGACACTCATGGTTCTGAGGATTGTCCAGTGTTGCAATGTTTGTCGATGACCACGGGCAGCTAGCGAGTGGATTCCAAGCCAAAAGTGTTCACATGTTCAGCCGAAGGATGGCGCCGCCACTTGCAGGTTTAGATGCAAACACAATATCTGACCAGGCCGCGTCAGGGTCCAATTTGCCGGCATCAACGAGCTTGCGGTAGTACGCCTGCTTCAGGGCACCTGCGCTTAGGAACAAAAGCACGCTTTGCCATGTTGATTACAATACAAGCATGCCTGCTCGTAATACCTACACCCTGCCGGTGGTGCCTGCACAGCCAGTAGCAGCGTCTGGTGGAGGGCATGTATGTGGCATGAAAGCTGACCTATGAATGCCGCCTCCTCACCCGCCCTCACAAGCGACACAGTGCAGCCGCCCCACCCCGCGCCTGCAGCACAAGAACGCCAGTCTTGTGACCAGGATATCCTCGGTTGCCTTCGTGTGCTGCCAACGTTGATGTCTCTCTCAAGCGAAGCATTTGTTCAGCAATTTGGAGTAAGCATGCCTGTCAGGCGGGTTCCGAGTGCTCCGGCATCCCGCGCTGTGGCAGTCAGCTCCTCCAGCTCTGGACAGCTGCACTCGTACAGATCCCTGCAAGCACGTGAAAGCACGTCGTGTTGGAAAGCTGGCGTTCAAAATGTTCGGCCATGGCTCGTTGCCCAGATGTTGAGTGGCACATCTGCCCGTGACATGTCAAGGCGGGGTTTCCTTCGGCCACCGCAGGGACAGCCGACCCTGGACCCGACGTGACACATGAATAGTATACCAAACGTGCTATTGCCTTCTGGACCTCTCGGTGACTGACTGAGCGTGCACGTCAGGTGCTGCAGCAATGTGGCGCACATACTGCTGGGTCCATACTGCAGCCGAGCGGTTTAATGTGGGCCAGCACCTTCAAGGAAGCCGGCGCACCTGCAGCTGGCATGGCTAGCGTTCATGAGATCACCCAGACGCCGCAGTGTGTCGTCTGCAGCTGCCTCGGCATTGCAGGCGTCTCGGAACTGCGGCACACGCTCCGCCTCCGAGTACACGTGCAGCGCTCTGTCTCGTAGCTTAAATGTGCCGCCTGATGCCCTCACCGCCCTGCGCAACAACCTCCTGGCTTTCACCCCCATCAAGCTTGACGTTTTGCTTTGCACGTGCACGTGTGACGCCATAAAATTGCTGATACTGAATGAAGCGGCTTCGAGTGCACAGGGTTGCACAGGCCCAGCCATAGCCAGTGCCAGACAGTCGCTGTGAACATATACTGGGCGCAGTTCATGAATATGCGGCACCGTGGCTTCTGATGATCGGCCAAGCTCCCGAGGTTGCGATATGAGGACGACCGGAGCTGAGGGTCACCTCTGGGAGCTGGGGCTGTTGTCGAACAGCTGCTGCAGGCTGGTGCCGAGCGCCTCCTCGACTTCGCTCTGCTGGTAGGCGCCATCATGCAGGTGCTGCCGCACCGCCTGCTGGCACAGCTCCAGCTCGCTCACCTGCTGCTGGCTGCCGGCGGAGTCGGCCACCCTGGGCTCAAGCTCCTTCAGCGTCTGCAGCTGCAGCGCCTGTTCCTGCAGCGCCGAAGCCACATGTCAGTGCACGTGCACGCTCTTGACAAGCGAAAGGCGTGAACACTGCAAAACGACAGGCGAAGGCTACGACTGTTGCCAGCACCCTTGGCCATGCTGAAGGTTTTTTAGCACCACAGCCCCACAGCCGCTCACCTGCGGAATGCCCAGGGCCAGGCCCAGCACGATGGCAGCGAGGCGGCACTCGACAACGCGCAGATTGTAGCACTTGTCTGCAGTCACTGCCTTTGCCGACTCAGCCAGCGAGTTGGCAATGACAAACACCGCCTCCTCGGGCAGGAACACATCTTCTGCCCGTACCTGCGCAGTAACATGCTTGCAGAAGTGGACGCACACCAGGGTGTTCGTGATTTGCATAAAGGAAAGGGTGTGCAGCACATGTGCTGCACACAACAGCAAGCTGGCTAGGGCAAACAGCATATAAGCTTGCCGGCTTGGGGGTTTTCCTGGCAGGTAAGACCATTTATATTGTTCTTGTGTTGCTAGGTACAAGTGAGCAGACATGAGCCTACGACAGGCAGATCTGCTGACCGGATTGAAGTCGATGAGCTTGGCGACGCCGCTCATGCCCATGATGGAGATGGCCTGGTCCATCCCCCCTGACTGTGTGCCCACATACCGCTCGCATGTGCACGCAAACTCTGCGACTTCCTGCAATGCCGATTGAACATGGTGTCACATCAGAAACCTTTGTGTGTGTCTACGAAGACCATAACGTGGCTACCGTGTCCTTCATGGCCATCATGCCTAGCATCTCTGGCTTCCTATGGTGGTCAATGGCTCATAGCAGTCAAGCAAATCCTGACCGATTGGCTGGCATTTGATGCCTGCCCAAGCACTGCCAGGACAGCAAGCACTGCTGACGTGACAAAAGCAGACGAGCTGGACACGCCAGCGCCTGCACAGCACGATGCACAGCAGCTGCGGAAGAGCAGGGCTAGCAAGTGACACGCACCGAGGGCGACGCCTCAGCGCCAAACACCCCCAGCAGGGCCAGTGCAGAGGAGCAGACAAAGGCAGCAGAGGACGAGACGCCTGCACCTGTGGAATGCACAAACACGAGCAGATGCCTAGAGGCCTGCCAGTACGTGACCAACAGCACTCAATCGGTCGGCCCTTTGGCAGCTCACCTGTCGGCACTGTGCCATGCACCGCGATCTGCAATCCCACCGGCTGCTGCTCCACCCCTTTGGACGACAGATACTCGAAAACACCCTGCAACGCCAGACCAGGAGTGTGTCAGTGTGGAGCAATGCCACCAGCTGTGACGGTGTGGCCTTTCTGAGGGTGGCAGCAGCAGCTTTTTAGTGGCGACCCACCTTGTAGGCGCACATGAAGTAGTTGGCCCAACTGTGATTGTCCGTGTCAACATCCTGCAATCGGTAAAGGCCGCTCAGGCTCATTATAGACTACCACCACCGCAATGAGCAAGACCTTATGCACCAAGTCCACCACTGGCGTCAAGCCCAACCTGATCCGGGTCCACGCTGAATGTGCTCTCAGGGTACTTGTCTGGATGCATACTTGTGATGATCAGGCTGTCGCCGCCGCGCCGGATCGCCACCACGGTGTCCTGGAGGCACAGGCGAATGCTGTCGCTGTGGTGCAACATGCTACGACCGTGCAGTGCAGTGAACAAATCCTCGCAAAAGTTTGGGTGAGAGCGAGCCCACCTGTTTGATTGCCATTGGCAGGACGCCATACCCCTCATAGTCGATGTGTTCACCGATGAGGTTGACTCGGCCTGCGCTACCAGATCACCGTCATTCCAGATCCCGAGCAATTGTACCTGTAACAGAGCAACAACGATGCCAACCCACCTGGTGCGCGGGCAAACACCTCTGGATTTCCGCCAAACCGCGCTCTGAACGCTTCTGCCAGCTTGCCGTACCGCGACTGCGCCTCTTGTTGCCCTGCGTTACATCATTTACAGTCACTGCTGAGTCCAAAGTGATGCACTGGATGCAGAGAACAGCAGACGTATGTGGGTCTGGCCACCCATGGAGCTCACATGCTTGGGGGTACGTCGCAGACAAGTCGTTGTACGTCGGTACTGACATGTTTTCTATATGTGATCGCAATACTGTTCACTACCAAGGTGTCTAGGTCTCCTGCCTGCGCACTGCTAGTGGGCAGATCCTCCCTGAGATTGGCAGCGAGATCTCCTGAGTCAGCAGTTCAAAGCTGCCAGCAAATCGTACTCCAAATTCATCATTGCTACCGTTCGAGCAGCTCAGCATGCAGTGATCATGATCATTTCGCCTTGAAACGTCGCCCGCACAGAGCACGTTGCGCATTCGCTCTTGACAGTATGGTCAATCGTTTATTGTTGCAGCCTCTGTCCGATGCGCTGCAGGGTGTGCATGCACGCTGACCGCTGCAGCATGCATGCGCAAGGCTGCTCGCTACACAGCTGGAGATGGCTCCAAGCCTGAGTAAGGGGTAATGTCAACCGTACATGTCTTCTGCAGGAACTCCAGCACTGTGGTGGCCTGCACAGTAACAACACTCGGTCAGGATGCCCAAGCATGCACATCCGTCAGCACATCCAGCCGTTGTTCAGGAAGTGAAAATTCACCAATGGTCAACCACTGCCCTCACCTTCACAGTCTCGATGGCCTGTTCCCTCAGCCGCGCCTCGTCAAACTCCTGGCCCGCGTCTTTGAAGCTCTGCACCCCCTTTTTGACTTCTTCGTCGACCTGAGGCGCAGCAATTGTATTATATGTTAGACGATGTGTCCTGCGCTGATGCTCAATGGACTTTTCCGTGCGTCACCCAACACGCAGGGACCTTTGGCAGAAGCAGCACCCACCGCTGCGTCTGAGGGTGTCAGGCCCTCTCGCTGTAGGATGGCCTCAATGCCGAGGGAAGCCCTGGCAATGCCTTCCAAGCTGCTCCGCCTGCAAGACAGACATTGCATGTCTGTTGGCTGCAGTTTTGCGCAGTGCCACATGTGAGGGCTTGCAGGTGCTGAATGCTTTCTGAATGGCACATGCATTTCATACAATCGCCGCAACACTCACTGCTCCTTGATGTAGGCTCCCAACAGCTGCTCATTCGCCAACTGCTGTAGGACCTGGGGAGAAACCTTGCCCTGCCGTTGCATCTCGAACAGCTTCGTCTGGTACCTGATATCACAGCATGCATGTCAGGCGGCTACGGTCAGACATGCTGCCCTTTGGCACTGGTCACTCGGGTGATGCAGAATCATCAACACCAGCAAAGAGTGACAGAATACTTACTCCTGCTCGCCGACCTGCCGGACCATGGACTGCGGGACCTCTGCCTCCACAATGCCTCCGACTGCCTCAGCCAGGGCATTGGCAATCCTTTGCATGGTGCCCTGCAACAGAAACAAACATTGCAGATCGAATTTTCTATTCCCCAAGCTGCGCTGTCAACAGATGGTAAACTTTAGCCTGTGGCAGGTCGCACCTCTGCGGTCTGAAGCTGCTGTGCCTCATATAGCCGCTCCCTCGCCTCCTTCAGGCTGCTGCAAGACTTAATGTTGTCCCGCACGAAGTCGTCTGTCAGCTGTGCAGCAGCAGTCACGACATTGACCACACAGCGACGCCCATGACTGCCTCTGCTGCATCTGAGCAGAGTATTGAGCAGTGCACATGCTCACTGCTATTGCAATGCTGCAGGGCAGCGCCACCATTTCGTTCTGACAGACCGCAGCAGGTTCCTTTCCGTTCCATACTGCATTGACAATCACTGTTGCACATTTCTGCGACAGTCATGCAGCATTTCCACTGACCTCTGGCAGCTCCCACTCAAAGATCTCTTTGACTTTGATGGTGCAGTCAGCGCGGACACCACGCAGCTGTGCTGGCTCCCATGTCTGGGGCAGCGTCACTGTCACTGTGCGCTCGTCGCCCACCGTCATGCCCAGCATGCCCTTCACAAGGCCTAGCGGGAGCCAGGAGACCAACATGATTCACCGAGTGGTACTTTTGATAGATCAGGCATTGATAGATCAGGCAGAGAACTAATGATGGCTATGTGGAAGTAAGTCTCAACGTGAGTGCCGGGGATCAAGATTCCACAGTGAATGGGCTAGTCACCTGGCATGAAGTCCCGGTCAGCAGTCTCCGTGTCAACGCGCATGTTGTCCCGCTTGGCGCCCAGGATCGGTTCGCCCTCATCATCCTTCGTGCGTGCCGCATCAAAATCGATGATCACGACATCGCTTGCCTGCGGTTGCATTGCGTATACTTATCAGGCACAGGCTGATTGCGTGCTGCTGTTCCCTGCGCGGTTCATGTATATGGCCAGAACCCACGACGAGCTGCTCGTGCAGATCAGAGTGAGGGCTCAGCGCCGTGCGAGGCGCATGAAGTCAGGTGCACATCGAGTTGACCTGCAGGCCGCGCGGCGCCACGCGCAGGGTGCCCTTGTCCTTGCGCAGCGCCTGCAACATGCGCTCGACTGCGGCGCGGTCCGACTCCTCGCTGCCTGCTGCCTCCACTGTCACCTGTGCAAGAAGGCTGTACGGTGGGCCCAGTGGGTGGTGCCAGCCACACACCTTCCCACTTCCATGTCACCGCTGCAGGCACAGCTACAGCAGGGTCAAGACAAAATCGCAGGCGGATGGCCTCGTCCAGCCTGCGTGCTGTTGTGCACGAACGCACCGAGATGTCGCTGTATGGTGACTTCCATGCCACTTGCGGCGCAAGGTCGATGCCGACTACGTACTGCAGCTCCTTGGTCTCGTCAAATGACGCCACCAGATCGTCAATGGTTGACTTAATGATCAGCGACTCGTCAATGGTGATCCCCTCATACTTGCTGAGCACCTGTTGCAGGATGATGTCCCTCAACAGGTGGCAACATCAGCGCTACAGTCTGCTGGCCATCCCATCTCGCTGGGACAAGAGTCTACTGGGGGTGGTGCATATCACACCTTGTGGAGCGTCGTCTGCAGCAGGTCCTCAATGGCCAGCTTCCTCAGGCGAGGCTTGCCGCCGTCCACGAATTTGAGCAGGGTCTCCGTCGTGATCTACCGTACATTGATTGCTCGTGTGACATCATGATCGTCGATTGGCTTCCACTCAGAGCGCACAGCATGACTTGCATCGCAGGCCTGCCACGCGTGCACCTTGGAGCCCTTTCTGAAGCCCGGCAAGTCGACCTCCTTCTTGATGTTGTTCACAGCCTTGTCGTACGCCTTCTTCACCATCTGAGGCGGCAGCGTCACTGTGAACTGCACGTGCGAGTTGGGCTGCGGCTCCTCCTTCACATCGATCCCAAACCCAGCGGTGCGCTGGCCGCTGGCCGGGCTGACAGAGCTCGCAGCGCACTGAGCTGACCGCGCCCTAGCCGTTAGGCGCTCCTGTTCCCCATGCAAATATGGAATCAACCCCTGTGCACCGATGCTGAGCTCCTGTGCAGTGCATGCACTCATGCAGCATGCACGGCGCGGCAGCATGCTGCATCCGGCCTTCCGACACCGTCCATCTTGTGTCTGAGATGCTGAAACTCAGTAGCAGCATGTGCACCTGTTGCCTGTAGCCACGCTGCCTGAGGGCTTTGGCGGCGTGGTGTGGGTTCCGGAACGGATGGCAAGGCAGCCGTCGTCCGTTGACGGGCAGCTGGGGCGCGTGCATACGGCCTGGCCCAAGCTGTAGGTTCATCATGCTATCTGCCCACTGAGGGCACGATTGCATGCACGAGCGCTCCTGTGGAAGAGTCACAGGGTGCCTGCTGTCAGACTATGGCCCGGACAACTGATGGTGGGGCTGCCGTGTGGTTGCGCTGTCGACACACTACTTCACTGCTTCAACGTCTTATTGATTGTATCAGCACGCAACACACAACAGATTGCCGATTGATGGCCAGCTAGTCGACTGTAGCAAAGGGCCCAATGCCCGGCCGCTAATGCCAAGGCGAAGCCGGACGTCAGGCCAGGTCACCGAAGAAATGCCCACAGGTTGCCCCACCACAACAAGGCCAAGCAGTTTGCAGCGCGGTGGAAATCGTTTCGAACTCGCATAGTCGCATTGCGGGCGCTAGCGTCCCGCTGAGTGAATAGCTAGGTTCCAGTGGCGGTGCAGGGAAGGCCAAGACAGGGGAATCAAGTAGTGAACAGTCTGAGCCATAACCCTAGGACTTTGACTGCCAAGGGCCAGCCATGCTGTTCATCCACTGGCGCTGACGCTACCGTCGTGCACCTCGAGGTGCAGGTGGGGATGCCATGCGGAAAGCAAGCCTCATATACATCAGCAGCAGTATATCAGCCGCTGTGCACGAAGCAGGTGGCAAGTTCAGCGCGGCACTCGTACGACTCTACAGCACGTGTTCGAGGAAGGAGGACTGCCACCGCGACAGCACGGCTAAAGGACGAGGTTGGGCGACCAGTCTAAAGAGTGGCATGTGTTCTTCAGCCCTGGGGTGGCAGCAAGCAGACGACCTTCATGGCCCACAGCGGTCAACTTCATAGAGAGAGGCCCAGCAAATGAACGTCAGCCACCATGAATTTGGCAGACGGAACCGACTTGGTATCCTGCCCACTGTGTACTGGCCACTCTGACCCTCACCTTTTGCTGTGTTCCGCAAGAGCCCCGGCGGAGGACTACTGTACAAGCCGGGTGCATTCGTGCTCCTGCAGCTGGCTTCCTACCAGCACCTGACCATGTGCCTCGAACAGACGTCCAGAGTACCGGCGCATTTGAGGCTGCTACACCACAGGCAGCAAGCTCATGTCTCAGCCGCTGCACCAGCTCCAACCATTCGGCTAGCGCTCCTCCGGGCACCCTGTGACGCCGCCAGCTGTGCCTCATAATCGCGCTTCTCGATCTGCACATGGACACTACCACGTCAGTATCCAGCCGCTCGCCAATGGCCATCACTTCCACGGTGTGCAGCAGGTATAACAGCTGCACTGCGCTTGCCTGGGACCCGTCCTGCGGCGTGACAACCTTGTCGATCAGGCCGTACTCGATTGCCTGCTGTGGCGTGAAGTACCGGTTGCGGCCAACCTCCTTGCGCAACTACAGACAGAGAACGTGGTCCATGAGCCTCGGTCTATGACAGTAAACAAGGTCGTGCGCCTTCATCTGTGACTCGTCAGCAATGTAAACAAAGTAGGGCATGTTTGTGCACCTGCTCCTTGGGGCGGCCAGTGAAGCGCGCCAAGGTGTCCACATACATCTGGGTACTGTACTCCAGCTCGTTGGCCTTGATCATGATGTTGGAAGTGCTGCCAAAAGTGCGGTTCATACGCGGCGGCGCCGTCATTATGCGCGCATGCTCCAATGAGAAGCGGCAGCCCTGCACATTTGGGGATAAGCTATCAACAGCCTGGACAAGCGGTGGAAGTCTGGTGTGCCCATCCTGCAACAGCTAGATGGAAAGTATGTGGTCCTGCATACCTTCTTGCCGCAGGCTGCAATCATGGCGGCGTTGCCGAAGGCTTGGCCAATGACAAGGGTGTACACGTCTGGCCGGATGTAGCCCAGGGTGTCCAGGATGGCGTATGCCTCAGTCTCAAAGCCAACAGCCTGGCCATCAGGCGTCTGCGACCCGATGGAGTTGAGGTACACGTAGATCTGCTTCTCCGGGTTGTTGTAGTTGAGCCACAGCAACTCCGAAATGACGAGCTCTGTGACCGCCGGCACCAGCTGCGCAGATGGACACCAGTTTTTGGGTGCGATCTGAGGACCTTGTCATCGTCAGCATTTTGCGCTCTGAGACACTGCGTCTATCAAACCTTGGTCTGCTGCAACGACATGGGCACTGACCGGCATGCCGATGTAGCAGATGCGGGCGTCGAGTAGGAGTGACGGCAGATCTGGCGGAGCGCTGCCCGGGCCACCGCCGCCCGTGGCGCCGGCGTACCCACCCGACATGCGTGTCACCATGCGCGTGGCCTCGCCCACCTTGTCATCGCCGCCATAGAACGCCTTGGCTGTGAGGGTGTCCTGCAGCAGCCAACGTTGCAGAGTAGAGCCAACAGGGACGACACACACCCTGCTGTGGCGTCTGACAGGAGGCAATGCGGCACAGCACGTCAGGCTTGATCATTTGTTCTGCCAGTTAGATGCGGGGGTGACCATACAGGAGGGGCGCAAGCGCACTGGCTCAGGCTCGGCGCCAGGCAGCGGGCGGTGCTGTGACCCCAGGCCCAGGGCTGCCATCTGCTTGACCGTCAGGCCAAACTCTGCGTCCGTCTCCCGACCGCTGAGGCGCTCAGCCGGGTCCGGCGGCATGTACAGGCCGGTATCCGGCAGGCTGAAGTCGAACTGCTGGGCAGCGACCTGCTGTCGACGCTGCTGACTGCGACCTGACCGCTGCACGTGTGCCCGCCATCCATGAGGCACTGGCTGGTTGCTGCTGAGGAGTGCTGCCGCAGGGCAGCGCCCCAGGCGCCCGCTGAGGCAGTGCGTCTGGTGCATCCCTTATCACCCAAGCAAACGGGGCCAAGCTGTCGGCAGCCGGGAGAATTTGATTGTGCGGTCAAGCTCGAAAACTACTCTGCACGGCTGTTGGACAAAGCCTGCTCAAAGCAAGGGGCCGCTGTGCTGCACTTGCAAGGGCTGGAACGCTGTTTCATGCCTGGGTACATTTGTAGGTTTACTGACTACAATAAGTACTGGAACCTTTTCGCAAAACGGGAGGCACATGAATCACGAGGCCACTGCATGCCAAGACTTCACGGTCCTGTGCACATGCACCAAAGGGAAACCAACATGGCGGTATCAGCAGCCGCACAAAGGCCGCTGGCCGTGCTGCCGTGCCAGGGGCAGCGGCCCCTGCAGACGACCCTGCGACTGCAGCCTCATGCATGCAGAAATCCGCTGGCCACCGCCAGGCAGCAGCGCCGTGGAGGTCACCTTGTGCTCTGTTCAGCAGTAGCTGAGAAGCCGCTGACATCCAACGGGGCACCTGCCAGCGATTTCAAGGCTTGGGAGTCAGTCATCACCTCTGTCAAGCAGCGTGATGACATCAAGACCATCATGCTTTTTGGTGCCGGGCCAATCGTAATTGGACAGGTGAGCACAGGTGGATGCGCGACGATCAGTTGATGTGCGTCCTGTCGCCCGATCATGACATCGTAGACATGCAAGCAACCCATCAGGTGGCAACCCTATTTCATTGGTGGTCAGCAGCGGCATCAGTCGTAGACCGTGACTCCACACGCATCGCCGACGCCGTGAGCTCACGACAGGATTATGTTCATCACTATCCTTTTGCGTCTGCAGGCCTGTGAGTTTGACTACTCAGGCACCCAGGCATGCAAGGCGCTAAGGTAAGCCGCCGGGGTTATTTGATATCACTTTGCTACAGTATATATGAAACACTCTTCCAGTGGGGGTTCTGACAGCATACTCAACCACTTTTGCAGGGCGGAAGGTTACAAGATCATCCTGATCAATTCCAACCCAGTAAGTGGGTGGCGGCAGCCTTGGGGCACGCTGGCTGTGCTATGATCTTGTCAGCTGCAGGAAAGCGTTGACAAAAGTACAACATGTCCACATCGCTGCATGCAGGCGACCATCATGACGGATCCAGAGACTGCGGACAAAACCTACATCGGGCCGATGACGCCAGAGGTGGTTGCGGAGATCATTGAAAAGGTGAGGCGGCCGCTGGTTGTGCCTGGATGCCATGGTTGGCAAGCACATCAGCACTGCGGCCACGTGCTGTGGTGCCTCCATGCAGGAGCGCCCGGATGCTGTGCTGCCCACTATGGGCGGGCAGACAGCGCTGAACCTCGCCAAGGCGCTGTCTGAGGTGCACACCAGTTGCAACCATACAATGACTGCCGTCCATGGCATCACTTCACACTGCAGCAGCACAAGCCTGAAGAGGTCTGCTGCAACGTTCACATGGTGACCTGTGGTGTTTCTGTCCACAGAACGGCACGCTGGACAAGTACAATGTTGAGCTGCTGGGCGCGAAGCTGCCATCCATCAACCGCGCGGAGGACCGCAACCTGTTCAAGGAGGCGATGACGCGCATTGGCCTCAAAACGCCGCAGTCCGGCATCGCCAACACGATGGAGGAGGCGCTGAAGGCGCGGCCCCGATCCTGCAGCATTTTGCAAGGCCGCTGTTGCACGCACCACCACCCTTCTGTTTGCTGCCAGCTCGGGTTTGCGAGGTGATTGACGTTATGCTGGAGTACACACAAAGTGTGTGCGACAGACCGCCATGCTGCTCCGCAGGTGCATGAGGAAATTGGCAGGTTCCCGCTCATCATCAGGCCAGCCTTCACATTGGGTGGCACTGGTGGCGGCATTGCCTACAACATGGAGGAGTATCAGGACATCATACAACAGGGCCTATCAGCATCCATGACCGGCCAGGCAAGCAAAGGGTTCAAGAGGTAGTGCGTCGAAGCAGGCTGTTTGCCGAGGCAGCAGTTGCAGGCTTTCAAGCAAGCACTACTCGGGATATATAGCATAATGCACAGCCGCATGAGATTCACTCAGCAAGCGCGACCTGCTCCCGCAGGTGCTCGTCGAGATGTCACTGCTGGGCTGGAAGGAGTTCGAGCTGGAGGTGATGCGTGACATGGCAGACAACGTCGTCATCATCTGCTCCATCGAGAATGTGGACCCCATGGGCGTGCACACTGGCGACTCCATCACCATAGCGCCAGCGCAGGTGGGCACTCGCACGCTACCCGGCTGCCCTGGGCACATGATAACAACAGGCTGTACAATAAGCGTCACAGATATCTGCTGCTGCTGCTGTAGTTGTTGCAAGCCTCATGCTGGACACTGACGTGCTTGTTTGCCTCTCCAGACGCTGACAGACAAGGAATATCAGCGGCTGCGGGATGCTGCCGTGGCGATCATCCGGGAGATGGGTGTTGAGTGCGGCGGCTCCAATGTGCAGATGGGCATCAACCCTGAGGATGGTGCGCATCCACATAGAGAGTCCATCAGTGAATTTGGAACCCTGCCGCCAGTTGCTTGCACATGATCTGCATGCCCAAATTTCCTCGGCGCTCTGCTACAGGCGAGATGATGATCATCGAGATGAACCCGAGGGTGTCGCGCTCCAGTGCACTTGCGTCCAAGGCAACGGGCTTCCCCATCGCCAAGATTGCTGCAAAGCTGGCCATGGGGAAGACGCTCGACATGATCCCCAATGACATCACCAGCAAAACGCCGGCGTCCTTTGAGCCGTCCATTGACTATGTCGTCACAAAGGTATGGGAGACCAGTAGATGACATGATTTGGTGGTGCCTCAACTGCTGTTGGCAACCATTCCAGCTGTCAGTGCTGTTTGGCAAGCTCCTGCGCTGAGCTGAGCTGCAAAATACTGCTGCATGCAGATCCCGCGCTTTGCTTTTGAGAAGTTCCCTGGAGCCAAGGCCGAGCTGTCGACACAGATGAAGTCTGTTGGCGAGGCTATGGCCATCGGCCGCACCTTCCAGGCATGCTTTGCCATCGGTTCGTGCTGCTCATGACAGCCCACAGCCAGACACACCATGAGGCGACACAGGGTGTGGAGCTGCTTCATCACCTTGCCCTCTTGTCCAGCATAGGAGTCGTTCCAGAAGGCGCTTCGCAGCCTGGAGACAGGCTGTGACGGCTGGTCCCTGCCGCGCAAGTGGAAGCGGTTGAATGCATCCGAGGTGGTGTACCGGCTGCGGGTGCCCAACCCCGAGCGCGTGCTTGTCATTAAGCAGGTGCTGTTCGGAGCTTGCAGT
Source organism: Diplosphaera chodatii (assembly GCA_032358165.1). Taxonomy (NCBI): domain Eukaryota; kingdom Viridiplantae; phylum Chlorophyta; class Trebouxiophyceae; order Prasiolales; family Stichococcaceae; genus Diplosphaera; species Diplosphaera chodatii. Next base: position 1,254,957 of record JAALGY010000021.1, read on the forward strand.
CTTGCCTGTGTGGATACATGCAATCGAGGGCCCGTTTGCATTGCCTTGTGACGACACATGCCAGGTGAACATGCACGACTTGGTGTGCTTCTGTGGACAGGGCTTCGAGGATGGGCTGACCCAGGCAGACATCAGGGAATACACGCAGATGGACCCCTGGTTCATCGAGCAGCTGTGGGAGTTGCACCAGGTGGGTCATTAAACTGGATAACATTGATGCGATCATGTGACACTGGTGCCATCCCAAAGCGACAAAGTCAGGTGTCAACTTGCGATCTGAGTAACAATCAAGCTGGCTGGCCTGCTTGCTCAGGCCGAGTCCTGGCTGAAGACACAGCAGTTGAACGACATCAGCAGCGATGACATGCTGCACGTAAAGCAGCGTGGCTTCAGCGATGTCCAGATCGCACGCTTCACCTGTGAGTGTCCTCGACAGCCTGCCAACTGTGCTGGCTTTGCCGCGCCGCTCTCAAGTGCATGCTGCAGATCCCTGCAGAACATTTAGCAGCAGTCGCTACCTGACGACATTCTTTGCCAGCTATCTTGATCTGACACATACCAATGCAGCAAAACCCTCATGTGGCGCAAGTCTGCTGTGCCCTGCCATTTGACAGCCAGCACCCCACTGGAGGTGCGTGCACGGCGGAAGGAGCTGGACGTTGTCCCCAGCATGAAGCGCGTGGACACATGTGCCGCGGAGTTTGAGGCGGGCACCCCTTACATGTACTCCAGCTACGATGGCAACTGCGAGTGTGAGCCGACCACCGAGCGCAAGGTGAGAGGGCAGCTGCTCCTGCTGCGACTCTGCTTTTGTTTTGCAGGGCTGACAACTTTCAACATGGTAGTGAGCAGCTTTGGCATGACGTTAGGGACAACTCTGTTTGCAGCCCAACCCATGTCTACTGTCACCTGCCACAGGTGCTCATCCTGGGCGCGGGTCCCAACCGCATTGGTCAGGGCATCGAGTTTGACTACTGCTGCTGCCATGCGTCATTCGCCCTCAGGTGCGCAGGCTGCCATGATTGCCTTGTAGACAGGGCTGCACAGCTGCTAACGGTCAACCACCTTGCACTCACATGCATACCATTGGTCCAGGGATGCTGGCTTCGAGACCATCATGCTCAACTGCAACCCCGAGACAGTGTCTACAGATTACGACACCAGCAGCCGGCTGTACTTCGAGCCGCTAACAGTGTGTGCCTGCACAAATTTGCTGATGCTAGCGAATCATTATTGCTTCAGACATATTAACAAAAGACATCAGCAGTGAGCTCATGGTTGTCGATGGGTTCGGTGACAGGTCGAGGATGTGTTGAACGTCATTGAGAAGGAGCGACCAGAGGGCATCATCGTGCAGTTTGGTGGTCAGACTCCGCTGTCCATCGCCAAGCCGCTGCAGGAGGCACTGGAGAAGAATCCCATCCCGGCAGCCTCAGGTCCCTTTCCGTGCTGTGGCAACATGATGCAACTGACACAGTTCTACCTACATCGAGCCCAGCAGCTTGGTGTGCAGCTTGGATCTCGGGTGCTGGCGTCCTGGTGCATATCTGCGCAAGTTGCAGCTCATCAGTGCCTTCTGAAGGCGCTCACCTTACGCTTGCTTGCATTCTCTGCAGGCATTGGCAACACACAAATCTGGGGCACGCAGCCGGACTCGATCGATGAGGCAGAGGACCGGGACCGGTGGATGGCGTGCCTGCAGCGGCTGGACATCAAGCAGCCGCCCGGCGGCATGGTTACCACTGAGGAGGGCGCCATTGACACCGCCTCCAAGCTGGGCTACCCGGTCCGTTCACCTGTGCCTGCCGCTGTGCCCAGATACTGACGGTTTCTGGCAATTTTGCTGCACATAGCAATCTGGCATCCTCAGCTTGGCTGCTAAGGAGTCACTGCAGCAAGTACGGTGTCAGCTTCGCTGCATCATTGGACCACGCCAGGTCTGCATTTTGACAGCAGTGGCCTGATGTTCAGGTCATGGTGCGGCCATCATATGTGCTGGGCGGCCGCGCAATGGAGATCGTCTACAGTGATAAGGACCTCCACCGCTACATTAACACAGCTGTCGAGGTACTGTTGTGGTGCTCGCTCGCCGCTGCACACTGCAAATCATGCCAGACTCTGGCATCGAATGCATGCATGTTGCCACACCCAGATCTCTGCTAGCGCTGGACGGGTGACCCCAGGCAAGGTCAGCGTGTGTCGTTTTGTTTGCTGCAGCTGGATTCAGAGCGGCCAGTGCTGGTGGACAAGTATCTGGACCGGGCAGATGAGCTGGACGTTGATGCACTGTGCGACAAGGACGGCAATGTGGTCATCTCCGGCATCATGCAGCACATCGAGCAGGTGTGTAGCCTGACACAGGGAATAACAGGTGGCTCGCAAGTGACATGTGGGCAGACTGACACTTCGGTGTGGTACAATATGTGGGCTGGCTGACACTCTGGCATCAAGCATGGTGTGTGTGGCTCAGCAGGTCAGCAAGCGGCAATTGGGCATCAAATGATCTTTCTTTTGCTGGAACAGACGTGTGATATGCTGCAGGCAGGCGTGCACTCGGGCGACTCTGCATGTGTCATCCCGACACAAGGCATCTCCCCAGAGGCGCTGGCCACCATTCGGGAATGGACGCCTAAGCTGGCTAAGGATCTGCGTGTGATTGGCCTCATCAACATCCAATACTGTGTGCAGGACAACCAGGCAAGTCCTTTGTGCAGCCGGCACTGGATGCCATACTGAACATGGAGCATACCCGACCTGCCACCGCCCGCACCTCATGATTGATGCTGGCAATATCGGACCCATGTCAGTGCACACTGTGAGAAGTTCACAGGTGCCAGGAGCTGAATACCAACACTAGCTGATATCCGTTGTCTTGCTGCAGGTGTACATCATTGAGGCAAACCCGCGTGCATCTCGGACGGTGCCCTTTGTGGCCAAGGCGGTGGGCCACCCCATCGTCAAGTATGCCTCGCTGCTCATGGCGGGCAAGACGCTGGCAGAGATTGGTTTCACAGAGGAGCCAAAGCTCAACCACGTTGCTGTGAAGGAGGCTGTGCTGCCCTTTGACAAGTTCCCAGGTGCGATAGGATTTTCTGTTGAGCTGTCTGTCAGACCCCCATGTTCTGTGTATCCCCTGTGGCGGATACCGGCCATTTGGCTGTTCTTCACTGTCGTGATCTGGCTGGTTGGCAGCAGTCGTCAACTGCATTTGTGTGCCTGAGCACAGGTGCTGACACTCTGCTCGGCCCGGAGATGCGGTCAACGGGCGAGGTGATGGGCATTGACCGTGACTTCAGCAGCGCATACGCCAAGGCAGCAATGGCAGCGGGGCAGCGGCTGCCAACGGGCGGCAACGTGTTCATCACGATGACGGACAAGTGCAAGCCCGACATCGTGCCCGTCGCAAAGCAGCTGTCCGAACTCGGCTTCGGCATCTACGCCACAGAGGTAAGTGTGCTGCCCGGCGACTAATATGGACCGCCTGTGCATGTCTCTACTGGCACTGGACCGCAGTGCAGCTTGTGATAGCATGTCCAGTACACAGCAGAGATCACAACTCCCTGGCTTCGTCAAGTTCGTGCTGCCTCCGCTCGCTCACGCCGTGCACTATTGCTGACTTTGCCGCTCTGAAGCTGTGCTGGGTACGGATGCTACAGGGGACGCAGGCGGCGCTCGAGAAGGGCGGTGTGAAGTGCGAGCGGGTGCTGAGATCCAGGAGGGGCGGCCCAATGCTGGCGATATGCTCAAGAATGGCGACATCAGCATGCTGCTGCTGACGACCACAGGCAAGCGTCCACGCTGCTACCTCGTGCTGCCGCCCTGATGCAGCATAGCAGTCTGCTTTGTGCAGTGGCAGCTGCAGGTTGCCTGATAAGCACAATCAGCTTCATCGTCATGTAGTGTGGAGCCAGCCACCTGTGTCAGTCTTACTACTGGACCGCCAATGACTCTCTGTCTGTCCTGGCAGGGGATGAGCCGGACGTGCGGGATGGGAAGGACCTGCGGCGGCTGGCGCTGGCGCTCAAGGTGCCCATCATCACCACCGTCGCGGGTGCCGTGGCAACCGCCAATGCGCTCAAGGGGCTCCGCGAGAAGCCACTTCAACACGTGCGCACACATGTCCTAGTGGCTGTATGTTCTTCCTGCCGCTTCCAGAGAGCATCTAGTCACTGCAGCATAGCTCCCATGGGCGACACACCAGCGACCTCGTTGAGCTGACATGAACGTTCGTGGGACATGCTGACTGTGTACGTGCAGATACCATTGCAAGGCTACTTCCCTGGCTACATTGACGCGCAAGCTGCGTTGTCAGATGAGGTTGAGGCTCCCAGAGAACCACCGCCGCTGGCGCCTGCAACTTGATGCAGAGCAGCGGATGACCGGTTGATCGCAGGAACGTCGAGTGGCTGCTGCATATATGCACAGCACCTGGGACATCTGGTCCTCCAATTCGTTAGTGTTAGCATCTTTTATGCACTACACAGCCAGGTGGCCTTGCAAACACCCCCTCAGACGGCAGAGTTGTGAGGACAAAGTGGTGCACCCGCAAGCATCAGTTGCCACAAACACTTGTGGATTGATTGGAAGCGGATAAACACCTCTCTCTTTAGCAATGACGTGCGTAGTCCTCGGTCCTCATCTCAGGCATCTTGTGGTCAGTTGTCGAGATCGCACATGCGCGGTGAGCATTCTCTGTGGCTGCCCGTACAACCTAGAAGTACAGGATCTCCCAGCCGCAAGTGAGTTGCTCTGCTGAGTAGGACTGAACAGGACCAGCTCCGCAAGCCCGTCCTTCCCAGACAATCCAATTGCGATGCCAAGAATGATTTTTCTTGGATCCACCCACAGCAGCGTTCTACACCGTGTCGCCCTGCCAGCGCACAGGCTTGCACAACGGCAGTCCCGGTTTTGCGGCTCACAGCTCGCTGCGCGTGCAGTGCTCAGCGTGGCGCCCAGCCAACCGGAGCGAAGGAAACAGCTGGAATTCTACGTCAATGGACACTTTGTGCCGCTGACAATCACACCACCAGCCGAGGAGCAGGATCTGTTGCTGGGCGTGAAAGCGGTGGCAATGCAAGCCGTCCGCGGCTATCAGCAGGCGCTCGAGAGACGGCCCATCACTACCAAGGTGCTGCAAGAACGTGTCAAGCCTTTCATTCGCTAGCCTACTGACTTTGCATGTCGCTGGATCCTTTCGACAAGTTCTGGGGCTGTCTGACTGTGTATCACCGTGCTGGTGCGTAGAGGCACACCTGCACCCTGCATACAGCCTGCACAGCAACCATGCTGATCTCAAGGAGCGCATCGACCTCGTGGCTGCCGCAAAACGACGGGTTGTGCATGCATGCAGAGTGGCAGTGCATTCCAGTAGGCCACTTCTCACATGTTCCACGGTCCCGCGATGCAGGCGCTCACATGCTTCGGCGGCCAGGTCTTGGGCGACTTCATCGCACAAGCAGCAACCACGGGCGGTTTCGCCGCTGTCGGCTTTGACTGGCACCGCAGCATCGTGCTTTCATCCTTTGCGGCTGTGATTGGCGGTGCGCACTGTAGCTGAGTCACATTGGAAGACATACAATGACAAGGCCTCGGCTGCGTGATCACCTCTTCACGGACCAGCAAGGAGGGCCTCTCTCCTGTGCAGGACCCACTGGCCACTTCTGGCACCGCTTCCTGGAGAAGCGTATCTGCCAGAACAACCCGAAGGGCAACCGGGCAGTGTTCACAAAGCTGGCACTTGATCAGGTGTGTTCATGTCCAGATCAGAATGTGGTGCCCGACAGGTGGTCGCACCATCTGCTTGCAAGCCTGCAGATTGTTCGTAAGCCATCTGGCATGTCGTTGATTGTCCCAATGTTGCCGATCTTGACGCTGTGCAGACCGTGATGTGCCCGGCGATCAACGTGGTGTTCCTGTCGTGGGTGCACTTCCTGATGCACGGGGGCATCATGGGCTCGCTGCTGCCCTTCATCAGTGGCTCGTTGCCTGCGCTGCTGCTGGCAAACTGGAAGGTACCTTGTAACAGTCAGTATGCATGTCATGTTCACTGTATAGTGACAATCTACACATGTCGCGGTGACGTCGTCCAGGATGTTTGTAGGTCGGTTGTTCGGTACTGATAAGGTTCCCCTGCGCAGGTGTGGCCTATTGCCAACACAATTGCCTTCCGCTACATCCCACAGGACCTGCGCATCATCTACCAGAATGTTCTTGGCATCGCCATGGTGAGTACGGGAACACTCGTGTGCGGCTTATGCACTGTGCTGCCGTGGCTTACTCTGCTGTCGGCTACGTGCTGGTTGCATCAGACTAACATGCTCGATGGCTTCTATCGCAGGGCACCTATGTGAGCCTGCTCACTTCTGGCAGCCTTGGGTGATTCAGCAGTTCGTGATACCTGGGCCAGCTGTGAGCAGGCAGCCAGGCTCAGCAGTGGTCTGTGGAGGCAGGAATGATGCACCCGGCTGACGTGGACGATAGACGACCATCGAGAGGCTCCGCAGCTGTAGCGACAAGTTCAGAGCAATACCGTATCATACAGGGGGATGACGGTCCTCCTTGCAAGGCGGCAATAAAGCGGAGCCAGCATGAAGCAAAAACAGCACCATTTTTGCGGAACCCCCCAGTCTGCTGAGGCAGCAAGCAGAGAATTCGTGGCCGTATGGGAGCACCCCAGCATGCCTTGGTCGATGTCAGTCTATGGCGATGTGATGGACAATTGTATTTGAGAGGGACGTGAGTGCTCGCAGTGTTTATGTTTGATGTGGTTTGCAGGTAGCTTAGCAGTCAAGTCGGATTCTTGGTGCGGCAGTTCACTTGTGCACATGCAGTGCCAAGTCTGTGTAAGCTTGTGACCTCTGGGCCCACGCTTCTTGTTGCTGTACACAGCTGGGCAAGCTGATCAGCTGTAGACGTCGAGTCACCGACTTTGCAAATCCTGCAATTGATCGCCGTGGTTCTGTAGCGGCGGGCAGCCTGGCAACACTGTCAGTTGACAGATCACACACCAGTTGTCCGCAGTCCCCTCAGTGGGACGGCAACATGCCCACAGGACAAGTTGTGTTCGTGGATGTTCGGACCGTTGTGCCATGCATGGAGCAGCGTCAGATTGCTGAGACATTTCGGGTCACGGCCTGCCGCACCCTGTATCAGGTTGGCCAGCACCTTCAGACAACGCAGCATGTCCGCGAACATCACCGTTGCCGAGTCACAGACCGTCTCACGAGACATAAGGTACAGGTACTGTGGCGCTGCTAGACTGCTGTTCACCCGAGTTGCGTCCTTTCGACATTGCGGCAGCGCCACGACCTCTGCTGCGCCCAGAGACCGCCAGTGCGGCTGCATCCCACATTTGTCGAGCGCCCAGGCAGCGCTCGATGCGGTGCTACTATGAGGTGTGAACCGCTCATGTCACCTTAGGGACACGTCTCGCAATGTGCCGCCTGCCGCTATGTTTGAGCCTGGCGTCTAACCCCATGACATGGTGTGCACTCGCTGGGCCCCTGCAGGTGCTTGGCATTCCACAAGCAGCAGACAGCGCGGCCATCAAGAAGGCCTACCGCCTGCAGGCGCTGCAGTGGCACCCAGGTCAGCATCATTGCTTGCCTGGATGCATGGCGGCGGCGGATGGTTGTGCGGCGTAACATTCAAGCGTGCCCTTGGTTGCACAGATAAGAATCAGCACCGATTGGCGGAGGCTGACGACAAGTTCAAGGAGATCTCGAATGCCTATGAGGTGCTGAGCGACCAGCATGAGCGAGAATGGTGAGCAAGTGATGCGACTGCATCTGTCGCGCACGCCAATTCATCCGATACGGTCATGCTGGCCAGTATTAAGGGGCGTCAGGCAGCCATCAACGTCACCTACAGGATGCAGCATGTCCAATGCACCTCATGGATAGTGCAGGTACGACGGCCACAGGGACCAAATCCTCGAGGCGGACAACCACCAGGTGTCTGCTGCTGCAAAGCCTGCTGCATCGCAAGCTGTGTTGCATTGCTCCCTGCGATTCCTGCGTCCGTGGTCGTTGAAGATGCTCATGTAACGGGTTGGTAAAGCGCAGAAGGGCTCATTCTTCGGTGGTGGCGGGGTCAGGCCAGCAGATGAGGAGGACCTGTTCTCCTACTTCTCCGCACGCTGCTTCTCCGGCTACGGCGACGACAAGCAGGTGAGCTAAGCCTCATCTGGTGCATCAGAGGTCAGGTTTGCTGTCAGCCGTTCATGGGGTGCTGTTTGGCGGAGGATGTGTTAACAGGCGCTGTCTGTTTTGCATTGCAAACCTGCTTGGAAATGGGCAGCTTTAGCCTCGAACGCGTACAAGTCTGATGCAGTGCAGCACACTGGTGCCAAAGTCTTGCGCCAGCATGTCGACTCGAGATGTGAGGTTGACACATCCATGCTGGGGAGGCGTCAATGTGGAGACCGTGATCCATCCATGGATGCAGGGCTTTTACGCGGTGTACGACACGCTGTTTGAAAAGCTGGTGCAGCAGGAGGTGCGGACTGCGGAGAGGAGCGGCAAGAGCCTCCCTGAGGACCTTGCCAATGCGCCGCGCTTTGGTGGGTTGCCTGCATGCAAACTCCGCACTGCTGCAGTGCTCGACTCAGACAGGCCCTACCAGGGCATCTCTGAGGCCTGAGCACACCGCTGCATGGTGCTTCTGCCAGCACCCGGGCGGTGCAGGGGCATCCACACAGCTTAGACATCAGTCCACCCCTTTATGAGGGCATCTGCTAAGCATGAAGAAATGTGGCTTGAGGTGAATGTGTGCAGAAATGTACCACATGCCATGCTGCAGGACAAGCGGGGGCGGCATGGGCGCAGGTCGCAGCATTCTACGGCTTCTTCCAGGGCTTTGCCACGCTGAAGGACTTCGCCTGGGCCGATGAGCACAACCCCGCTGCCGCGCCCAACCGCAAGGTCGATACTTATGGAGCATCATAAATTGGTGGCTGCATGCATTGCTGTGACGCCTTGCTGAGGATCCTGATCAGGAGCTTGAAGAACAGGGGCTGATAGATCAGGGTCAGCCTGTTTAGGTGCTTCCGAGGCAAGGGTCTGCACATCGTGTCTACAGGTGCGGCGGCTGATTGAGGAGGAGAACAATAAGCGGCGCAAGGCGCTGCGGCGGCACTACAACGAGACAGTGCGCGAGCTGGCATCCTTCGTGCGCAAGCGCGACAAGCGCGTCCTCGTCCACAATGTGGGCCTGCTTGCTACTGCCTCGTACCTGATGCTGCCGTGACATGGCCGCTGCCTGGAAATGTGGATTGAGGTGCATGCAACAGGCGTCAAGCCAGTCCTGCCCACTTCGGGAGCTCAGAAGGTACTGACCCAGGAGGGTATACTGTCAACAGAGGACAGAGGATCGGCGGCCGCATGCATGCAGGCAGAGGAAGCGGCCAAGCGCACGGCGCGGGAGGCGGAGGTGGCCAGGAAGCAGCAGGAGGATAAAGCGGCGCGTGCCGCTGCGGCGGCGCAGTGGCGCGAGCCCGATTGGGTGTGTCTGCTTCATATTCAGCTGCCAATGTTTACGCGCTCGTTGCAGTCCTTGAAGACAACAAGCAACCCACTGCCCACTACATCTGGTGTGAGGATACCTCACGATGCCTGCTGCTCAAGTCCGTGCGACGATGCAATGCCACTGCTGCCATGGTGCGCAGGTCACGGCAGGCGACCCGGCAGATGACAGCGATGAGGAGTCGACCGAGGCACATGTCAGTACCTCCAGGCTCCCACACTTGCTGATATGCGTGCGCAACGCATGCGTGGCCCATGCTTAGATTCATCCTGCCTGGTTACCCATGCACCATTGCCAATCAGCCAGCCAATGCAAATGTTGTGTGCTGTTGCAGGAGCTGGTGGACTGGGAGTGCATCATCTGCGACAAGCTGTTCCGCAGTGAAAAGGCACTCGCCAACCACGAGAGGTTTGTGCTGCCCACATGTTACGGCACGCCTGCGGATCAGGGTGCCAAGTATTTCTGTAGGCCCACCTGCCAAGGGTGCATGAGCATGCTGCATTCCTCGTACCGCTCGCATGAGACCTGGCATCATGGTCCTGGTGATCGAGGAGACGGTGCTGCCTTGAACAGGTCCAAGAAGCACCTGGAGAAGTTGGCGAACGTGCAGGAAGCTCTGCTGGCAGAGGAAGAGGAGGTGCACGCCGATGCCAGCCCTGCAGCAGCTGTTGATGCAGGGTCAGTGCAGGCAGACAGCAGCGGTGCAGCAGCAGCAGCCTCAGATGATGAGCCAGGTGCTGGACCGGTGTCAGGCACAGATGCAGACGAGCCACCGGCTGCACGGCTCTCGAAGAAGCAGCAGAAGAAGAAGCAGAAGCGGCGGGAAAAGCATCAGGCAGCAATGGCGGCCATGCCTCCAGACGAAACAGGCAGCGATGCAGAGCCTGCAGCAGAAGCGCCTCAGCAAGACGATGGCGAAGGTAAGCTGGGTGTCACATGAAACGGTTTATTGCATTCTGCGCTTTTCAAGAGTTGCTCTGTTTAGTGATCGGATCACCTCCTGATTGACGGGATTGTTGCACTTTCCAGGCAGCGAACAGAGCGGCAGCGGTGCGGAGGAGCTTGACGAGGAGGACATGCTCGCTGCAATGGTGCAGTCTGCTGCGTTGCGGCAGGACCAGCCAGCTACGGCAGCTGCAGGCAGTGACCATGGTGAAAATGACCATGCGCATGGCAGCGACACCGAAGGCAGTGCATCTGATGAAGACAGCCTGGCTGCAGAACAGGACAGGCATCCAGGCGAAACGAGCACGCCAAGCGACCTGGATGTTGCAGCATCAGCAAGTTCACAAGGCAGTGACAGCCAGCTGCAGAATGGCGCCGTCGAGCCGAAGATGCCACCCCAGGGCAAACAAGGCAAACAGGCTAAGGGCAAGCGGAGAGGGTCCAGAAAGGGCGCTGCGACAGAGCCCAAGCTGCCGGAGCTTGCATGCTCCGTATGTTTGCAAGAGTTCAGCAGCAGGACCAAGCTTTTTGCGCACATCTCGCAAACAGGGCATGCCAGGCCAAAGGCTGGATGAGTTGTACTGCGAATTGTGTAGCATGTTGGGCTTAAATTTGTTGGCACTCTCCCACCTTTACCTTCCCCGGGGTCCCCTGTCCGTACTGCTACAGGGTGGGCCCATTTCTGATATTCAAAACTGGTTCAGGTTTGTATACATGCAGTCATGCACGCATCACAGCATCAGCAGGATTGCTTCATTGCGCTTGCACAACCCTGGCCTCACCAAACTTGCATGCGTAACGTCAGCTCTGACGCATCAACGAGGATACACAGGCGGACTTGCTGCTTTGCCACCTGCTTCTTTCTGCAGAACATCTGACAGAGGCAGCGACAACCATCCGGTGTTGCAGAGATGGCTGAGGACGGGAATGCAGCCCCAGCAGACTCTCTTGCAGCACTCGTGAGTGTCTTCAATGATCAGATCGTCACATTGCGCCAGGCTGCCGCCCTGCGGAGTTATGACTTGACGCCGCATGCCGCCGAGCTTGGAGAGTTGGAGGTGCAACTGCTGACACAGTCATGCACCTGCACCTTCCGTATGCATGAGTCTTCAATGAACGATCCTTTTACTCGTGCTACCGAACTGAAGTACGATGTCTGATGCACCAATTGCAGGCGACCGTGCAGGCGCTGGACCAAAGCCTGCAGCAAATTCAGGCAGCAGTGGCTCGCGAGCGATCGCAGCTTCCACAGGTAGTCCTGGTGTGTTATGCATGTGCATGTGCATGTGGCATGGGTTGGCAACACACAGGTTTCGCAGGCGCTGATGTGTGATGACAGCTCGATCCATGTTGCCAAAGGAGGTCATTTGGCCTTCAGGCACAGGCATTGGCAAACGCATTCAGGCAGCAGGCAGAGCAGCTGGCATTCATGGAAAGAAACCTGCCGCCACACCTTCCAGCATGTCAGCCCGCTGTTCCGAGTGCTGCCGCACAAGTGGGCAAGGTGCTCATGTCGCTATTCGGATGCACATTGCCTCATGCTTAAACAAGATAAGAAGCTGGGGTAGCATCGGTTGTGCGGCGTGTGAGGTGACAAGGTCGTGAGAATGACCACTTGACGGGTCTATGTGTACAGGAGAATGAACATCCACGGGCTACAGCACAGCCGCCCCAGCAGCCTGGTAACCAACCGACACTCGGCGCAAAGAAAGCCAGGCCTGCAGCACCGCGGAGGTGTGTGCAGTTGAAGCCGTTATTGAGGCTGTCTAAACACTGCTCCAAGGTTAGCTGCATCACGCTTTGGCAAAGCCATGATGATGCAACGGCGAAATGACCGCTCGTATTACTGTGACTTGCCTGCAGGTACATCACCGTGCAAGAGCTAGACTCAGTGCCAACTTACATGCGCAATCGCCTCACGCTGGACAAGGTGAGCAGCTACATAGCATATGCAAAGGGTTGACACCCCACTACCAAGTTAGGCTGCATGTCCCAGCTGGCAACTGCAGGCCTGGGTGTCACTGAAAGCAGTTGTTGCGCACCACTGCTGCAAGTCGAGAGGTTTGTGACCGTACTGCAGGTGAATGCAGCAGTTGATGACATCGCAGTGCTGGCGGAGGGAAATGCAAAGCTGGTGGCAGCCGCCAGGGGCCGCGGCACGAGCCTGTCAGTCGAGGACCGGCGCCACGCCCAGAGCCTCATAAGAAACGTCGCGGTGAGCAGCATGCTGAGGCGGTGGATCCGGGCAGGTACATGCATATGCAGCTGGATCTGGGTTGATTGTGCACTCATGCATGCACAAGCGATGAGACGGTGATCATTACATCGGGGATGCAGGGGCGCGGGGAGGTGAAGGGTTCCTACTGGCTCATGGAGCGCGACTGCAAGCACGGCACTACAGTGAAGATGGACAAAAGCGGCAAGGTGTGACGTGTAGATGTCGGTCACCATGCGTTCAATTGCGGGAATTTCTCAAAACCGGCAATCTGACGCACGGCCCAGGATTGGTGGTTTGACGCTTGCTTATGTACACCTGAGCAGGCGATGCTGACGATCCTGCGGCACCTGGGCCGGCTCAACGAGGTAAGGCCGACCACCGCAATGGTGTGCGCCTGTGCTGTTCGTGATGCGAGACACACGCGGGTCGTTCAGCTGACGAACTCATCGTGCTCTGCGCAGTTGCACTGCCAGATGGACGAAGGCAGGTTCGAAAACGTCTACATCCTGCTCTGAACTTGCACTCCAGGGATGCCAGCAACATGTGACTTGCTTTTGATTGGTGTAATGTGTCTGTGTCGGAAGCCTTTAAAGCTTCAGCTCAGCAGTAGGAGATCTGGCGATTTCGTGTAAGGCAGACACTGCACGCCAACAACAGCGCTATCCTGCATCCTGCACCGCTGCGCCAGCTCCCGCTGCTTCGCGGCCACATCGCTCCTCAACCGCGATGCCCGGTGCTGCACCTCCTGTTCCTGGGCTAATGCCTGCAGTTTGCCAGTTCAGCATATTGGTGAAGGGCCCTTGTGCGCAGTACGTGCGGTGGTTGCAGCCGCGTTCAGTGCCACAAATCGTGTGTCCCGGGCTCTGGGCCAGAGATGTGTTGTGAGCGAGCGGACTGCTCACCATAGTGAGCCGTTGCAGCGCAGCGTTCAGCAGTGCCGACCGCAGCTCGCGCGGGGATGATGCAGCGTGTCCCGCAGCTAAGCATTTTGCGGCCTCTGTGTCGTCTGGGAGGTCGCCGTCATATGATGGCTGCAAAGGCATCTGCTGCAGCTGCTGTCGCTGCTGTGAGGCCTCATCTGCTGCCACCTTGCCACCCTGCAATCCGCAGCAACACGAGGTCACGTGACATAGACACATGCATCCGCCATCGAACACATCAGGGCAGAGACACGGTCAACAGTGCGCACGTGCTGGTCTGCCATGTTGCTGCAGTGGACGGCCATCTTCAGCACACGCTGTGCATTGTCCAGCTGGTGTTGCAGCTGCTGCTGGTCCGCATTGCTGCAGCAGGCAAGGAGGCACCACGTCTATGGCTTGCTCATGGCTGTGGCTTGCTCATCCCAATGCTGTCAAGCCCATGGCCATGTGTGACTGTCAGCATGCGCAACTTGCCGCATGCGTGCTGTGATGCAAACATGGCGGGCTGTTGCATGCTGTCGTGCCACATTTGTGGGCCCGAGCCGGCACCCCACCTCTGGACGCACAGCTGGCGCAGGTCGAAGGCGTGGTCCTCCTGGAAGCGCGACATGCTGGAGCGCAGGCCGGCGCAGTGCTGCTGCAGTGTGTGGATCTGCGTCCGAAGCCCTGAATTGCGCTCCGTCCACTCCCGACCGCTGGCCGCCAACTTGGACCGCCATCGCGACAGCTCGGTCTGTGCAGGGTGTACAGCAAGCAGCAAGCGCATAAATCTCCTGGTGTCCGTGTCAACAACGCCGTCGTTTGGCATGTGATACAGCGCAGCGCAGTGCACACAAGGTCCTGATCGCACACGCACATGCTCGGCAGGAGCCGGTTGCGTTTGATGCAAGTCACCTCCAGTGCAGCAGCTTGGGCACGGTTGTCCTGCAGAGCAGCGTCATGGCTGCTGGCGCTGGCGCTCAGCTGCTCGAAGCTGGCTGCTAGCGTGGCTGTGCTGTCGTCATAGTCCTGCGCTGCACTTATGGCACTTGGCGTTTTGAATTCATCCAGGCACTGCTCTCCCATTCAGTATCGTATTCATGTGTCAGGTGTTGGAACGCCGCGTCCAAGAAAGTGGCAGGACTGGGGCGATGTAAGTGCTGAGCAGCAAACATCGTTACGGTCATGTTACCTTGTGGATGCGCTTGTGAAGAGCCTGCAGCTCTGCTTTGCGCTCATCAAACGGCATCCTGCACATTGGAGAAGCGTGCAGAGCTCGCAACAGCATCCTTTGCTGATCGCTTTCACCAGTGTAACATCATCCCAGGTATAACTTCTCATCATGTTGGGTAAGATGGCTTGGAAGATGCAGCATTCGCTCACCGCAACACCGCCTGATCCTCGATATCTGCATTGACTATGGCTTCCTTCTGTGCTGCCAGTGCGATTTCGTCGTGCTTCCTGGTCTCTGACTTCTGCACATCCAGCGCTGCAGACTGAGCAGCAACTGCTGCCTGTTGGCAGGCATGGAACTGCCTGTGTGCGGATGTCTCCCTGCACTGACAAGAATACGCAGTACACAACCGCAGGCAGCGTACAAGATAAATTCGACGTGCAATGCAAGGTTGTAGACCACTGGCAGGCGGTGTACAGATCGCAGATTGGCGCACTCGATGAACTCAGCCTCCATGTCGGCAAGCTGCTGTTGAAATTGATGCTGTGCGACAGTCATGCGGCTGTGCTGCAGCTGTCGTAGTGTGCCCAAATCAGCGGCGTGGGAGGCAAACGCCTGCTCGAACACGTCGACCATCCCACGAAGGCTGCTGATGGCTGCCTTCAGCACAGCAGAGCCAACCTTATCACAAAGGTGTCATCCAGTGTCACCCATGCCGCGAAAGAAACCCAGGACGTGTTCAATCTCGAGCAAGCATGAATTGCATGTCAAACCTGCTGGCGCCGCTGCTGTCGTTCCACCTCATCGTGGAAGAGCTCCTCCGTCACGCTCAGGCTGCGCTTCAGCTTCTGCACACCACACATTTAACTCGCCTCGCACTTCTTCCAGCGCTGAAAACTGGTCACTTCTGGCATCATCTGTAGACGGTTTGCTGTTGCGCTTTCGATGAAGTGTGCACCTGTGCTGTCAGAGCCCGTAGCTTCTGGCGCCACTCCGCCCCCAGCAGTGCTGCATTGAGCCTGGCGTACTTCTCGCCATGCTCGCGCCTCTGCTGCAGACTGTTGCATAGAAATACAGTATAGCAGTACAGTAGTAGTTTGGGCTTGCTGCACCATGAGCAATCGACGAGCCATCACACATTGCCAATATGTTTGCACACTCAGCTGCATACGCACATTTGCTGCCAGCGACGCTGGCTATCTGCGTCTGCCTGCGCTGGTTCGACAATGTCCACGGACATGACTAGATGCCGCAGATCGCGTCGGTCGGTGGATGCAGATGCAGCTGCAGCCCACACTTATGGCCACACCAGCAAGCATGTGCATCCGCTGCACAGGCTCCCTAATGGCGCGCGCTCCTCCTTGAAAGGCTTGAATGGATCACTTCAAGCATATCACGCGCAGCGCAGAGCACCTCCGGATGTCAGCACGACTATTGCACCTCGCGGGAACCGGAAACGCGGTTGTCAACCCGCAGTCCAGCTGCACACGGTGCCAGATCCGGAGCTGCCACAGCCAACATCGAGTCGTGTCTGAAAGCATACTGCACGCGTATCCGGCGGTAATCAGCGGGTTTCTGCCTGTCTTGGACAAGCTGCAGAGCGAGGGCCTGTTTCGGCCCCTGAGCTCCGAAACCCATTAGTGATGTGTTGGAAGCCGCGGCGTTGTTCATGAGCTGCACATCCTTCAAAGCTGTTCAGTGCTACAGATGGTGATGTATCATAGCAGACGCAGTCGTGCGGGCTGCGAAATTATACCACACATTGCTGGCTGATGCAGCACGTGCCGCCAGCAGATCAGGGATCATGATCACAGCCTGAGCACCAGTTTGCTACGCAAGGTACGTCAACCTTCTTGCAGCAGCTAGACGACATGGATATAAGCATCCGGCGGACAGCGTAGCGCATCGGCGCTGTACTGGTGCTGCCGCCGCCGTCAGACATGCTCTACTTCATCGGCCTGGGCCTGTGCGACGAGAAAGACATCACTGTCAGGTCAGCATGCAATGCCTTCGACATGCATGCAGCCAGCTGATCATGCACAGACCTGTTATGCCCTTTTAGCATAAGAGCAACCTACCATGTGGTGCTGCGCAGGGGCCTGGAGGCTGTGCGTGGCTCAAGTAGGATCTATCTTGAGGCTTACACATCACAATTGCTTGTTCCGAAGGAGCAGCTGGTAAGCCGCGTGTGTCGGCCACACACGTACCGCCATGGCTTACGTCATACCAGCTGCAGCATGGACAGTGACCTGTGACTTTTTGCAGGAAGCGTACTATGGCAAGCCAGTCATTGTGGCGGATCGCGAGATGGTGGAGTCACGGTCGGACGACATTCTGGCGGGCGCAAAGGAGCAGGATGTGTCATTTCTGGTGGTTGGCGACCCCTTCGGGTGGGCTCTGCTGCGCACCCTGTCTCACAGCGCGCTAGGTGCACCCCTGGTACAAGGAGCAGCCCCATACTGGTGAAATTCCCACAGTCTCATGCGCCCGCGCGCAGGGCGACCACACACACAGACCTGGAGCTGCGCGCCCGCGAGCTGGGCATACCTGTGAAGATCATCCACAATGCCTCCATCCTGAATGCGGTCGGGGTGTGCGGCCTGCAATTGTACCGCTTCGGGGAGGTGCGTCAGCTGCGTCGCCGCGTTGGCTGCACTCAGAAATATGCTGCAGCTCCTCCTGTTGTTTGCACATGTGTCTGTGGGCACTGGTATGGAAAGATGGGCCTCAGCAGTCAACTGTGATGTCCGCGTCCTGGCTGTTCAGGCCATTTCCCTGGTGTTCTTCACCGAGACCTGGCGCCCCGACAGCTTCTACAGCCGCGTGGCCGCCAACCGCTCGCGGGGCCTGCACACCCTGGTGCTGCTGGACATCAAGGTCAGGGAGCCGTCGCTCGAGTCCCTGGCGCGCGGCAAGCCCGTCTACGAGCCACCCAGGTGCACACTGCCCTGCGGCTGTGACACGAGACCACTCCTCATGTGGGGTCCACAGATGCCTGTACAGCATGCAGCTTTTGCTCAAGGCATGACATGATGCCGCTCTTGCAGGTTCATGACCGTGAACACAGCGGTGCAGCAGCTCCTGGAGATTGAGGCCAGCTGTCAGGGTGGTGCGTATGACGAGGACACGAGATGTGTGGGACTTGCCCGGGTGGGCGCGGATGAGCAAAAGGTGCCATGCGCCGGAAACGTGTCATGCACAGCTGCATGATGTGCTTGCGCAATCCCTGCACATGTCTCAACGCAGCCCTGCAGTGCATATATGCCAGCCGATGAGTGGCTCTGAGGCCATGCTATCCCACATGCTTGATGCTGCAGATTGTGGCGGGCACGATGAAGGAGCTGCTGGACGTGGACTTTGGGCCACCATTGCACTCCCTCGTCATCACTGGCGAGTTGCATCCCATAGAGCAGCAGATGTTGCAGCATCTACGAACGTGTGGGGAGTAGGCAGGCAGCAGTGCGTGGGTGCCAGCATGTCCATTGAGGTTCGGGTCCGATAATACGGAGTCAACTGCAGCAGAGCAAGACCTTAAACCAACTCAAACGTCCGCTATGCAATGCATCCCGCTTGTTGCCGGATGTGCACTGCACTGATACCGATGACCTTCGGCATGAGCTATCTCCAACTGTCACAAGTCTTGACCCCAGCGCGGTGCTACCCCGGTGTCCCGCCGACTGCTGTTCAGCCCGCCCCAGCCTGCATGACGTGGTCATCTTCTTTTACCAAATTGACAGGCTGCTTCGTTGACATCCCTTGGGCCCTAAACTGGATGCACGAAGTTCACACGCAGAGGATAGTAGCAATGTGCCTCACCATGTGCAATAAAACTGTCAGTGGTGTCCGGCTTCCTTGGCTGCCTTTGCTTTGGCTGCCGTCCGCTGCGGAACGGACAACATAACGATGAGCCCTCACCGGCACTTGTGCTACTGACATTTACCGGACGCAGCAGGAAAGCGGCATTGCGAAGCATGATCGGCCGCGTACATACCTGATATGACTTCAGCTTGATCGAACCGTACACCAAGCCCACGCCAATGGCTGATGCCCGAAGCACCTGGTAGCACGCATTACGCGCACATCACTACCAAGTCGGACGAGCATCGTTACCAGGCCAGACTGCTGAGGGCACATGCAACGCACCGCCGCCAATTTGCTGTTGCCACTGTAAGCGTTGAAGCCTCCGCTCATGTTGCCGATGATGTTGAGCGGCTTGCTGCAATTACTTCGGGACCGTCAGATCCAACCCTGACGCAAACAGCAGTATAAGGAAGCCTACCTACAGTGGTCCACAAACGGGATCACTTGTGCACAACAGCAACCTCCGAACAGCCAGCTCTCAGTAGCAATGTCGCAAACGTGACAGCGCTCGAACATCAATTTCTGACGCTCAGATCAGACTGTGCAGTTCTGAAACGGTGCGTTGAAGCTGCCCTGGCCGACCCCTCACAAGGGGCGATGAGCAAATGATGCAATGCAGCAATGCGCCGTGTCGCGTATCGCTGCTTACATGCCATATACAACCGAAACACAACGATCACCATGAAGCGCGTGTTGATCGAAAGATTATGAGCCTGTGCCCGATGGCCAAAGAGCGACACAAGGCGATCTGAGCCGGCCGGGGACCTGCTGTGAGAAGTTGCCTGGGTGAGCAGGAAAAGGAACAAGGGTGGTGATACAGGCATAGGTACATCCATCGAGGCCCGAGCAGCGGTTCCTGACGCCGAGCCTCCGCGGCAGCGATGCTGCGGGGGCTGGCGAGCATGCCGCAGCATGTGCCGCTGGCATCATGCTCACGGCCCAGTGCACCAGTGGAGGCGTTGCAACACAAGTGCCAACCAATCCGTCAGGTGACTACAGCAGCAGCTGCATGCTCGTTTCTATAGTCTGGGACGGTGTTTGCCGGTTCACAAGCGTCGCGCACGATTCAGGCAGATGTGCAGCATGGTGTCGTGTGCTCTTGCAGACATGGCCATCGCCGCGGCGACGAGCGGTTTTGGGGAACCCTGCTATGCTGACGCCCTGCGCATCGCGAGGCTTACTCATGCACGGCAGCCAGCTTCAGCGAGCGCGCCTGCGCACATGCTCTGCAAGGGTGGGACATGCGCTTGTGTAGCAGCTGCATCCTGCCAGGACTTGCTGGGCTTGTTAACTGGTCGTTCCTTCAGTCTCGGAGCACGCTGATGACATACATCTGTGCTGCACATCGTCAGGCAGCCAAGCAGTCAGACAGCCAGCCGCCAGAGCCAGCACCGCATTTCAGTGACAAGGTGAGCAGGGGTTCATATCTTCCTGGCAAGCTGGAATCTGGCAAGCTGGAATAAGGACGCGTGAGGGAGGCTGCGAACGCGTCGCTGCGTAGCACCATGTCACCGGTCAGATGCAGCTTGAGCACGGCGATGCATTTGCAGGATCTGCGGCGAATTGAGACAAAGGGCCCAGCAGTGGACGATCTCATACACACCGTCGTGGTGGAGCCAGCGGATGAGGAGCAGGGTCTGACTGCAGAAGAGGTGCTGTATGAACTTCCACATGTTTCCATTGTGTGCCCTGTCAATTTGAGGGTACACAGGTGACTACTGATTTTGGACACCGTGGACCCTTTGTCTTCTTCTTGGCCCCAGGAGTCATGGGTGCCTGGGGAGGTGCTTGGCAAGGCAGGCTATGCACCTGAGCCCAACTGGCATAAGCTGCAGCAGATGCCGTTTGCGGAGTTCTACCAGGGCCTGCGCCAGCGGAACTGGACCCATGCAGCGTATGATCCCAGTGCGCCGCCTTGGAGCGTCCAGTTGTTTCAGGACAGCGGCCGCTTCCTGCGCCCTTCGTTCGAAGGCTTCAGGCACGCTCACCACTGGGGGGTCGTTGTCATAACTTGTTGCTGGGAGCTGCTGTTTATAGCACAGTACAAATAGCGGTTCCCCACAACACGATCTCGCTTGACGGCGGCGCCCTGTCACGGCTGCAGCTCTCGGCACTCCTGTAATGCAGGGCGCTGGTGACAAAGGCAGATGGCAGCCAGGCATGGGTCAACATGCCAACCCCGGGGTCGGACGCGTACCTGCGGGACTACAACGCCGGCGGCGGTGGCGGCGCCATCTACCGCTACAAGCGTGTGCCCAGCAACGAGCTGCCTTCGACCTATGGCTACAACCAGGTGCGCGCCGACCAGGCAGCCGCACAGTGTCGTCCCACAGTGCAAGGCTTGGGCACGGACTGCAGGTTGTTGTGTGAAAAGCTTATCACCAGCACCAGCTGTTGACAAGGTACGCTGACAACAGTAGGATCTGAATACATTAACAGCGAGCCGAGACCTGGAGAGGCTGCCATCTTCCGGGGTTGCACAAGTCCTTCGGCTGTGCTTTTGCTCGTGCAACTATCTGTTGCATACAAAATCCTGGGGCCACGGCAGTGTCGAACCTCATCCACATTTCCACGCAGGTGTTCGAGCAGCTATTTCAGGCGTATGAGCAGCGGCTGCCGAAGGATCTGGCAGACAAGGCCGAGAGCCAGGGGTGGCTGGATCCGCGGGAGGTGCCGGCGGATGCCTGCCCAGCAGAGCGCCAGCTGCAGCTCAGCTACAATCAGACCCCGCAGGTGCCTCGGCTGTGCTCGGTGCTGCGCTTCGGAAGTGTGCCCACCCTCCTTTGACAATAGCAGCGAGCATGTCATCCCAGTTTCACAGATGGGTGTGCACACTCCAAGTCGTCAGACAGCAAGTGGGCGCTGACGCCTGCTGCAGGAGTTCAGCCTGAAGGGCCTGTGGGACGCGGTGCCGCTGGTGGTGACCTTCGTGGGCGCGGTGTCCTTCCTGGGCGTGTGCCTTGCGATCGGCATCTTCAGGTGCGCCCCTGGCTGTGCTGCCCAGGCCTTCATGCCTGGGATTTTACATTGTTCGTGTTGTCATCAACCAGGCTTTGCGCCTTGCCCAACCTTTCACATCCTGGCAGGCTGTGCATGCCAATCTCAGAGCAATGGCAGCTGCTTTCATTTCTTTGCCAGTTCATGGCAACAGCTGACAGCCCTGGCAGGGAGGTTGAGCACACTGCAGCTCGGGGCAAGCTGTGATGCGTGATGGTGCAGGCCGCGCAAGGCGATGCCAGCGGACCAGCAGCAGGCGCAGGAGTTTGCGCAGTCCAAGGGCCAGGCGCGCAAGGAGGGCAAGACGAATGTCACCTTTGCCGACGTCGCGGGGCTGTCCTACATCCAGGAGGAGCTGCAGGACATCGTCTCGGTGCGCAGTCAATGTTGCTGTGTGTGCCATGAGCTGCCGCTTGCACTGTTGGTGCTGCTGTGACTGTGCAGATCAGCATACATCTGCACATTATGCGAAGGCGTCTGATCCCCGTGCACGATCAGTACCTTTGTGATACTACATGTCCCTCTGCTGAATGGCTGTTATGCACCCAGCAGTTCCTCAAGGACCCGAAGCAGTATGGGGCGCTGATGACGCGGCCGCCAAAGGGTGTGCTGCTGGAGGGGGGCCCCGGCAATGGCAAGACGCTCATTGCCAAGGCCGTGGCCGGCGAGGCTGGTGTGCCCTTCTACCAGGTACACAACTGTCGCAAGCTAAGTGCTGCACTGCACATGGATCCAAAATGCCACAATCTGCCTTGCATCCTTGCTCGCAACCAGCACTGCAGGCAATGTTTTGCCTGCATCTCTTTGGCAGCTGTGCATGGCAGGCAGTGAACTGGCTAGCCACATGTACAGCTGACCGCTGGTTGCAAAGCGCGCAGATGAGCGGGTCTGAGTTTGTGGAGACGATTGTGGGCGTCGGCGCGGCGCGCGTGCGGGACCTGTTCAAGCGCGCGCGCGTCAACGCGCCCTGCATCGTGTTCGTGGACGAGGTGGACGCGCTCGGCCTCAAGCGCGCCAGCGCTGGTCAGCGCCCACCCACTGCTGTGCCTACTGTCTGCTCTCTTGGTTATGACATGGCCCATGCAATGCAGCACAGCAGGTGCTGCTGCTGCTTGCCTGTCCGTGTGTTCGCTGTGACCCCATCTTGCGGTGAGGTAGTAAGCGGCGGCCGGCAGAGGCTGTTGCTGAATGGACGGTCGTGCCATGCGCGCAGGCGTGCGCACCAACGAGGAGCGGGAGCAGACGCTGAACCAGCTGCTGACGGAGATGGACGGCTTCACGCCCGACACCGGCGTCGTGTTCATCGGCGCCACCAACCGCGCCGACCTGCTGGACCCCGCCCTCCTGCGCTCCGGCCGCTTCGACCGCAAGGTGCGCCCCGCCGGCCGGCCGCAGCGTGTCCAACAGGCGCAGGGGCTGGTGTCCCGTGGCTTCTGCAGTCTCCCGGCACCAGACCTTCCATTGTACGGTGTGGGTGATTCAGCTGTATCCTCCCTACAGCGGCCACTGGTGTTGTGAGGAGCTATTGGTACAGAGGGGCGACAATGCACCTTCCTGTTGGTGGTAGGTGCGGATACAGCGGCCGGATGCGGGCTCGCGGTACGAGATTCTCAAGGTGCACGCACGGGGCAAGCCCATCGACCCAGACGTGGACCTGCAGCAGGTGGGGTTTGCAGCCAACAGTGGCACACTGGCAGGTGCATTGAGTGAGCGGGGCCTGCAGCGCACACCGCCATGGAGAGATGTGAAGCTGCAATGTCAGCATAATCCTACATGATTGTCACAGTATGTGTAGAGCTGCTGAGCCCGAGCAGAGCAGAGGCGGCCAATGTGCTGTTCGTATGGGAGCACGCCTTTGGCAACCTCACGGCTTCCGCCGGCCGTACAGATCGCGAGGGATCTGCCGGGGCTGAGCGGCGCGGAGCTGGCCAATGTGCTGAACGAGGGCGCGCTGGAGGCTGTGCGGCGGGACGCGACCTCCATCTCCGCCGAAGACATCTACAACGCCGTGGACCGCATCCTGCAGGGGGTGCGGCGGCCGCCGCTGCCGGACAGGCTGGGCGTCAAGCGGGCGCTGGCGACGCACGAGGCGGGCAAGGGGCTGGTGGCCACGCTGCTGCGCGCCCGCACCGGCTTCCTGGAGCGCATCGAGCGCGTGTCCATGGTGCCCCGCGGCGGGTGCGCTGCTCCTCTGGTACCCCGCAGGCACACTTGATGTCATGCCCATGCACACATGTGGACCATTTTGCGAACGCTCGGTGTGCAAGCTCCGCTCGTAGTGCTCTTGGTCATGAGGGGCGTGCTCAGGGTGCCATCGACCTTGCAACGGGTCGGCCAGCTGTCCTGCGGCGTGTGTGCTCGGCAGCACACGAGGGCCCCTCATGGACCGCAGAACCGACACTGCACAGCGGGCTGCTGCGCGATATCAATTAGGTCAGACCTCAGGTGTGTCGCCGCACGCCGCGCAGGGACTGGACGCGCACCATCTTCCTGCGCGCCGCCGACGAGGACTACACGCTGACGACGCGGGCGCGGCTGCTGGAGCGCGTCCGCGTCACCCTGGCCGGCCGCGCCGCCGAGGAGACGCTGCTGCCCAGCGGCCCCACCACCTACTCCCACAACGACCTGAAGGTGGGGCCCCTATGCTGCCGCCGCCTGCACGCTGCGCAGCAGGCCGCCTCACCTCCAGGCACTTCTGTGACTGAGATGATGCGAGAGCCTGGCACCCTCAGCTCGGGTCCAAACAGCGAGTGCGGTACGGCATTATATTGATGAGGTGGTAAGGCTAGCTGACATCTGCTTCTGGCTGTTGCAGGATGCAGCGCGGCTGGCAATGAAGGTGGTGGCCAACTACGGCCTCAGCGATGCGGGCATCACGGTGTATGCGCCGCCGGGCGAGCCGCCTGGCTTCGGCCGCAAGTCCTTCGAGGTGGCGATCGACAACATCGACGCCGATCTCTTCGGCCGCGCTGCCCGGGTGCGAACACTTTCTCTCTTTTGTAAGTGATGGCCGAGTTGGCGTCTGACAGCATTTAGTAATGGTACTGCTGGTGAGCGCTGCACTGGTTTATTTCCCTCCGACCTGAGCGTGGGGCTGCATGGAAGCGGCAGACGTTCCCTGTAGTGCTGACAGAGCTATGCCGTGATGAGGTTCTCGCATCAGGTGGATACGGTGACGTAGAAAGGACATCGGACCTTGTTGCAGGGTGCATACTTCCAGCCGTCAGACGACACTCGCCACAGCATGAGGATGGCATCGCACAGCCTCCTGCTGGAGGCCTACTCTGACAACATGGTGAGCCCGTGCCATCACGCTGATGCCGGCCAGTCTTGATGCATGTGCACGCTCACGTGTCACATATTCCTACACATTTGCGCACAGCAAACATCTTGCACGCAGCGCCCATACACAGGAGAGCTGGCGGGCCAAGCTGCCGGCGCAATGAACCATGCGGAAATCAGAGTCATTTCACCAGGGTCAATCACCCGTCTGATCGTCTGACCGTCCCACCTGCAGGAGATGCTGCGGGCCCACCGAGAGGCGCTGGAGGCGACCACGCGGGAGCTGCTTGGGAGGGAGTCCCTGACGGGGCAGGAGCTGGAGGAGCTCGTCGCTGCGCATCCACCAGCACCCGGCAGCGGGTCTGCGCCGCAGCGTGAAGCCGTGCGGGCATAGTGGCATCTGCCGGCGTGACAAGTGTCAGGCTCACCAGTCCTGGTGGCCGGCTGCGCTTTGCATGTGCCGATGCTGTCACAGGTTTTGGTTGGGGCAGAGCCCGGCGAGTAGTTTCAGCAGCGTGGCCCGAGGACGATTCACCAATTTTGTAATGAAGCAGTAACAAGCAGTGCCCCCTGGCTGCGATGTTGCAGCGGCAAGGTCAGGCACAGCAGGAGGTCGCTTTGGCGTGGCACCATAGCTGCTGATGCTCCAGCGAGCTGGCATCCAGGCAAAACACTTTGTCTCGATGGAGCAGTGGGTGATCAGCAGTTTGTGGCTGGTCAGCGCAGCAGGGTGCCGTGAAGCATCTGCAGTAATTGAGCGGTTGAGAGATGTAAACGAAGATCACCACCAGCATCGGTGTTATCGGTTCAACAAAGACGCTTTGCGTCCTGGCACACATGGCATGCGTGTACTGTAACGCACATTCGCATGCCAAACGTCCAATGCCACAAATCAAGTTGGCCTCAATCTATCTATTACTGGCCCGGCAGGCCGAGGCTGCTGGCAAGGCCCCGCATTCGCTCCTTCATCGCCTGCAGGTGTGTACAGCCAGAAGAGTCACCATTGTGCCACGATGAAAGTTGCATGGGAGGTATATAACGTGCGTTCAGCGGCACGGCAGCACTTGGACTCTTCGTGTGTGGGCATCGGCATGTAGATCGCGCACTGCTGAGCTCTTCTGGTGGGCATCCTTCATGGCCTCCGCCACCCGCGTGGACACCGCCTCAGCTCCCATGGAATGAGCCTGCAGCAACACAGATGACGACCCTGGACCTTCAAGCAGGCTGTGGTGGCATGCAACACTTGATAACTCCTTGACACTTGCACAAATTGCTGCTGCAGCACATGCGCAGCGCCTGTCAGGCGAGGTGAGACAAGCGGCCAACACTGACCTGGTTGGTGATGTCACAGCTGACGGGCTCCTGGTTGCCAGTCATGACGACGCACACCGTCTCATCCTCCGAGTAACCCTGGTGGTTATTACAACGTCAGCTTTGTCAGCTATTACCCTGACCGGCAAGTGCCACTTGCGCCTCTCCGTTTTACACCATGGCCACATGACCATGTGGGGGAGCACACACCAATTGCTGCATCCACACGGAATCACTACAGCACAATCGACTACAGCACAATCGACAGATTCTCCCCACCTCGAAGTTGCTGGCTGCCAGTTCCTCCTGCACCTTCCCTGCCTCCACCTGACAATGAACACAGCCAAGAGGCTCCCACATGCTGCCGCACATGATTGTGATAAAGTGCGGTGTTGCACTATACAAGGACTGTTGCCTACTGCATGTAGCGCTTCTAGGATGGGCTGTCCACATGTCCTTGAGCACCAGGGCATTTCCATGCCAGCACCGCCAATATGTGCACCAACCTGCACTAGCTCCTGCGCCTTCTTCATGTTCTCCATGAGGTTGCCCATGTTGGCGAAGGGGTTGTTGCCTCCTCCCTGCTCACGCACACCCCTTCGTTTGCCAAAACCCGTCGTGGCGACAGCCATGCAGAGACAGCACGGCAATGGGCGTTTACTGTTGCGGCACATGCAGCGCAACGGACTGGGCCTGCACCTCCTTGTTGCCACCCCCAAACAGCGCTCGTACTGGCTGCTTCTGCTGCCGTCGGCTGGGTTGGCACCGCGCAATCCTGCGAGAGGGGCATGCACAGTCAGTCTGCCTACACATAGCACCAGTCGTATGTAAGGTTGCATGCAAAGCCTGCCTGCAGCACCGCGAGCTTGCAATGAAGACATGCCTGCATTGTTTGCTGCATGATTGCAATGCATTGCAACGGCTGCCAAGCGCGCTGCTGGACAGGAGTGCAGTCGCCATCTGCTCTTATCCGGGTGTCTGATACAAAGATGTGTATAATGGGCGGACGCGCCGCTCAATCGCAAAATAACAGCTTTTCGTCAGGTCACACGTGTTGCAACTCGTGCGTGAAGGCAAGCAGAGTCTGGCTTCGTGAGGTCGCTTGTCTGCGATATCGCCCCTTTCAACTCTCCATTGTCATTGGTGTTATCGGATAGGCCTTCCGGACCGCTTTGATAGGAGAGCTGCACGCCCATGAGGCCCTCTGAGCCTGCGAGCTTGAGCCTGCTTGGTCGAGCCCTTGGTGCACATCGTCACTTGTCACATTGCAACCTCACTCACGTCGACACTGCTTACGCACGTCTGGAACATAATCTGCTGGCTTGTGCAAGGACATTGCATCGGTCCGCATCGGTCAAGAAGTAGGGCTTCCGAAACCAGCAAGTATGGCGAATGCAAACAGCAATCCGCCAGCGAGTGCTGGTGGAGGAGGCGTCGTTCTGGCTGGCTTGGCGCTGGTGTGGCTACCTACCGTCTTCATCTTGATCAGCTTTGCAGGTGAGCATGCTGCACCCCCAGCAGTGGTTTCACTCCATGCACTGCACGCAGCCGCCTGACCCTGCTCTTGTTTTTCCTGTGGTCGTGGCATGATGAACCCTCGTCTTCATTGCAGGCTTGATGCAATTCAAACTTATGTATGGCGCGCTGTCATCCATATTCCAGGTCAGCGCACTGTGGGCCAATCGTGCCTGCCATCAAGAATCACAGATTGCGCATTGAACGACTGGCACGTGCAACGCAACGTGCTGTCTCAACCCATCTTCTCATGGATCAGGTGCGGCGAGGCGGCATGGTTTGGCGCAAGGTGCGGATCACGCACGAGCCCACTGATGTATCGTATGCTGCACAACCTGTTGGACAGGTCGTCCTTTGGCGATACACGCCGCGACAGGCGCATGCTCTATACCTTTGCAGGTTCAGCCGACCCTGGGCGACATCACCGCAAGCCTGGAGGCCTCCATTGGGTGCGTCTCATAGCTGGATGGCTGTTGACACGTGCGGCAATGGTGTGGGACACTCAGCTTGCAGCTGCCACGCTGCCATGCATCCTCTGCGTGTTGTGCAGGCCGGCATCAAAGTTTACACCGTCGCTGACACACATTCTCCTGGTGAGCTCATGACCTGCAAGGCTTCAGTGTGGGTGGGCAGTAGCATGCGTCAAAGTTCATATTGGACTGGACACGTTGGTTTGCATTGCACCGCACGTGCAAAGGTCCCTGCACTTCACTGCCACAGGTCGGGGTCATTCTGGCAGTCCTTGTGGCGAGTGAGCGCATAAAGCGGAGGTAGTGTGGGTTCATCACTATCCGCACCTGATGGGCTTAAAGATCAGCATGCGTTTGGCGGCCACTGCTCCGCCTTGTACAGAGCCAGGGCACACACTGTATTGTAGCGGACCTGAGCCAGAACGTCCTGTACATGTAGCAATTTGTGTGCAGCAATGACGGACCGCAACTGCACCTCAGCTATCTTTTGGTCTCGTGTGCACACATCATGTCAGAAGCTGTGCTCATGGGTTGCAGCCAAATCCCATTACAGTATGAGTCTTGCAAACAATTCATGCTAGAATACAGGGCTGCAGCACTCAGATTCAGAGTCAACTCTCGCAAGATAGCTGGTGATGAACGCTCTACTCCTGGGCAATCATGGCTGCGAGCCCAGCGCCAATGCTTTCCTTTGCATCGGGTGACACTGGGGAGTTGCCCAGGTACACCCCGAGCAACGAGTGGCATAGTGCTCTGGACCTGATGGTGCTTGCTTCTCTCCCATCAATCTGCAGACACAACGCACCGCATGGTCACATCCCATGTTTCGTAACGTATACGACGTCGTCCAATCTAGTACCAGCAGGAATGTTGTGTTTTCTACACACCGTGTGAGTTCAAGCCTATCTACATGTGCATCTAGGGCACAATCCGACATGCAACACAACACATAACACAATTGCACGTTTTCGAAAAGCAGAGGTGATTAGCGCAGCATCACCTTGCTGGTCAATACATCATTGCTGATACAGAACGACAGCGGCAGCCCTGTGCAAAGGGTGCAGACAAACTTGCGTCACGTGAAAGCATACATTGAGCGCATCCAGCGGCAACGGCAACGTTCTCAAACACAACTGAGGGCATTTCTTACCTTTCCGAAATTTGATGTCATCAAATGTCTTTGCAAACTGCTGCAGCTCGGCATCAGCGCCTGCTTTGGCCATAGGTGCCTGCCATGGCAAGGGACATTTGGTGGCGTGAGTACGCATCATGTTGGTGCAGGATGGTGTTGGACATGGTAACGTGATAGCACTGTAGCATGTGAGCTTCGTCAAGTCTCCGGAGGCTTGTCTACACCTGCAGCTGCTCACGGATTGCCTCCCAGAACTGCTGTGAGGAGATACGGCCAAATGCGATGGACATCTGCAATGTTTTGTTCACGTTGTCCGCCCTCACAAGAGCTGCGTGCCATTCACACACTATTGTTGACATCATGGAAAGCAAGTGCGATCGTTTGAGCTAGGTGCACACTGTGCCATCCAGTGTGGCTGCTGCTCCCAGTGCATCAGTTGCAACTAGATTGGGCGCACCATCATAGAAGCCCTGGTCCTTTGCAACCGCGTCTGGGGTTTGACTGCAGTATGACCGCAGTGCGTTTCTGGCTGCCGGAACGTCCACATAGAGCCCCAGCGCGTAAACTGCAGACCGAGGATATATTGGTCAGCAGTCCTACGGGGTCCTGCGCTCCTACCCTTCTACCTACCTGCATGCATGCGGATTTCTGTTGTTCTGCACCAATATCACCGTGTATTGACTTGATGCCAGCGATCTTCTTTGATCGCACCCTGCGATTATATGCAAACTACAGCTGAGTCTTGTGGACGCCACCACGACTGGGCAGTTGTGATGGGTTGCTTTCTTTGGCGGCCGGCAATGTCAGAAGTCTCACCCCACACCAGCCAAGTCGCCACACTTGCTGCTGCCGCGCTGACAATATCGCTCCTGAAACCGGGTGTTCGTCTTCGGCTCTGTCTGTGCACTGGCGCCTGTGCGTGTCTGCGATGCGGCTTTTCCCTGATTCCAGGGTAGGCTCGAGAACAAGTGGTCAAAGGTGGCTGACAGGCTGGCTATTGCAGGCACACTGTGCACGCGGGATGGCGGCTGTTGCTGAGACGGTGTACCATCTGCACTACATTGAACTGATCTGAAGGTGCGCGGGCCTACACCTTCCCTGCTTGTGAACATGCCTCTGCGCACGCTGTTGCTGATGTTGACAGTATGTTTGTAAAGGCTTCAGGCATCAACCAGTATGCTGCGTACAAGGGAGTTCTGCCTACCTTGCTTTGATCGGTGGACATGCAGCCAGCTTGCATCTGCTTCCTTGGATTGGCCGACTGACCCATATTGAAGTGATTGGAGTGGCTCTGAACATAATGATCATTGTGCAGTGTATGACATCATCTGAACTTGCGTCATTTCCTAGCAGGGCTGTCTTCTGCTTGCGTCAACATTCTTTTGTGTACTGCGCATCTAGGCATGCGCATGCGCAGTGCACATGCAAGACTGGTACACTGCAGATGTCACCGCCGTTGTGCAGGTCGCCTTTGAGACATGCTAAGCCACCTGTTGCGAAGTCTTCGCGGCGGTGCAGCAGCACCTCAGCCATATTCACTCCAAATCGTCAGCAGCGGCCTTCGACATGTACATCTTTGAAGAGACCTGTTATCATCGAAACCTGTAATGTCATATTGAAACAGTGCTGGGCGTTTGTCCAAGGTCGGTGTAACTGCAGGTGGGTCACTCGGTCGCGAGCCTGGAACCCTGGGCGGACAGTGGCAAGCCCATCCAGGCAGCAGGCACGCCGCCAGCATCATGGTACACAGAGCAGACCGCAGCAGAACTTGAACGCAGCAGCGTCTTTCGGCGTTCCTGGCAGGTGAGTGTCGCAAGCTGACCCATGTATTGCTTTCAGCCATGTGCACTCGATGTTGAGCCGCTGGCAAAGCAGATATTGAATCTGTCACCTGTATCAGTTGGTAGGGCATGTCAATCAGCTGGAGTCAGCAGGAAGCTTCTTCACTGGTCGGTTCGCTGGCATGCCATACATCGTCTGCAGGTAAGAGCAACTTGGCACTAAAGCCATGCGGCTGATGGCAGCATGTCCACAGCATGCTACACCTTTAAGGTGCTGCGATAGCCCGTTGTAACGCAGCCTTACATGTGCAGGGACGACAGCAGCGAGCTGCGTGCGTTTCACAACGTCTGCAGTCACCATGCAGCCGCAGTGGCCATAGGATGTGGCACAGCAGAGAGCTTCACCTGTCCATACCACGGCTGGGTGTATGGTAAGAGCGTTTTGCCATCGCGCATGAAGCTTGTCTCCCTGTCTGCATGATGGGCCTAGCATTGAGCAGTGTGGCGTTTGTCAGAGCCGTGGACAATGCTTCGTGTCTGTGTGGCATCCTGCAGATCTGCAGGGTAGATTGCGAAAGGCTACCAGGCTCAAGGGGATCGAGGGGTTCAAAGCCGCTGAAATGGGACTGCGACCAATGCATGTGCAGACCTGGGGCGCCTTTGTCTTCGTGGCGCACAACCCTGGGGGCAGAACATTAGAGTCATGGCTGGGTGAAGGTGGTGCGGCACTGTTGCCGCGGCTGCCATCCGCTGAAGCGTTTGTGCATGTCGGGCGTCGGGAGTACATGCTGCAATGTAATTGGAAGGTCTGCGACCACTGCAATGGCATGCTGCAATTGGTGTCACTCTGTCTGAAATTTGATCTTCTGCCGCCTCCACTGTTATGATCAACCTGTGCTTTTGTACTTATGTGCAGGTGTTCTGCGACAATTATTTGGTGAGGCACCTCACCTGCAGCCTGAGTTGCATCAGAGCTTGTCGGGTGCTGTCACAGCTGCAGCAGGACAGAATACTGAGGACGGAGGTCAACATTCGCTTTGGGCCCTCGCCCACAGGATGGCGGTTACCATGTGCCCTTTGCGCATCCCACCTTGGCAGCTGGGCTGCATGTACCATCGTATACTAGCGAGCTGTGCAGCGACAACGTGTCCATTCAGCGTGTAGCGGCTTCTGACAAGGCATCGGACCGGCTAACAGGTGGCCTTTGTCGAAGACAACTACCTGCCATGGACAGCTCAGACCTGCATGAACGGCCTCGTGTATCTCATGACGCATTAGTGCATGACAAGCACACCCTGCTCACAGGCAAACCAATGGACGGCTCAGGGACGGCTCCTGATGCTGACGCCGTATTTGGCTTCATATACCCAAATCTTTGTGTCAATGCGTACGGTCCATGGGTGGACACCAACCTCGTCATGCCGCTGTCAGCTGGCAGCTGCCGCGTGCAGTTTGACTGGTACATCCAGCAAGACCGCGCCAAGGAGCAGAAGTTTGTTGAGGACAGCATCAACGCTAGCCACGAGGTGCCAAGATGCTCTGTGCACTGCCTTTCTTGCAGCAAGGCGACCTCACAGATCCAAGGCCGTGAAGGGCAGCCGTCCATGCTGCCTGCTCACAATCGTGCACTTACGAGCAAGCTGCCAAGTGCTAATGGCGGAACCACTCGATGACGGCCGCAGGTGCAGCTGGAGGATGTGGAGCTCTGCGAGAGCGTGCAGCGTGGCATGGGTAGCCCAGCGTACAACACCGGCAGGTACACGATGTGTCGGCGAACAGTGACCCTGGGAGTCTTCTGGCAAAATCATTTCGGTTTCCGGCTGCCGACCACGGGCCGGTGTGATGTTGGCAAACAGGCCATCTATAACGCACTCTGTATCCTGGACAGGTATGCTCCTGGCGTGGAAACACCGATGCATCACTTCCACCGCCGGCTGTGGCAGGACCTCGCTGTGCATGCCAAGGCGTGAGCTTGCCCAACCAGGAGTTGCCATGAGGGCTTCGAAGCTGTGATCTGGTGCTATTCTCCGAGGCCTGTAGTACTCTGCCTTGGTGTTATATGTAGTGTCACTGCAATGCATGCTTGCTGTCAGGTCTTGGATCAGTATGTCGGCATGTACTCAGCTCCGACTTGTCAGGCCCTGCATAGCGTTGTCATCAGTTGCAAGTTCCAGGTCGTGCACTGGCATAGTGTATGAGTTGCAGCCTTGGAGTTTCAAGCCATGTCCTTAGAGCACCTTGATGTGACGGTCGACTTCCTTTGCTTCCCGGGTGCTTCCGAAGTAAACCCTAGTGGTCAGGCCGGCATTGCCTGTGCAGCGGCAGGTGTGTCGGTCTTTTGCGGCGCGAGGCCGCAGGGAAGGGGCGTGCGTGAGTCAGGATGGTGTCCCTCAAGATGCAGAAGCGGCTCGCCGCTTCCGTGCTGAACTGCGGGCACCGCAAGGTGGGGTTGCTGCAGAGTGCAATCCTGTTGCCCAACACCCAGCTTGCCACGGCTGCAATCCTGACAGGGTCGTGCTGACACCTGCACGTTGCCTTGCAGGTCTGGTTGGACCCCAACGAGGTGAGACTGGCAGCCGCGGCTACCCCGCTGGCCTGACCCTCTTCCAGCTGCACACATGGTCGTGCCTGCCTTTGGGACCGTCCTGTTGACCGCAGCACATACATCAATGAGGCACCCTTGCACTGCACCTCAAGCTTGCGCCTGGGGCAATGAGCGGTAGCTCAGCTGCAGAGAGTAACCCTCTGCATGTTTGGCACCTGCAGGTCCAGGAAATCGTGAGTTGCCCTTCTTCTTGTCCCGTGATTGCCATGCAGTGCTTGCTGTGTCTGTTGACTGGAATGAGCCAACGATTTGTGTTGCGAGTTTGAGTTGTCACAGATATCAGATGGATACTGACTGGTGATGTGTTGCTGGGCCGCACTTCAGGCTATGGCCAACTCACGTGAGCTTTTCCTCTGCTGTCCATGCCTTCAAATCTGTTGACGCCTGTGAGCATAATATAATAGAGTTGCTGGTAGCCAGCACGACCGTGAGCAGCGAGCAGTGCCGCCGCCGGCGAGGTCCGAGTGGCGATGGAGACACAGCACAGCGGCAGATTGTCACAGCCACCAGACACAAGCTGTCAGAGCATGTCAGCACAGCTCGTCCGATCCAGCTCAGATGGCAAATTGCAGCTCACGAGATGCACAGTATTATGTGGCAGCTGCTGGCGGCAGGCTGACCTTCAGTTCAGCCACTCAGCTGCAGGCTATGAGCCCAGCAGCCAGCAGTCGTGGCAGAGGGCTCCCTCCTGCACAAGCCAACGTTCAGAAGTAGCGACTTGTTCTCTCTTTGGTGCTGCAGGGCAGAACATCCGGAAGTTGGTCAAGGACGGCTTTGTCATCAAGAAGCCGATGAAGATCCACTCACGCTCGCGTGCGCGCGAGGCACAGCTGGCCAAGTCCAAGGGCCGCCACTCTGGCTACGGTGTGTAGTGCACGCATTTGCTGCTGGATCGCCTCTGTTGCTTTGCTGCATAGCTGGCGCCTGTCTTAGCCATTGCGTGCTGCAGCTGCATCTCAACCCAAGGCGGCCTTGTGCAGCCCTATCGCATCCAGCTTGGGGTGATGAACTATAGGCTGCTTTGATTCACAGGTAAGCGGAGGGGTACACGGGAGGCACGGCTGCCAACAAAGATCCTGTGGATCCGGCGGATGCGAGTGCTGCGCCGCCTGCTCAAGAAGTACCGTGACTCCAAGAAGATCGACAGGCACCTGTACCACGAGCTGTACGTCAAGGTAGGTGGCAGCTTAAGGGTGCTTATACCCCAGGAAAGGCAATTACATGCGTGCGTGGTATGCCCACTGGCTGAGTGGCTGCTTTCAAACTCAACGCATCGGCTCTGTGGTGCAACACTGTGTCATGTCCGCTTCCCTGGTATCAGGCAGTGGCCTTAGTCTGCACGCTGAGCTGCACCCCCGTGTGTTTGACCCACAGGTGAAGGGTAACGTGTTCAAGAACAAGCGTGTGCTGATGGAGGCCATCCACAAGGAGAAGGCCGAGAAGGCGCGCGAGAAGGCGATCTCGGAGCAGTTCGAGGCGCGCCGGCAGAAGGGCAAGGCCACCCGCGCCCGCAAGCACGAGCGCCGTGAGGAGCGCCTGGGCGGGGTGAGGCCTCTCACCAACTTCTGATTGAAGACTACTCACACTGACCTTAACGCAGCAACATCTTGTACTCGAGCCCGCGTGCACCGAAACACCCAGAGTATGTCTGGTGGCGCACGTCAGGCATGCAGTGCCGTAGGGCAAACTGGTGTCTGCAGAATACAGCTACAGGGTGTCAGCTTGCATCCTGTGCGGTGTACCAGGCAGGCGATAATGTGGCGCCGTCGTACTGATGGCAATGCACAACACTGCTGCAGGGCCCGCGTGAGACACCTGCGCCGACGCCGACGCCAGCGCCAGCGGAGAAGCCGGAGAAATGAGGGAGCTTCCTTTGATGCGTCGCTGCGGGCAGCTGCGCGCTGTGGACGGGTTGTGGGCCCTGCCGGATAGCCAGCCTTGACGGCTTTGGTGCTTAGGGCAGCCGAGCACACTGTCAGCTGTCCGTTGCCTGCCGTCGGCTGGCATGCAGCTGACGTGGACCTGCAGCTCCACAGTCAGCTGACGTTTGTTGTCGTGCCCTTGCGGTGTCTTTCTGGACTCGACCGCTCCGAGCCTTTGCCACCAGCCTGTGCCTTTTATATGGACCATGTTGGTGATGATGTTCGGTGTTGTAACATACCCAAGGCAAACCGCCCTATCTGTCCGTATCTGCAAGTTGGAAACGTTTGTCTGTCGAACAACAACAGAGGAGGGCAGCGCTGAGGCAGACTCCATGCTGCGTCTGGTCACATGCATGGTGCCTCCGCGCTTGCACGTGCGTCGCCCTGCTGATGGCCAGGTAATGGCAGCGCGCTCCCATGCTGATTATCACGTGTCAGCTCCAAGCAATCAATCACCAGGGGATGGCAGTTGCCGTGCGCCGAGCCTTGAATCTCGACTACCGTCTTCATTCTGCATGAGTAATCTGCAGCTTTGAATGGTGCAGAATGCGTGCTGTAGGCTGTTCCGTTATGTAATTCACAGCACAGGTCGGAATTACATGAGCATAAGGCAGAGACCCCTCAGAATTGCGATCAGCTTGCTGTCGGGTCGGGTTCTAGCTATGATGTCGTGATGGGTGCCGGACTTCAGACACAGGAGCGCTATGCAGCAGCGTCACTGTTCACGCTGGCCCTCCACTCGACTCAGGTGCGAGACATCGTTGCAGACGGCGTGATCGTGCTTGACCGCAGGCTGCGTTCACGTGCGGGTGCGTCCATCATTGGATGCATGTCAGCGGTACCATCTGCTGCTCGTGTGCATGGCGGTGATCTCATGTGATCTGAATTACACAGGTCGACTCTGGCTTAGCGACGTCTGTCCAAGGGTTGCGGGAGGAGCTGCGGGCATGGGGGTGTGCTGATTGACTGACGCATTGCGATGGCCTCATCATCATGGGTCTGAGCGACCGCACCCTGCAGTGCTACATCAGCAGGAGACTGCATGCCAAAGCCATGGCCGTGCGCGACTCTGCAGGCAGCCACCAGAGGAGGACGAGCTGCCACTGGCAGACCGCAGTTCAGAGGAGATGCGGGCTCTCAACGATGCGGCCTGGCAGGCCTTCTGGGGTTGGGACTGCTGTGGCCCGGATGGCCTGCTGGAGCGCGTGTACAAGTGCGTGGATCAAGCACCACGTGCTTTGCCCATCTGCAACCCGACTTCGTGATGATTCGGCAGGCATGCTGGCATGGTTGTTAAAACTTGCACAGGCAGAGTCATCCAGATGTTGCCTCACGCAGGAACCTGGCGATACCAGTTCGGGCATGGCCAGGGCTGAAGCAGCTGCCAGAGACAGCAGGCCTGTCTGTAGACAGCCAGCAGCATTACATCAGCCTGGTGAATGTCAAAGCACAACTCGAAAATATTGGTTGTCATGAACAGCAGTAAATGCCGCACAATCTTTCCCGTGTGCTTTTTCAAACCCGGCGCTGTCTTGTTGCATCCGCCCAGGTGCGCTTCAATATGAGTGTTCTGGACCCGGACCTTGCGGAGGGGTTGCACAAGAGTCGCAGCCGTCACAGCAGCTCTGTCAGGCTTGCAGCTGGGGGCAGCGGCAGCGACCTGCTGACTGGCGCAAGCAGCAGCGCTAGCCTGCGGCCTGGCAGCTTGGCAGGCGGCAGCGGCGGCGACCTGCTCGATGCAGAGCAAACGCTTGACAACAGCGGTGGCGGGCGCATGCAGCAAGGCAGCAGCGCTCTGAGCCCAGCTGTGGCTGACCCCTCTGCAGCATCCGAGGCACTGCCTCCTCAGGTTCGTGGCACCTGCGAACGTGCTGCACCAGCCTCGGGTGCACAAGCCGGCAGCACGGTAACAGGTGCAGAGGGCGCACCAGGTGTGACAGCGGCTGCAGCGTCAGGTGCATCACCAGGCTCGACAGAGGTGGTCGCAGAAGAGGTGCAAACCTGCTCGGCAGCTGCCTCGGCGCCACCTGCGGACACGCAGGCCCCGCAGCACCGGCTCTCACGATGCCTGTCGGACGACTCAGATGTTGAGGAGGACCGACAGCGCCTCACTGCTGCACAGCGGAGGGCAGCAGAGGCCAGCAGCGCATCTCGGCATCCATCGGCGCAGGGCTCCAGCCAGGTGGTCACCTCCTCTCGCGTATCAGCCAGTGACAGCACCAGCGTCGACCGCAGCAGCGCCCTTGGTGGCAGAGGCGGTGCCTCCAGCAACGGTCACACTGCGGCGGCAGGGGCGCCCCACCAATTCGATCCCGGGCATTTTGAGGTGGCGGCACCTTTGGCGAGTGACGCAGAGCCTCAGCAGCACCCGCTGCAGCAGGCGTTCCGCGAGGCGCAAGCGCAGCTGCAGAAGCCGCAGCAGGTGGGGTCGCCACCCTGCGCTCGATGGAAAGATAAAAGATAAAAGATAAAGATAAAAGATAAATAGAGATAAAGGATAAAGATAAATAATGTTGCTGTGGAACAGTTGATTGCTGCAAGGTGATGGCACTGCTGGACTGAGTCTTCATGATAGGTGTCTGAACCAGCGCTGTCCTCTGCACCCTTGTTTCTGCCTGGTGGCTGCAAGGCTGTCGATCACCCTCGGGGACCTCGTTCACTTCACGCCGCAGAATGGATGTGCCTATGTGTATGCCACAGGGTGGGCCAGCGCCCGCGGTGGTGGAGGCGGTGTGGGAGCTGCTGGACGCCTGCGTGGCGGGCATCCGCCTGGACAGCGCGCCCGAGGGCAGCGCCCGCCGCCGCCGCACCGCCCAGAAGTTCTCGGACTGGCGCCCCGCCGCCCGGTGGTACGACGCCCGGTGCGTGTTGCACTTGATGCAAACTGTTGTCCGTGTCACTTCCAGTACTCTCGCAAACTCGTATTCTGCACAGGCACGGGCAAGACAGCCAACAGTGGACAGTGTGCCGTATCAGGCATATTTAGCAAAGGCCTGCACAACCAGGGAATGGGCAGCATGCTGCAGGGCGCGGGTGGCGCTGAAGCGGGTTGCAGGCTGGCTGGGGGTGCCGTGGAAAAAGGCCACCGGCTGGGAGATGCTCCTTGCCCATCAGGTATGCTGCACGGCAGTTGCATCGCTGCAGGCTCTGTCGGCTGTGCATTGTGCAGCAGTGTGCTCGAAGCAGCATAGCATGGATGGACGACTATCCGAGGACTGCAGCATGGCGCATGTTAATGTGCAGGCGGCGGCGGGGCGGCAGGTTGCAGGGGTGCCGTCTGCCGGACGCTCAGCGGCCACCTGGGCCAAGATCGGCGCTGCAAGTGTGGGCGCTGGGGCCCTCTTCGCAGTCACAGGTGACAGATATGACATGGGATGACAAGCAGTTTTGCAGCAGGCTGCATGGAAAAACCTGTGTTAGTTGTCCGTAATTGGAACTGCAGGGGGGCTTGCGGCGCCAGCAATTGCCGCTGGGCTGGGCTCTGCCATCACCGTCGGCGGCACCACCCTCGGCATTGCTGGCGCGGGCGCTGCTGGCGGCACCGTCGCCAGTGTCTTTGGCACCACAGCTGGCGCCGGCGTGCTCGGTGCCTCCATCGGCATTGCTGGCGGCCAGTTTGCAGGCTCAAAGACGGTGAAAATTGGTCAAAAATTGGTCAGAAATGGTCACCATCTGAGGCTAAGTATTCTTCCTGCATATGTTGATCGTCATCGCTAGCATGACCATCTGCTGCACGGATAGCTGTTGCTGGACAGTGAGTTTTCCTCAAAAAGGCGGTGATTTTGCTCAGGCACGACGGATAGCTGACCTGACGGAGTTTGGGTTCTGGGCGCTGCCCAGCGAGCACCGGCGGCAACCTGCAGCTGGCACCAGCCAGCACAGAATATCCGCCGCAGCCTCAGCAGCGAGTGTGACAGAAAGCGTGCCGGCGATGCCTGCAGCAGACCGCAGTCCTGCAGGTGCTGGGCCAGGCGCCACTGCAGACGCCGGGGCTGATGCCGCTGCTGCTTCTGGCCATCTGGTGCAGCCAAGCCGCGACCAGCAGCCGTGCACAGGCAGTGCGCAACACGCACCACTGGGCCTGCAGCTGCCGCCGGGCCTGGCCGGTGCGCCAGTATTGCAGCATCTGCATCCTTTTGTGCGACAGCGTGCCTCAAGGCTCATCCATTACACGCGCACACAACATGCTCAAACGTTTCACATGCGTGTCCACAACACTCACCTGAGAGCATGCCATGTGCCTCTTTATCCAGGCAACCAGGTGCCGCTGGCGCTGCCGCTTGTGCGGGAGCCGCACGCCGGCAGCGGCGCCCTGCTCAACCGGCTGCCATCCTGGACGGGCACCGAGTCATCGCAGCCCCGCCACAGCGCAGCCGCCGTGGGCCTGCCGAATGCGGACGTGTCTCAGCCGTGCCACACTGCGGCGTGCGGCGCAGAAGCGCAAGACGTCGCGCATCTGACGGAGACGCTGCGTGCGAGCTCGACGCATGGCAGCAGCGGCGCTGCAGGTGCAGGCCCCAGTGGCTGCCAGCCGCCAGCGCATCAGCCTGCAGACACCGGGGTGCCGGACAGCCACGATGCTGGCCCTCCAGTCGAGCGCAGCCACAGCCGAGTGACATCCGGCACGCAAGCCCCCGCTGTGTCGGCTACGACGCAGCATCCCCTCGTGGACCCAGACACTGCGTCAGCAACCACGCCTCCGACACCGGAGCCAGCCGTGCGCACATCACCACCAGCAGCGCAGCCGCCAATCAGCTTGTCGCCGCCGCGCTTGCAGCAGGAGGGCCAGCAGCCGTCCGTGCAGCCTGCGGCTGGCTGTGCGGAGCAGGATCCGCAGGGCCAGCGCCGCTGGTGAGGCGGTGCCGTATCTGTATGTATCGCACACCCATGTGGCTGCCCTGCAACTGCAGCTGTACTGCATGTGCACGAGACATCAGTTGATATTGTGAGCGCTGCGATGTGAATACAGTGTGCGGTGTGTGATGGTCAGGTGGCAGCTGGGGTGGCAGAAGGAGGACCTGGGCAGGCGGCCGCTGCTGCCGGCGCCCTTCGACCCGCAGCGCGACCGCGACGACAACCTGCAGCTGTCGCTGACCATCTGTACGCCACGCATGCCTTTGCCATGCACCGGCTTCTCCGGGGCACCTGCGCTGTGCTTACCCTCAGCAAACACCATTCCGCCGTGGGGTTGCCTGAGCAAGTGCGCGCATGACTTCCGTGCACCATGAGTGGCCTTGAGAGCTCGATTGTGGCGATAGGCCTATCACATGCTGTGACACTCTGGGCTTGTGCACACGATGCTGCAGGCATCAGCGGCTGGATTGCTGCAAAGTCGGACTTTGTGACGATGTGGGAGGATGTGCCGCTGCCTGACACCGAGCACTACACCCTGGTTTGGGAGTCCAAGGTGGGTCAGCACTGCGAGGGGATAGCTGCGTGTCCTTTTGGACAGATGATACCCAGCTTTTGCCTGATCTGAATGTCTGCCCTGCTTCTGTAACATCAGGCCAATTCGGTTGATGAGGCTGATGTCATGAAACGCAGCGCTTGTTGATGTTCGGCAGCACACTGTGCAATTTGGATCTGAACACTGCACGCCTTCATAATCAGGAACTGCTGGAGCTGGATGAGGCGGTGGCTGACTACCTGAAGGCCACAGCAGCCTTTGAGGTGCGCATCCCTTTGCTCTGGGCACTATGTACAGGACATAAGAAGACTGAATGCGCATTGTTCGATGGACCATTAGAAGCAGAGCTATGACAGCTTGAGCATACGTGTATAGATCGGGAAGCTGGCAGTCCAGAAGTTCCTGATCGCGGGGCTCGTCACGGCTGTTGCGCTGCCACTGGCCCTGCTGACTGCGGCCTCACTCCTGGACACGCCCTGGGCAGTTGCGCTGGACCGTGCCATGAAGGTGCGGTCGCTATAAAAACTCTCATCCTTATCACCATGGCTGACAACAACAGAAGTCAAATAGATGTGCAAGTCTTTGCAACCTTGTTGTCCCATTGTTTCTCGGGCCTGTCGGTTGCAGATGCTGAAGCCAAGGTGCTGGGCTCTGGCGCCCTCCAGTGTACTCAAGTGTAGAGAGCCGATGTAGTTTGCAGTGAGCAATGGAGTCATGTGAGCTCAGGTCTGGTGTCATTACTGTACCCATAGGCGGGACGGCTGCTGGCACATGTGCTGATGGGCGGCGGCCATGGGGACCGGCCCGTGACGCTGATCGGCCACTCGATGGGCGCGCGCGTAATCTTCCACTGCCTCTTGGAGCTGTGCCGCTACAACTGCAAAGGTGCAGCTGCAATTGTTGCAATGCCGGGACTTTACAGCACTTGCTGCCCACCATCGTCAACATGCTCAGCTATGTGCAGCAGACTGCGGGCACCAATGGAGACTGCCCTGTCATCCAGCTCCGCACCATGTGTTAGGTACGAGTCTTGCTACGACTGTTCAGGAGTTCGAGCTGCGAGTCAAAGCTGGTGTTGACCACATCAGTGATCAGGGTGTCCTATGCCCACAGGTGTGGTGGAGAATGCTGTGCTGCTGGGGGCGCCGGTCAGCATCCGCCTGGAGCGGTGGCGCATGGCCACCAGCTCCGTCGCGGGGCGCTTCATCAACGGCTTCTCCCGCCGCGACTGGGTCCTGGGCGTCGTGTACCGCGGCGGCAACGGTGCGGTCCACATGCTCGTCATGGCATCGCCAGTGTTGCTCAGTGGGCGGTGCAAGCCGAAACATCTATCTCTATGACACAGCGTGGGGGTGACACGCGGGAAGCCTGCATACATCCCTAACTGCTTGGCGATGGTAGCCTACCACACCTCAACCTGATGCATGCCCTGACACGTTCAGCACACACTTGCAGGCTTCATCAAGGGCGCGGGTGGCATCTCGCCAGTGGACTGCCCAGGGGTTGAGAATGTCAACCTGAGCAACCTCATCAGTGGCCACTTTGACTATGCTGTCAAGATGACTGAGATCGTGGAGCTGCTAGATCTGTAGTGAGCTTGTGTACCGTCTTCAGCCTTTCATTGTGTTTGTGTTTTCCATCCAATAGTACTTCAGCAAGTGTCTGTGCTCAACGTCAGTGCAAGGAAAGGTGAAGCAACCTGACATTGTGACATTGTGCTTTACATAACCTCTGTAAACCACGTGCGTTGCAATGTGAGCTGTCACATTCGCTTGCCTTCGGCAAATCCTCTTACTACCAGCAGTAGCGTCTTCATATGTGACTGCAGATTGCTGTGGCGCTGAATGCTATTGCGCCCTATGCGCTTGTCACTTCGGGCCCGCGGCTGCACTCCTTGCAGGTCCTCATCTGCTGAAGTCGAAGGTGACCATGTAGCGCAATGAGACTTGTGACTCACTGTAGAGCAGGTACCTGCGCACATGCCAGAGTACGGTGTCAGCAATCTGATGGCGGAGCCAGTATGCCACAATACCGTCCAATTGGAGCTGTTAGAGTGCCATAGCGAGACTGATTTCCATGAAACTCCTTGCCGAAGATATGGCTGTCTCATGCAGCAGCGTAGGGACTGCTTGCGCATGTCAACTCACTCGCTCTTGTCGAAGGAGGAACTGGCATACTCGGACTGTGGCACTGGCGGGCCCTGCACACATCGAGCTAAAAGCATCAGAGCGCATGTTTTAACAGCAATCTATGAACTTAATGAGATGAGAACACAGGGTACTGCAGGGCTGGCGAGACAGGGCAGCCTCACCTGTGGCACTTTGACGGGCTTGCCGTCCAGCTTGATAGTGGTGTCGCGGCTGGGGTCTGGTTCCCTGTGGCCACGTGCCACTACGCTGTCCCAGCCTGATGTCAGCGACATGTCCTTCAGTTTCGAGACTCAGTATTGGATCCGCATGTCGCCATCTCCTTGACGACGGGCAACCACAGGACCCCTGAGAACGTGAAAAGGCTTGTGCACAGCACAATGTCTGCCTGTACCAACAAATGACCATCCCACCCTTGGGCGGGGCGACGAGGGAGGAGTCATCGCGCACGATGCCATGCTCCTTGCCGAGTGCCGCTTCTGCAAGGAACAGCACGCCGATCGACTTGCCCTTCTGCTGGCCGCACTGTGTGTATCCTGCCGACTTGGACAGCTCGCTGGCTAGGTAGATGCCTTTGCCTGCGCATGCAGCCAGCACTTCAGCACTTACATCACCGTTCTGCACCATGAGGTTGGGCGCAATTGCATTCATGTTTGCATTCACGGCGAGACACCGTGCATACACCAACCCTAAGTCAGAGGTCGTGACAGGGCTCACCCACGCGGCCGCCGGAGTGGGGCATGATGCGCAGCCCAGTCTTCAGCACCGCTGCTACCACAGCGACATTCGTGCCGTGCCACAGCAGCCGCCGGTTGCCCAGCTTCGTGTGCAGCCCAAAGCGCTGCGCCTCTCCCTTCCGTGTCACCTGTGCCGTCACGCAATTTGTCAGCTTGAAATGCCTGTTGGAACATTTCCGACTCGGGCCGCAGCTGCAAGACAGCCCGACCACGACAGTTGTCAGCACTTATCATGAGAACCGCTGTGATTGCATCTACGGTGTGCATTGGAAGATGAGCTCACCCGCCACACATTTGCGAGGCCGGCCTGCCAGCGGCCGATTGTCGCTGCGATGTACTGCTGGATGACTGGCAGCTCGGGGTCGGCGCCGCCCAGCAGCTGCAGATCCGCGTCCAGCAGCCTGTAGTTCTCGTCAGCCGGGTGATCCCGTCACGTTTCAACATGTGTGGTCGTCAGGGCTGCAGCATCGGGCATGCAACTCACAAATCATGCTGCTGGAGTGCACGACTCCAGTTGGTCGTGCACAGGCCTGCTCATGGACGCTTGTGGCGAGAGTCAAGTGCAGCCTGCATCTGCCATACTGCACAGCCCAGAGCCTCACCTGCTCCTGTTGCTCCTGCTCAGACTCCTCGCGCTTGGCCAGCATGCCCTGCGCG
Organism: Diplosphaera chodatii; assembly: GCA_032358165.1. NCBI lineage: Eukaryota > Viridiplantae > Chlorophyta > Trebouxiophyceae > Prasiolales > Stichococcaceae > Diplosphaera > Diplosphaera chodatii. The sequence continues at coordinate 1,299,539 of JAALGY010000021.1, forward strand.
ATCTCGATGTCCGACAGCACATTGCACATGTCCACTTTGGCATTGATCGCCTGAAGGGAGTCCAACACAGGCGGCCGCCGGAAACCAAAGGCATGCGGGATGATCTGCAGCCAGACGACCGATCCTCAGCACTCGCACTCGCACTCGCACGTTGGATGGCAAGCTGTGCAGCACACAGCAAAGAGCAGCTGTATGCACCCACCGTGTAGAAGTTGGATGTCAGCTGTGCCAGCATAGCAGAGCCTGCCCCGCTGGCCACAGCACTCTTGAGCTCCTGCAGCAGGAGTGCACACACTTGTTGGTGCCACTCTGGCTGCAAAGCAGGAGGGCCTGCAGATGGTACAGGATGCGCCACGAAGAAGTGGCTTGAGCAGGTCGTCACCTCGAGGATAGCATGGCCCTTGGCAACCTGCTGTATTGACAGCTGGCCAAGCGGGAACTTCTCTGTATCGATCTGCAAGAGAGGCGCGCACAATCATCCAGCAGCAGAATTCTAACCATGTTCAGTGGCATGTTGCAAGGTCGACTGAATAAGCAATGGCTGATGTGGGACAAGCATGAATTTGTGCTTACGGGGCAGATACCTCGAAATCTTTCATTGCACTGTTGAACATGTCTTTGCTGAGGATGAGCGACACCAAGTCCTGTAAACAATTATGCAGTCGCATGAGCCTGTATCGAGTTGCATTCAAGGACACTGCAACCGTGTTTATCTCACCCAACGTCCATATCGAGTTGCCTGTGTGCACCTGTGTGGCGGCTTCCAGTGTGCTGGGTTTGTACTTGACGACTCTCCTGGCAGGCGACCGGCCGGGATGAGGCAGCGGCGCTGCATCATGGTCGATCTCGACTGGCACATACTTTCCTGGCTGCATGCAGGAAGCAAACACGCATTCACCCTGGTGTCAGGCTGTGCTCTGGCAGTCTTGACACGTGTGTACATATCTGCGGTGACACGTAGACTGCACACATTGTCTATGAGAATGTACATGGCTGCCAACCTTCGGCTCGATGCTGGCGCGGCTCTCCCACGGAGCGCCCGCCTTTGTCCTGAACTTAGACTTGAACTCGCGCACGGCAGCTTCCTCGTCTGCAAAGGGCCTGCGACCGGACCGCACATGTCAGCAGCAGAAGCACCTCAAAAAAGCACGGCACAATGCGGAAGTGGACATACCTGCAACATGCAATGCTGCATACTTGAGACAGGCGCACCCGACCAGTTTGCCCACGCCGTCGACCCCGACACGGCCCCAGCGCGTCCAAACCATGTACGAACCGCTGCCTGTTTGTCGCAGCATCTGCAGCCTGCGGTGCATGCTTGGGACCATCAGCTCATGTACTCGATCAGCCACCCTTTGTGACAGTCCACGGTGTGCATTGGCACCAGACAGGTCCAGATTGATCACAGGGCTGCGCAGACTCGCACTTGTAGAACTTGTTGTTGTTCGCGCCAATATTGGTTTGATTCAACATGCAGTCGTAATCACCCACCACCTCTACGCCACCTGCAAGCACGCCAGACAATCAACCACATGTGCACCAAGCATGCAGCAGATGCATTCATTGCAGTTGGAGTCTACATAAAGCTGTGTGTGCTGTCAGTTCACATGGATACAGCATGTGTCTCATACCTACGCTACATAAGTCGTCAACTTTACGGGTGCTGGAAGTGGCGCCACCGCCGCGGCCAGCTGCCGATGCCACGCCTGGGCCAGGTGTTGCCGAAGATGCTGCTGCGCTGTTCGATACGGTCCTTCCCTGCTTTCTGCGGCCCTTCTGGCGTGCCGCCACAGTCTTGCGGGGAGCAGCGCTGGGCGCTGCAGCAGCCTTGGAAGCTGCCTTGACCCGCTTGGCACCCGCTGGGCTGGCAGCACCAGCGGCTGCTGTGGCGGATGTAGCTGTCTTCTTCCTTGTTGACTGCGCTTTTGCGGCTGCAGCCTTACGCTTGGGCGCCATTGGCAACGACTGGAACGCAGTGCGTCCCAGTCTGTGAACGCTGCAGATAGCACCTTCCTGATCGAGGTGCCTGCTCAACGATGCGGCTTGTGAATGCGAACATATACTGCACAGGCATAGACCGTCTGGGGTACAAACAGCACGATCGCAACAAGCAGTCGCAGCATGGTTTCCGGCGTCCAAGAATTTGCAAGTCAGCAATGGCAGACAATTGACGGGCGCGCTACCGTGTCAGAGAGGCGATGCGAGACTGCTGATCGCTGGTGCGGATGCGGCAGGAAAGCGGTGAAGAGTGCAGACTGACGGTCCGATCCATGCGAAGCAGCATGTTGCACAGCATGCTCAGCAGCTACTACAGGCCATGTCGATATCAGTCACTATCTGCGAGGATCTCTGAGCTGGCACACCACACGGGGCAGGGTATAGCGTTTTCACGGTTGGAGCGACGGGTGCTGCTGCAGTGTAATACAAAGCAGAGGCGCCAGCATGGATCAAACCCAAGCTTGTGCTGTCTGGGACAATGAAGACATGGGCGCAGAACTGACCAGGTCGACCTGGGCCGAACAAGGCTTTGCAGCAATACACATGGCCAACGTCCGAGTGTCACTAGAATTAAAAGTCCTCGTGAACATGCAGAACTGGTTGGACATGGTGGTTGGCTCGCCAATGCACCGCTTACACCCTTTTGTACAGTCCAACCAGGATTCTGGTTGCACAAGGCGGCAAGGATGGGACCCCCTTACTGATCAGTCCAAGAATGCTTACGTAGTCAGCACAGCATGCAGGCGCATGTGCCACTTGAAGTTGGGTAACGACGAAGAATGAAGGGTCGATGATGTCATCAGCCTGTGAATGGTGCAATCACGGTTTGCACCGTGCCGAAGTTACCAAGCAAGTCAGGCCAGCCATCGCACACACTATGTAAGAATTGCATCTGCACTTTGCGTGCACGTGTCACTCGTGCTCTGGACAATGGGCGTGCTCGCCTAAAAGTTTTCGGCTTATTTCGTCGATGTGACGCGCCATGGAGCACAGTAGTGATCGTGCTACACCATGACGGCATCACACGACCCAGCGGTGCCAGCGTGGTCTGCTTCCCAAGCTGCCGATCTCGGTAGCTTCGTCGCGGACGATCATACATGTATACATTGAGTTGCACGAAATCAACGTGTTTAACGTTCAACGTGGTGGCCACTTGCATAGGCAGGGTGGCTTTGTTTATACACTTGCACGCATGATCAACCATATCAGCAGCGCCAATCTTTGTGGTACTACAGGTCTTCATGAATTTGTTGGTCGGCTGAGGTGCCGAGTTCCCCTAACAACATGATGTATGCCCGAATACCTGCATATATAGACAGGACTGCTTTGCAATCAAGGCCCCAAATACGCACGGTACCAAATATATAATCAAATCTTGTGGTACCAACAGGTGTTCTGATACCTTTCTCGTACGAGGCGATGGGAAACCTGCTGACAGACGGGAGCAAAGACTATCTGTCACGGGAGGCCAGTCAGCGCAGCATGCAGGTGATCCAAGTCCGATCGTGCTGCACAGACAATCAGCTTGGCACAGCATTGCACCAACACGTAGTTGCTCACCGTTCGTTGGGGCTGTGCAAATTGTCATCTGGTAGCCCAAATCTGCACCAAGCAGCAACTTCAAATTGGTGGGGTATTGGTGGGGTACCAACTACGGTTTTGTAACGAAGTAAATTGATTTTTGGTAATTTTCTTATGTGTTGAAATGAATGGGTTACAGAAAAGTTTTAACCCGAACATCGTGAAGTCGATGCCAAGGATCTTCTGCATCAATGTGGCCGCTGGGATTGTCCTGCACGGAGCGGAGGTGGGGCCTGATGCAGGTGGAGGTCACAGAGAAGAACAAGGCTGTGCATAGCACCTACAGGAACACCCACCCGCCATTGCGCACAAAGTAGGGCTTCTTCCCAAGGACCTCCTCCAACACCTGCGCGCCAACGGTCGATTGCGCTGGCGCTGCCCTCACTACTCAAGCCTGAGTTCAGCACGTGAGTTTGGCGCTATTGCATGGTCACTTACACCAGCTGCACTGACCTTTGCAGCCGCCTTATTAACCAGCGTGTCCCGCTCCATGTGGAACGGCCAGGCATAGAAGCCGAGCTGTTTCACTGTCACATTGGCCAGCGGCGAGGAGTGCTGCTCCACATGCCTGCTGTTCACTAATGAGGTGTCAAACATTTTCGGTAAATCAAAAGCTTTCACAAAGGAGTCATACACATGGCACAGGCATGCCTCTTGATGGCGTCCAGCAGAGCATCTGGCGACTGATCTGGCACCAGCCGTGCGGCCAGCTTGACGGTTGCACGCGCCGGCACGATTGTCTTTATGCCCTCACCTGTTAATGTCAGCCATATTGGACACAACCATATTGCTGGTGCAGCGGCCTGCTGCATGCGAAACTTCCCTTTGGAGGCATAGTCAAGCAGGTGTGCAGTATTGCCTCCATCGACTGACCCGAGAAGCCTCCCCAGAAGCCTACGGCTTCCAGCGTCGGCCGCAGCCAGGTGCGTGCAGTTGTGGAGTACCCCTGCAGCGACATATGTTGTGAGGGCATGCTGCAGACCAGCTCAACGTGACAACCCACAAGTTTGGCCTTGAACTACAACTCATCAGACAGCCGTGCCTTCTCTCCGAACGGCCCCTTGGCGCCCACTGACTTAAGATCAGCCTCCTCATTGATTGGGAAAGCCGCCATGTCTGCCTTGTCCTCAGGGGTCACATCCCGCACACCACTGCAGAGCAACCATGCATGGGCTTCTACCACACATCAATCCACTCGTCGATTGCACAAGACTTGGGTTGAAGACGGTTCGCCAATAACGCCAGCAGAGGTCATCCCTCACTCGTAGAAGCCATCGATGGTGATGTGGCCGTCCACATCGTGCATGCCCGCGACCAGCTCTGTAAGCGTGTGTATTGGGTTCTGCATGATCCACAGACTGCATGACGGATGCTATCACTGGCTTGTTTTTACTTGTCAGGCTTTCAAACTGCATCGTACAACAAAAATCTCACCGCTACCGACCCACCCTTCATCCTGAAATGCACAGCAACAAGACACAGATGTCAAATGGCTTTTGATGATCAGATCGTATGAGCACATCGCAATACCAGAAGCTTGTGTGCGCCAATGATTCACACATGGTGCATGATGGCGCAGGGCTTACCCTGAATGCAGGTCAACATGGACGGTTTGGTGTGATATCTCCACGCCCAGTGCGCCCCTCAGGCCAATGGTGATCGATCCATCCACCGCACTGCTGGCACGTACATGGTGTAAGGAGTGACCTCCTCAGCAGCATTACCACAGGTCACGGTTATCAACATACTGTTCAACTTTCACCACCAGTCTGGTGACCATGCAGACAGCAGACCTGATCTGGCCACCGTCTGCTGATATGGCATAGTCCGACTTCAGCAGGTCCGCATGCTGCTGTAGGAACGTAGGCAGATTCGGGCTGCCCACCTGTTGAAGTTGAAAAATGGTGCAAAAATGGTCCTACCATGCTTCAAAGCAGGACTAAGCTATCAAACCCCTCCCATATGCTGCAATCCTTGCCCAGGCACGATAACATCCTCCACTACAACGGTCTCATACCTCCTCTTGGCCCTCAAATAGCAGTTTGACGTTCAACGGCAATGACCCAGCACCCTTGAGCCAGGCCTCCAGACCCTGCACAACACAACACGTAAGTTGTCTGCAGTCCTCTGAATGCAGCACCAAGGCTGCAGACGTTCGTGGAAAATCCAACCGTCTGTCACAGTGACACTTGGTGACATCAGACTGACCGCCAGCGCTGTCATGAGGCCGCCCTTATCATCATCAGCCCCTCTGCCTTTGAAGTACCCCTCGTCAATGATGCGTCCAAAAGGTTCCGTCTTCCACAGCTCGATTGGGTCCACCTGCACAGCAGGCATGTTTCCTCCATCATGCCTCCAGAGCGGCATGCAAGATGATCCCAGAAGCAGTTCAGTTCAGTTCTGCCATCTGGAGGCTCACCGGCTGCACGTCGTAGTGCGCGTAGATCAAGATAGTGGGCTTGCCCATGGCGCCAAGCCATTCGGCATACACTACTGGGTGCGGGCCCTCTGTGGGGAGTATCCTTGCGCCCTGCATGCCATTGTGGCTGATGGTTCTCTCAGTTTAGCTGTCTGTCAGGTTTTCATTCGCCCCACGGTGAGGAATAGTTCAATTACGGAAAGGATCCTTCCGGATGCGGCATTGGTTGCTCACCTTCATGCCTATGGCCGTCACTCGCTTTGCCAACCAGTCTGCTGCTCGATGTATGTCCTGCCGGTGATCTACATGAGCAGCGTTTATGCTTTATTTGTATAGACACCGTACACAATCGGGGCTGTCCTGTTACCTGATGCCCCGAACAAGGAGCGAACTTGGCTGGATGCATGGCAAGACGCAAAGTAGGTGCGGTTTGCACCTGGCAAAGCACTTATGCTTGGTATGGCGATCAGGTCCATCAGCTGTTCATTGAAGGTGTGCTGGTGTTCTTCTGCATATGTCAAAGCCTGTTGTAGAGGCGCTGACGCAGCATATGCTGACAAGCCGCACAGTGGTATTGCCGCAACCAGCAGCAGAACGTGCACCGTCGCACAGGCAACGGCAGCCATTTTGAATGTGATTCCTGCTTGTCATCAACGGTATTGGTAGTAAGCAAGCTGTGAATAAGCTGCACCCGCGATGATGCATGCATTTGAACATTGAGGAGCAGTCCATTGATGACGACGCAGCAGTTGATCAGAACCTTGAGTGATCAGAAAGCATTTGCACCATGCACATATCTTACCGAGCCCAATGTTCTGCAAGTTGTTTAGAAACAGCGTGCTGTCACTGACACGCTGCTGCATTACATCCACGCAAACAAACTTGAGTCCTGTGGCATCGATCATGAGGTGCCTGGCATGCACTTGAAGCATTGCACCCTTCTGTAGACACCATGATGCACGACCTGGCGTTTCGCCAGCCCGAACACTCACTACGAGATGCTTACCGCTGCAGGACACCCCGCAGAAGCCCCAGGGCCAAGGGCGCTGCGACGGTGGTTATGGCAGTGCATGAAGAGACTGTGGTTGTTGCTCAGGCCATCAAGCGGTGAGGACGGCACGCTTACATGTGCAAGCTGGTGACTGAATTAAAACGATTGTTCTGCAATCTCACCCTACAACATCGCAGCCTCCTCGCAGCACACCACGCAAAGCCGTGCGGGCTACTGTCGCGGCTGCGGACGTCACTGCAGATGCCACATTGGCGGCAAACGAGCCTGATGGCACAACCGCAGAGGCGGCACAGACCCCGTGAGCACATTCGACAAAACAAAAGTGCTGTTGCGCAATATTAGAGAGTGAACGTGTTGCCCAGCCAACGCCCATGAGCAAAATGCAACAACTGCTGGCGCAGGAAGCCGCGCGGCAAGCGGAAACCCGCAGCCAAGAACAGTCCGGCGGCAGCGAGCTCTGGGAAGAAGCTGGCCAGGACGCCCAGCAAGCGCATTGGCGTCCTCACAGATGACGAGCTGGCGGCCAGGTCAGCTCGTCGGACTGCACAAGGCTACAGTACATACGCACTTCCACAGAGACCAACAGTCGCGACAAAGGAAGCTGCCAACGGCGAGTCGCAGTCCCTGACGCAGGGACAGTGCAGCAGCCGCAGACAAGGCAGCGGCAGAGGCAGAAGCCGTCATACAGGCGGCGGCGGCGGTGCTGGAGGGCGAGGGAGAGGAGCCCGCACCGCCCAAAAAAAAGCGTCAGAAGAAGGCGCCTTGGCCACCAGGTGGGCAGTGGCACTAGAGTGGCAGCAGCAGCATGTTGCTGAGGCCTTAGGTTGACTGTGGATATTCCACAGGCATGTGTGGGTGGAACACAGAGTTGAAGGCACGCATGTGGACCCTGTGATTCTCACGTAAAGGATGATTCATGCAGGTCCCTTGTATGATCAGTCCATGAGGCCGCCAGCATACGATGGACCTGCAACACGCATCCTAAGCTGGAACGTTGCAGGCTTGCGCAGCCTCCTGAAAAAGGTGTGGCTTCCTGGCAAGTGTGCATCGTCTCATGAATGGAGTGGCCAGCTTACTGGGCCGCAATACGCTCTGAGAGGACTTTCCGTTCAGCGCTCACATGGTTGCTGCTTGCGCACAGGAGCCAGAGGCAGTGAAGGCGCTTGTGCAGGGAGAGCGTGCTGCCGTCCTCTGCCTGCAGGTCAGCTGGGGTATGCGTCCATGCACTCGTGTCTCAGGGTGTCGGCTGTCACGACTGACTGCTCACATATGCATGGTGCAGTCCTGCTCAACTTCTGCTGGACATGATATCTTCCTGAGATGCAGCACCAAGCTGCAGGAGCAGCAGGCTCATGCACGAAACAGCTGGGGTCACGGTGATCCTTGCAAAAGCACAAATCGTGAACCGTGATGCTTTGCCATGTGGCACAGGAGACGAAGCTGCAGGAGCAGCACGTGGCCGACGCGCAGCAGGAGCTGGGGCTGGAGGGGTGGAGCCACCACTGGAACTGCAGCACCATCATGAAGGGCTACTCCGGGACAGCCATCATCAGCAGGTGGGCGCCGAGGCCAGCAGCATGGAACCTGTCAACAGCCATCGTCCCCATGGCATCGGCATGCGAACCACCCTGCTCGGAGAACACGGAGTGTACAGACCTCGTGGTGAAGTAGGTCACATCGACTCCATGAACGCGAATGACCATCTGCCAATGCCAAGACACAGGGAGGAGCCGCTGAGCGTGCAGCACGGGCTGTCGATAGAGGACCACGATCAGGAGGGCCGCGTCATCACCGCCGAGTTCCCCCACTTCTACCTCACCAACGTGTACACACCCAACAGCGGTGCGTGGGCTTGCAGCGGGACCAGCTGGCTGCTAACTTCCAGCAGGAAGAGAGGAGTACAGGCTTACTGCTTCATGTACGTCCCACCATCTGGCCAGCCTTTGCTGCACTTGATGCAGGGGATGGGCTGAGGCGGCTGGTGTACAGGACGCAGCGCTGGGATGCGGATTTCGCGGCTTTTGTGCGGCGGCTGCGGCAGCGGAAGCCGGTCATCGTCACCGGCGACCTGAACTGTGCACACAAGGTTCGCAGGGCGTGCATGTGTTTTAGTGGTGCTGCGCCCAGCTGCGGTGCGCAGCTGAGGTCGATGCTGTGGGTCCTGCCCAGTACAGGAGATTGACATCCATGAGCCGAAGCGCAACCTGCGGTCAGCTGGCTTCACAGAGGTGCCTCTTAAACTCACCATCAGCAGACCTTACTTTCCTGCCAGTCATCTCATGAGCCTCAAGGGTTTTCATGTGTTCATCTGACCTTACAAGAGGCAGCACGGACATCAGCAGAATTTGCTGCTGATTGCGCAGGAAGAACGGCAGAGCTTCACAGAGCAGTACACAGATGCGGGGTTCCGTGATGCATTCCGGGAACAGCACCCGGGGGTGGTGGCATACACCTACTTCTCGCACCGATTTGGCATGCGCGCGAAGGGCAAAGGCTGGCGATTAGACTATTATCTGGTGAGGCGGAACAAGCTCAACATGAGTCTGCGTTGTACCCTTGCCGGTTGTAAACATTAGAGGCATCAAGGGTTTGGCCTCACGGCCACCATAACCTGGCATGTGCTGGCCGCAACTTGCTTGGAATCTGCTCAAAGTTGGCAGCTGTGGTAGAGGTCCAGCTGGACCAGACCTCTGACCAACATACTGCGGTGCAATATTGTTGCTGTCGGTGTACAGGTGTCAGATGACCTGCATCCTTCAGTGCACGACTGCTACCATTTGCCACACGTCATGGGCAGGTGAGTGAAAATGCCTGCATCCGCTACAGCTACGCCACATGCGCCATCCAACCATTCCAGATCATGCATTTACGCTCGAGTCAATGCTGCTTCTGCATGCAGTGACCATGTGCCGCTTGGTCTGGTTCTGAAGCATGATGGCAGCCAGAATGGCTCGTCCGCAAATGACACGTGAGATGCAAGGAAGTCCTTGATCAGGTTGGCAGTAGGTGATTTGCATTCTGTGCACACTAATCTGGCCGGTTAATTATTACTGGGTACGCTGAACTAAAGAACGAAAGCACAGCAGACGGTCCACACTGCAACACTCAGGGTCGTGCTGTCATGAAGCATCTACAAGGCGAATATGCCCAATCAAAACTGCAACAAAGGCAGCGCCTGCACACTGTCACACCAGCAAGCTCAGTGGGTACTATGCCTGCAACAATACAAGGCCTTGAGCGCAACTTGAAATACTTGAGCCGATCGTCCGGCTGCAGTGCATTGGCCTTCTTGCTATTGCCAGCACACCAGATGCTCAGAAGCCCTACATCACCCATTGCAGCCACAACGAGGCCCAACTGCAATGCCAAGTGGATGCCACAGCGGCGCTGCGTGGCCTGTTGCCTAACCGGTCGCAATGCTAGGCAAACTGCGTCTGCCAAGTGCAGGCACTTCTGATCCCGGTCGGTGCTGGTGTCAGGGCAATGCACCCTCACGACTACCATGTCATTGGCGCTGGTGCCCCCGGTTCACGGGCCCCGCCACCGACTTTTGGGTGCAACCGCCCACAGAGTCTGCAGGCGGGCGTCCCCATCCCAGTGAGTACATGTCAATGCTGCAGACGCCTCACTAGCAGGTCATGCTGCAACCAACTGCCTGATCAGGTACTGAGTCACACGCAACGTCGTGCTGAGTGCCAACTGCTCTGTTCCACCGTCATGTGTACCTCATCCCACTACATTTGATCAGTCCAGGAAGCTGCTGCCAGGAAAGTTCAGGAATGTGCCAGTCGCATCCAGGCGATCTTCCGCGCCTGGGATGACATTGGCGGCGGTGCTGGCCGCAGCGGCTGCCAGTGCCGAGGCGTCAGAGGCGTCCTTCATTGCGCGGTCCACCACGCGCTGCTGTGCGTGCTGCAGGGCCTGTGGTGGTGCCGCTGTCGGCGTGTCCTGGAGCCCGCGCCGTGCTGTCTCCGCCACAGGGGGGTCGTGGTAGCCAGACGGGTGCTGGCCAGACTGCAGGTCGTACACTGCACCCTGTGCAGGTACAGAAGAGCGGACGTTGTTCATGCCCTCATGTGCGGGCGATACCATGCAACAGACGGCAAGAGTATGCATTGCCTGGCGACCTGCTGCAGCGCTCATGTGGCAGCACAACATCAGCAGCTTGCTGAGGTGATTGAAAGTGGCTGGTCACCTGCAGCAGGCGGGGCGAGGTGTCCGGGGAGACCGGCAGGGCAGAGTAGCCCGGCGTTGCAGCGCCACGGCTCATGGGCAGGTCGATGTCGGGGCCGCCGCCGCCCGCCCTCCGGGCCCCCGCGCCTCCAGATGGCGGTCCGCGCCAGTCCCTCTCGTCCTCTGAGCAGATTTTGAACCGTGTGACATACCGCAAGGATGCCAACACTGGACAACCGCCGACGTGTCAGTCTGTGCAACACACATACGCTTGCAAGCTGAGCACACTGTCCATTCCGCATGCAATGCAAAGGCGTGGTCTGGGCACAGGCGCAATATGTCACCAATGAGCAGGGCACTTGGACCCCAGCCCGGGGGACCGTCCCAACCAGAGTTGCCGTGGTGAAGGCCCTGCAGCCGCTGCACAGGATTCGCTCAGGCCGATCGCTTGTCGTTGGGACACAGTGGAAGAAACATGGCGACCACCGAGCCACACACTGCATAGACACAGCAATGGCGCCTGCCGCTAGCTGAGCTCCCGAGGGTTACCTCGGGCTCAACGGCACGGTTCAGCAGGGTGTGGCCGCTGTGCCGCCCGCCAGCTGACGCCGCGCGCGTCAGCTCCTCCACATCACTCATGCGCCCTGTCCGCATCAAAATGCTGAATGAGATTTGCTCCACTTCACCAAAATCAGCGGCACAGGCTGGAGCCAGAGAGGGATGTTATCAGTGGAGTTTAGCAGCGGTTTGCATTTCGAGTCTTACGTGCTGAAGCTGACATATGCCAGCCGCCAGACACGGGCGGGGTGCCACCATAGCGGCGTGCCGCCTGGTGCTGAGCAGCCTCGTCCATTGCCTGACGCAGGAGGACATGTCACGATCTACCACATTCGTGAGCAGACATCTTTGCAGCCAGGAGCTCATGCAGTTTGTATGACATACAGGTGCGTTCAAGAGCTGAGCTGCCCAAAGTGCACAGCATGCAGTCTGCCTGAACTTTCATAGCACACACATGGGCGCGTTCCAGCTCAGCAGCCAGGTACGCCTGCATCTGGGACGGCGTCGGGCCACCAGCCTCCAGCGGCGCGAAGTGCGGGCGGCCGCTTGCATGCCAGTAGCTCGCGGGGTCCTGCGCCTGTATGTGGGCAGGCCACATGACAAGTCGTATACTTCTATAAGTCCTTGCTCCACACCATATAGAGCTGACAAACGCACCTCTATGGGGTGGCAACGAAGGTTGTCGTTGCTGGCAATCCTCACCACTGCGCTGTGCAGCCCTGTAGGTTGTGTGCATCCATGTGAGTTTGGCCTCAGGAGGCACTTGCCTTGGGGGACCCTCCGTAGTCGCCAGAGTCGTGGCGCTCATTGTAGTGCCTGCTGCCAGCCATCAGCGGCGGCGGGGGCTCAAGATGCGAGTGTGGGTGTGGCCGCCCATACATGCCTGCAGATATGCCACGGCCACTCCAGGCCGACATCAGACCGAGCAGTAGCATCACAACAGGCCATGTCCTCATGCCTGGCTGGGGATCCAAGTATTGTGGCGGTCCGGCATTGGAGGCAATTCTGCCAGGTAATGCTTGTGGCAAGGGTGGACCACAGTAACTCGCTGCCATCCTGAGCAGTGCGACCAGTGCAACAGTCACCAGATATTGGCCTGGACGAGTAGCTGTAGTGGCCGTGGTGTGCTGCGGGGTGGCCATGCAGCGCCTCAGGGTCTGACTGGCGCATCCGTGGCAGCAGGCGGTGCGCATGGGCTGACTCCTCCTTGGGCGTCAGCTGCAACCAAGGCTTGCTCGACTAGCGGGGGCCAGCACGTGTACGAAGTCAAGGCTGGCTTGCGGGACAACTAAGCTACCAACACTGACTCGCTGCTGACATGGATATACTGCTTGCACCTGTGCCCATTTGCGCAAGCGCAGCACGAAGTCGTCCAGTGGCAGCTGCTCGTTCTCCTGGAGGTCGATCACAGTACATGATCAATATTTGAACAGCATTGATATGTAAATTTACAAGTGGGAATGCAGGTCAGGTCCGCATGGCCGTAGACACCCACCACCATGAAGGGCTCGTGGTGATACTGGCTCTTTGGAAAGTTGGTGTTTGCACGATCATAGCCCTTCAGCTTGATGGCCGCCATGTCATATGCCCTGCAGAATGCAGCAACAGGTTTCTGGCATCGTTGCGGTGCTGACCAGTGCAAGAAACAACGCTTCCTTCAGCCGACTGGGTATAAAGTAGTGCATTTGATACTGCAACCTGTGCCGATTGGCCCCAAGCGCAGGGGAGCCACCAGACGCCTCACCTCGCTGCACGCTCGCCATCCTGAAAGGACCCCAGATGCAGCTGGCGGCCCTTCTTGCCGGACGCGGATGGCGCTGTGGTGTTGCTGTTCCACACATGCGCTGCACGCACAGCATCAAGCACTTACACTTGCTGACTCAACATAAACACAGATGGCACGTCCGGCTTACAGCAGGCCCGAGCAACGGCACCGCTGCGTGGGCCTACCTTCAAAGCGCCCGGTTCGCTTGTACTGCAAGCAACAGCAAAGAAAACGATGAGTGCAAGACAATCCATCAGCCACTGCAGCACCAGTGTCTTCACCATGACCATTCTTCATCATGAGAGATCGAGACCTTGGTGACGCCGATATAGGGAGATGACTGCTGCTTCGGCGGCGGAGGCTGAAAGTCCTGGTCGTCAGATGACGATGCCCTGCGCTTTGCAGCAGGCCTGCGCCTTGATGTCAACCCGGTTGCCGCACTGCTGGTTCCTGCTGCTGCTGTTGCATCAGCCTGCAAGTGATTTGCAGACGGCATCACACAGTAAGTTGGCGGACGGAGGTGCAGTGCGCGACTGCATGGCAGCACACTACAGCAAAGTAAGGCTAGCTGCTCGAAAGCAGGTTCAGGTAAGCTAATAAGTTCAGGCACATTAGCAAACAGCATCACGCACCTTCTGCATGGGAGGCGGCGGAGAGCGGCTGTCAATTGTCAGCTGCTCCTCATCAGCCATCGCAACGGTTCGCCAGTCGACCCTGCAGACCGGCACTTGCTGTGCTCAGCTTGTATCATTCGCAGGTAGCAAGGGCAGCAGACTGCACGTGCCCAAGGCTGCCCGCCCAGAAAGCGTCCGACAAGACTTGCAGATAGGCGTGCACACAGCGCTGGCGTCTGCGACGACGAGCTGTTAAGTTGCTTCAATGATGAACGCTGTCCCAGAGTGCTCTTTCGAAGCGAGGCAAGTGCAGCAAGCTGCAAGCCTGCGCGACCTATGTCGGTAGTCCGCCAAAGATTTATCTGGCACCCTGCTGTTTGGGTGGTGCCAGGTGTTTGTTGCTGTACAAACATCATGGCGCGGCCTTCATCCACTCCCAAGAGCCTCAGCAGCACACAGCGCGTTGTGAATCGGCGTCTCCCAAGGACAGGGGATGCCACCGACAGTGGGGCAGCAGTCGGGCAGTTGCAATTAGGCCCCACCGCTCCCGCTGGTACCACACAGTGGCCGGGTGGAACTGCCTTATCAGAACTCGATGTCCGTGCGACTGGCCAGCGAGCGCTGCAAGTGCGACGTGATGTGCTGGCGGAAGGGACCGAAGCAGCTTGCTGGCAGTTGTGCGTCCCCGATACCGCAGGTTCCTTTGCTGGACGCCAGCGGCGGATAACCTGGCGGGTGGTATGCAAAAGGCCGCTGGACCGCCTGATCACGGCGCAGCACGGGCATGGCGCTGCCGAGATGGTTACATGCTTATGACACGGCTAAAAGTTGCGGCTGCAAGCAGAGCTTGTCTACATGATACCGTGCCCTAAACTCTAACCTGAGCGTTTCCTCGAATGTTTCCTTCCTTGCCGTGCCTATCTGCTGCAATTGGCCTTAGTATGGGACCACCGATGCACAAAGTGCGCTACGCGGCGCTCTAGCCGGGAGAGGGGCTGCCGACGATCACCTGGAAGCCGCAGGGTTACCGCTGCTAGAGTTCTCCGCCAGCACCAGCCCTACGTGCTGGCCGGCCGCCGGTAGATCCGCCGGACCGGTGGTGCAGGTGCAGCCGGCCGCTTCTGGGCACACGGGCCTGGGAACAGAGGTGCAAAACCAGCTTGTGGATGAGGTGACCCTCCCAGGAACGGGGGAAGCCAGTCCGAGGGAAGCAGCCAAGACGAGGGCAGAGCGCCACCTTGCACACGTAATCACAGGGTCTTGCAAACTGCTTCCTATACTCCTGCCACCCAGTACTAAGGAATGCCAGACGCAGCCCAGCCTGGGCCTTCGTGCTTGCTAGCAATTGTTGATATCTCTGAGGCACCCGGCATCACCTCAGTGAGCGCATTCGGGTTTGCCAGCGTTGCGGAGCACGGTCCGAAACGGTCGTCGTCTTAAGTCGAGGTGCAAGGCGTTTCTCGAAGCGCTTGCAGCGTTGCAGCGTTGCGAACAAGTTTGTCACCGATTAATCGTAGTTCTTATAGCCCTACATCCCAGTGAGAAGCTGTCCCAAGCACGTCACAGGATTCCAACCCTTCCTGATTGTGAGGGCAGTCAAGCTGCGGCATGGACTGGCAAACGTAGTTCACCCTCAGGGCCTGAGACAGCATGGAGCAGTCGAACGACTTTGACGTGGAGTTTGACGATGTCATTAACGCAAAGCAGCATGACACCTTCACCTCCGCGGAGGAATGCTCAGCCATTGTGGACTCGGAAGAGAAACACTGGCCACAGGAGGAGGGCGACACGGTGGCCCTCATTCACACGCCGTGAGTGCCGGGGTGCTGCGCATCCAACATGCAACGCATGCAGCCTCGCTGACTGCTGGCCCGCCATGTCAGAAATTTATGCAAATGGAGCTGACGCCGTTGTCATCGCTTCCATTGCATGCAGGTGGTTTGACAAGTGGGCGGAGTACGCCAGCTTCAGGCGCGACACCAACGGGGAGCCGGCCACCGTCTGCAGCCCGCTCAAGATCCAGCACATCGCGCCGCGCCCCGGCGCCATCGACAACTCGCCGCTGCTCGAGGCGGCAGGCGGCGAGCTGCGGGAGGGCCTGTCGGAGGGCATGGACTTCACGGTCATCAACAAGGAGACCTGGGAGCTGCTGCACAAGTGGTGCGCGTTCGTCTGCCTGGTGCCAGGCATGCACATGCACTGCACATGCGTGCTGACTGCTTTCAAGCACACTGGACGGCAGGCAGACTAAGGCAGACTGCTGCGGTGCCCGCCACCTTTGCAGTTACTGGTACGACCGGGTTGCATTTACATGCAGGTATGGTGGTGGGCCAGAGATCCTGCGGGAGTGTGCCACCGAGGGCGCGGCGGAGGGCGGCCCCCGCAAGGTGGTGGCGGCAGTCTACTTCCTGCGCCTCACAGTGCACCGCACCAGCAGCGAGAACACGGCCTGCGTCGTCGCCAGCAAGCAGGTCGGCAACCGCTTATTGCAGCATGTGCTTGCCAGGCCAAGCAGATGCTGCACTCGAGGGCAGCATCGGCGGCTGTAATGAGATGCTCCACGTTGAATTGGTTGGCAGGGTGCCGATGCCACTCCTAGGCTCCATCCCATCCCACAAAGCCAAACATAATGCGCTGCGACCCTGCACAGATGTCAATCAGCGACCTGAAGCTGAAGGCGTGCAAGGCCATGGGCCTGGAGGAGGGCGACGTGCGCATCTGGGACTACTGGAACCTGGCGCGCCATGCGCTGCTCGAGAGCAGGTTGGATGACACCGCCCAGGCCGCCAAGCTGTTCGACAACCAAGACATTCTTTTGGAGGAGAAGGTATGCAAGCTGCTTGTGTTGATTGAGCACAAGGCACGCGACTGCTCCATGACAGACCTCGAGGTCTCAGCTGATGAGCCCTCACGGCCCTCACCACAAGGTGGCACGCCAGCTGCCAACTGTGATTTGGTTGTGTTCTACCAGGTGAGCGGGGAGTTTGAGGGCGACAATTCCTCAGGGCCGCTGCTGCTGGAGAGCCCAGCATCGCCGATGTACACAACACCAACCAGCACGAGCTTTGGGCCTTCGAGTTTGCGCACGACCTCCAGTTTTAATGAGGACGGTGTGAACCTGGTAGGCTGGATGTGCTGTGTCCATAGATACACAGCCATAGATATACAGGCACACGCCATCGCCGTGACCCTCCTCGTGCCATTGCTGCTATGTACCCTGCTCTGCTTGGTTGTGGCTTGGCAGCAGCAATGTCCCTGACAGCTTTCTGCACTATGCATTGTAGGAACTGGCCCGGCCGCATGGCCAGGCCGGCCTCACCAACTTGGGCAACACCTGCTTCATGAACAGCAGTGTGCAGTGTTTGGCCCACAGGTGTGCAAGTAGCAGAAAACAGCTCCATGCAGACCGTCTGCTGGGCTACCGCCTTGCAAAGCTGCTGGTCCTGCTGTTGGGCAGCTCATGCAGAGGGCGCAGTGTGGCGTGCAACAACCATTTCTCGTGTCGACGCAGTGTGCCCATCATGCACGAATTTTTGGGAGGCAAGTACATGTCCGAGCTCAACCGCAGCAATCCGCTGGGACGGGGCGGCAAATTGGCCGAGGCGTATGGCGCTTTGATGGAGAAGCTGTGGCAGGTGCAGGTGTCTGTGTGGCAATCACCGTGCCGCAGCTGACAGCACCCCTGAACGTACTGCAAGGCTCAGGCCACCTCTCACTGATGAGTTGTGTCCTGGGCCGCCAATCCGCAAACTCCTGCTCCAGGGTGGCGTGGCGAGCGTGACGCCGCGCGGCTTCAAGGCTGCCATCGCCAACTTCGCGCCGCAGTTCACGGGCTACTCCCAGCACGACTCGCAGGAGCTGCTGGCCTTCTTGCTGGACGGCCTGCACGAGGACCTCAACCGTGTCGCCAACAAGCGATATATTGAGGTGCACTCCAAAACTCAGCTGATGTCTTGCTGAACATGGTGTCAGTGTGTGCCAGAACGGGGAACATCGACTGCTACCACCAGGGTGGTCGGGGTGCACATGAAGTGCATGAAGTGAGTTGCTGTGGCTGTGGGTCTGCAGGACAGCGATTACACAGGGCAGCCGGACGAGGAATGGGCGAATGAGGCCTGGGACAACTACCGCCAAAACAACGACTCCGTCATTGTCGACCATTTCCAGGTACGATAATGTGCTGTGCAGACTGCAGCTAGGCTGCCCATTGGATTGCCTGGACGTGGGTGTCTGAGAGATGCTCTGCTGTTCCTGCAGGGCATGTACAAAAGCACACTGGTGTGCCCCGAGTGCGACCACTGTAGTGTAAAGTTTGACCCTGCGGTAAGCCGCAGCAGCAGCATCTGTAGAAGAGCCTTGCAGATTGCTTGCTGACCTGGTGCTGTGCCAACCAACAAAAGCACACTTCCTTTGCACACGGTGCTGTGTTTGACTTACTTGACAACAAGCATGACCGACTGCAGATGTACCTGACACTGCCACTGCCAATGGAGAAGACTCGCACGGCGGAGGTCAACATTGTGCATGTCGATGGCTCTAAAGCGCCAGCTTTACACGCTGTGGATGTGCCAAAAGCGGGCTCTATTGGCGACCTGTATGTGGCGCTGGCACAGGTGCCACTGCCTTGTGCCGCTGCTTTGGTGGTCAGACGACATTCGGCTGTCGAGGTCAACATCTGCCAAGCAACATGTGTTGATGACTGTTGACGCAGGTGCTGAACATCCCTCCAAAGCAGGCGGACTCGCTTCTTCTGCTGGTCGAGATCTGGGACAAGAAGATTGACAAGCGGTGCGAGCTGCAGCACCCTGCCAAGTGGTTTTCAGGCATTGGCAGGAGTCTTCAAGTTTGTAGCAGAGCATCACAGCTGGCAGAAACAAAGATGCTCTCTCGCTCTGCAGGTTCGTTGACATGGACGCACCCGTGTCTGATGCTCTAGGCGGCGGCGGCTGGCGCTACAGCGCACCTGTGCTTGTTGTGTACCGCTACCCATCAGCTGAGCTTGGGCCCAAGTCCGCTGTTGGCAAGGAAGTCGTGGTGTTCCATAGGTAAGTTTGTTCACCCTAGCGTCTGCATGGGACAGCCATGCCATACACTTTGACATCTGTTTGCATGTTGAAGCCTGGCTAATTGGGCACGGTGAGCCTGATCATCTGCTCTGCTGTCTGGCAGGCAAAGGAAGTTTGCTGCCAGCAGCAACCCCGTCGTCTTTGCACCTCCGCTCCTGCTGTGGTTGCCACAGGAGGATATAGCGCAGTCCCTAACGTCAGCACAGGCGGTAGGTTGCCGGTCAACCCACTACAGGCCAATGCAGCTATTGACTCTGATGCTTTGACTGGGATACCAGTAATACGCTGCACAATGCTGTCCTTCGTGATAGTTTGCAGCTGTTCACACCGCAGGTAGAGATTGAGAAGCGCAGCTTTTCGTTTGGGGGCCCAGACAACGAGTATGTCGTTGGCAGCTGCACAGAAGTGGGCACAGCCGTCCAGGCAGCCCTGCGGTGAGTCTTGTAGATGTAGCTCCTGTTGCAAGAGTGAGAGAGTGGAGGACACGCATCGTAGTGCTCTTCTGTCCGATTGCAACCTGGTCTGTCATTGCCCGTGTGAAGCATGCTTTTGAGGCACATAATACGCTGCAGCCCGCTAAAGCGGCGGAGGGTCGAGGATACTACCGGTGCCGGCGATGGCGCTGCTGCAGCTGATGCGCCAGGGCCAGGCGCTGCTGCGACAGATGCGGGTGAAATTGTTCACCTGGGCAGTGCAGCATCCGATGCTGCTGGCGTCATCGCCAATGGCGACAGGGAGATGGTCGACATGGCGGAGGACATCGAGGATGTTGCCGCCCTTCCACCGCAGGTATGTGGCTGCATCCTGATTTGCTTGAAATGTTGCTCACGCCGTCTGGGAGGACTCGTGATGGACACTTCAAGCAACCATGATCATTGTATTGTGCCTGGCTCATACTGGAGCAGCCAGCATATGCTGTGGCTCATCACCCCCTGATGTCAGCTGGTAGCAATGACATTGCGATTGCACCAACACGAGCTGCAATCTCAACATGGGCACAGGCTCAGTGCACAACATGTGCTGAGCTGCACTGCCTGTGCAGACGCCCGGGCGCAGCGCTGCAGCACAGGCAGCAGCCGCGGCCGCTGAGAAGCGCGCTGCAGCAGGTGCTTCCAATGCTTGGCTTTGATACACACCGTAAAAGGTTGCTTGTAAAACGCTGCGGCTGTCGTTTACGAAGTTACAGTGCAGTGTTTGGCAGCTGCAAACCTTGAGCATTCGTCCTCATGACCAAGTCACTGTCGTGTGGCAGCAGGCGCAACAGTGTCAGCGGCCGCGCCTGCCAGCAATGGCAGCGAGCCGCCCGCCGAGAGCGAGTGGGAGGAGGTGGAGCCGCCGCCCGCCAGCGTCCCCAAGCTGGGGGCCAACAGCAGCCCCACGGCCAAGCCGGCCAAGCAGGCGCTGGCCAACGGCGTGGCAGGCCGCCCCGGCACCCCTGCCCAGGTGTGTATCTTTGTACCTTCATAGGGTTGAGTTGGTGACACATCCACCAGTGCCAGTTACCATATCGAGTGTCGAGTGTATGCAGCAGTGCACATCGGGATGCTCTACACGACTTGCGCAACCACACATTGTCTTTAATTGTCACCCTACTGCGTGCATGTGGCGCAGACGCATCCGTTGCCTTACAGCCTCAGCAACGGCGACAGCTCGCATGGTGCGGCCCCGAGGACCGTGCGAGCGACTGCCTCGGCAGCAGCCCCTGCGCAGGGCGCCTTCGACATGTTTGCAGCCCAGGCGCAGACAGAGGTCAGTTTTTTATTGCATACATCACATGCAAACTCAAGTCTGCCATGCAGCATCTGCCATGAGTGTATGCGATATGCCACAGGCGCTGGTGAGTCAACTAGCTGGGGACTTACAGGTTGCGGAACCAGACAGCAGTGGACCAGGCGCCAACGGCGAAGCTGCCGATGGGGCCGCGCCTGCAGGTGGCATACTAGCCTGTTTATGGCATACCTTTGTCAACTGGGTGGTCTAGATTGTCGTGAACATTGCTGTACGCTATTGCATAGCCTGATGCATCACGCCCTTATCAGTGTACCCTCCATGCCTGCAGGTAATGGCGCAGGCGGCAGCTCAGCAGAAGCACCTCAGCAATCGTATGTCCTGAAGCGCGCACTCAGGAACGGCGAGTGCCGGTTTCCCCGTGGCGCCACCTCCACAGGCCTGGACGGCCCACCTTGGTGTGTGTGCATCACACGTGAGACGTTAGTGTCGTTGATCGTCAGATGTTAAGCAGAGCAGCCAACATGCACTGATTACAGATCGCACAAGGATGGCACACCCAGAAGTGGCAACAGTCCATCAGCACTATGTCCTGCAGGTATGTGTCGGTGGACTTTGCGCACGGGGCGGACGAGGCGTTCGACCTGGGCGCCATGGAGTCCCCCCCGCAGGACCCCAGCGTGGCGGAGGCACGCGCACGCCGGCAGCGCGGGCCCCCACCCATCCCGCTGTCCGACTGCCTACAGGTGCGGCTGGTATGTCGCCTTCAGCATAAGCAAGTGTGCTTTTCCATGTACAGTAGTGAGTTGCCTCGAGGTGATGTGCTCGACCGTCTTGCTGTGCAGCCATCTGTCAAGACCTGTGGTTGTGAGACGTGCTGCAGGCACACCTGCAGCCGGAGCAGCTGGACGAGGCAAACAGCTGGTACTGCCCCAAGTGCAAGAAGCACCAGCAGGTGGGACATATCGCTCATGATCTAGCCAACTCTGAAATTGCCAAATTTCCGCAGTATACATCCGTACACCGCAGCATGTTTGAGGTTCGAGCCCGGCTTGTTGTTGCACATAACATCAGCGTGACTGTCTCATTGCTTCTTGTGGTCATTGCAGGCAACCAAGAAGCTGGACCTGTGGACGTTGCCAGAGGTGCTGGTGGTGCACCTGAAGCGCTTTGCTTCTGGGCGCCTCACGCGCGACAAGCTGGACTCGCTGGTGCAGTTTCCGCTGGCTGGCCTGGACCTGTCACCGTATGTGCTGCGCCGTCAGGTAGTGTTCTTCATATTGCTGCACCGCCTGGGAGTCTCTGCCGGAATTTGATGGACAGTTGTGCATTGCTTTTGCCTCGAACTCTGTCAGTCGATGTCTGTCAAAGTAAACCCGTTGTCAGCAGGGTCATACACTCAAGGATGCATCTGTAGTGTCAAACACGGCAAGGATGAAAGCATACAGGCAATTCTGTCCTAACAGGCCACATGCCATGACGATTCTGTCTGTTGAGTCGAATGCTGAGCCGTCCACAAAGCGCACGTCTGTCTTCATGCAGAGTTGCCGGATCTAATGTGGCACATGCGATTACGCCTGGCGACCTTTACAGCTTTTCTGCAGCGGCTTCCTCAGAATCCTGCTATGCACTTCCGCAGGAGGTCGCACCCATGTATGATCTCTACGCGGTCAGCAACCATTTTGGCGGCCTTGGCGGCGGCCACTACACAGCCTTTGTGAACCTGCCTGGCACCAGCGACGAAGCAGGTACACCATGTGGTGCATACAGCACAGGTGATGGGAACCTTCCAGCAGCTGGGAGCTGTGTCCTGCCTGCTGAGACAGCCTCACCAATGAGTATGCGGCATTCGAACCCACTGCCTTTGACGGGTGGCAGTCTGCTTTGCAGGCGGCTGGTTCAACTTTGACGACAGCCGGGTGACAGGGCCCCTGTCCGACAGCGAGATCGTGTGCTCCTCAGCATATCTGCTGTTCTACCGCCGTCGCGAGGAGACGCAGAAGGACGATGGTGTGCAGTGCACCAAGATTTTGCCTGCACGTGTTTTAGTTGACTGCACCTTCCAAAGCGTATATGCCTATTGTGTGCGGCCTGCAGTGGCTGATGCAGCATTTCAAAACTGTGGTCATTGTCTGAAACTCAGGTGCCGGCATGCTCGCCAGCGTGCCGCAGCCTGGTTCGGGGCACAGGACAGCAGGGGTGGCCGGCAGCGTCGTGCAGCCCAGCGGTGGCAGTGCTGTCTCAAGCGTGCCAGAGGCAGATGGCCACGAGGCAGAAACAGGTTGGTGCTTGCTCACTGTTCCGAAAGGCTATGCACGGTCGGCCATCAGCTGCGATGTGGCTGTCCTGCGGGTGATGCGAGCCCCCAGTTGCCACTTGCCGCCTTGTCGGACGTCAGGCTCGAACTGTACAACTTGCCTGCGACGCGCAGATCGGGACGACAAGCCCGGCAGCGGTGCGGGCGGCGTGGGGCCCCTGAGCGACTTTGCCGGCCTGCGAGCCCCGGCTGGCAGCGGCAAGGCCAGCGCCCAGCTCAACGCGGGGCCGGCCTCTGGCGGCCCTGCCACCGGCAGCAGCAGCAGTCTGGTGACTCTCTCGCTTGCCCGTGTGCCACTAGACACCAGAGGACGGGATCTGCACCTGCAGCGATGATTACCTGGTGCTTCTGTATCCTGCTGAAGTCACAGCCGAGGGTACGCAGCCATACAATCTGTGTCGTGCCCTGAGACCTGCACCCTATGCAGGAGAACATGGGGCGGTCTGGGAGCTCAGAGCGTGGCGACCTTGACTTCGACATGGACCTGCCAGAGGTGTGCATAATTGATTTGAGATGCACAGTCGTGTGTCAGCAGCTTAGCCGTCCCTGCTGCATCGGCATGACTCTGTGCATGCTATTGATGAGGTGGTGTCGTTGTGCTGCTGTGGACGGCACAGTGACAGTGGGATGTTTGGCAGCTTGGCGCCGAGGGTGGTGTGCACAAGATGCAGCAAGCACAGCATGGGAAACACAGCACAAAGAGCTTGCAGATGCTTCATGCCTGACACTTTGCAGAGCCTTTGATCCTGATGTGGCATGTTTCAACTTGTGTACAGGACGAGGCTACACAGGCAAGCCAGCGGCATCCGCTGGTGGAAATTGGCAGCGGGAAGCAGAGCCGCCCGGGCAGCAGCGGCAGCCGCGGGGGTGCGGCTGCCAACCTGGGGGGCAGCCACCTCAGCAAGGGCAGCTGGGCGGATCTGGGCGCCGTTGGTGCCGAGGATGGCGGCCCAGGCTTGGCAGCAGCAGCCGTCATGAATGGTGCCGACCTGTCTGACGCCGAGGATCTGTATAGTTAGCCAGGATGTTTGCAGAGCAGCTGGGCGCTGACAGGTGTACGCATGCCAACAGATACCATGGCTCAGCGAGCCTTGCAGCCAGTCAGCCACTGATTCGACGGCAACATTCTTTTGGGGATCGGTGTTCCTGTATGATAGAGCATCAAATATAAGTCATCATGTAGGTCAAGTGGGGATGAGTGAGATGAATTGAAAGGAGTCCGGTGCAACAGGAGCAAGATTTTCCTACTGGCTGCCTCGCAGGACCACTCTCACACTTCAACATGCAACAGACTGCAAGCCCCTTCTCCTCTGACGCCTGTCAATACCCTGTTGCGGTCCCTAGCCACTCTCCCCTCCCTGCTGCCCCCCGATATTCGAATCTGGGAATCGCCTGGGGGCCCACCTACCTGCGCACTACCACAATCAATTGCCACGTGGCAATCTGCATGCATGCACATGCAAGGTGCCAGGTGCAGCCCAGGTTCTTGCATGCGAGCACACCATGCAACACTTGGTGACAATCGACATGCTCTGATGTGCACAGACAACGCTCGAAACGTGCAAGAGGTCAGGCATCTCTGCGATGACATGTTGAACCTGCGCCGCGTGCCATTGCGTATCACCTTCATTGCGTGATTCAATCAGCATCATGTCAGCAGCGTTGAATGGAGGCCATGTTGTGCAACTGCAAGGCTGCTCGTGCACCAGCAAGCGTATCGCACCACATGGCCATCACAAACATCAAGCTGCACAGACCCGCTGCGTGCATTCTGCGTTCACAGCAGCGCGAACAACGGTGATCCTTCAGTGTAGCTGGCGGCATCAATCCTTCAACCCTTCATACCTTTCGGTCAACACATCTGATGACCTTATCAGGAAGCTCCTGTGCAGGTACAAGCAGCTGCGCGGCGGAGGCATGGTCATCGGTTGAAGCAGCCGCTGGCATGCCGCTGCAGTGCCACTGGCACGGCAGTTAACGAGACCAGCCTCACGCGGCAGATGTTTGACAGAATGAAGGCTGCTGCACAGACCAAGCAGGGTGAGCAGGCTTGGTAGTGATGCTCCCATGCTGCGTGGCATGCCGCTGTCTGCGCTTGGCACGCCTGACCGGCGGCCGGATGTGCACAGCGGGAGGCGCCGGCGGCAGCACCACCTTCGAGGCGTTGCAGAAGGCTGACGCGATGTGGCACAAGCTGCGGCATGCCAAGGTTCGTAAACTGAGCAACATGCCATGGCAGAAGCAGAGCATTGATCACTGCCAGCTGTCTCGCAAGCAGCTGTTGAGGTGACGCTTGTGATCTGCAGACTGGTGAGGCGGCTGGCAAGGCCCCCGAGTTTGTGAGGGAATATTCGGAGCCCCTGCCCGGGGAACCCCAGTTTGACGTGGTGTGTTCTGCACTGCTGCCATGCGTGTCAGGGTGTCCAGCTCTGGCGCGCTCAGGTGCACCTGGTGCTGACCGCACGTCCAGCATGAGCCACTGAGTGAAGGGCACTGAGGAGCCTGCCTTGAACCATCGTGTTTTGTCCAGGTCGTGTGCGGCGGCACGCTGGGCATCTTCCTGGCGACGGCGCTGCAGCTGGCGGGGCTGCGGGTGGCGGTGGTCGAGCGGGGCCCACTCAGCGGCCGCGCCCAGGAGTGGAACATCTCCCGCAAGGAGATCGCCGAGCTGGTGGGCTGCACAGCGTGGCTTGGCACTGGTTCACCATCAGCAGATAGCTGCATGCGGTCTATTGGGCTGCGCAAGCTTTGGACAAAAACCAGTGAACGAAACACGGACATCCAGACTGCCTCGGGGCGTGAGGTGAAGGCGAATGAGGTGAAGGCCAATGTCCTGTAACTCATTTGAATTTCATTTGCAGGTGGAGACGGGTGTGCTGACGCAGCAGGAGGCACAGCAGTGCATCGCGATCGAGTTCAACCCAATCAGGGCAGGCTTCGATGGCAGTGACGACATCTGGGTGCGGGATGTCCTGAACCTGGGCTTCAGCCCCGTCAAAGCCATTGACCTGGTGCGCAAATGACAGTACTTTTGGTGCAGCTACGCATCAAGCTCTGCCCTGCAGTTAGACGGTTGTGCAACAAGTGCTTTGCCCCTGCAGAGGCGAAAGCCTATGCTCTGTCTCCTGCCTATCGCCAGTCAGCAGAGGTCTAGCTGTACATGCTGTTGTGCACAAGTATGGCGTGCTTGACAGGAGGACGGATTAATATGTACTCACTTTGTCATTACCCCATCCACAGTTGTTGATGGAGCCATCCATGACTTCCGCTTTCAAAACCATGCTCCTGTTGCTGCTACAGGTTCGGCAGCGTTTTGAAGCAGCTGGAGGCAGAGTCTTCCAGTTCACGGCGGCGGAAGCAGCGCATGTGCACCCCAACGGCATTGCTCTGCAGCTGCCGCCCAAGGCAGACAGCAATGGCAGCAGCAATGGCAGCGGCAACGGCAGCAGTAATGGCAGCAGCAGCAGCACGACACAACCACAGGAGCCCATCACTGGGCGGATGCTTGTGGATTGCATGGTGCGGCCATGCTGTCGCGCCATGCAAGCGTCACTTTCATGGGTGGTCATGTGCTCAGAGACCGTCTGATGACGCTTGCAAGGGGTCTGACTGGCATATGCAGTTTCCGCACTGAACCCAACCAGGTCATGCACTCTTCTCCTTCAGTCAGAAGCTGCACAGCTGCACAGTCGAAGATAACCTCTCTGTCTGCAGGGCCACTTCTCACCTATCGTACGGCAGGCACGATGGGGCCACAAGCCAGAAGGGGTCTGCCTTGTGGTGGGCGCCTGCAACCGAGGCCATGATGCAGAAGCAAACACCACAGGTGCACACTGGGCACAGGCAACATAATTGCATGCATAGACCCACTTTACCGAAGCCATGTTGTGTCACTGTAGCTGGTGCGCAAATAAAGCTTTGTTGTCGCCAGCAAGATGACTGCACCACATGTGCTGCAGGTGATCTGATCTACACAAACAGCCCGGCACTGGTGGACGGGAGCAGCGGGGATGCTTCGCCGGTGGGCAGCTGCCAGTTCTTTTGGGAGGCATTTCCCAGCGGGAGCGGCCCCACCGACCGCACCACATACCTATTCAGGTGGTGCAGGTTGTCCATCGCACGTGCTCCACATGATGTGTTGCAGCGCTTGTACATCACCTTGTACCACTAGTCGTGTCACCTTTCTCTGTCTGGTTTTGAAGCATGGCTGTCTTTCCCATGGGGTGGTTGCTGGTGCCTGCGTTTCGTCCTGCAGCTACTTGGATGCGGATGAACGGCGGCCATCCCTGGAGGACATGATGGAGGAGTACTGGCAGCGCATGCCCTCCTATCAAGTACGGTCCTGCCGGCCTGCCAGGAGATCGACCACAGCAGCCCTCTGCTCGCCGGGCAGTGGCGACATTGGTACTGCAGGCTACCTGGTCTTTTTAATGAGCATTCCCGCCTGCCTGCAGAATGTCAGCCTGGACGACGTCGTGCCGCAGCGCATCCTGTTTGGCTTCTTTCCAACATACCGGAAGAGTCCGCTCACGCCGCAGTGGGACCGCGTCAT
The DNA here is from genome assembly GCA_032358165.1 of Diplosphaera chodatii. NCBI lineage: Eukaryota > Viridiplantae > Chlorophyta > Trebouxiophyceae > Prasiolales > Stichococcaceae > Diplosphaera > Diplosphaera chodatii. The sequence goes on from JAALGY010000021.1 coordinate 1,327,322, forward strand.
GCAGGTGGTCCAAGTGACTGTGCGAGGCATACCCATTAGCACTGGCTCAAGAGCATCTGTCTCGAGCCAGCTGTCTCCAGGGGCTGTCTGCCTGTTGAGCTCTGAGGTCATTCAACACTGATTTGATGGCTTGCACAGATGGCTGCCAGGCTGGTTGCTGCAGGTCGGCGATGCCAGTGGGATCCAGAGCCCGCTGTCGTTTGGCGGGTTTGGCGCGCTCACACGCCACCTGGGCCGCCTCACCTCCGCCATCACCGATGCAGTGCAGGTGCGTGGCCGCGGCGTGGCTTGCATGCATCAGTACCAGCAGGCCTCGATCAGAGGGGCAGCAGGCCCAGCATTCTTGCAGGGAGAGGTGGACGGCAGCACAAGCTGCTGGCAGAAAGATCAGACTGGCCTGCCGTCCACCTCTCCCTGTTAGATTGCTGCTGTTGATGGTGCCACCTCGAAAGCAAGGTCCTGCGCGCAGCCCGGCCGTATGTGCTGTCAGAGGGCAGTGTGTCAACCTTGCACGGGGGATGATGACACCCACCCTCGTGGTCACCGCACAGGCGGACTCGCTTGACAAGCAGGCTCTCGCCGCAATAAATGCATACAACCCGGGGCTTAGTGGCGCCTGGATGCTGCAGCGGGCCATGAGCCTGCGGGTTGGCCAAAAGCAGGTGCTCGGCTTACCAACCGCGGCGATGCTCACCGGCGACGAGCAGGACTGTATAGCCTGCACTCCAGTCAACTGCAAAGGGGTCAACAAATGGTGATGGGCATGCACTGCAGGACCCTCAGTTCGTCAACAAGCTGCTCGGGAAGAACTTCCAAGTCATGCAGGTGGAATGGATGGCCTGCTGCGTGACGTGCTGCATGATGCCCCTTGCAGCATCGTGGTGCGGTCGGCAGTCGTGATCTTTCGTACTCATGCTGTGCTGTTTCATGCCTGCAGCGGATTGGGAAGCCTGTGCTGATGCCATTCCTGCAGGCGAGCTGCCAACATTCTTGTCTTACGCCCATCTTTGCTGTGTGTAAGCAGTCTCAGCATACTGCAAGGTTTGGTTCTAATGCGCTTGTTCTGCAGGATGTGCCGCAATTCGCGCCCCTGGCCCTGACTATGGGTGGCCAAATGGTCACTGACCCGCTGTTCGTGCCGGAGATCCTGAAGCATGTTGGTCCAGTAGCCTTTGCGGACTGGTTCGTCCACTTCGTCGGCCTCGGCAGCTACACAGCCCTGAATGCACTTGGTGAGCATACGGTCAAACTCCAGCTGGCTTGATCCTGACGAGCACCTAGGTTGATGCTTTCAGGGACATGAAGCGGTGCACACTGCATGCTGTACTGCACTCTACCAGGATTACCTGGCTGGCTGTGCTCCCCGGTGAGCTTGGTGTGCGTTTGCACAGCGCCTCCCCTGAGGGCCGTTGCAAAACGGCTGCCAAAGCGGCAGCGTTACTTGCTCAACCGGCGACTGGAGACATGGCGCTATGGCAGCGGGCAGGACTACCAGCTGTGAGAGGCGATTGATGCATGCTGGCATGACGAACGGGGCAGCCGTACTGTGTGTCAGCAGATTGCTGAGGCAGAGTGAAGACACATGGCGATTGTGAGTGTGGAGGTGAGGACTCTGGCACAAAGACGATGCTGCTTTGACCATGTCTATTCAGCTCAAACCGGCAGCATGATGAGCTGTGTGCTTGTTGGGCGACAAGTTTGTCGGTTACTTAGTGATGCAGCAACCTGAACATGTCGTACCAATCAATCATCGTCTTGATTGTCATATGTATCTGTGCCATCCGCATGCTGCCCCATGCCTGCTGGCGTTACCGCAGGCCCGCCCTCGTGCCTAGTTACCCTTGCTCCATGAAGGGGTTTGCTATCTCCTCCATGCCGTTACTAGGCGCCACCAGCATGACTGCTGTCCCCCTGCACACCTGCGGCAAGGGCAAGACATGCATGTGCGCACGCTGCTTGAGATGCAGCCTGCTTGCCGTGCCAGCATTGAAATATACAAGCCACCAGTTTATGTATGACAGACTCACAATGAGCCCTAGAAATCTGGTGTCGTCGGTCACGCGCAGTGGATCGTCTGGATCTGCGTGCTCAGTGTGCACCAAGCAGGTCAGCACACAATGCACACTTCATGGTGGCGAGACGCCATGTGCATCATGATCGTTTGTCATTGGACAGCCTGAGCATGTGCAGCACCTCTGAGGAACTCCTTTGTCTCGTCGAGCACCAGATTCAGCAGCGGATCGTAGCCTTTGAGCACGCCCTCCACTGCATGGCGGCGGATGCAGGTCGACATGCTGTCTTGATGTGGGAAATGCAGGGAGAGCAAAGCAGGCGTTGACAGCGCGAACTGCTCTCCTTCGTGTGCATACATGTCGGATAGGCAGGTCGATATGTTACGGCGCACCCTCACGGCCGCCTGACAGCTTGACGCGCACAGATTTGTCTACAAATTTCGCCAGATCCAGCGCGTTCTCCTTGCGCGACATCCCCTATGCCAAGCTCCAGTCTGCAGCTGACGTAGCTTGTCCTCGCGCTGTAGGTTTGCGAAACTGTCGCCAAAATTACTGTGCAGTGAACACTGCTGATGTTTTGTATTGCAAGTTCGTCGATAATGCACAATGAGTCTATACAAGGCAGCAGCCAGCATGCACCGAGTGTTGTATCACTCACAACTCGCTCGCAAGTCACATATGCAAGGCCAGCAGCGGACAATGCGCCATGGTTGCAACAACCGCCCTGCAGCAGCCAGCTGTCAGGCACCCTCAGGCAGTCTTCCTGACTTGTTCGGCGGGGCAGCGCTCGGCTTCGAGGGGTCTACAACTCTACCACATTCATAACTTGCATACAGGTCAGGCAACCTGCTACGTACGACGGAGTCCTCCTGCTGCTGCTGCTGCTGCTGCGCAATGCTGCCGAAACTGCACCTAACAGTTCAACAGCCAAAAAGAGGCCCAACCAATTCACGAGGAGGCGCCTGGCGGCGCCCCCGCGGCAATACACACCACTACAGCTGCTGCAAACAACAATGATCCGCACCCATCACCCACGACGTAAACCACATTCGCTGCGACGTGCACAGGGCAACCTAAACCATCTGAAACCAGGCCGGGTCGACTTCACACACCGATTGCGTGTTGAGCACACGTTCCCAAATAAATGCACTGTGCCGCATGGGCAGTATGCGTCGTTTCCACACCGCTGAGGGGTTCCCGTCGTTTCGTCTTGCGATGTGCGCACCCGCCAGCATGTGGGGGCCGCTGCACGTGCCTGAATGGCAAAATTTCAGCTCCCGGACAGACGCCTGCCCCCGGCAGCCGCTGGTCCTGTCCCGCTGGGCTCAGCAGCCGCTGCTGTGTGCGGCGGCCGCGGCCGACAGCGTGCTGACGGTTGACAGACAGCATTAGAACATACGATATGCATTACTCTGGGTTCGCAGAGGCTGGCGAGGTGCTTCAGCCTGCACATGCACACACTCCGAGGTGAGCTGCTCGCCTGGCTGAAACTGTCAGCATGCGACACTGGCGTGAAATGGTAAGGGTCCATCCACTGCAGGCTGCAGACCTGCAGTTGTGATCAGTCGGGCTTGTCCCACTGTGAGCGGCCCTGCATGCAAACATATGCCGGTCTGCACACATACAACCGTGACGGCGTTCACTTCTGAATGATCACGAGGCAGCAGCGTGGCTGACCGTGAGCGTGTTGAAGTAGAAGGTGCGCCCCTCAGGGTCTGGGATCTGCTTCCAGCCAGGCGGCAGTCCAGGCTGCCGTGGCGGCGAGGTAGGCTCCTGGAGATGAAGACGAGGTGTCAGCATCCTCTGATCAGCATCTTCTCAAGGCAATGTTGTTGTCTCGAGTTGTGCAACCAAGGTAAGAGCCAGTATTGAACATGGGCCAAACAGGTTGGCAGCAGGCGACGAGGTGCAAGACTCTCACCAGCGAGGAGGCCAGCGGCGAGGGAGGGAGGCCAGCACTGGCGCGGCCGCTGCTGCTGCTGTCCCGCTTCAGTGGCGGCCGCCCCATCACGCTCTGCAGCACGCCGGGCAGAAGTGTGAGGGGAGACCACGGCACCCACAGACTGAGTCCAAGCAACTGCTCATACTACTGAGCGACATCGATGCACTCACACACACATGTCACGCTGCACCTCAGTGGCAGAGGCAGCCGCCAAGCTGGCAATGCCTTCGGTGCCCAGGCCCGATAGGCCTGCCAGGCCGGAGCCCGGCTCGACACCGCGTGGGGTGCCCCCGCCTCCGCTGCTGCCGAGCCCCGCCAGAGTGGCAAGCGCCTCGCCGCGTGTGGCAGCGGCCAGCCTGCATACGAATTGCACGGACTTGCACTCTCCAGACAGGCAGATGTCGGTCGCATCTGCAGGCAGGCTGTGCGACTGCTGTATTGTGACGTCGCAAGCTACGGTGTGCCAGTGACCACCGCATATGATGAGCCAATCTGAATCGTACGCCATGTTTTCATGGTGTGAACTAGCTGGCAGATCATCATGCGTGCCCGGCCGCTCACCCAGCAAGCGTCTCAGCAGCGATGCTGGCGCCGCCAGAGCGGAAGCTGCCGACTGGGGAGCCGGTGTCGGGGCCCGGCAGGCGGCCCTCCGCACCACCCAGCCCAGCGCTGCACTTAATAACCGTCATCATATATGAGACAGGCAACACCCGCCAACATACTCATTTTGACACCATGCACTATCCAGCGGAGCAGGAGCCCGCTGGTGCGTTATTGCGCCCAAGTGCCCTTGCATGCCAGCAGCACCTGGCACTGCCGACGCGGCGCAGCGCGGCGCCGCTGCTGATCTTGTGCAGCGCGCTGCCGGAGGCTGCGCCGCTGATGTGCAGGCCGCCGCTGCCGCCGGCGCCCTGCAGGCTGCCCGGCACGCCGGACAGTGTGCCTGCGCCGAGGGAGCCTGCACCGCCGCCCCCGCCGCCGCCACCGCCCAGGCCCGAAGCACCTTCGCCCAGACCCATAGTGCCGCCCAGGCCCCGCGGGCCGGACAGGCTGTGCTCGAAGCCGCGTTCCAGGCCCAGGCCATGCTCGGGCACCGGCTCAGACGCGGCCCAGTACTCCAGGGGCGTGGAAGCGCCGACGGCACTGCCCATGCCACCTGCAGGGGTTCCGAGAAGCATGAGCAGCAGGTTCAGCACACGAGGTTGCAGCAACCCTCGTGAAAGGCAGCAACCCTCGTGAAAGGCAGGCATGTGTGGAGGAATTACCCAGGGCGCCAGGGTCGCTGAGGCGCAGCGTGGACATGATCTGCGAGAAGTCAGGGCTGCCCGCCAAAACTGACTCATATCCCGGTGGCGTCCCCGACAGCCCGCCCTGCCCCAGCACGCCCTGCAGTGGAGCACACAACCGTGACGCTGCAGACATGAGGCCATATCAATGAGTCCACTGTCAGGACGCCGAGGCTGCGAGGCGGGCAGCCTGAGCTGCGCTTGGCCATAAGGGGGCCTTGAGCACCACAGGATGGCACCACACGCATCACAGCATGCCACCCACAAGCACTGAGCAGGAGCTGCGTCACGGCACTGCGCAGGGACCGCACCATGCCGGGGATGGGCACGCCGCGCTGGGCGGCGGAGCGGGAGGGCGGGGTCCGGGGCACCGCTGCTGCCGCCGCCGTGTACCCCGCCAGGCCCTGCAGCTTGGCCGAGGCCAGCTCCTCAGGGCTGTAAAACTGCGCAACAGGCGCACACAAACACAGGTGGTCCGCTGGTGAGGTGAATCGCCACCATGTGCGTGTGTGGATGGTTGCACACGACGGTAACAGGGCAGGTCAGCTGCGGGGCGCACCTGCGTCGGCGGCACGAAACCATACCTGCACGTGCAAGATGTGCGTCATATCACCACTTTGAATGCTGTCTCGAAAGTTGATCTGCGTGCCTTCGGCAGCCTGCAACCCCCTAAACGGCGGCGTGCGGCCAGATTGAGGCGCGCACCCCTCGATGTACACAGGCAGCGGGCCTGCTGCCTCGAGGCCGGCCTCGCCCGCCTGGGCGGCATGCAAAACCATCTGGCGCAGCATAGCAAAGCCCTTGAAGCTGCCGTTGACGATATCCTGCGAGCAAGCACATGCACGTGAAGGTGATGCCAGCTGTGGCAGCAACGTCAAAACGTCCAAACTGCCCGCCAAGCTGCTCAAACGATCGCGGAGACAACATGCAGCGAAGCTGCGAGCGGGTGGACACGCTTGCACGGTGCAACGTCAGTGCTGTACACGTCCGATTCAGCGTGGAAGACAACTTGCAGCTGGCCATCGGGCTCCTTCTCACCTGGACCATGGCCTGCGCGAAACATAGCCACTCCGTTGAGGAACACATATAGTTTGCATCTCCTGTGTGTTGCATACGGAGCGGCGTGGTCAGGCACAGGGTGCATGTGTGGTCTCCCACCTGAGCAAGGTTGACCGCGGACGGCTGCCCCGAGATTGTCACAGCCGTCGGCTCGAAGCTCTGATCAATCTGGATACTCGCGCCTGTGTACTGCTGCAGCGCCTTTATCGTCTCGCCTACGCTTCACTCCCAACGCTCAGTCCTTCCGAGACTCATCAGCGTCAGCACCATAACCTCGACCGGCCAGTGGTGCTTTGTCCTCTATCAGCACCACACACAACAATAGCAGCTGTGAGTGCAGATAGCAGGCTGCATTGGCGTTGCATGCGTGCCAAAAGTAAGCAAAATTCGCTCACCGCCCTTGCCAATAACTCGGCCGACCATAGCCCTTGCATTGGGGGGGACACACGCGGTTGCACGAAAGCCTCGCAAACTCTTGCAGCTACCATCAGAAGCTGACAGCGCAATGTGACGTCCCTCAAGACAAGCAACGGAAACATCAGCCCACAAGCAAACATCAGCCAACGCTGCCAGAGAGTCCAGCGTACCTCGGGCAGTTCACCACGGTCGTTTGACCCTGGCCTCCAAATGCCGCAATATCCATGATTTCTGCAGCTCTGTGCGGCACGCTCGTGATGTTCGCCCGCTGCCTCAACTGCTGATGGCAGGTCACCCTCACACTCCGCTGCCGACCTGTTCTTGTAAAGCAAAGCCGTGCACGCCAACCCCTGGTACAGTCATCGTTGCGCGGCCACGGCTTACCGCCCGGGCCGCGCCGGCATTGTGTGCATGCTTGATGCATCCCGCCGGATGCAACTCGTGTCCATTGAAAGGCGTCCTTTTATGTGACGGCCCAATCAGCCAATCAGCCAGGTTGCCGTTTAACGCCGCCCAACTTTGGGTTACGTAAGAAGCTAGCGCCGCAGCGGAACCGGAGTATCTATGCGGTGCCCTGGACTTCTGTCATCTGAGAAGTACAGCCACAAGATCGCGTGTATGCGTGCATGTGCGAGTGCGGCGTCGTGCACAGAGCGGGGTCGCTGCACGGCATGTCTGGCAAGGGGAGGAACATATGCTGGCACCCCGCTGCGTTGACTGCATGCGAACGCTTCCTGACCAGACATGCGAAGCCGCTCACGCGCGCGACTGATGCATCATGTGCATTACAACGGCTCAGCCTTGATGGCAACGGGACAGATGAGGACCAGCTTCGTTGCCCAATAGTGGACCGCAGACAGTAGTCCATCCGCCGGCTCGCGACCAGCTGACAGCGGTATAGCCTGCCATCTGGGTGAGGTTTCATACATGTAAAAATATCATTAGCTGTGCACCGTCCGCAAACCTTGCATTACCCGCGAGCCATTACACGGTAGGTGGTCGCCTCGCCCAAGGGCGTGCCCACCACCGAGCGTCGTGCTCTGTGCAAGCATTCACGCCGGTATGGCTAAGGAGATCGCCGTTGACCATTTTTCGGCTGCAATTCGAACAGGCAAAGTTGGGCACACGTGTGTCAGCGAGGTCGACGGGGCGCTGTGGTCAGTGCTTGGTCCGTAACTCTGTAGCCTCGAGAACTCTGACCGTGGCGACGGTGTCCACTGCTCATCTTTGACAATAAGGTCCGCTATTTTCCGTCCACACGTTATTGTGGGAGGCGCTACCGAGCGTGCCGATATGGGCTTCAGCACCAGAAGGGTCCGTGACAAGCAGCGCCACGACCTTGGACCCCCAATCCCTCTCAGGTTGTCGCACTCGCAGAAAAGACTCGCATGTCTTACCTGTAGGACATCGCCAAAGCCGTCTGATCGGCGCGACTGGCACTTCGGCTGGGCGGCTACCCTCAGTGAACAGCCATGGCGGCGGAGGCCCCAGGCAGCCCCACAACCAATGGCGATTACAAGCGAGGCCAGCCGACGTCCAGCGTCCCTGAGTCACCGCAGTATGGCAGCAGCAGCCCCACTGCCGGAGACCGCGGCCGCCCGCACGGCTTCACGGCGCGCCTCACGGGTCGCCTGACCGGGCGCCTGAACCGCATGATGTCTGGGCTCCCACCTGCCCAGCCAGCGAACGAGTATACCGCCATGCAGGCAAGATTACATACTACTAGTACCTTGACACCTTGCAGTGTCCTGGCGATGGACGCATGTGATGTATTCTGGAGCATCACAGTGGTGCACTGCAGCCACAACTGTATTTACAGGATGAAGGCACTTCAGGGTTACTTGCAAACCATGATGCAGGGGCGGCTGCAGCAAGAGTATGCAGACATCCAGCTCCGTGCGCAGCAGCTCATGTCGACCATGGACATCCCAGGTCGGTCAACGCTGTGCTGCACCTGCTGATCACTCGACGCCATTCATGGTGCTCACCTGCAGTGTTGCCAGTAGCAGTTAGCAACCGACCAACACCGACTGCCACCAGCATATGGCTTTGCACCTTGCAGATGGTCCCATGGCCGACTACGACGATGTGCGCAGCCCTGGCCACTCCAGTGCTGCCAGCAAGCAGCTGAATGGCTCGCGGCCCCAGTCAGCGAACTTCACCATTGGCGCTGGTGTGCCGGCAGACGTGGCATCCAGATACCACGACAGTGAGCTGCTGCTGCTCTCACAGATGGGATTCATCGGATGGCCTCCAAGAGCCTTGTTTTGGTTTAAGAATTGCAGCAGCGATTGGTGCCATGGATGCAACATGAAACTGAATTGCCCTGACAACACTACATCGCTGAATATGCCCGTCCATGGCACCCACAGGCATGTCACAGCTTGGGGATGGTGTGGGGCCCACAGACAAACCGCCAAGGAACTACATGGCCAACGCCTTTGATCAACGTGACCCGGAGACACCAACGAATGCAAAGGATCCGGGTGCAGGAATCATGTTTGAGGAGGAGCGGTGAGCATTGGCTCTTGCTGAGCTTCCAGTCCGACATGTGCCGGTGCCGGCGAAATGCGCTCACCACAGCCTGGGCGTGGCAGCATGCCTGCAGCATGCTGGAGGGTGGCGCAGCAGCTATCAGTCAAGCTCTGCAGACTTGGCTCTCTGCTGAAGGTGCACACAAACGTCATGGAGCTTTCCACCGCAGGGTGCCGAAGAAGTACAAGCGGCGGACGGAGGTCAACTGGGTGGGCACCCTTGCATACATCTTCTTCTTCTGCGCCTTTGGCTTCTACCTGTGGATCCGCATCACAAAGACACTCGACCTGGGTCTATATGTCGGTAAGCAACTCATCCACTCGAATCAGGGTTGCTCACAATCATGGAATCTGTTCACTGACATCATGCAAATATCAGTCTGTATCCAGTGTACCTGGAGCAGACGCTGACTCATTATCAGGGTAACGACCCTCAAGGGGCTTGCCTTGTCTTGCAGGGTACGGTGTGTTCGTGTTGATCGTTGAGATCATTGGTGCAACGACCGTCATGCTGTATGGCGTCAACCTGCTGTGGAACCCCGTCATTGAGAAGTTTGAGGAGGACCCGATGCTGCCAGGCCGGCCCAAGGTCTGACATGTCGAATACCCTCAACAGCATGTCAACAGAACTCAGTGTGCGATACGCGGTTTGACATCCCGTGTTTGCTGTTCTCTCCATGCAATCCAGCTGCACCGACACTAGGATTGGGAAGTTGATACCCACACCAGCGTTTGCCACAGAGGAGGTTACCCCATGGTTATCCCAAAGGTTTAGACCATTCTGGCGCGTGCAGGTCGAGCTGCCGTACCATGTGCGGGTGCTGGTGCCGTGTTACAAGGAGGACCTCGCAATTGTGCGGCGCACAGTCATGGCGGCGTACGATGCGCTGCTGCCGGCGGGCTGCGCACGCACCATCTACCTGTGCGACGACGGCAAGGATCCCAAGAAACGCGCCTTCTGTGAGGCGCTGGGGCCTGAGGTGCACGGGACACCACCCACCCAGCCTGGATACCTGCGTGCACTTTGACACATAGCCAACCTGATTGCACGGTAGCAAGCAATCACATGTGCATGCAGCAAACTCAATGCATCCTGGTGGTGATAGTGTCCAGAATGACTGAGCAAACGCATAGTCCTGTTAAGATCCCAGGCAAGCAAACAGCCCGACATGATGTGAGCTGTCTGCAGGTGGTGTATGTGTCGGGACGCAAGCGGCCAGCTGGCGAGATGAACGGCAAGTCTGGCAACATCAACAACTGCTGCTCCCAGATCTACCCCAAGGGCACCATGATCCCGACCAACGAAGTGGTTTGCATCTTCGATGCCGATCAGGTACCTGCTGATGACACAGGCACTGTCCATCTGTGACTGAACGGGCTCTCAACAATGATGCGATGCTGGGCCAAGATCAAGGCGCCCGCTGTTGATATGTCGTGCATGATGTGAATGGATGTGCTGCGAACCCATACTGTTGGCTGAGCAGGTGTGCTCAACGTCCTTCTACCTGAAGACACTGCCGCTCTTTGACGGTGGCGACGATGTGGGCATGGTGCTTTCGCCGCAGTGCTTCCACAACCTGAACATGCACGCCGACATCTTCAACCACTCCAACGTCCACTTTTGGGAGTGAGTGCATATCCACCACGAAGTGCTGTGTGATGCCAGGTAACTTGTGAGAGGCACTACACGGGGGATGGGACAGCAGTTTTCGGCTCAAGTGTCCGGCTGCTCATTAACCCCATGGCCAGCACCACTTGTGCAGCCACAAGTCTGCACCTGCAGGTACATGCAGCCTGGATACGATGCGCTGGGCTTCATCAGCTGCACTGGCACCAACTTTGTGGTACGGGCAGCAGCGCTCAAGGAGGTCGGCGGGTCGCCCACCTACACACTGACTGAGGACTTCGCACTGGGCATGGCGCTGAAGATGTATGGCTGGCACTGCCGCTACGTGCAGGTGGGTCTGCATGCTGCCACCGCTTGCTGTCCCATCCAGGAATGCATGCTGCAATTGGTCCACAGGGTACCTTGAGCAGAGCTGTTGCGCTTGTTTTGCAGGAATACCTTGCCATCGGGGAGGCACCTGACCAGATCCGCAACTGCTACCAACAGCGGTCCCGTTGGTGCAAGGTGCGCTTCATCTTCCAGGATCTAAACGCTCTGATATGTTGAATGTGAATGGCTTTATCAGTCATGACCTATTGGCTCTTCTGGGCGACCGTGGTGTGCGCTGTGTGCCGGTTATGCTGGCTACACAAAGTATCTGCTGCAGGGTAGCCCTGATGCTGCCACTGCTGCAGACCAACACCGCACTTCTTCTGCAGGGCCACTTCCAGATCATGTTCGACAGCAAGCACTGCCCGCTGCTGCAGCGGCGCCTCAACTTGGGCATGAAGCTCATGTACGCATCCGGCGTCTGGTCCTATGTGGTGTGTGCACTGTGTGCCTGACGCTTGTAGCTGGTCCTGCTGGGGGTGATGAGCATCCGGTGCAAAAGTACATCGTCACATTAGATGCAGCCGAACAAAGACTCAGCATACAGGTTGACATTGCTCCGCAAAGCGTCATGCAATAGCAAGAGGACACTTGTTGCTATGCATGTAGGTGGGTGCGATCAGCACGCCCACCTTTATCATCATCCCTATCATCACAATCTTTGGAGGGTTGTTCCCTATCATCATCAACTGGTGGGCAGCGCTCGGCGTCACTGTGTACGGCATCTCAACCCAGCTGGTGCGGTCATCTGGCGCATCGATGTCTGGAGTGTCTCGCTCACAATAGTATCCATCTACTGCCTTGCATGGTTGACTCATTGGCCGCAGGTGCTGTACTATGTCCGCAGCCCAAAGCATCTCGAGGCTCTGTGGTTTGCCAATGTTGGCAATCAGGTCCTGTGGTGGACGTACGTGAAGGCTTGCTGGCGTGCAGTGGGCTCAGTCATTGCCAAGAAGGGCATCACCTTCAAGACAACTGTGAAGGTGGGCGCATGCACTGCTACCTGTCGCAAAGTGCCCATGCAATGGGCAGCGTCAATATACCCCGAGTGCACATCATAGGCGAGCTGCATGTGCAGACTCACTCCTGCAAAAAGCAGTGTCGATCAATTTGTCGATGCAGGGCGGTGGCACCATGGCAGCAGGCAACATTCGTGATCTCTGGATGCCACTGCTCTGCCTCATTTTGCTGTTCGCATCCGTGATATATGGTGCGTTCGCAGGCTGCTGCAAACAGTGATGACGGGCAACGGTTGCATGGCCTGGCAGCATACATGATTGCAGCCTGTATGTAACCGCTCCATTGATGCTCCCAGGCCTGGTGGACTTGGCCTCCGGCGCATCGCTCAGGTCGCCGCTGATCATATCCATCCTATGGGCTTTCTACAACATGATCCCGCCGCTGCTGGTGGTGTGGTATGCATGGATGTCAACGGGCACATCCCTCCAGTGGCTCTGCAGGTCCGTTACGTGCATGCTGCAGACACCATCGTAGCCTGGAAGTCCTGCCACTGGCGCCACTCCCTGCAATGGCTGCCTGTGCTGCCGTCGAATGAGAATGCATAGCACAGGTTGCATTACCGCTGTCATGTTGTGTCGCTTTTGCATACAGGATTGCACTGCCGCTGTCCTTCCTGACCATGTCGCTGGCGCTCGCCTTCATGTGGTTCCTGTGAGCTGCTTGCCCTTGTGCATCACCACCGTCATGCCTGATTGGCCACTGGCTTGAAGTGTAGCACTTTAATGTCTGTGTTCGGCGAACAGCAGATGATTTGAACGTTGTCTTGGCATCATTGGCCAGGTATCCGGAGAAGTTTGACTACACGAACACACTGGGCAAATCCATGTTCTATTACGAGGCCAACATGCTCGGGACCCTGCCGTCGGGGTGGGTGCTGCCTTATGCAATCCTGAAGCTTGAAGCTTGCCCATGTGTTTTCCAGTACTGTGCCCTGCTGACATGCTCCCGGTCAGCGGAGCCAGTTGGCCGTTCTTGACTGAGAGTGCCGGCCGCTTTCAGGTATGACATATCATGGCGGGGCGACGCGTTTACGAACGACACGACTGTTGATGGCGGTGACCTCACTGGCGGCTGGATCGGTGGTGGAACCACTGGTGAGTGACATTGCCACCTGAGTCTTCAGATGATGGTACTGAAAGTGTCCTGCCATGGTCCTCGACTGCAACATGATTGATTGACAGTGGGCATTGCCTCGAACATATTGCAATCGAGGGTGCGCACGGTGTGTGCCAACAGTTCACTATCCAAATGGTTGCAGGCATTGTGAAGATGACCATCCCCACTGCTTTCACCACGACAATGCTAGCGTGGAGCATGCTGTCGTTTCCAAAGGCATACGTCGCGGCCGGTGCGGTTGCTAGCACAACGTCCCAGGTCGGCTGGGGCGCTGACTATTTGTTGAAAACCTTTGCAACCAGCACGGCAGCGACTAACACCACCAATGGCACCACAGGCTCGATCGTCTACCAGGTATCCCAGCTGTCCCCATGTGACTTTTTGCCCAAGTACGAGGCTGGGATACTCAACGCTCGAACCAGCTTCCTGCTTTGTTGAAAAGCGTGAAAGCCATTCTAGCAGATCGCCGCTTAGAATTTGGCTCCAAGCAGAGGTGCTACATGGAGCCGACATGGCTAGACAGCGTTTGCCAATGTGCAGGTCGGCAATTACACCCTGCTGAAATCCTACTGGGGGCACGTAGAGGACTTGACAGGTGTAAACCCGACTTACAGCACCGCCATCCCAGATGGCGCCTCTGACTTGGGCGGCCAGGTGCGCCACTGCAGGCCAGAAGCTGTCACATCAGTTGTGGTTTGCATCTCATATTGGGCATGCCGCCAAGTGACACGCGGATTGACCAATGCGTCATACCAGATGTTTAAGGCTGACCACTCGGGCTGCATGGCTTTGCAGGTCGTGGCAGCGCTGGCGGCAGCCTCGCTGGTGTTCCGAGGCAGTGACCCTGCCTATGCCGGCCGGCTGCTGGGATCTGCGTTGGGGCTGTATGGCGAGATCAGCGACACCGCCAACCATGGCTCCTACTCCAACATCGTGCAGGAGGACTGCCGCAACCCTGGCGACCCTGATGTGGTAATAATTGCAATGTGCTCTGCTGTCAGCGCCACAGCTGGAAGTGCTCACACTGCCAGGGCTGGGCTGCGCATGGCCTGTGGCATGCGGCGTGTCACCTTTGACCTGGTTGCATGTATGTATCAGCAGCACACGCATGCAGTCGAGGCATCTGAGCTGCTGGGCTAGACCTTGAGTATGGTTTGAGCACAATGCTCCACTCCATGTGCAGGTCATAGGCGGCAGTCGTTTGCCGCTGTGTGGGTCATACGAGAAGGTGCTTGCTGCGGATGATGGCGGCATTGGCGGCTCCGCCATCGACCAGTACCATTCGCACTCCTACTACGACGATCTGGCATGGGCTGCCGCCTGGCTGTACCGTGCATCAAGTGCGCATCTGTAGCGCTGCAGCAAGCTGTGCACATTGGTGTATAACCATGTCTCATCTGTCTATGGTGTGCTCTTCTGCTGCTCTACCTGCATTGACGGTTCAAAAGTCCTGCAGCCCTTGCAATGTTGCAAAGATGTCCAGTTGCCAGCTGTCAGCTGCAGCTGATTGCTGGCCATGCTGAGTATGCAGCGGACAACGATGTTTCGTACCTGATTGACGCGCAAGCGTTCTACGTCCGCCATGTCAACAGTGAGCCAGGCTCTGAGAAGCTGGTGTGGGACTACGACAACATGTACTGGGCCATCAATGTCTTCCTGGCGCAGATCACAAATGACGGTGCGCTATACGCTACAGACAGTACACATCTGCATTGCTGAAGCCAATCATGGCACTTGTAGCTGCTACCTCTGTAGGGCACACTCAATGAGCACATGTACAACATGTGCCCCTGCTTGGGCCTCTGCACGTGCATCGTGGCACATGAGGTCTACATGACGCTTGATAGTCTGACCTGTCAGACTTGATTGATGCAGACGCGGCACATGAGCGCTCGCGCTACTTCATGAAGCAGTGGATCTGCGGCGCAAACCCACAGCTCAAGTTCACAGACAAGGGCATGGCCTACAACCTCAACGCACAAACCTACCTGGCAACGCAAACCTCCGTGTTTTTGGCGTCCATCTACGGTACTTGCCTCTAGCTTGCAAAGCACATGCAGGTGTTGTTGACCATGAGACAGCAATGTGTGCGCATGTCGCAGTCAGTGATGTCACACAGCCAGCGTGAAGCAGGTCAGCGGATGCTTGCAGGCAATGTGGTGCACCGGAGCGAGAAGGCGAGCGCCAAACGGTACCTTTGCTGGGCACGCGCCCAGATGCGGTGCGTCACACCCCACTGAGACCTTTGCCACACTCTGGCCAAGTCATGTGCTGCTGCATGGATGTGCTGTATGAACTCGACGCTTGCACGTGCCCCCGGAGGATTCGGGAGCAGAGGCACCCACCGCTAGTACATCCTCGCTCACATGGCTTCACAACCGATGCAGACTCCCGCTTGCAGGTATGTGATGGGCGACAACAAGGAGAGCCTGGTGGTGGGGTACGGCACCGACCCGCCGACACACGCCGCCAGCATGCCAGCCTCCTGCCCCGCCCGCCCGCTGCCCTGCAGCGTCTTCTCCGCCTACCTGACGCCCAACCCTAATCCGAACGTGCTTACCGGCGCCCTTGTCCAGGTGGGAGCTGTCAGGCATACAATGGTGCATTTGCCATTGCCATGGTCACACGGTCAACATGTCGTGAGCTGTGCTGGCTTCCGAGCAGAACAGCACCGACGCAGCTGGCCTCATGGTGTTTGCTGCGTGCTCGCAGGGACGGTATGGCTCGGACATTTTCAACGACGTCCGCAATCTCAATGACACCATCACCAGCATTGAGCTGAATGCTGCCTTCACTGGCGCACTTGCAGGTAGGTGGCTCCAGATCATGCTAGCCCAGGGTCACCAGAGAAAATACTTCGGTCCTGCATAAACAGCGCGTCCCATTCGGGCCTTGCAAGGATGCTCTGTCCTATCTGCAGGCCTGGCAAAGGCGCCGGGCACCTGGGAGCAGTGCTTGCAGGGCTATGGGCCCTTCATTGTCGACCGCTCAGGTGAGCTCGTCTCAGTGTTGTCCCTGCATACTCGAGGCTGCTTGGCTATATGCGGTGGCTGGTGACCCTGTCCCTTGCTGCATACGCAGTGTGCCATTGACGAAGCAGGGGTACCCCAATACTGGTACAGTACGGCTGTGGCCTAGTGCACTGAGTACAGATAATCAGCTTGTGTGTCGGGGCATCAGGGATGCACTATGCCCGCAGGCCCAGATAGAGGGGCATCAGGTAGGGTGGGGATATTGAACTAGACCAATCGTTCATAGAGACATTTGACCACTTTGCATCATTGGCGTCGCTCATGAAACCTCCTCCAAGCTCACATTCCACAGTGGATCCTATGCATACAGCTGTGTCACGGTTGGGCTGCTGATGCCTACACGGCCCTATCTGCAAGCTGAGGTGCACTCTAGGGCTTAATCTGCTGCCGGACAATCAGACCTACGTGGCCCCTGCAAATCTTCGTTGCAAGTTGTAGCTAAACCACATACATACATGCCTGCATAGGTGATGACAAATGGCATCGGCTCCTACATGCACTTAAACCTGCTGAAGATATTGATCAGAAGTACTCGACAACCACCACTTCCAAAACCAGTTGTGCACCTGCTCTATTCTAAGCCTATAGTAGTGCCAACATGCACCAGAGCCTGCCACAGATAATCCCGCCATCATACTTCAAGGACCCAGCACTCCCATTCTGCGTCATCATGCAACCAACAGGCACCTCAGCCGCAGATCTGCAAGCCGCATGCGCGGCACCAGCAGCGGTCCCTGCCGTCACAATTGGACTGTGACAGCAGGCTTAGGTGTGTCATATCTGGCCCACTGCCCCCGCCACTTTCACCAATTGTGCAGTACCACAGAGGGGCTGTCGCGAGGCTGCCATATTGATGTCTGCTGTTGTTACCCTACTGCTGCACACCAAAGAGTCAGCAGGCCAGCAGTGGAGGCCTGGAGGGGCTCAGCAGGTGCAGCGACTCCGCAGATCGTGTTGCCAGCGCCTGGGTGGCTGATGCCATGTGCGTGCGGGCATGTGTGAGCGCCACACACGCTGCTGTCGATTCCTCCAGCCCTGGGGCAGCACAGCCAGCACTGCAAGTGGCACCCTGCGCGGCCGAGTGCTGGCTGCCCGCTGCTGCTGCTGCTGCTGTAGACCGCATGCCTGCAGGGACCTGCGCCACAGCACGCACGCGGCGAGCAATCATGCTCATCTGCTTTACGGCTTCCTGCATTGCGGCGAGCGGGCTGCCTGGGGACTGCTCCGAGGGGGCATGGCTGCTGATGCAGGGGCCAGGGTCACCAGCTCCTGCCACTGACGGAGCTGCATCAGGTGCGCGCGCATGCGAGTCTGCAGCCTGCAGTGGCAGCTCCCGTGAGGTGGTGCTGAGGCGGCTGCAGCGGCCACGTTCCAGCGCACCATGCTGTTGCTGGTGTGTGCTCAGCCTACTGCTGCTGCCGCTGCATGCCTGAGCAACGCCATCAGCGGCGGAGCGGCTGACGTCTGCCGCTTCCATAGCCAGGGATTGCAGCCTCTGCAGCAGGCCATCTGTGTCCGCTGCTGCAGCTGTTGGCCACTCAGCTGTGCTGTGCTGGCGGCGAGACATGCCAGCAGGACTTGCTGCAGTGCCCAGTCCGCTGCCTTGTGGCAACAGCAGCTGCGCGATGAAGCTGCCTGCACTGCTCAGCTTCTGCTCCAGGGCATCCACACGGGCCTCCGCCGCAGCAAGCTCAGCGCTGTGCGTCTGCTGGCCAGCCTCGAAAATAGGTGAGGATGTGCAAGCTGCTGCAGATGGGGTGCCATACGACGGGGTCTGCAGCAGCCAGGGGGCCGCAGTGTCATCCACTGCTCCAGCCCTGCCAAGTGACCAGCTGCTGTCCATCAGCTGCCGTCGCACAGACGAGCGCCGCTTGGCATTGGAGCTGCGGCGCTCCTGCAGCAGCGTGGTGCTGTGCTGTGCCGGCAAAAGCTGCTGTGAAAGCGTGAAGTACGCCTCGGATGCCGTCTCTGCTGCATCTGCTGCGTCTGCTGCATGGCGGCGCCGCTGGCGCTGCGCTGGCGAGGCGACGCTGCTGCGCGGTGTGAGAAAGGCATCGCCTGATGCTGCAAGGTCCCGCCTGGCAGTCTGCACTCAACCACGTCCCCGCTTTACATCACATGTCCCTGGCACATGAAGTGACTGTCAAGACAGTGCGTTGTCGACCCACAGTCACAGGTAGCACACAGAAGCTCAGGCGGGCACCAACCTGCCAGTCGGCGTCAAAGCGATCGGAGGAGTCGGCGTCGGGGATGCGCGATGAGCGCAACCCGCAGCTGCGCCTCCCGCAGCTGGACGCCGCATGCGCCTGCGGGTGGTCCGGCGTCGCTGCAACGCAGCAAGCCAGAATGTTAGCTGGATGACGAACAAGAGGGCTTGCTTGCCAGTATGCGAGGTGTTGCCAGATGATCGGCTGGTCTGTGCCTGCTTCCACGCATCTGAGTGTAGGGCATGATACGCTCGCCAGCAGATCGTCGTGGTGCAAGCATGCGAATCAGCCCGACCAATCTAAGGTATGGAAACTTGTCTGTTGCTGCAGCACACCAGCAAGCTCCTGGCGCAGGAGCTCAGCAAGACGCCACTCGCGTTGCGCCGCCGCCAAGGCCTCATCGCGTTCCTCCGTCGCATCTGTCAGCCGCTGCAGCATGAACCAAGGGTTGACCACACCGCGCACGTTACAATCTGCAGCTGGTCAGCTGGCAAAGCTGCCAAGATGCATCTCATTCATACATCATGCAAGCAGGTGGACACCTGACACTAAAATCACTTGTACACCAGCAGCTGCAAGCCCAACAACCTGCATGAGGTCCACAACAGCGTCCCGCGCCGCCGCCAGCTTGGCCTCGCTGTCGGGGCACAGCGGGCACGACGCTGCTGCCGTGGAGCAGGTCGAACGGCACGCACTACGAGGCGAGTGCTGCGGCGTCGTCACGCGCAACTGGGCGCAGTGAGAACTGCTACCCTACGAGACAGGGCGACACGAGTACGTGGATGACCAAGAGGAGTCGTAATAGAAATCTACAATTGGGGAGACATTGTTCAGGCTGGACCAACATGCAGGCAGTGCTGCATGCAGGGGATGCAGGCTTCGCAGGCAACAGCGTGCACGTGGTGTGAGAACAATCCCGGGAGCCCGTGCAGACGCCACACCTGTGCCTTCTGGGCGTCGCAGGCAGCGGGCTGCAGGTGTCCAGGGTCCTCAGCGGGCGCTGAGTGCCAGTGTGTCAGCTGCTGCGCTGCTGCCTGTCTGCCGATCGGCGCTGACATGGCGCCATGGCCCAAGGGTGTGCGGTCCAGGGACACCTCGCTGCTGGAGGAGGTGTAGTTGCCGCGCAGCATGGCTCCTTCGCCGCGTGCCGGCGGCGTGCAGACCCGCACTGGCGGCAGGCGCTGCGCTGACTCTGAGATGAAGTGGCAGTCTGCCGTGGACCGCGGCGAGGCGGCGGCCCAGCCCTTGCCCATGTTGGCACCCGCCCACTGACCTCCAGCTGTCTGCGGACGACCAATAAGCCAGTCTGCGGAGGGCATGTAGGGCACGGCAGTAGATGTACGGCTGCTGCACACAGCCATCAGAGGACACTTTGAACCAAGCAACCAACCAGCTGCGCGGCATGACAGCGCCACACACGTTTTGATGTTTATCGGAACGCAACCAAGAGTGCTTCATTGTCGGCCCGCTCACGCATCGCCGTCAGAGGAAGACGGACCGCTTCGGATACTTTGCAGTGCGACGAAGCGTCATGCGTGCTTCAGAGCCGTACTGGGCTAGTCAGGCTCTTCAGACAATCACCGACGGTTGAGACACGCTCAGCAAAGTCTGCCTCGGGCCCAAGCGTCCGTACCTGCGGTATGACTCCGGGCCCACGACGTGCAGCTGAGCCGAGCGTTACCACCTGCTGTGCGCACGCTGTTACTTAGCCGCCCTGCAAACTCAGCCCGACGGTGCTAGGACTATGGCTTGCCAATTGCTGCTCGCAGCAAGCGATGCGCTCGTCGACACAATCGACGATTTCAGTGTCTGACTTGCAGACATGCAACGTGCAAACTTCAGCCTGATGGGTGTTGCACCCTGCGCGGTAGCTTGCCACAGACACAGCAACAATCTGTCGGTTGCAAACGATGCACAGCAACCACTTCTGATACAGTGAGCGCAACCTGCAAATCAGGCATTTACCGCGAAAAAAGGGGATGAAACATTGTCGAAGCGGGGTGGCCTTGAAACTTCGGACGAGGTGCAGCTAGCGCAAAGCACCAAGTAGTTGCTTCCTGAGCTCGTACCGGATGCTCTCGCCCGCTGCTTTCCTTTGCTAGTCAGCGGCCCTTGCTCGACAAGTCTCGTCCGCGAAGTGCACAGCATAGCGCCTGCAGGCACGATTGTCATATCTGCGGCAGCAGTCAGCGCACACAGTCACCACGGCGAGTACATGATCTGGCGCAGGCTTGCTAAGAGCGCGCAGGACTACATCAAGCGAGGTACGCTGGACGCTGCCATCGTGTTTCTTTTCTGCGCAGCACAGCACTAACAATCATGCAGCATTCGTTCGTTAAGCAGATGATAACAGAACTTGCTGTTGTCAACACGTTGAACAGTCAAGGACCCCTTCAACCTGCCATCGGAGCTGCCGCTTTACCGCTTCGCCAGCGCCGAGGACCTAAAACAGTGGAGCGTGTACTCTGACGCTGCGCTTGGCGGCAGCACCTCTGCAGCATTGGTGCCATGCGAGGCCCAGCAGGTGCGACATGCAACTTCACCATCCCTCATGGAATGGTCTGGAAGCCTGGAATGCAGGCTGCATTGCTGTGTCGCAGTGGTGCGCCAGAAGCGCCTTGTGCACACTTCCTACTGCAGGGTACAGCATCATTCCGCGGCAACATCTCCAGCCAGGTGGACGACCCCGGCAGCCGCCTGCAGCGCAGCGGCTTCTGCGGCATGAACACAGATGTGAGGCTGTGCAGACTCTGCTGCAGGTGCAGGTCTGCGCAATGTGCAAGTGTCTTTGAGAGTTGATGCATGCCCATGTCAGATGTGAAGGCTTACCATGGTCCTAGGTGGCAGAGGGGGTGTTGGACCTGGATGACTACGACACACTGGCCTTCCGAGTGCGGGGCGATGGCCGCAAGTACATTGCCAGTCTGCGCACAGAAAACTGGATGGTGGACGCAAAATCGCAGGATGTGTGGCAGGCCTTCCTGTTCGCCAGGTGGGCTTAAAGCTTCGGTGCAGTCGGTGCAACTAGTTGACAAATGGGTCACAGTAGTGCCTGGAAGATCAGGCTATAGGATGCCCGTTCACTGTGGCACCGCTGCCTAGTACCAGCACACACACACGACTGCACGAAATGCAACAAGACGTACAGGACATGGTTATTGCAGTGGCAAGCCTGCTGTGCTGCAGCTGGTGCTCTTCACCTTCATATGCGGGCATAAGGCAATTTGTATACTGTCGCCTCATGTAATTGAGCTCACGCACTATGCTGCAGGAAAGGGGAATGGGCAGAAGTGGAAGTTCCGATAGAGCGATTCTTACAAACATGGAAAGGTCGTCTTGTCGACACCGAGGAGGCCATGAATCCTGGGCGCATCGTCGGCATGGGCGTCTCGGTTGCCGGCGCTGGCGAAAGGGAAGATGACGGCCACTTCCAGCTGGATCTGGACTGGATACGTGCGCGGCGGCTTCATGCCACCTTTTGACATGGGGAGTAAAGGAGCAGTCCACTCACACAACTCGGACGGCGTCTAGAAGTGTTTCAAGCCTATAGACGCCACGCATCTGGTCGTTTGTCTGATGTTATTAGCCACAGTGACACTGCAGGTCATGGTGTTTGCTGCAGTTGCAGCAGATTCGACGGTGGCTACCATGTCGTGCTCCGGCATTGTTACAGCGTCAATCGCTTGAGCAGCCTACCGTGTCATATACAACAGCCTGAGGCGTAAACATGGGGCATTGGACACAGGCAGGCACAAACCAAAATTGTGATCTTGATCTGTAGCTTCGCCAGGCACGTTCGCGCCATTTCTGGGACGGGACGACAGCCGCCTGCGCGGGCGCACGAATGCAGGAAAGTGTTGCAAGCACATGCACTTACTACTTGATATGATTATCTAGGGCAGGATTGTGATGGCTGAAGAAAGCCGCAGCCTCGTCTCACAGTGTGCGCAGACAGCAGATCCCATGGGCGATGGCACCCTCATGTCGCTTGGGCCTGAGGACGCAGGCAAAGTCCAGAACCTCATCTTGAAGGTGACATGCGATCCCTTGATATTTGAACAGCCGCGGGTCCAGCGCACCGCGATGCCGACGTGCTTCACCTGGTGCTGCATACGTCTGCAGGTGCTAGCGCTGCAGCAGGAGGTGGACACGCTGAAGCAGCAGCGAAAAGAGGTACAAATGTGTTCAACCTCGGTGAATAGGTACCGATGTATAGAAAATGCTCCCTCACACTAAACAGCGAACGCTCAACACAGGAGGCAGAGGCTCGCGGCGATGTGGAGCAGACGGCAACAAAGCTGCGGGTCGACAACACGAAGCTTGTCAAGGAGAACGTCACGTAAGCTGGATACCGCTGCACTAGTTGTGTTGGTGGCACCAGATAATGACAAACGGCATTAGACCTGGTGAGCACGTCGTCAATCTTGCCCGTGCAGCTCAAAGAGCAAGGTGGCAAAGGCACACGAGATGCTGCAGCGCTTGCAGCAGCAGGTGATGTGAGCTCGATCACAACGTGTGCTGTACCTGAATACATTATATCAAATGCCCTGGTTCTCATTGGGTTATGTCTTGTCATCCAGTAGCTAGAGGACATCAGCAGAGCCAGGCGGCTCAGCAAGGACTGTGCATGCCAAACGACTGTAGTGCAATCATTACAGCAGTCTGCAGCACCTCAGCATGCAACAACGGGCGCTGGACCTCAGCTTGTGCAGTCTCCTGTGGATCTGGCAGCTGATGCTACCAAGTCAGAAGAGGTGAGGGTGCGGTGCCAGCTGGTCCTGTACTGCAGCAATATAACATACACAACATGGCGCGGCCACTCAAACCCCAAACTCAGCCCAACACACATAAGCTGTGCCCGTGTTGCTGCAGGAACAGGGGGAGTCCACATTTACACCTCGCACGCTGCGCTTTGACTGTGCTGCTGGCGCATTTGTTGATGCAGACAGTGGCCAGCAACCTTCTGCTTGCACTGGCTGCAGTGCACCGTTGCAAGCCAGCAGTGTTGCCCCCTGTAATGGCGGCAGCGCGGCATGCTCTGCACCGTTGTCCTCTGTCAGATTGCGCAAGCTAGATGCTGCCGGCTGCCATGCATATGACAGCCCAGTGCAGCCTGGGCTGCTGGGTGCGGGCGAAAGTTTATGGCGGCTTGTGCAGGACATTGAACGTCTGCCAGTCTGTGTATGACTTGGCACGGTTCGATGCACCTCAATCAGCATACGAGGAAGCACTACTCCTGACTTTCAATACTCACGTTCGTTCCATCCCCTTGCGTCAAAGGCTTCCAGGACACTCAGAATCTTCAACTGGCATGTGACTGCATGCCGTCTCATGCCGATAGAGCAAACACAGAGGCATACCCTTCGGCACGGTGGGCACACAGCAGACGCCCACAAAAATTGACTGCATAGAAGCCATGCAGACTGTACATGATAAATGACCAGGGGGCCGACAGCTTGTGGCGCAGGCCCTATAGGGTGCATGGCAGCCGGCCGCTGGGTCTTGCGGGCTGCAATGGAACTGACATGCCCCCGGCCTACCAGTGCTGAGAAGCCCCCTGCCCCGCATTGGAAAACGAACATCACCCAGCGGCAGCACGTGCTGGATCTCATATTCACCCTCATAGGTGGTCTGGGGTCAGCTGGCGGCTGCGGTGGCGCCCAGCTATTGCATCTGCCTGTGACGCCTCATCCACTATGACGACTGACATGCACCCGGGCTGCAGGACTGCTGATGCACACAAGCGGTTCTGTATGCCGCTGCCCTGCAGTCAGGCTTTTGCAGCCGCAAGCGCAGGAGCTGGGGAACGCCAACATCTGCTGCCGACTTTGAATGACCTAGCCTCATTGCGCGGCAATGGGCGCGCTTGTGCTGGTGGCTGCCGGCTGCTGCCGCTGGAGGTCGCTGTAGGCGCGCATCGCACCCTTGATCGAGGCCAGCTCGGTGTCCAGCACATCAAACGCCGACTGCCAGCGCTGGCAGCGCCCCTGCCGCTTGTGCCACAGGTGCTTCGCCTGCAGTTCACCACCAGAAGGGTCAGGTGCAGCGGCAAACAGACCAGCAGACATTGTTGCCATGATGCAACCAGGCGTGTACAGCAGCAGGCCGAAATCATGCTTTCATGCCTATTGTTGTGGAAGCAGTTTCACTTGAAAACTATATCAATTGGATGGGCACCTGGTCCTCCCAGCGCTTGGCCTCAGGGGGCGAGGCGGCCAGCTGCGCAGCGCGCCTCAGGCCGGACAGGTCACGCTGGTGGGCCTGGATCTCCTGATGCAGCCGGAAGTACACCTCGTGCTTGGCGTTGTACTCCGCCTTTGCCGCCGCAAACTGCAGCAAGCAGCAGCAGCACACCAGTGATGTAAGTTGGGACGCTGATCGAAACCTGCAGTCTGTAGGCACTGGAGGCGATGCAGGAGAGCACACAGGTGAATGCATCACTGGAACTCAGCATGTAGGCGGATTGAAGCTCTGCAACTCTGCTAGCCTGCAGTCCGCACCTGAGCAAGTGAACCGATGGGCGATGCAAGGGCGGGGACCCGACCAATGTCAGACGCGAACCAGGACTCGTCGTATGCTGGAGATGACCGGCTGGTGGTGCTGCTGCCGCGCAGGCCGCCACTGCGTGGACAGAAACAAGTAACAGTTGTTGGATGCCAAGCACTTGCAGGAAACACAAGAGCACGCATTGCAGCATGTAGCAGAGGTTGATGGTGGTCAGGTCCACTGTCAAGCAGCCGCCAGGGACCCTTGCTGACCTGCCTCTGCCGCCGCTGCTGTCCAGCCGTCCGCTGCTGCCCAGGCGGCCGCTGCCAACACGCAGTGATGGGCTTGGCGTTGGCGTTGGGGATGGAGAAGACGGCCGGAGTGCCCCCGCTGGCTTGGCTGGGACACCACTGCTTGGCTGCTGTGGCACTGCGGTGACCGGCAGCGTCTCGCTGTGCAGCCTGTCAGAGCGCTGCCCCGCGGGCTGCGGGTGTACAGGCGCCACCGAAGGGCTTGCCGCCGGGCTGGGTGTGTTCTGCATTTGTGCTGTCTGCGCCAGCTGCGGGTCCACAGCAGGACCGGCTGCTGGCGTGACAGTATCAGCGGCCGGTACCACCCTGTGGCGCTTGGTAGGCTGTGCTGGGGTGGCGCCATGCTGATCACGCCGCTTGCCGTTGCTTGCAGGCTCTGCACCCTGCTGCTGCTGTGCTGCATTCGGCTGTTTGGCGCCTTTGCCAGCAGAGCTGCCAGCCCTGACGCCCGCCGAGTCATCGGCTGGCACCTCATCAGCTGACAAGCCCTCCAGCTCCTTGAGCAGGTGCTTGTGCAGCAGGTAGCGCCCAGGTGACTGGTAGGTCGCCACATGTCGCAGTGCTGTCTGTATGTCGCCGGTCGTCTTAAACCCTGACACCCGCCGTGCCACCTCCGCGAGCGCCTGCTCCACACCCTGCAGCAACAGTGCATCTGATGAAGCACTGCCAACGAGGTGTACAGCGTGTCGCATCTGACTTACGGAAAGCAGACAGACACACATGCTGACAAGCTCCGTTGAAAGCTTGACCGGTTGTGAGTATGCAGCACCTGGCGGTTCAGGGCTTTGGCTGCCAGGATTGCGATCAGGCACAAGCGTGTGCCACCCTTCCGCGCTGCAGCCAGCACTTGGGGGGTCACCAGGCCGGCACCCAGGGGTGTGGCGGTGCCGCTGGCGGGTCGCGCGGAGGCACGCGGCAGCCCTGAGGCACACCAACAACAGTCCGCCTCATGCGGCCACTCACTTCGTCAACATTTGCACTGTCTACATGTGATATGAAGGCATTGCACGCGGACACGTGGAGCCAGCCGAACATGGCCTCACCGAGCTTGGACTTGGCCGCATGCTTCTTGGGCGCCGCGCTGGGCTGCGCTGGGACTGCGGGCGACTGGGAGCGGTGCGGGCCGTCCTGCGGCAGCGCCGGCGACTGCGCCCTCGGCGCCGGCGACCCGCCCCGCTGCTTGGCGCCGCCCTGCAGACCCTTGTGCGACGCTGCCGGCGGCCCGCCAGCGGCCCCCAGCAGCACTGACCGTGGCCTCTGTGCGGCGGCCTTCCTACCGCTGCTCTCCAGCAGCACCGTGGTGCGCAGGTGCTGCTGCTCATCCGCCTGCTGGCTGCGCTGCCGCATGCGCTGCCGCTCCTCCTCAATGTTGCGCTGCAGAGAACGGTATGTATGCGGCGATGTACAGCAGTCTGCAGCTCGGCTTGCATGCCAACTTGCAAAGAGCAGGGGCAAGAAAAAGCAATGATGCAAATGCAGCGCCGGGTGACCACCTTGACGAGCAGAGTCTGCTGCACGCTGCCGATCTCCGTTGCGGCAGCCCCATCCACACCAGGCAACTGCAGCAGGTCGCACACGCGATCCTCCTTACGCACAGAGAACTCGAAGGTGTGCCTCCCGATCTGGATGACCTGCGACATGCACAAATGCGCTGGATGCTGCGGGTGTGCGCCATGGTGCCAAATTCTTCTCGATCATCAATTGTAGCCATCAAGATATCGGTGCCACAAGTGCTCACGCTTGGCGTGCCATCGTTTGAGAACCGCACAGCCGCAGGCATGCCCGAAGCCTGCGCATCCTGCAGCGCGGTTCGCATCTGCGGCGTCAGCCGTATCAGTGAGGCACAGCGCGGCTGCGGATCAAAGCGCAGCGGGCACTGCAGCTGAGCATTCTGAGGTGTCGCCATGCTACAGGCTGTCCTCCTTCACGTTGCTGTCACTGTGTCAGTCATTCAACAAGCTGCGGGTGGTGCAGTGCCTGAAGCTGGCCGTGACCGAGCTTGCCAGGCCCGGTTGACACTGATTACATACTGACGAAGACTTCGTTCCACAACATCAATGATGGATCCCACGGAAACGCATGCTTCCGCTGCAGCATGCAGCAGTCTGGTAGCCAGCAGGAGTGCTGTTCCGAAGGATTCCTACATGTGGCCGCCGTATCTGGTGCCTCAGGATTCAGCAGTCCGGAAACAAAGTGCTGGAAAGACAAGCAACAACATGGTGGCAGCGGCTCGATTTGCCAGGTTCACCCTAGCCACCCAGTGGTGCCATTTCCGAAACCCAACATGATCGAGCATCACCTGCTGGCATTGCCAGCACAATGGGTCATCGGGCATTCGCAGATGGTAGTAAAGAGCAAACGCAAGTGGTGGCACTGTGCATACTCGGCCAGACAGCACATATGTCACACCAGCGGCTGCGGATGTGCTTGCCCTGGATGCACTCGAAGTTGCAGAGGGACCAAGCGCTGATGTTACACATGCAGCAGGCGGTCTGAATGCGTCTGTATAACGCGTAACAACCGCGATCATGGTGTCGATGAGCCATGTTTGGTGAGTAGGCTGCGTGAATTCGATACCAGATGCGGTGCCGCTCCTCATCTCAAAGCTTTACATGCTGAGCTTTACAAATGTGCATGTTGTTCGCACAGAGAGCTGGGTCAGCGAGCTGCTGGCAAGCTATCTTGGGCACTTTGTGGACATCCAAAAGGAACAGCTGCGAGTCAGCCTATGGAGCGGTAAGCTGCATGCGGTGGGACATGAATGTGGCCTGCCAACAATCAAGTCTTTGGCTGCACATGCTCGTGCGATTGACAGAGCTTGCTGTGCTTGCAGCATGGAAGAGTGGCGTCACACTGCAGAATGTCAGGCTCAAAGCTGAGGCATTTGACTACCTGCAACTGCCAGTCGATGTAAAGGAGGGCGTTGTGGGCCGGCTGCAAGTGCAGGTGCAACGCTGTGCACAGCACTGCGAACATCCTGTGCATGTCAGACCGCTGCACTGCCCAGCATCTCTATGCTCAGCAGCTTGTGCTTGACCGGGTGCGTGCAAAAGAGCCTGTGCTGGCATGCAGGTGCCATGGCATCCGTTCACTGGGCGCCTGCTGCAAATCGCGCTGTCTGATGTCTTCCTGCGGGTCGGACCCCGTGAGGAGGCCGACTGGGAGGAAGGGCCGGCCAGGAAGCGTGCAGAGGTGTGAGTGAATGCATGCAGGTCCAGACAATACTGCCGCACCATGCGCCCATGCTGTGGCATGCAGGGCAACTGCTTGGCCACACTGCCACACGGCCTGCATGCCGAATGACTTGAGATCAGCTTGAAGTGGAATCTGCAGGCAGCAGAGCGCGCCGAGCTATCAGCCCTGGAGGTGCAGCAGCAATCGGAATCAGACAGCACAGCAGGTGGCAATGGTGCGACTCCACCAGCTGCTGCCAAGCCCAACAGTAGCACGAACAGCAGCAGCTCAGCAAACCGATGGGGCCTGTGGACGCTGTGCTGGCAGCTTGGTCGCATCGTGCTCAATCGCCTGCAGTTGACCGTCAGCAATGTGCACCTGAGTTTTCAGGTATGGTTTACATTCGCTTGTCTTGCATAACCAGCAGCTCATGGCGTCTCCGCTATCTGTGTGGGCAATTCGTGACGGTGGCTGCGGTCCTCCCGTGCAGGAGCCTCATGGTGCTGCTGATCAGCATGGCACACAGTTTGGGGTACGGTTGCAGGAAATGCGGACTGGCAAAGCTGACTCAGACTCTGCATTGGTGGCTGCTGCGCCATCAGGGCATCCTCCGCAGGTGGCGTGCATGTACCTTTGCGAACTGCATGCGTGGGAGCATATGTGTGCTGCTGACAGTGGATTGCTCGATGCTTTTCACCACCGTTGCTGACTGGCATCTCCCTGGTTGCAGACTGCTAGCATCTCCTCGTTCCTTGTGGTCAGCCAGCTGTCGTGCTACTGGCGTCCTGCTGTCAGCAAAGTTCCCGAGGAGGTGCTGCCAACAACTGCGGATGCTCGTGGGCCCAACGCGGTGCTGCAGCCAATCGACTGCAGCCTCAGCATCAAGATGCACACCCTGCCGGGTGGCGCGTCTGTCGTGGAAGCGGCATCTGTGGTTGACGGTGTGGATGTGCAGCTGCACCAGCAACAGGTGACTGGGTATCCCAGCAGACATGCAGGGTTATGAGTCGTTGCAAGTGCTCATGAGCAAATGCTGTTGCAAAGGCTGCATGCCAGAGCTAATTTCATGTAATGGAGAAGGAACACATCGCATTTTGCTGCAGGTGGCCGACATGGCACGGATTGCTGACGCTGTCAGCATTTGGAAGCTGCGTGCAAAGTATGCTGCCATTCGTCCAAGCGGCTGGCGCTCCACACCTGATCATAGGGTGCCCTGGCGGTGAGCAGTCCATTGCACTGCCTGATGCGTCGAGTTCAATGTCGTACTGACACCACCCGGCATCGGCGTAGGCCAAACGGCAGTGTGTAGGCTATGCTTGACCTGAACAGGCGGATATGGCAGTATGCTGCCAGGGCAGTGCTGGTAGATGTCGACCTCGAGGGGTGGCCAGGCAGCTTGCGGAACAAAGAGAGGTTGGCGCAGCGGCGGCAATACATCAGTTTGTATCAGCGCAAGCTCCAGATGGCACATCAGCAGAAGGCCAGCGGCCAACAACTTCACCCGAACGAGAAGGTGCAGTCAATGCCTCGACCTCCATCTTGGCTGTCCCACCGTATCCAGCATGAGTGGGAGATAGAACCCTCTGCAATGCAACTTTGCAATGCAACCTGTAGGCACGGATGAAAGTAGAGTCTGATGCCCTTGCGGAGTTGGAGTCGCGCTTCACTGCGGAAGACGCCGAGCTTTTCCGTATGTTTGCTGAACGCACGCTGCCTGAGCTGTCTGGCAATGCTGCTGATGCTACAGACGGTGCCAGGTCAGCCTGCTGTGCCATGTCACTTTGGCATGTTGACGTGCTGGCGGTTGGAAGCCATCTGGAGAGCGCATCATGTGATGTGTCATCTTGCATCATGTCATGAAGTCATGCACTATCCACCCGCAGTCAGCGTGGCTGGATGCAATGGGGCATGTCGACTGCAGCAGGCTATCTTGGCTACCTGCCACGCCAAGCTCCACTCAGCCAGGTGCACCTGGCAGTAAACCAGCATGCCAGCACTACGAACCTGCTGGGTTGGGGTGGCAGCGTGAGCTGCCCGCCGAAGATTGACGGAGGTTAGTTGCCTGGTTGACTTTATGTGCACCTTGCCACTTGTGCAGGCTCTGCCAAAGCCGCCCACAGAGGCGGAGATGCAGGAGCTGCTGCGAGCGATGGAGCTTGATGGTCCAGCGCCTGGAAGCGCTTGTGCTGACCACAGCCAGGATATGCGCTTCAGCTTCCACCTGACGGTCAGCCGCTTAAGCTCCTCCCACCCGCTCGTACTTCATTACCTCATACAGAAGTGCTTCGTAACAGTTTGCTCGTGTGGCTTGTCTCGTAGGTGCACTCTACATCTCTGCTGCTGAGCGAGACCATCACTCCCACAAAGCGGCTGCCGTTTGTGCGCATGGAGACTCAGGGCTGCAAGACAGTCCTGCATATGCAGCCCGACAGGCTAGAGCTGAACTTCGAAATGGCCAGCGTCGCAATTCTGGATCTCTGTGCCCATGGGCCTGGCATTGCTGAGGTCATCCTGAGCCGCGTCCCTGCCGAAGCAGGTGCGGGTGCATTCGTAAGGTTTGGCTTGCCTACTATGACATGTGCTATCAGCCATGCAGTCATTTGACCTCGCCATGTAACATTTTCGCCTGCTTGCATGCAGAACTGCGAATGGGGGCAGAGTCTGAGAAGGCTGCAGACATAAAACACGATGAGGAGCAGCCTCCGGTCCTCCACCTTGGATATGCTGTTCGTTTAGGGCAAGGGACCGACGCAGGTGCACCTTGCATGCTGTCACCCATTGCATGTGGTCGATGTCTACTCTTTGCTGCATTGCGTGCTGATGCATGAGCAGCTGTGCAGGTGCAAACATCAGCATCGAGGTGCAGCCTATGCAGCTAATATACCAGCCTCAAGCACTGTCGGCGCTGTCGGCTTTCGTGGGTGGCATGCCGTCAGATACCCACAGTAGCGCTGTGCTGGCAGCCATCAATGCACTGGACAACCCTGTGGCTCGCACACTGGCAAAGGCACGCAAGGCTTGGAGCCCTGGGCCAGGCAACAGCCTCACCATTCAGGTGAGCAAAAGGGCTATCAGTTGGGTCACTCAGAGCTTTCGTGGGGAGCACTTTACGGCCTTGCCGCCAAGCTGACACCAGGAGTTTTGGGCGCAGGTTGAGAATGTGATAGTGCTGGCGGCTGGTCTGTCGGCGTCTGACGAGGACCCGTGTGCAGTGCTGCACACTGGGCAGCTGAAAGTGTCTACTGTTGCCGCACCTGACACTGCTGCCCGCTCCAAGGCGCTGCAGTGGCTGTTGGTGAGCTGCAGGTTCTGTGGTCCAGTTCCTGTATTCATGTCAGTGGTCAATGAGGTTCCGTCTGGTGCCATCTGCTGTGGACGTGCATAAGCTTTGCAATGCATTTGACCAGCACCGCCTTCTCTGCCTTTTGCAGGATGAGCGCACACAAGTGCAAGGTTGCATTGGCAAAGATGCGGCCCGGCAGCTTGAGCGCGTGATAGACACCCTGCTGACAGACTGCTACAGGTGCTCTCACCCCAAATCGAGAGGATGACTACACATGCATGAGTTCCTGCCATGCAGCTCAAGGCAAACTCACTGTCACACAGGCTGCACATGGGTGCGCTGTCAGCAGGCATTGCCCCGAGTCGAAGAGCGGCAGCGGGCATGTGCAACTGGGCACTGCAGCCTGTGGAAGTTGCTGTGGGCCTGCGAGTTAGTCGGATGGGGGTGCGCAGCAATTTCAAACCTTCTGGCAAACCTTCTGCAGGCTTGCCCATCAACCGAGGAGGGTTGTGCATTCCGCAGCCTCTGCAGGTGTTATCAACATCGTGCCTGATTGCAGGGTGACTCTCGACTCACTGGCATGACGGCAGAGGTCCAGATGGGCCGTATTGCCGTGGGACTCAGCAAGCGGACGCTTGCCATGCTGCGCACATCGCTCACATATGCTCCGCATCATACTGCAAAGCCACAGCAGCCCCAGCAGAGGAGCGCAGGCAGCGCAGACGATAATGACACGGTGAAGTTGCCGCCTGCATCGTCAGCGGAGCAGGTGCCGTCAGCTGTGTTGGGTGTTGCAGCAAAGGGGCTGGACATTCGGTATGACGACGATCAGCCCAGCTTCCCAGATGCGACGAACACGCACCTGCGGTTCAGCAGCGGAGCTGCAGTGCTACATGCCCAGCAACTGCATGGCTGCAAGCGTGCCAAGGTGGGTTCGGCGGCAACGTCGAGCCTGGGGTGCGGCCTAACAGCTGCTCTGCATTACTTACTGTCGGACACAGTGTTGTCAGGCTGTTTCCGTGCACCGCAGGTCACAGTGAAGAACGCAGCATATTCTGATGCCAGCATCCATGAGTTGTCACCTCCCCAAATACGCGGCGTGATCCCTCGTTTGGGCGCCCGCATATCTGCCCAGCAGCTGGACATCCGTATTGATGACAGCTCAGTTACAGGGCAAGTGCTGTCTTTTGGGATGCACGCCCTGAAAGGGCAGGGTTTTGCGGGCGAGAGCGGCAATTTCGTCAAGCCGTGAGACCACTTGCTCCTCACTGCTGTGATTGGCATGACCTCAAGCCTCAGAAGGGCTGAACATATGAGAGCACATGTGCACAGGAGCACTTAACAGTGTGTCTCATGATTGGCGACAGTTGAACCTGCAGGTGTCAGGCAACCAAACCTGCAGTGCTTTTGGTGACGATGCACAAGTTCCCTGGTGGCGTACACACAGCTGTGGATATTCGTGATGGCTGCTTTGGCACCACCACTGTCATGCGCATCGCGTCCATGTTCGTACCCAGCAACATCTTTCAGGTATTGCTCCATGCTGAGCACACAGCCTGCAACAACAGAGATCTGCCGCTGACACTCTGTACCAGCAGCGTGCAGATTGCACATGAGTCTCATATCTGTGGTACATATTGCAGGAGAAGGGCCCAGACGGGGCACGGATCAGTCGTGAGCATCCCCTTGAGGTTGTCACCGTTGCAAGGCCTACAGCCCCAGAGTCCCCTGTGCAGCCTGCGGAGCCACGCTTGCCAGAGCAGCCATCAAGACTGCAGCTGTCGCGGCCATACAGCGCACCCACCCTCGCGCAAGGTGATGGTGGGGTTGATGTTGTTAGTGCACCTGCGGCAATCCCCAACAGCGGGTTGTCAAACTCGCAGCACTCAGGCACAGCATCAGCAGCAGAGGCAGCCAGTGCCGACTTGAAAGCTGGCGCCGACCCTAGCGGTGACGGGGAAGCTAGCAAAGGCAGCGTGTGCAGCAGTCCACCTAGCAGCAGCAGTGGCCATCAAACCACAAATGCCGTCAGCGCTGGGTTGGCAGCACAGCCAGCAGAGCTGCGGGTGCACACGTCGGCGGCGGCAGCTGGTGTGTCTCCATTTGCAGCGGCAGCAGTGGACGATGAACAGCTCGAGGCCGCCAGCAGTGGACCGCCGCCGCCCCAGACGCCGCCGCACTCCCCGCCCAGGGTGTCACACAGCCTGGAGCGGGTGCAGCAGCATTCTGCGCATGGCGACAGCCTCCACAGCCTGCCTGCTGTCCGTATTGCTGCATCACAGCAGACGGAACAGCCACCAGAGTTGGTGCCAGCCTCTCCCGAGGCGCATCAGGCAGCAGTGTCTGCAGCAGCGGACGAAGCAGATGAGCGCATGGCAGCAGCAGAGGCGGGCATCCCGCAACAGGACGCAGATCAGTCCGGCTCCAAGCACCCACCAGGCGGTCACGATCAGTTTTCTATCACGATCCAGAACTGCCGCATGCTAGGCCCGGGGTTGTCTCACTCACTTGCAAGTGGTGGAATAGGCGTCGAGCAGGTCATCCGGGAGCTGCTGCCGCAGGTGAGCAGTCTTCTTTGATCGTGCAGCTGCGCGTCAATGCTTGCACAAATGGGCTTGCGGGCAAACAGACTTGATCACCTGTTTGCAACTTGAAGTCAGCTTCGCCCTTGTGTGCTTGTCACCACAGGACAACCAGGATGCAGCCATCCGTTTGGACATGCCACAGCTTCTGCTTCGCTTACCGGTTGCGGCGCCGCCGGAGCACCCAGAGCGCCACCCAGCCCAGGAACCCCTCGGCACCTGGTCCGACTATGCACGCCGCCCCGGCGGCGCCACTGCTTCGCTGAATGCAGCGCAGGGGTCGCCTCAGCTTCCCATGACACTGTGCAGCGCCAGTAGCGTGGCGCTCTACCTAGCAGCCGACGCAGGCGACCCCAACAACATCGCCCGCAAGCTGCCCGTGCTGATGCTACCCAGCCTGCGCCTGGCGACCACTGAACTGCGTGAGCGGCGACCCGGTCCCAATGCCGCAGCTAATGCACCTCAGCACCAGCCTGCTGCATTCCGTGTGGATGTGGCTGCGGTCGAGATGGCGCTGCAGCCTGGACAGCTGCAGGGTCTGACGGCGCAGGCGGCAGCTTCGCAGGACTGGGAACGCATCTGCGGCGGGTACGCCAGCCACAAGCAGCAGGACACCACATCATCGCATCTGGGCGGTGCCGATCTGCTGTCAGCTGCATCTGTAGACGGCAGCGCGGCATCAGCCCCTGCAGCCGCCACCGCTTCTGTCGGTCCGACTCCTGGCAGAAGATCAGAGGTGTCGGACCCAGGATCCATGGGCAGCGACATACAGAGTGTACAGCATGTGCCATCAGCCGCAAGCAGCAGCACCGATGGGTCAACGACAGCAGTGCAGCAGCTGGCAGAGGAAGCGGTCGGGTTCTCCGAGGCAGACCGCTGGTCTGTATCTGCTGCAATGCCCAGGTATGCTTTCCTGGGGGCGTC
The DNA here is from genome assembly GCA_032358165.1 of Diplosphaera chodatii. Classification (NCBI taxonomy): domain Eukaryota; kingdom Viridiplantae; phylum Chlorophyta; class Trebouxiophyceae; order Prasiolales; family Stichococcaceae; genus Diplosphaera; species Diplosphaera chodatii. The sequence continues at coordinate 1,362,703 of JAALGY010000021.1, forward strand.
TTGAGGTCGCCACAGATGTCAGCTGTGTAAATGAGACGATATGTTACTGGCAGATATCAACCAGGTGCACGCTACCCGCAGCTTTGTGGCGCACATGTACTCGCCATCGCATCAGACGCAGCCAAGCGTTACATTGGAGCTGGCGCGCGTTGCTGTTCAGTACGAGCACATTGGCGGCTCCGCTGCGGTCAGAAGCGGCAACGTCCGCTTTGCACAGCTCCTTCTACAACTGCACGACAGCCTCCAGGCAAGCTTCCTTTACACTTATTTCCAGATGTGCTACTCTGCTACCAATGGATTGACTTGTTCGTCTCAGCTAGCACCCCACAATATGAGCTTGGCACAAGACAAAGCACAAGCGTTTGACCTTGTGCTTAAAAGTAGTCCGTATGGCTGCAGCAATCAGCCCTGCAGGCGTCGCTTGCAGCAGCCACTGCGATGCAGGCGCCCGCCTCGCCTTCCAAAGCTAACCTGGCAACGAGCAAGTCTGCAGCGCCAGAGGACCACGCCGCGTCACTGCAAGGCGCCTCGTCTTCAGCGCTCGGCCGCCGCCGCAGTGGCAGCATGGCCGCCGCTCGCAGGACAGCCAGCGGCCGCCGCAGTGGCCGTCTGGCCCATCGCAGCAGCACCCGTACAACAGACATCAGCACTGCCACGTCCTCAGGGCTGCATGCCGCGCTTCTGCCGCTGCACAGAGGCCCCACATCCTCCGAGGATAGTGACGAGCTGGGGCCGCTGCATGGTCTCGGCAGCATGGGCATGAGCGGGCTGGGCTACGGCGGGTCTGGCAGCGGTCTTTTGCACGCGCAAAGCAGCACCATCAATCTGTCGGTCGGGCAGCAGGCGAACAGCGATGACTACTTTGACATAGAGGATGATGCGGCGTCATTCTTCTCTGCCACCAGCCACCTGCTCAGCAACAGCGGCGGCCAGAGCGAGCTGCCGCGCTTCGCAGACCTGCCCAACAGCACAGAAACCAGCACAATGGATCTGCTTCTGGTTGCCTGCCGCAGCGACGGCGGCTGCGCAGCTGATGACAATCCTGCACCTGGCCCTGGCCAAGCCTCGCCATCTCCTGCGGACTCCTTGGCAAGCAGCATGCCGCCAACATCCGCATTTCCAGCCAGCACGGCCAGCAAAGGGCATGCGCAGCAGCTGGCAATCGGCTTTGACGGCGGATACGCACTGCCAGGCACTGGGCTGCAGCTGCGCCGCAGCCGTGTGGTTTGTGCCGGCCTGCTGTTGCGCGCTTACACCGAGGGCTGGGGGATTGCAGTTGCCTGCATGCAGCAATATGTGGCAGTGTCGCACAGCGCCATTCTCAAGCAGCAGCAGCAGGCAGATGCTGCAGATGCGGACGGCAAGAAAGCAGTGCTTGACGCTGCGGGGCCAACTCTGCAGCTCGACATGAGCGGCTGGCTGCTGGAAGTCGTGGCCACTGGTGGCACAGGTGCTTGCGGAACGACTCTGTGGCTGCTTCGTGCAAAGTAAGTCCTCTCGCATTGGCTGACAAAGCTGCACGACCTCTAAGCTTCATCTGCTCACATGGCTGCAGGCCCTGATTTGGCAGCGCCAGCTGTTATGCTTGAGCTGGCAGCAGCCATTTCGCTGAGGAGCGGGCAGCTTGTCAGCGTACATGTGCCGGCCATCGTGCTGCGCATAGCCTTGGCCGAGCCGGACTATGACATCAGCCGCTGTGCAACGAATGCCCAGCCACTGGGTTCGCTGGCTGGCCTGGCAGGAGTATCTGTGGAACTTGCAGGTATTGCACTGATCACAGCATTCAATGCAAAGTCCTGGACTTGTGCAACAACCACATTGCAAGCAGGTTCCAGCAATTGCGGTTGTACTGGTTGCTGTCCATGCAGATCCAACAGGAGTGTCAACGTTCAGCGCATCAGCAGATCGGCTCTCTGTCTGGGCACACTCGCGCAAGCTGTACACAGCTGCCGCATTTGCACATACGCTGCAGTCTGCGCTGAACCCACAGAGTGGCACAGAAGCCAGCACAGCTACTCCTCCAGCCCAGCCAAAGTCCCTGTCTGCCAAGGTCTGCAGGACAACATGCAATAGCTGTTGTCGCATTGAGGTACCAGCTGATGACTTCCTATGGTACTTGCATGATGCAGTGGCTGGTGAATCTGCTGTAGGTCGCTGAGGTGCTGAGATGGCTGCCGCCACCCGCACGGCTGCAGCTGAGGCGTGCGGCTGTTTATCTGGCCGACGATGTTCCAGATGCCGAGACCATACTGTTTGAGGCGGCTCTGGACGATCTGACCGTAATTGTCGAGGGGACCCTTGCCCAGGAGCTGCACACGCTGTCACTGCAGGTAAGCTGTAACCCACCTACACGGTGCAGGTAAGCAGCAACCCAGACACATGCCAGCAGTTGGCAGACGCTCCAGTGATGATGCACCTATATACAGCACAAATGGACCACAAATGCACCTATATATAGCACAAATGGAAGCACCACAGGAGCTGTCAGCGGTAATGTGACCCTGGATACTGTAACAGGTCACCCTGCTGATGAACGTGTTCAACCACGGCTGCATGGGGTGGGAGCCCGTGCTGGAGCCATGGACGGCGTCGGCACGGCTCGAGTCTGTGCTCCCTGCACAGCAGTTGAGCAGCGGCTCACAGGCGGCACGCTATGAACTCGTCGTGACGGCAGAGAAGGTGCTGGACATCACAGCATCGCTGACGAGCGCTGACGCAATGGCCTTGGCCCTCGACATTTTCTCAGGTACGGTGTTAAGAAGTGCAAGGCCTCCTTGCCTGCTGCAGCTGCTGCTGCAGCAGCTGCATGGTTGCGGATGATAGAGGGGAGCATGTCATTCGGCCTCCCTGACAGGTCATTCCCGCCTCTGCAGGGGTGCAGCAGCTGGCAGCTGGCGATATGCACCTGGACGATGCTCTGGCGCGTGCAAGTCGGCCTGAGCTGGTGCAGCAGTCGCCCTACTGGGTGAAGAACGAGACAGGCACAACAGTCACCCTGTGGCTGGGTTCTGGTCTTCAGGCTGCCCCTACATCAGCACCAGGTGACTGATGCATGGGGCTGCTATGGGAGCACACATGGTTCACCCATGTCATCGTTATGGTCGCTGGCTGATGTTGGATGTGACTTGATGTATGTCACCGCTGCAACTGCAGCGGACGCTTTCCGTGTGGCACCAGGCCAAGGCCTGGCACTGCCATTGGCATCTCACAGCCATGAGCAGCCGGGCCCTCAGATGGCTGGGGACCCCGCCACGTTTTCCGCCACAGCCTCAAGGCGCACCAGCACAGACAGCCCAGCAGCCGCTGCTACGACTGAGGGCCAGCTTGCCTGCGTGCATGGCGCAGTGGGCAGCCTGCTGCAGGACCAGGCACCTGGCCGGCAGCGAGGCAGCCAGCAGCGGGCGCTGCTGTTCTTTCAGCTTGCAGGTCACGAGCAGCCATGTGGCCCGATCCCGCTGGACGCACTCCCCACGGCCTCGCAGACGGTGCAGTCTTAAAGCACATGCTTGGTGAGGGCAGCCACTCACTAGTGTTCGTGTGTCAAAAAAGTCCGGCCAATGTGTGACTTTCTTATGATGACCTCAGGTTGAAGTCAGGCCAACAGGGTCTGCACCAGTGGCAGCAGCAGTGTGGGTGCGGCTTGTTGCTGCAGTGCAGCCTCGGAGACATGGTGGCTACACGCTGCAGCTGCACTCTGGGCTGTGTCTGCGTAATGCCACCGACATGCCGCTGCAAGTTGGCTGGCGGTCAGCCCAGGAGGAGCCTGCTCTCCTCGAGGTGCACAGTGACGCAGTCAATAGCACAACTTCGGTTTTTCCAGACGGGGCCACCTCAGACGGGACCAGTTTTGACCTGTGCAAATGTCAGAATGGTGTGCAGGAGTTGGAGCCATCAAGCACCATATGGCTGCCTGTCATGCCCATCACCAGTGGCGAGCTGACTCTGCGCCCTGCCGGTGATGATGTAGTGCAGCAGAAAGTGCAGTTACGATCTGCCATGCTGTATAAATAGAAGTCATGCACCATAGCTGCATGACTGGCACATGCAACTGGATGATGCCGTGCACTATGCAGTGGGTGACGATGATGAGCTGGAACACACTTGGGCAGAGGGCATCCGGCTTCCACCTCTGCTGCAGGCATGTCGAAATGGGACCTTGCTTGCTGCATTGCGTTGAGGGTGCAATCCATGATGTGCTTGCATGTCGGTGATGGCTCATGCATACCGCAGGCACTAACCCCTGGCAGCGCTGCGCTCACCACCCGGCAGGTGCTGTGCCCTGCCATTGGCGCACACTCGGCCGTCCGCCTCAGCCTGGGCGCTGCGCCGGTGCGTCTGCAGCGGTGTTTTGGCCGCAAGACTAGTGAACTGCACTCGTGGGGGTCTCAGAACCGTCCGTGGCCTGCCTGCAGGTACCGAACGGAGGTGGCGTCATGCTGCAGATCCGCCCGCCGCTGCTGCTGGACAACGCTCTGCCAATGCCTCTGGGCATCACTGTATGGGACAATGACACCCTCCTGACCAGGTGCTTCCAATGCAGCGGTATTACTCTGTTAAAACGGTGGATCAGATGGAATACATTCACTTCATGAGACACAGCATTCACTTGGTGGGTGTTGCCCGCAGCGCGTATGTGCGGCCGCGGGAACAGCTGTCGCTGCATCAGGTGGACCCGTCTCGCCTCGAGGCCCTGCGCCTCAGCGTGCAGCCCAGCGGCTACGAGTCCACTGCACGCATCCCGCTGCCGCAGCTGCAAGTCGGTCCGCTCTCCAGCGCCTCAGCCGGCGCTGCAGCTAGCAGCGGCGAGACACACATACAGGCAAGCTTTAGGTCATTAAGGTACTGGGACTCAAATTTCCTGGCAGTATACCCAGCAACAATCCAGATGCTGAGCACTTTGTGACCTAGTGCTCCTGCAACCACGCAACAGGTTCGGGAAGAGGCCAAAGCACGGGGCTTCTCGACTGTGGCGCTGCGCCGGGTGCTGGAGGCCACATCAGGATGCACGCTGCTGCACTTCACCTGCGCGCTCTGGGTGTACAACTGCAGCGGGCTGCCCCTGGCCCTGCAGAGGGTGGGTCCATGTTTCGGTCATTGAACGGATGCAGATGCCTGCATGTCTGCAGCCTACCGATGAGTATGCGACCAATGACATGATGCTTGTGCCTACTTGCAGAGCGAGGTAGAGGAGTTGGCAGACTACGAGGCTCTGGACATTCCGGACAGCGTGCCGGTGCAGTGGCTGCCGCCGTTCGAGGGCGCTGGCGGCGGGCACGCAGTGTCAGCAGCGGCGCCTGTGCCCAGCCGCGCGGCCAGCATGCGATCGACGTCGCCCACAACCACGGCGGCGTCTGACACGGGCAGCGGCACCGCAACAGGTTCCAGGGGCCTGCGTCAAGTGCTGCCGCTTGCCCGAGGCGCCGGCAGGTACAGGCCCTGATACTGCTAACACAATGCGGCGTTGTTGCAGCTGACGTACAGTGTTGCTGTCCCCCGTACGCTGCAAGAGGCTGTGCAGCCATCATCGTACCCTAGCCCGACGCATCCAGGCAGAGTGTGTATGCTGCCTGCAGGGTCAGGCCGCTCGAGCCTCTGGTGTCCCCGCAGCGCGGCATGGCAGAGTCCATGGACTTCATGCCAGCATACCGGATGCCTGCCCGCTGGCCGTCCATGATCGGCACCCTGGCGGCATCGTCTCACGATCTGCTGCGTGTGCAGGTGCCCAAATCTGACGGTCATGACTTCCTCAAGCGGTAAGCTTGCGCCAGCTCAGACGTGGTTTGCGACATACATATGTATGATGTACTCTCTGCTGTGCATGTGCAGGTGCGGGCCAGCCCGTACAAGGCAAACGAGGGCTCCAGCTACTGGAGTGAGCCACTGCAGCTCGATGCTCTCGGAGCTGCGGCTGTGGTCACAGTGCCAGCCCCACTTCAGGGTCCAGCGGCAGGAACTGCTGCACCAGATGCGGCCATCGTTGTCAGCGTCACAGCCCGCCAGGTTTACACCACCCTGCGAATCTCATGCAGACCTCCTCATGCTGACAACGTCATCAAACTCCTGAATCTTGTGAACGGCATCTGCCTGCTTTGAGAAGAGGCTGGTGTGGGTCTCTCAACAGGTTTCTGGCGGTGGGGGCGCGGTGGCAGTGCACGTCATGCCGCGCTACGTGCTGCACAACCTGCTCGACGTGCCACTGCAGTGCAAGCAGGCTGGCACAGCCGTCGAGCGTGAACTGGCTCCTGGGGTACGAAACCATACCTATTAAGTTGACGCTCACATGACATGTTTGAGTAGAGCAGGCAATAGGTCAAGGGAGTTGAACAGGCCATGCAGGCATTGACCTCACACCTTGTTGTCAAAGCTTCGCCTATTTTGCAGGCCCCAGCCGCTCTGCACTGGCCAGACATGAAGCTGCCCCTGGCACTGAGCTTGCGGGTGCGGGAGGCCGGCTGGCTGTGGTCAGGCGCAATTGGCCTGGACACACCTGGGGACCAGTTCTGCAAGATTCGACATAGGTGAGTGTGATGCACCGTCAGCAGACGTGACGAGGCAGCTCTGAGCACTGTATCATGACAAGCATGCAAACAGCAAACGTGGTATGTTTTCTGCATCAGGGATCGGGGCGTCACCATGCTGGTCCGCGTGGACATCAGCGCCGATACCAACGGCGTGCTGAGCGTGGCGCTCAGCCATCAGGCTGCTGGCTTTGCGCCATACCGGATCGACAACTGCACTGCTGCCACACTGCACCTGCGACAGGTGCGAGCTGCCTCCAAGCTGCGGCCAAGATGTAAACAGCTGACATCACGGTGATCAAGATCAGGAGAGACTTATGTTGATCAGGAAATGGTGGTCGTGCATGTACCATTTGGGTAACCAATGCGGCTGGGCTGTGCTCCTGCAGGCAAAGTGCAGCCATGCCAGCGATGTGCTTCGACCGTACTCAGCGCTCGACTACGCGTGGGACGAGCCCGGCCTGCCGCACACTCTGCTTGTGGAGCTTCCAGGCTCGCGGTCCCTTGGCGCCTTTGACCTCGACAAGGTGATGTCCCACTGCACACGATGGTCATGTGCGAGCCAAGATCACCAGAGCTGGGTGTGAGACGCAGTGGCCTGACTGTGGTACTGCAGGTGGGCGTCAGCACCATGGTGGCACTGCCAGGCAACGCACGACAGGGCGTTACAGAGACACCAGTCCAGGTGGCTGTGCGCGCAGAGGGGCCCACCAGGCAAGTCGTGGGAGTGTGCTCGTGGGATGTTGCTGCATATCACAAGCACAAATGTTTCAGCTTGAGATGCATATAGAAGCCATTCCGGCCCTCTGTATTCTCTGCAGGGTGGTGACCATCTCGGATTTGGCTGCGCATCTGCCCTTGCCGCTGGGTGCAGCCGGTAGTCCTGCAGCCACGGGAGGCGGCGGCTGGGAGCCGTGGAGCGGGCACGACCCTGTGGCCGCCCTGGAGGGCCCTGAGGCTGCCCTGCAGCGGCGCAATGCCTTGCTGGGCCTGCTAGCCGAGGTGCAAAAAGCTTGTCCACTTGCATGGTGTGACAGCTTTCCAACCTTGCTGCTGTTCAGCAGCTGCTGGTTCTGGCATGTATACTCCTGATGGGTGCTGCTGACAATGCATACAGGCTGAACAAGGAAGTCTGTACGGGGGACATTTGTAGCTGCTGCTCTACAGGTCCGGCTTGACGCAGCAGGCATCGGGGTGTCGGTGGTCGACCCCACGCAGGAGCTGCTGTACGCCTCGATGACTGGCATCCGAGCACGATGCACCGCCAGCAGCGGGCGCCTCACCCTGGAGCTTGCTGTCAAGGTGGCGATGCTGCTTCGCAGAAGTAGCAACCTACGCCACAGGGCATGTTTTGCCTACGTGGGTCAGCGCTGATGGCCAGACTTCACCCTGATGTGCCTGGTGACACATCTGCAGGGGCTGCAGGCAGACAATGCGCAGCCAGACGCGCACTATCCAGTGATGCTGGTGCTGCCTCGCCCGCCTGCACCATGGCCGCGCTTCAAGCGCGCCATGTCGACCGTGGCGCCCTCCGCCGGCAGCAGGAGCCGCAGGACTGCCGTCACGATGCGGCTCGCAGTGTGGCGCCGCCGGCCAGGAGGTGCAGCTGGCGCCCAGCTTTAAGGGTTCCGGGCTTCATCTCCAGGATCTTGGTGCATGTGACCGAGGTGTCAGACTGCAGGCTCTTGACAGGGACACGTGGCATGCGCTCTGACGCCCTCCTGTCCGTTGGTTTGAATGCAGGCGTGCTGTGTGTGGAGGAGCTGGACCTGGCGCTGGCCCCGCTCGCGCTGGCTGTGGAGCAGGAGCATGCAGCACACCTCGTGGGCTTTGTGCACTCCGCAGCAGAGCCCTTCAGCGGCTCACGGCCAGGTGCAGCCCGGCAGGAGGTCCTCGCTGAGTTGGTTGGCATAGCTGGGCGCCACTGCCACGACTGGTCAGCGGTCTCAACGACCGGCGCATTGTTCGAAACATCGTAGCGGCAGCAACGAGCTGCCCAGATTGCATGTGCAGCGCAGGTCTGATGTGCAAGCCATCCAAGCCGAAGGCAAACCCTGAAATGCGCTGCCTCCAGGTGAGGGGCGGGCGGAGCACGAGCCGGCACTGGAGGGTTTAAGCGGCGGCGCCTCCCGTGCCTCCGCCGCGCAGCAGAAGGTGTACATCGAGCACGCGGTGCTGTCGTCCATCGACGCCAGCCTGTCGTTCGTGCCTGCGCCCTGGACCGCTCCACGCTCCGCGGGTCCGCTCCACCCCGCCTACCCAGCACGACATGTCTTTGCAGCACCTGCCCGTTCCATATGCTCCAACAAGAGGCTTGGCAGGGGCACATCTGCCACAATAAGCTGCGCTCAGCACGAGGCTGGCGAGCTGTCCTTGTGCAGCGCGGCGCGCCATTGCAGGCGGGGTGATCATGGACGGACGGCCCCGTTCCCGGAGGCTGGCGCAGGGGCTGGATGTCAGAATCTCAGCTCGTAAGGGGCCCGCTGGCCTCCAACGACCTGCATGTCACCTTGACCAGGCTCAAGTGCATGTCTGGGTGCGCAGGCGGGGGGCCGCTGGCGCGGATGCTGGGGCTGGCGCAGGTGGAGGGGGGGCGGGTGCGGCTGGCGGCGCTGGTGCTGCGGCACCCGCTGCTGGGCGGCGCCGCGCTGCAGCAGCTGGTCAGCCGCCACTACACCCGCGCCGCCCTGCCCCAGCTCTTCAAGCTGGCCGCCTCCGCCGACGTGTTCGGTGCGGAGCCCTGCTTCCTGCTTGGACTTTTCTGCACTCTGGGAGCAGTGACACTACAGGGCTGCAGGTGGTCTGCTCGACCTGCGCCCAGTCAGACATGCATTCCGGCTTGTCAGCTGGACTGCAGTGGTGACGCTGGTGCCATGGTGCAGGCGACCCGCGGCGGCTGCTGCACCACCTGGGCCTCGGCGTGTGGTCCTTCCTGGCAGAGCCGGCCGCAGGACTCCTGCGCACAACCCGTGGCGGTGGCATCCGTCGCCTGCCAGAAGTGTGTGAAGGCGGACGCCACCACTGTTGCAGCATCACAGCAAGAGATTGCAGGCTTTCCCAGAGCATTGTTTGCGAGAGTGGCAACTAATGTGCCACCATGCCCCCCGTTGGCTGCAGGGGGTGCTGGCGGGCACATCAGCGCTGATCAGCAACACTGTGTTTGGCTTCGCCAACGCTTCGGCGAAGATGCTGTCGTCGGCAAGGCAGAGCCTCCTGGTGGCTGGTCTTGATCAGCCTCAGCCGCACGCGCCGCCTGGTAGGCGCTGCTTGTTTATCTGCCCAGCTGTGATTCCAAGGCTACAGCGTCACTTGATCATCTGCTTGCTTCAGTGACGGCATATCACAGGCATAGCACTTGAGTCGGTCTCCTCATCAATGTGGTGCGATGTGCAGCGGCTGGCGAGGCGACAGCTCTTGAGCGGCGGCTCACAGTGCCGGCGGATGCGGGGCGGGCTGGCTTCATGGGCGCGCTGCTGAACGGGGTCGCTGGCCTGCTGTCGGAGCCCATCAGGTGGCCCATCTTCGGACACATTCACATGGTCCGGTGCAAGCCTGTGTCGTTGTCTCTCGGCTCGGGCCATAAACTTGACACGGTGCCTGCGGTGCACGGCATGAACGCCGCCGCATGGTGCATGTGGCGCCAGGGGCGTGAGCGAGGGCGGTGCTGGGGGACTGGCGAGGGGGGCGGTGCGCGGTGCGACGGGCGCCCTGGTGCGCCCCCTGGCCGCCGCGCTGGAGTCCTCCGCCACCTTCGCCGACAACATCCGCAAGGCCGTCGGCGGCAGCGGCGGCCACGCGATCAGGTGCACAGACTCCTGCTGATCTCGGCCCGAACCCATCGTAGCCTCGGCGATGCACACCGCTCAAGTCGGCGTGTTGGCAGACGCTGACTGCAGTGCTGCTCAGCTCAACTCAGCAGTGCTGTCAGGGACACTCCAAGGCACGGGATTGCTTGACCCAAAACCACCACCCCGGGTCTGCACGCTTTTGCAACGTGTCATATGCGCCGCAGGCGACGCCCGCCGCGGTGGGTGGACCCTGTGCGGGCGCTGCAGGCGTACAGCTGGCGCCAGGCGGCTGGGCGGCTGCTGCTGCGGCGCCTGCGGGGCGGGGTGTACGAGTCCGAGGGCTTCCTGGGCTGCGTGCCGCTGGCGCCGCCCAACAGCTTCATCGTGGCCACCTGCCAGTGGGCGCTGCTCGGTTGCAGTAGAGTGGCTCGTGCCACAGTCTGACATGCCGCACACAAGCTGGGCCCTGTGCACCCAGTGTTCACGGGACTGCAACGACAGCAATCTATCCAAGTGCTTCTGACGTGAATGGGCCCATCAACCTGCAGGCATGTGCTGCACATGTCCGGCGACGAGGGCCAGGAAGCGCCCGTGCTGCACTGGGCGTCGGCAGCAGAGGACCTGGTGCACCTTCGCCGTGAGGGAAGCCACGTGCAGCTGCTGGCAATGGCGCCGCCCGCCGACATCACACGGGCGCACAGGTCGCCGTTCAGCGCCGCCGCCGCTGCCGCCGGCGGCTTGGCTGCAGCGGCATCTGTGGTGTCGGTGCAGGCCGCGCCCGGGCGCGGCGACGCCGCTGCGGTGGCACCTTTCTTCTCTGCTGTACTACAGGCAAGCTTGCTGTGCCTTGCAGCATGACGGTATTGACGGGTTAGCATTGTTGCCAGATCTGGTGCACAGAGGAGTCCACATGCGAGTGCTGTCCCCGCCGTGCTGCAGTGTGCCGATGAGCAGGACGCGGCGGCATTGCAGGCGCTGCTGCAGAGCGTCCGGCAGCAGGCGGTGCCCCGGAGGACATACGTCGGGCATGGCCTGCTCGTGCAGACAGCATACGGCTGCTGATAAATGCCAGCTGCTGAGCTAGCGCGGTGGAGGGGACAGCACCCTCACTGGCACCGAGGTGTCCGCCACATAATTCATTCAGGAAACAATTGTAGAAGCAGGCTATGCATTCATCAGGTGTCAGGTGGCAAAGTGATTGTATTGGTTGCAGTAGTTCAGGTTGCGTGTGTCGTGTACATGTGTGCGTGTCAACTGCAAGGTATAGTCTTGTTGCTCGTAGAGGTGTCTCAAGTGTCTCAGATCTCGAGTTCATGTACTGATCACACTATCGGAGTGCTATCGTAAACTGCCATAGGCAATCTAGTCATGTGCAGAACAAACCAAAACAAACAAATTCCAGGGTGGCAGTGTTTTTGTCACGGTTCCTCAGGGTCCGATGCTCCCGTAGTGCTGCGCACTATCACGCCTTTCGCTTCAAAAAGATCCTGGCAAAGAAGCGCTTTTTCGGCACCGGCGCCTTGCCATCCACCACGCACTGGATGGGCTGCACGTACAGCTTCGTGTACTTGGAGAGGCGCGGGTTGATGATGAGGGACTGGGCAAAGGCAGGGATTTTCTCCTGCGATGCACAAGGGCATGACGACATGAGGATTGCCAACAGTAGCATGCTGGGTCTCATACCTTTCAGTCAGGAATGATAGGTGGAACAGAATTGCTCAGGATAGCATCGACAACCGGGTTGGCGATGGTGTATCAGCGTTCTGCAGGGAACAGCATGTAAGGAATGCGGAGTGGCAGCAAGGCATCAGGGAATAAGTGCGCACCCGCTTCATGAAGGCGCGTCGCTCCTCGTCTGGCATGAAAGCCAGCATGGATGGCAGCTCATATGGCCCCATCTGCTTCACCATCTTCATGGTGGTCTGTGCCAGCCAAAGCATGGTCTATTGGCAATGCGCAGGGTCAAGCACGTGTGTGTACCACAGCGGTAGTACAACACGCGGGTGAAGTGTGGGTCGCCTCACCGCCTGGTACTCCTTGAATGTGAAGGTGGACCGCAGCAGGGGCACCATGTCCTCCTCCTCCTTGAAGTGCTCCCGCAGCGTGGCCTCGTGCGTCCTGAGCTTGCCCTGCAAGCGCGATAGCCAGCAGGGTCAACGTGTGCTGTGACCCATCACTGATGGATGATGTGGGGTTGTGGCATCAACGAAGACATGCGCAGGAGTCGGTGCCAGTTGGCGGGCCGCTGCACCTGGACGGAAGTGACGGTCTTCAGGTTGTCCTCGACGGGCGACTGGTGCGACAGCTCCGCCAGCAGGCTGGTCAGCTCCTCCTGATTGTGCATGAGGGTCTGCATGCAAAAGTGCCAGCAAGCATGTTTAACTCAGCCGGTGCAGCATGACAGTAGCAAGCGGCAACTGGGGCCTGACGCCCCCGCGCACACGTCAGGTACGGCTGTGTACACCGCATCGCGGGCATGGACTGATCACTCACACCATGCGCCTACTACATCAGGGTGCAGCTGGCACCTTGTGGTCGTCGGCCACGCGCTGCGGCATGTCCATCCTGGTGGCCATCCAGGGGAAGAAGTACTCCTCCTCGTGCTCGTGGTGCTTGTGCAGGTTCTCGCCGAAGCGCAGCCAGAAGGTGCCGAGCCCCGCGGTCTGCCACGCCGCCAGGTTGCCGCCGCCCTCCAGCTGCGCCGCCACCACCTTGAGCGCACTGGCCATGACCTCCATGTCCTTGAGCAGCGCCCGGTGAATCAGGAACCAGCCTGCGAGCAGCACACATGCGGGCGTATCCGCTGCTGCTCCCGTTGACGATGATGCGATGACAGCACGACGGGTTGGCACTCGGCCTTCGCGTCTGGGGCGGCTATGAGGCCGAAGCATGATCCGACTGGGCCAACACGGACACTTTCCGCTTTTGAATCCACAGCAAGCCTGCTGTACAGGCAATGGGTCGCGGACGGGGTTGCAGTCATCGAACGCGTTGGTGACAAACGTGACAGGTTGGCACGAACGGCCGGAAACTGCGGCACCTGGAACCTCGAGCAAGCGAGACCCACAGCAAACAACAAAGTCATAGAAGCGCCTTGAGCAATGTGGCCTGGCAGTGACGGGCATGCTAGTCAAGAATATTCTCCGTTCGGGCCTATGCGATTGGGACAAGCACGCGAGGTCAACAGTTCACGGCAGTGAGGATCCACTGCACCCACCGTCGTGCTCGAAAACATGCGGGTACGTAGACTGGTGGTCCTGGGCTCCAGCCGCGGGGCCGCTGGCTGCCACCATCCTGCCTCGCCTTCGACAAGCTGCAATGAAATCTCCGCGATCAAGCCCGTCGCGGACTGCGCCAACCGTGATCGGCAGGCAGAGCTTACCGAGAGAAGCACGAGAGGTGTCAGACGTGCTCTTGCTCAAGGTCAACTGGAATGCTGGTGCGAAAGTGCGATGTGACTGTCTCGGTGGAGCAAGGTGGTCCCTGTCACCCCACTAGCCTGCTCATCGTGTGAGTCACGTGGGCTGTGGTGTGTGCATGGGACCATTGCATGAGCGCGTTGTGTTCATGATTATGGTCACCAGATTGGGCCGGAGAATCGTGTTACGGCAAGCATTGGGTAGGTTGCTGCTACATAATACATGATACAGCCTGTCAACAGGGCGGCACAAGAGTTCAGCAGGGAAACCAGGGCAGGTAAAAACCACAACAACACAAATATCACTCTGATGTTGCTCGGTACAGTCAATGCGGCAGCAGCAGCAGGGCTCTTGCAGACGCTCAGCGGTCTGCATGTATAGGCGCCTCGGCCGCGGCTGCCCCAGCGCTCATGTCCACATCGGCTGCTGCACTCTTGCCAGGGGGTTCATCAGCCAGCTGCAGATCTGCTGCACCTGCTGCTGCTCCTGCCGCTGCTGCGTCTGCATCAGCGGCAACTACATGCTCAGCTACATCTTGCATGGCAGCATCGTTGGCAGGGCCGCCCGCCTCAGTTTCTGCTGCAGAATCGGTAGCAGAAGTGGCGCCTGGTCTGCTGTGTGCCGGAGCTGCTGCAGATACATCTGGCCGCACGCTTGGTAGCCTCGCTGCGCTGGGCTCCTCGCTTGCTGCAGCTGCTGTGACCGCCTCGCCGGCAGGAACCGCATCTGCCGGTTCTGGCAGCGCTGCCACATCGTCGTCGGCCTCCATGGGTGTCGCGGCGTCCACACCGCCTCCCAGTGCCTGGAGGCCACCCTGCTGCGACTCTGCCATCAGGTCATCAGCAGACGGCTGTCCCGTCTCCGCCCCGGGAGCGCCCTGGCTGGGGGCTGCGCCGCCGGGCTGCGGCAGCACTGCCGCTGGTGCACAGCTGGCGCCTGCTGAGTCAGCTGCTGACTGGGTGGCTGTTTCAGCTCCTGTTTCAGCTGGAGTGCCCGAGGCTGTGGCATGGTGGGCGACGCCGTTCTGTGCCGGCGCAGGCTGCTCGCCGCCTGACGTGGCTGCCGCTGCCTTTGCTGCTGCCCCGGGCACGTCACCCGGGCCAAGACCCTGTATGATCTTGGCCCAGACTGAGGGCGAGGCGTCCTGCTGCTGTGGCTGCTGCTGAGCTGCGTCTGCTGCTGCTTGAATGCCATTTGGCGCTGCTATGCCATTCGCAGCAGAAGGTGCATCCGCTGCTGCTGAGACAGGGGCTTGCGGCTGCGTGATGTGCTGCGGCAGCACAAACTCGGTGGGCTGCGCGCAACTGACCGCAACCTGCGCCGGCGGCTCTGGGAAGGGTGCAAGCTTCCGCAGGCGCGGCGGCTTTCGACCCTGCAGAACCCACATCTGGCTTTGAAGCGTGTTCCCTCTGCACCTTGTTTGCAAGGACAACACATCCACAAGATGTGCCAAGCGCTGGTGCGGCTGGCACACAGACAGGCGTGCAGCAGGAGGACACCTTCCAGTCGTGGTAGTTGGATTTTCGGGGCCGCTTGTGTGAGAAGGGGTCCTCCTCGATATAGTCCCCCGCATCCTCTGCAGCCAGGCACCCATTTGATGACTTGGAGGAAGAGAGCGATGTTGGCCCGTACTTCTGCGCTGCCATCGGGACACAACCATGCAAATACCCGGTGTCAGGCAGGCCAGTGTGTCCGCCGTGCAAGTGTGGGGCTTGCCCGGCAGTGGGTCACGGACGCACCGTACAGCAGCTTGCGCGGCTTGTGGCGGCGACCAACGCCCAGCGCCTCTTCCCCGCCTGACGACCCCGCTGCACCGTTGACTGCAGCAGCGGAGCCGTTGGCTGCCTCGCCATCGCCTGCATGGGCGTCTGAGGCTGCCACATCGGCTGCTGGCGGCACCGCCACGGCTGCGGCGGGCTGCCGGGGCAGCGGCGGCTTGCGGCGCACGTACTTCCGCTTTGCTGGCGGCGCCTGCGAGCACACAGGCATCAGACTGGGCACACACGAAGCACGTCTGCATCCTGCTCTCCATTGTGTCAAGCGCAGCCTCTGTAAACACACATCAAGGGTTTAGGGTTTAGGCCATGCCACTGCCAGACTGGACAGGCAGGGTGGCGGGTGCGCACCTGCGGCAGCTCATCGTAGGCGACGTACTCCAGGGCGGTGGCCAGCTGCATGCCGGCCGGCGGCATGGGGCCCCCCGCCGCGAAGGCCGGCATGGGCGCCACCAGGCCGTCCCGCTGCGGCGCCGCCATCGGCCCAATCTTGGCCACCGGCGGCCGCAGCGCCTATGCAGCAGAAGTTGCACGCAGTTAAGGTTTGCTAAGAAACGACTTCTAGCGAGTGCAAGCGGTACCGCCTTTGCACATACTTCAACCTCAATTCCTTCTGTGAGCTCACAGCACCAAGTGGGTTCAAGCACCTTCCACATGGCATGCCGCTTGAGGGCAAAAGCGATTGCCTCCCGCGCGCCGCCCACCAGCCTCACCGCCGTGGCAATCATCGCCTCCAGCTCCTCTGCAGCGGGAGAGCACCACAATGTCAGCTGCACACACCCACAAGTCCTACATGCCCTGCTGCCCCGAATGCTCGACCTTGAGGATGTGGAGGCAGCTGCAGCGCACGAGGCGCCTGCCGACAGGCGCTGCGTCCCGGTGTTGCACGGCGGCGCACCCGGGGTGTGGCGGAACAGCAGGCGGAGGAGGAGCGGGGGGCCGGGCAGCGAGGCGGCGTGCTCGGGGCAGGCGGCGCGGCCGGGGGCGAGGGGCGTGACCACCGCCGACAGCCACAGGTCCGTCTTGCACACCTCGCAGTCCACCTCCGTGGTGTCCGTGTGGCAGCCGTCGCCGCCGAGTGCGCCTGCACCCGGTTAAGCAGTTGGTGACAGCAGCCCAATGCCTGTGCTTACTGTGGCTCAAGAGCAAGGTGCGTTGTATGTGCCAACAGCCATAAGGATCCTGCACTTGACACGCTTCTGACCCCCCACGAAGATGCAGCCGCTGTGCGCCGGACAGAGGCTTCCACTTCGGGAAGAATGTAGAGATTACAGCTGAGTCCAGATGCACCTGGTGGGCCGGTCATGCGGACTTGCAGCAGGGGCCCCGCCTGGCTGCCCGCTTTGATGCGCCGCCGCTCCTCCGCTGCACGAATCGTCAGCTCGCCCGCCG
This sequence comes from Diplosphaera chodatii, assembly GCA_032358165.1. Classification (NCBI taxonomy): domain Eukaryota; kingdom Viridiplantae; phylum Chlorophyta; class Trebouxiophyceae; order Prasiolales; family Stichococcaceae; genus Diplosphaera; species Diplosphaera chodatii. The sequence continues at coordinate 1,379,595 of JAALGY010000021.1, forward strand.
CCAGCCGGATGCCCTGCAAATTGCAAGGCCATGGTCTCAAGAGCAGGTGCTTGGGTATCCCGCACTCGTGGCCTGGCATAGTCAGTGCCTTTGATGGACCACCCTGCACAGGCATATGAAGCAAGGCAGGTGTCCACAGGAGTGCATACTGATGACGGTCCCTGACCTCTGCTGGAGCGTCCGCAGTGGACACCGGGTCCAGCTGCCCCAGCAGCCCGCCAACAAGCGAGTCGCCACTGCCGTCCGAGGCGGCCCACCGCTGCGTGGGGTCCTCGCGCCGGGGCCGCCGCGCGCGCCCCTCTGCCGCCGCGTCAGACGAGTCACCGCCCGCTGTTGGTGCTGCTGCCGCCGCGTCAGCCGCCATTGCACCGGCGTCTGCTGTCGTGATGGCTGGCTGCGCCGCCGCAGCATCGAGCAGCTGCCTGGCTGGCGTGTTCTGCTGGGCTGAGGGGGCATCAGCCGGCTGCTCGGCTGCCGACGCCTCTGCTGTTGGCGGTTCTGGCGGCTGCTGTGCTGTTGCTTCGGCTGGCTGCACTGCTGGTGCAGTCTGCTGCGCTGACGGCCCGAGCTCATCAGCAGCAGCTGCAGTCTCTGTTGACGTAGTGGCTGCTGGGGCAGGCTGGGGCTCTGCGCCTGCAGCAGCTGCAGCTGCGTCACAGTCAATGAGCTGCGCTGCCTCTTCAGCTGCAGCGGCTGACGTGCTGGGAGCTGGCATGCTTGCTGGTGCGGCAGAGGGAGCTGATACTGCTGCTTCTGGTGCAACAGCAGCCTCTGCAGGGCTGGCAGCAGCCGCCTGTACAACTACTGGTTGGCTGTCCACCCCGCCGCATGCGTCCACGGCCTGTGAGCAGCCCAGGCCTTGTACATTATCATCCACGACGGCGACATCTGTATGTATGCTTTGCTCTGCAGAACAAGGAGAGCTGGGAGTTGATAGGTCACATGGCTGCGAGGGCAATCTACAGATGAACGGACCTGCAGCTCTGCCTCACTGAAGGGCACGCCAGCAGCAGCGACGCTGTCAGGCGGCAATGGCGCTGCCGCCAAGTCCTCGCCACGGGCCCTGGCTGCCTCGGCAGCCGCCGGTGCGGAGGTGACCAGCGTCACCTGTTGCAAAGTGAGGACTCGGTTATCGCCCCACCTATGTGGTCCCTACATGCTTTGTGACCCAGCAGGGCAAGTCAGGCCATCAGGGCAATTCTCAGCAAGGAGTGTCTCTGTGTCAGATACAACAGGGTGCGCACCAGCAGCGCGTCATGGGAGAGGGTGAGCGGCTTGATGTCGCCGCGGTACTTCTGGGCGCGGTCGGTGCCGTATGGCAGCCAGTCCGGCGGCCCAAAGTTCACCGCCTCCGCGCAGTTGAAGCCTGCAAGACACAGGAAGAGCCTAGTGAGTGTGAACATGGATTGTGCACAACTAGCAAGACCCTGGCTGTGGCATGTGCCTCGTGTGCAAAGAGTATCCTGACCATCCACCATGAGCGCACCCGTGTTGAAGCCGGAGTGGAAGGCATTTGGGAAGGTGACCACAAAGGAGCCCTCCTCGTGAACAAGGCGGTACACGGGCACCCCGCGCGCCGCCAGCTGCTTCGGGCTCACCATCGTCACCTGCAGCACAGGCACGCCCCTCGGTTCTGGCGGTCGCCGGCCTGCGCATGCCGAGGCGGCAACACGGCTGGTAGCATGCCAGGAAGACATGCATGCTGACCCCCGCACGCACTGTGGTTACACCTGCAATCACGATTGATCATGGTTGGCGTGGGAAGCCCTCACCAGCTGGTATATGAGGTTGGGCGCGGCATCAAAGAGGTGCGGCAGCGCGTCCGCCATCGCCTCCTCCAGGGCCTCTGAAGCATGCGCCGGCACACCATACCACACCTGACACGGCATGGTAGAGATGTGGTTGTCAAGAAAAGTGCCAGCTGAACATTGGCTCCTGCTATTTGTGCAGTCGTAAAAATGTATGTTTGTCATAGGATGCTGCAGCAGGTGGTCACCTTGGGAGCCCCCAGGTGGTGGTAGTTGACGGAGTATAGCGCATGGTCCTCTATGTGCCAGCAGAAAGCCGACAGCACGCTGCCCACATACAGCCACGGCACCTGCGCCCGCACACCACACTGATGCTGCGAGTCCCGACAGTCCTGCAGACGTTGCCACAGTGCACACAGGCGTTCTGATACAAAGCCAGATGTACTGGAGCCAATCCCCAGGGTACAGTCACAGCGGGAGCTGCTGTAACAGCAAGAAACTTCACGGGCACCCTACTGCAGAGCACCTGGACGCCTGTGATGAGCTCATTGCCAGCGAGGTAGCGCAGCGTGCTGCCGCGGTTGCGCGGCAGGTTGTTAATGTTCCAGGGGTGCGTGGCGTAGTCGCCGTCTGAGTTTGCCTCGTCTTGCTTACTGCTGGCCGCGCCACCTGCAACCCCAGGCAAACTGGCATCAGCACGGTGTGACCAGAAGTTCTGTGGTATCTTGAGTAGGCTGACATGCATGATAACATGCGTCTAACTCGCTGTTTGACAACCTTGTTTGCGTGTCAAATCTCATCAGAGGTGCAACAGCGTCTACCTGCTGGGGTGCTGGCGCCGGCAGCCATGGCGATGCCGCTGCCAATCTCCTGCTGCTTTTCCTTCAGCAGCGCGGCGCGAGCCTCGGCTGCCGGCACCAGCGTTTTGCGGGCCAGCTCCCTGGCGTGCGACTCCTGCAGGGCGCATGGCGCAAGGTCAGAGTTTCGAGCATTGCAAGGTGGGTCCGACTGTGTGCTGACAGATGGCAACCAAGCAAGGGGGTCTGGACCCGCATGCAGAGACACGAGATGGTGGAAAAGACATGGTACATCCATGGTAGAACGAAGCACTGACAACACTCCAACTATGCAAAGATGTGCCTTCCAACAGTGTAGCACCTGCCCCGCCAGGTGCTCCCGCAGAAGTGCTGCACGGAACGGCGGAAGCGGGAAGCCGCTGCCATGGTGCCCGCTGTCCAGGTCCTGGGGACCATGTACACTGGGTGTTGAGCCGAATCACAGGGACTACGTGGCTGCAGTGAGCTGTATGGCTCATGCTGAACTCTATGCCAGCATCTTTTGCACGACCATCTTGAGGCAGTGGTTTGGTAAGTGCTACCGACCAGCCAGAAAATGTGTAGCAGGACTGGCGAACTGACTCATGTGCAGTGTGGACCAGGGATGTGAGAGTGCGGGGTGCTGGCACCTGGCCATACAGCGACTCATACACATCGTCGGGCGTCTCCACGATGCGCCAGAACTCGGCCTCGATGTCGGCCACGCTGGGCTCTGGGCCGCTGTAGGTGTGCACCTTGCGCCGCTTGGGCGTCTGCTTGCAGTGCAGATCTTCCGGCTTTGGCTGCAGCAACAGCTGCATGGGTGAGTTCACCGACCGGCTCTACTGGCACATCGTCAACAAAAACTCAGTTGCAGTCGCAAACATGAACATTCAGCTGGTTGGTTTGGCTACAGGTTTTGGCAAGCGGTACCTTGGGCGGCGGATCTGAGAAGTGCATTGCCTTCGCCCAATCAGCATACGCTGCAAAGGACCGCAGTGTATGCCTTTTCTCCTGTAGGACAGGAATAATCTGCTTGTGAGATCCACAGATGCTCATGCTCCGCAGCTCAGCCCTACGAAAAGGATCAGCTGCGGACAGCGACTGATGGTGACACATCAGCCTCAGCGGCTCACCATGGTGACAAAGCCAAATTCGTCATCAGCCTCGCCCTCCTTGTGTGTGGTGGCACCATACCCACGCCTGCAAACCAAGCGGCCATAAACATACGACGGTGTCCATAGGTGGCAGCGTTTACAAAATCCAACTTGTGACTCTGTGTCAGCTTTGCCGCCAACATCGGGAAATGCAAAACAGGACCACCCAAACTATGCGTCAGGTAAGTGGGGTCACCGGGTGGCGCGCCGCTCCGCTGGCTTGTTGGCGGCCCGCATGCACAGGTGGCTGGTCAGCTGCTTGCGGATGGCGAACTTGAAGCTGTCTGCCGACTGGCCATTGGTGCCGCGCTCTAGCGCAAAGGGCGGCCGGAACGATGGCGGCGGCACGATGCACACAATCCCACACCGCTCCCCCTGGTGGAGCACCAGCAAACGAGGGGCTTTGCAGCTGTGCATCTCCACTCTCTGGTAGTATCCAGTAGCACAAGGCAGAGAGAGCAGCTGCAAGCACCGATCACAGACCCAGCAGGAGGCGCTACCCATACCTCAGGTCTGCAGCTGTTGATGTAGGCCAGCGGGTCCTTGAACTCCTCCTCTGTGGGGTGGAACACCGGTGCTGGCTGGATGCCCTGCAGCGTGTCACACCAAATGTGGGCAACAGCGGCGACGATGGTGCATCTGCTCATCACAACGCCGTTGTGACCATGCAGCACGCCGGCTTGCCAACGCAGCCAGCTCACGTCCTGTGGGCGGCCCTGCTGTGGCTTCCAGCGCTGCTTGGGCCGCGAGAAGATGGGCCGCTCACGGCACACGGTGCACCCGTTCTTGGCGTAGCGGCACTTGCTGCAGCCAAACAGGTCGTCCGTTTCTGGCGGCGGGGGCGGCGGCAGCGCCACTGGCAACAGATCGTCCTCGTCAAACAGGTCGTCGTCATCGAGGTCCGACTCGCCATGGCCCGCAAACCGCCGGCGGCGGTACTTGCGGCGCTTGCGCTTCTCTGGCTGTGCTGGCGCCACAGCAGCTGCGCCGGGGGCAGGTTCAGCAGCTGCTGTGGAGGCTGCACCGATGCTGCAGGGTGGCATTGTCACGGGCAGCATCCCTGCAGCCGGAGCTGGCAGCTGGCTGGCAGCAGCTGCCTGCAGTGGCCGCTGCAGCACAATCGGCATGGGGTACAGCTTCGGCGGTGGCAGCGGCTGGCCCTGCTGTGGCGGCAGAGCATGTGTCGCACCATTCGGCAGCACTGGCAGTGCTGCAGGCGGCCCTGCAGAGGCGGGTGGAACCACGACTGCTGCCTGCACCGCTGCCGGCTGACCGTCCATTGGTGGCGACTGTGACACGCTGATTGCCTGCGGCACAGCTGGGGGCAGGGCCTCGGATTTAGATCCAGCCTTGGGCTGTACAGGCGGCTGCGCCACAACCGCCGTAGCTTGTGGATGTGGCACTGGCAACAGTGCAGCTGGTGGCTGGACGGCGGCTGGCGGCTCCGCCACAGGTTGCGCGGCAGGCTGCGGCTGCGGCTGCGGCTGATGCTGAGGTTTGGCTGCCATCTGGCCCTGCTGCAATGCTTCTGGCAGTGCACTTGGACCCGCAGACGGTACCACTGCAGCGGGCAGCATGGCGACAGGCGCCTGCGCTGAACTGGGAGATGAGGCGGGTGGCGCAGCGCCCAGCACATCAGCTGCAGACTCGTCCACACCGCCTGCTTGTGTGACTTGCTGCGGCGTGAGGCGCGTGATGACGTGTCCTGAAGGCACTGCCTGCGCTGGCTGCCCGGAGCCCGCTGGCCTGTCGCCCTCGGCCACTGGCGCCCGCTTCGCCTGCAGCCTTGCGCTGCGTCCCTGCAACAGCGATAGCGCAGCGTTTCAACATCAAGGAAGGCTGGAGGCGGCAGTGGAATCTCAGGCAGCAGCCTGCCAAGATGCCTGCATCGCTTACATTTGCCTGAGGGTCCTCGACCGACTTCCGCTTGGCAGCACGCCGGAAGTCGGCCTGGTACCCTAGATCCTCCTCCTCCTCCGACGCCTGTGTGTAATGAAGACGCCCATGCTAGATGCTGGAGACGGTGATGTGGCCAGCAGCATGCGTTCCTCAGGCAGGTAGTGCGTCATGACACTAGCAAAACCAGTTGCATGCACAGCAACGAGGTGACAGAAGCTTCGGAGTTCACCTCCTCATTGTCAACCTCTGCGTTGATGACCTTCGCCAGAAACCCAGCTGCGGCAACGGCACTGGCTCTGCTGGGGCGTGCTCGCTGCGGGCCTGCAGCTGACTGCAGTGCCTGTGGGTCCGCTTTGGGGCGGCGGCCACGCCCAGGCTTTGCCCGTGACGCCTTGGGCTGCGGGGCTGCTGGCTGCAGCTGTCGCTTTGCTGCCCTGCCCCTGCCGGCTGGCTTATGGGACTCTGCCGGCTCCACAGCTTTGAGTCTTGCGCCACGGCTTGACCTGCGGGCGGGCTCGTTGGACTCTTCAGATGGCGTGCTCGGCTGCGGAGGAACCGCACCCGCCAGCGGCGACCCTTCTGATGCGCCTTGCTTGCGCGGCTGTCCTGCTGGCTGCTCGACGACCGCATCTGTGTCCTTTCCTGCTGTTAGCGCCGCCTGTGAGGCTCCAGACTCCTTGGACGCTGTAAGCAGCGGCCCTTGCTGTCCAGTCCTGTCCACAGCAGGCTCCTGGCTGCCTGACAGCGCCATGTCTGACCGCGATGGCCTGGCCCCCGCGTGTCACGCAACGAGCGCCGCGCAGCGGATGATCTACGTCGGCTGCATTTCAGAAGCAGCTGCGGCGGTCGCCAACGACGCCCTGCGGTGACCAGGATGGCACTCAGGCACATGGGGATGGGCAAGGACTACATGCGAACGAGGAGCGGAGGCCAAGTTTCTGCACGTGCGGCTCAGACCATTCTATGACCCTAGCAAAGCATGACAAAACGTCCATACGCGAGGCAACAGACAGTCCATACATGCTGCACGGCACCCAGACTGATTCACCAACGTAGTGGCTTGGACCTCCAACCGCACGCGTCACCAACATCGCTTGCTTATCAAACCCAAGCGTGATTCCAGCACATGAGCATTGAGCTTAACAGCTTCGAACGCCACGGTGTCACAGGCTGAAATCACGGCCTATGACCCTGGCCTCGTCGTTAAATTGGAAAGGCCTCAGAGCAGACCATGCGCTGCACAGCGTTGTGCAAACTTGGTGCCTGCGCATCGAAGCTGCACACGGCTGCTTTCTGCGCGCTGCCGTGCCGGAGCCTGTGCGCCAGCAATCCAGGCGAGCCAAAGGCTTTCCCATTCCCGACCCCCTCCAATTTGCACTGTCTCCGACGCCATTCACGGGCCTGTGTGCCGTGCGGCTGCAAACCAATTTGCCTAGCCGCACCTGACGCTCAGTGGTTGGCCTAGAGTAGCACATCCCCTGCGAAGCCGCTTGCGGACCCCAGCCTTCTCGCTGAATCTGTCCCGGGTTATGGAGTGCAGATGCTACGCTGAAAACACAGGCCTGCAAGATGATAGCCCAGCGTATACTAAGATGCTGTTGTCATTGGTACAGTCAAGTGAGCAGGCAGCTGATCTCGCTGTGATAACCACAGGGCGAGGCCCGGCTCCACGCGGCCAGAGTAGGGTTCCACTATTTGGCTCAATACCACAGGCTTTTGGGTGGCATTTCCTTTCAAATCCAAATCCAAATCCACACAAGGGTGAAGGGTGCCTACTCAAACTGAAATCCAGAGGGCTCAAGGTCTGGCTGCACATGCATAGCGTCTGCCCTCGGATCCTACGTGTGATGTGATGTGCTTTGAGCTTCCTGGGATTGCGTGGCCAATCCGCGCTGACGTTGCATGGCAAGGTTCTGTGTACGCTGCGGATGCATGCACACTCATAGAGGATGTTGTAGTCTGTTCCATCGGAAGCCAGTTGAACGTGCTGATACAATTCGAATAATAACATATAGTAACATTCTCATACGCGTGCATCACCGCGATCAGACGAGCTGTGTGTCCGGAACACATAACCAGCAAGCCTGGTACACTTGGTACATGACAGCGGGCGCAATGCCACTGCCATGGCACCCAACAGCAGACCATTGACAGTACGGATATGGCCAGCAGGGGATGGCTGGTTCTGGCGGCGGTCTGCGCCATGGCCCTGATTGCAACCTTCAATATTGCGCAGCACCCGACCCTGTCACTGAGCGCCTTTCACGTTGACGGGCATGAGCTGCGGCAGCACCACCCTCGGCCGCGCCGTGTCAGAGGTGCTGCATCCATGCACACACCCTACCTATAGACCGAGACGCAGTAACCATGCCCTGTAGCCTCTGCGGGGCACCATCTTGATGTCATGTGTGCTATAATTGCCATGTCCATGAGCTTCATCACACAGACATGACAACCACCAGCTGTTCTATGTCTGACCGAAATGGTCTGTGTCGACAGGAAACCAGGCTGCGACAGATGGTGTCCAGCCGAAGCACGTGGCTGTTGGACCAGACATGGCGGCGGGAGTCAAGGACATGTTGACAGCGGCAGACCAGGTGGCGCAGGCTGGTGCAAGCGGCGAGTCGTCCGGAGCGTCAGCAACAGCATCCAATGCTGCAATCGTCGGCATCGACAAACCGCTCGGGGCCAACGGCCAGCAACAGACCAGCAGCGAGCTGGCAGCAGCTCCGCATGCAGTGGCAGAACCTGCAGCAGCGTCAGAGGCAGCCTCAGACCCAGCGCTCACTGGAATCAGTAAGCCGATTCAGACAGCCAGCGGTGAGGCAGAAGCTGCTTGGGCAGCAGGGGTTGGTCCAGGGCCTGCGGAAGCAAGTGTGAGTGTTGCGGATGGACACCAAGCAGCAGGCGGTCAGAATGCATCAGCTCCTGGACAGGAAGACATCATGCGGCAACAGCAGATGCTGTCGCAGCGTGTGTGCGGCTCCCCAGCCATTGATGGGTAGACCTCTGTACCCTCTTTCCCTATGGCTCTGCAAACAGCTGTCAACATGATGAGGAAGCAGAGGTAGCTCCTGCTGCGGATCGGTGCCAGCAATGCGACACTTGGCTCTCACGCCCTTCAGGTATGCACACGTGAAGCCAGAGTGTTTGTACGCCTCGCCGGCAGCAAAGTGGTGGCAGGCCTGGGAGGCTGGGGGCGGTCGCCGCGAGGAGCTGGTGGTCCACATTGAGCGGAACGCCGACTTCGATGGCCTGGCTGTTGCCTGGGGCATAGGCAACACAAAGGTGCTTTGTGTAGTGTATCAGACCGTGGAATGGTGTACCATCAAGGCAGAGCCACCAGGAACTACATCGTACAGAAGACACTCCCTGCTTGTTGGGTGTGCAAACGTGTTGCCCCCGAAGTTATGTTTCTGACGCCATGCAGGCAAGTGTGGAGGAGTGTGCAGAGGCCTGTCGGCAGCACAAAGCCAACCCCAGTGGAAGTGAGCCGGCCTCGTTCATGCTGCATGTGCCACAGTGCTTGTTCTGGTGCAGCCATAGCAGTAGCTCGGATGTGGCTGCCCCATCTGGGGCTTCATGTGGCCACTCCCATCCGCTGGTGCAGGCCAGTTCGAGCCGCTGCCATGCAATGCTTTTGCCTACTGCCCAGACGACGTTTGCTTCGAGCCTGATGCGCACAAGCACTCCAAGGTCAGCGGCAGCACTTCACTACTCTGCTATTTGTGTGTTCGCGACTGCGCTGCGTGTCCTCATCTGCCAGTGCAAGTGCTTGCACACAGCACCAGCTGCGACCTGCCACTGTGGGTGGTGTCGCAGGGAGACTGCTGGCTGAAGTTTACAGAGGGCCCAGCGTCACCAGAGGTGCAGCATGTGCCATGCAACTTGCAGACTCCCGTGAGCTGTTGATGATATCATCTACTCATGACATATCCAATCAAAAGACTCTCTTTAGCAGCAACAATCTCAGCATCGGGGTTGTTGTTCGGCAGGTCAACTTCAGAGGAGAGATACGGGCTGAGCAACGCGCTCGCCACCCCACGGCCCCGCAGCTGGTGCAGTGGCAATCAGGCGTACTTTTGCCCAGGGGTGTGCGATGCAGCAATGGCTCCTGGAGTCCGCGCTACGATTGGTAGCATCGAAGGCTATGCGCTTGGTTGGTTTTTTTACAGCACCTTTCATATATTCAGTGGTTGAATGCTCCGTGCACAGCACCTTTCATATCCTCTTGTTTCGTATTTCTGACGGCCACTGGTGTAGGTTGTTTGTCTGACTGTGTCCACATCTGCTGTACTGAATTGATTGCGACGCGCTGGAAAGGCATCGTGTCACCTGATGCAACCCTCAAAATGCACATTGTAAAGAAGGGTGCAGCATGAAGTTTATGGTTAGCTCATGCCCGACTCGACTTCAAAAGCCTCGATGATCTCGAAATGCATCTCAAGGCTGAGCTGCTCGCCGGCAAAGTACTTGCGGCTTGTGATTGGCAGGCCCTCCGCCGCGACCATGTCGGCAAAGCGCTGCGCCTCACGACCTGCCAATCAAACTCATGGAATGGTCATCTGGGCACGAAGTGTGTACTGGCTGGTGGTATGTGAGTACTTCTGTTGGCAACCTCATAGGCAGCTCAGCGTGCACAGCCACTGTGGTGGTGCACCTATCCAAGGTCGCGTCGGGGCATCCCACTGGCGGGGGGTGCCGTGCAGACAGATGCGGGGCTTGTTGCCGCCACTGGCCGCCAAGCCCTTGACAACCTGCGGATCTGCACGCCATAGCAACGTGTCCGACTCACGCCTTGAGCTGGGGTCCGGAATTGCAATCGCTTGGCGCGCTGCACCGAGTCACACCCGCGGCACAGCGGACTATCAGCCGGGCATCAGCAACGTTTATAATCACTATTTATTTTTGTTGAAAAAAATTCTGCAGAATGATTTGGTTAGTAAACAGCACACACTACCGCATCAGTGTGCCTGTGCGCACCCGTGTTGTAGGCGCCGCGACAGTTGAGGCCCACGTCCAGGTAGTGCACCTCGTCGATGGCGGCCATCAGCGCCCTGACGTCCGGCGCCGGGTCCAGCTGCAGCGGCCCGGCCGTGTGCTGCCGCCCTGCGGTGGCGCCGCCGCCGCTGCTGCATGCCTCTGCCCAGGCTGCCAGCTCAGCGAGCACCTGCACAACAGACCAAACCGTTGTTAGCAGCTTGGACACCAGCCACATGACTCAGCAGATGTGCTTGGACCCGCCGCTACTGAACACAAACAGAAATATGACAGCGGCATGCTCATGGTAATTTGCATGTCCTGAGCAGTGGCGACAGCAATTGGCTGAGCTGAGATGTGTTTGACGTCAGCAACATACGATCTGCACCTGATTCAGCACTGTGCCGCCTCTGCTAAAGCCGACAAGCTTGATAGGCAGGGTCTTCGCCCCAGCCTCTCTGCCTGCCGACAGTGCCGGAGCGCTGTGACTTGCTGCTGCATCCGCGTCAGCCTGCACATCGCTCGATGCCAATTGACTGGCAGCGCTGGTGCTAACGCTGCCACCGCCTCCATCGACAAGGGCACTGTTGCCTGCTGCAGGTGGCTGTGCAGCAGCTGGCGGGGCATCAAATAGTGGCACAGGCGGGCGGGCGGGCGGCGGAGCCCACAGCCCACCATCCTGGAGCAGCGACGCCAGCTGGCCAACCGCCTTCAGGCTCTGCACACCCACAAGAGTCCACCTGAGGCACAATTTGGTTCACTACAACCACTGTGGGTTTCGTACCATAGTCAGGAGCCTTACGTCCAAGCAGCTCCTGCAATCAACTCCACATGTGCTCTTCCAGGAAGTCATTGGCAACTTGAGGGCCGTATACAAATCACTGCATCATGGCAACCGGATATCTGGCAGCACCCTCACCCGGCCATCGTGGCCCAGGGGCTCCGCGCTTGCGGTCAGTCGCCCCAGAAAATGGTCAAAGCAGGCGAAGGCAGCCTCCAGCCGCGATGGCATCACCACTGCCACATTTGCGCCGGGGAACTTGGCTACCATGATTGCAGCTTGCCGCTTGGGATCCTGCATGCGAGGACTGGACCTTGCATACAGCCGTAAACACTGGCGTGCACCCTTGCTTCTGAGGCATCGCTCGACTTGCTCCCGCATGCAAGCTTCGTCTACTTCTGCCAAGGAGACACTCAAGTGAGTGCTGTCGAGTTGGGTCGTCTTTGGTTTGTGGCGGCAGCAAAGAGGGTGCCGCACACACCACAACAGGTGTTACCTGCAGCTCCAGCACGCGAGGCGATAGTCCCTTGGCCTCCAGCTGGTCGCCCACAAAGAACACGACGGTTGAAGTTGCATCCGCCGGCGCAGGCAGGCAGTATACCTTGTTAGTGCCCTGCACGCCACGTAGCACACGCAACTGTGCCTGCTGGCGTTGGGGCACCTGCGACTGCTGCTGCGGCTGCTGCCGCCCCTGTCTGTTGCTTGCGGCCATGGTGCTGGCTGCCATTCTGCTCGCTCTGCCAGCTACTGCAGGTCTCATCAGCTCCAGGCACTCAGCAAGCTGCAAGGCTGGGCGGCGGCTCACTGCTGCGAGCAGTGTGCATGCGCTTCTACCGGCAGTTCCAGCCGCAAACGTCCAGCATCCAGCGTCAGTGATGGTGCACAACGATCGGTGGCCGCGGCGCACGCGCAGCCGCCTCCGCGGCCTTGCGGACGGTGTATGCAACGTCCGTCTCCACGCTCAGCATGTGCTTCACCTGCGGGAGTGGGCATGCATCGCAAGTAGGCAGATGCATGTGTGCTGCCGCCGCAACATGAATACTGCTTCAAGCACCAGGTGTCTCGGATGCATGCCCTGCACATCTGACACTGTACGGGACCAAGCCGTCGTCCCGGACAGCCCAACGACAGTGTGATGCACGCACCTTGTCAATGGCGCCACGGAAAGACGACCGGTTGGGGATCTCCACGGTCTGGTCCCGGTATGACAGCCCAAGCGACTTGATGATGGCACGGTGCGACTCGCGGGTGCCCGCAAAGCTGCGCCTCAGGGTGACAAACAGCGTCTTGACCGGCTGCGCCATGCAGTGTGCCCAAGGATGGCGCCGCAGTCCCTGCAGCTTGTATCAGCAACACAGCTGCCGCGGTTCTGGAGTGCTGTCCAGTGTCGTGTGCTGCTTTTGCCGTTGCTTCAACACGAATCACAATTTCATCGGCGTGTGCATGCAGCTGCGATGCAAAGCCCTGCATTTGGTCAGCATCATGCAATCCTGCCTGCTGATCGTGACCTCGACATCTTGCCCTGCCCATGCTTCGCATTCATCTACAATCTCTAGATCAACAGTCAGGCACTAGCGAGCGACACAGCACCGCGTGTGTCACTATCAGCCGCTGAGCAGGTGAGATGATGTCAGCACTGCAAACACCCGGGGTGCAAGCCCAGTGCAGGCCGCCTTCAAGCCGCAAGCAGCAGTGCAGCAGCTTCAGGCCATTTTCACCTGCCCGATTGCGGCGTGCGATGGCGCCAGCGGGACCGCTGCTGCACAGCAGATTGGCGATGTTCGCCCCGGCTGCGCTCGGCGGTACGAGAACCAATTGCATGAGGACAAGCGCAGCATCAGCATGCGGACAAGGCTTTTGTTGACACAAAACGGTGACCGCTTCCTGCTGACGAAGGTGCCGACGACCCTAAGGAGGAGCCCAAGCTCACACGGGAAACTGAGCCTGACGAGTGCGCTGCTGCAGTCATGCGGCAGCGTGTCTGGTGTCGGCCTGATGATCGACTTGACTTCTGCACGATCGGTGGTGCCACTGATTTCGTAATATCTGCAGGTTTTGGCAGACGCCCTCCGAGGCAAAGGGCCAGAATCCCGCGAAGGACCCTCTCGCCATCATAGGTGCCCCATGAACCTGCCCCTGCATCTAGCGCCCTGAACGGTCATAGCATGTGTAGTGTCGTGCCAGCCCGACTCATAGCAAAAATACTTGTTTTGGCTCTGTAGGAGTGCTTAGCATCCTCTTCCCGGTGCAGCGCCCGCTACCTTGAATCCGACGTGCATATAACACATGACCAAACCATGTCATGACATCTTCGACATGGTTGTCGAGTGCAGTCAGCTCATACGATGCAATGTCTTGCGACGCTGACCTTTTAGCTTGGTTGCAGTTCATCATCTTGGGGATAGCCATTGCGACTGGCTATGTTGACGTCAGCAACTATCGGTGGGTGTGCAGCCGACAAGTGCTTGGCATCTTCAATAGTGCGGTTGCATCGCGCATGTCATGCATGCCATGTCCAGATCAACATGCCCAATAATGCGGCAGGTTATATAAGTATTCACCCTCACTGCATTGGCAGGTACGGCAGACATTGATGAAACAGCCAGCAATCATAGTGTGACATGCTGCGAGTCACTCACGCCCACCGAGGGGCAGGAGAACTGGGGCTTTCTAAAATCAGAGATGAACCTTAGAGCAGTTGACACTGAAAGATGCTGATGTCAGCAGCAGTTTACTGTTGTACAAACTGTCAGAACCTTCGACTGTCATCCTGGCCGCATGCTCAGAATGCGAAAGGATCTTCGTCTTCCTCGAAAGACATCATCCCTGTCTGTTTCATGTCCTGGCGGAAGAGGACAAAACGTCAGTGATGGTGCGCAGTATTGTTTAGTTGTGTGCCCTGGAAAACTGCAGAATGGCAGATTGGTAATGATGGAGTGCAGCGTGCGATTGCAAGGCTGACTGAGTCCTGCCCACCTTCAGCTCGTAGTCTGAAGGAAGCTCATAAAAATTATCTCGCGCTGCCTCTTCGTCTGGCCTGAGTAGTCTGAATGACCTACATCACAAAGTTGCTGCAAGTTTACGGCGCAATGTAGTATTTGTCACACAAATGCTGTTGGTGCTTGAGGCGCCTGCCACTGACACGAGCGTGCAACAGCCGCACTTGTTAATCAGGACCAGGTAGACCGTGAAGATGATTGGCACTTGCAGCTTGACCGGAAACAGGTTCAGCTGCCCATACTTCTGCATGAACTTGCCGACCTGCAGAACATCACGGTCATACACGTGCCGCATGTGCGCACGAGTCGTGCCTCCTTTGCAACGACAGCGAGACCTGCTGGCTGGGAGATCGCGGTTTTGAGCCGACGGTGCAGTCAGCAGCAGGCGCACCCGCTTCAGATACTTGTTGGCGTAGCCGATGACATCCATGATGGGCAGCAGCTGCTGCAGGGACAGCGGAAAATCCTGCGCCATCCAGCACCTCGCCTGCGACAGATGTCCTGCACTGGCTCAGACATGCAAATGCCGTGACGCAAACAGTCCAACCAGGAGACAGCGTCTATGACAGTAGCAAGAACAAGGCGAGGCTGCACATACCGTGATCTTCCTGCCGCCCTTCTTCTGCGCTACCGCCTCTGCCGCTGCTGCCGCCGCCTCGATCTCCTGCACAGCACCGCTGAAGTGGTAATGAGATGACAGCAAGCAGTGCTGAACAGCAGCTCCGCAGTGCCCACATGCGCCGCCCTTTTGTTGCTTGGCTTTCACAGGCATTGGCACCTCTTCTGTAGCGTCCTTGTCGAGTGCACCCAGACCATCCTTGCCAGCATTCATCCCATTCATGCTGAGGGGATCTGCAACAAGTGGCTCAGGTCACCCTTTGGTCGTCTCGATGTATGTGCACGTGATGATCTGCAGTTTGGGTGTTCCAGCAACCACGTCTCATCACACTACACCCATTGGATGATCTCTCACCAAGTGGTATGGACACGCTGCGGTCCTCTGCCATGCTGAGCTGCAAGTAATCCTCAAATGTTGCATCCTGCGGCACCACCTGAACGCCAGCAACACACGCTCCACATGAGCCAGCAGCGCAGAGCTTGCCTGTAATGCAGGAACTTCGTCAACACACACCGGCAGATGCAACACAAGCCTTGACCGCCGCACCATGGTTGCTTTGGCGGTAGTGACTGCCACCAGCTTGCCTGTTGCCTGATAGACCTGCATAGCCGCAGCATGTTCTCGTCAGTCCCTGTTCTCCAGACGTTGTCACCCACGACACATTGCTTGGTGCGGCACCGTGACGGTCTTCACTGTGATGCTCCGTTGTGACCTGTGTGCGCCAACCACCGATCTTCTCGGTCGACGGCCTGCCGAGGAGCGTTTTGACAGGTTTGAAGTGAAAGTCAGACATCCGCATCTTCGTCTTGCCAGGCCCCTCACTCATGAGCCCATGCACCTGCAACATCCACCGCCCAAGCCCACTGTCAGCTGGCTGTGTAGTGTGCAACATCGAGGCACACTGCATCGACGTGCACTGCACCCAGCACAACTATGTGCACCGCCTCAGGTGAAGTGTCTGCAAAGCTTGGCGATGTGCAGTACGCGAATATTCACGCAACCATCCCACCTCGGCCTTGCGATCCCGCTTGGCAGCCTTCCTCTCCTTTTGCATGTCCATGTAGGTGTGCTTGTCCCGATCCAGCAGCAGCACCCGTGCAGGTTGCTGACTGCCGTCGAACAGCAGGCTGAAGGCTGCGCAGGGTGACGCAGCCAGTGGAAATTCCGTGTATGGACGTGAGGTCGACTAGCCGCCCAACAACTCGACACCAGGGCACACTACAGGCAGGTGTTGATGACATCCCACAGCTGGCAAAGGGGAAGACGGCGCAGTCAGCCTTGCTTACTTCCACGCCTCCACTGGGGCAGCATGCCGGCTGACTCTTTGTCCACGCCCATCAGCGAGCCGTCCACCCGCACCCGCAGCCCGCGCTTCCACACCTACATGGTGCTGAGGCATGACACACTCAAATGCACGCAGACCTGCAGCGACTCTGCACTCTGCAGTCCACATCACTTGACCACGACGGAGGACACTGATTGGCGCCCAAGTGGCTTCCTGCCATTCCAGATGCTTGTGTGAATTGCCTGGTGCAGTACCTGGTATGTGTCGTGCGGGGCGTACTTGCGCAGCAAAAAGCCGAGGACTGGGCTGCCAAGCTCCCACTGGAGCTGCAGCATGCACACGGACACAGATCATCAATGACAGCAACCATCACAGGAAGCCAACCTCCAGCAACATTGACGGCTCGCTGTGGATTGCAGCTGTGCAAGTGGCTCAGACAGCAAGTCGCTCACGCTGAGGTTATGGTCTGGCATGTCGCGCATGCTGGACAGCAGGCCTTTCCGCTTGCCCCTCACTGTCGCCTTCATCTGGTCCACCTGCAATGTGCGCTCAGTACAGAGGACTAAGTGCGTGAAGCCAGTACTGCTGCAGGCAGGTACATGTTGACAATGCACACCTGATGCTAACACTAGGCTATTGCTCATGCACAACAATACGCACCATGCCAAAATACAATATCTCTGCCTGGACATGCAATGAAAGCCGGTCAGCAATGTATGCCTGCAGCTGCTTGGCATTGGGCAAAACATGGGCCAGCTGCACATGCGCAGCGATGGTGGCCGTCTGTACCAGCTCGCTGTTCTTCAGAGAGACGGCCTCGTCCAGCGCAATCCAGCCGCGCGAGTTCTGCTTCATGACCGGGAAGCCAAAGCCAATGAGGAATCGCACAGTTGCCACATGCTGCCGCAGCGCCGCAATATGCAGCACCTGTTCCAGACATGATCATTACTACTGTGAGCAAGGGACACATCGGAAAGGCAGCAGCATCGTCAGTGCGCAAGACGGGTCTAAACTAAAGCCACAGGTGGAGACAGGCATCTGCCGAGGGCAAAGCCCCACCGTGTTGCCCTGTGAGTCGTGCCCTTCCCGCTGCTCCTCCGTCATACCCTCCAAAACCTGCTGCAACCGCTCAATGTCGTCATAGAAGGCAGCCCTGCGTGGCATCGGTGCTGGTGCATCAGCAGCTGTGTGCATGTCAATGGCCAAGTCCGGCTGCACCCTCTGCATGACTCAGCGCTCACGCATGGGCTGGATATTCCGCCGTCATGTCGCCGTCCAGCTGCCTGTCTGCGTCGTAGAACGCTCCATCCTCTCCATCCGATCCTTCCGCCGAACGTGATGTAGCCGCACCTCCCGTGTCTACCATACATGTGCACACTCATGCGTCATCGGTGCCGATATACCAGCGACCACTGCACATCACAGTCGATAACACACGCAGACCAACAGCTGCCATGTACCACCTGCATCCAACCACTCCTCTGCATCACTGGAGTTGTCGTCCGTGTGCGCTGGCGGTGCCGTGGCGGCGCTGGTGTCAATATGCATGTCGAGGACCGCTACAAGCGCGTGTGACGTTGACGGCAGTAGCTCCTCGGTGCACCAATCATAGCGGCCGACGGCACAAGTGTTAATACACAGCTCTCGTCAATGTCGGTGCACTCACTGTTCCATTCTGCCTAGAACCGGAGGGGACACGCAACACGATAGAGAAATGTTCACATGATCTGCACTTGCTGCAATCTCACAGCTTCAGTCGAAGCGTCGCAGTGATGAGACATTGCATCGCTGGCTTCTGGGTGGGGGTTTACCTGCCTCCTGCATCCAGGGATCTGCCGATGTTCTTAAATAACAGGTTGAAATGCTGCTGCCAGCAGTTCCACATGCAAATATTCTCAACGAAGTATTCGAATGTGTTCCATGCTGGATCAAGTATTGAAAGCATGCCTCTATGATGTGTCCGCATGTATGCCAACACGGCGTCAATACCATACCAAACACGCGCGAAGTGTGACAAACACTTCAGAAGCAGCGGTAGCGCCCGTAGCTAGCAGCCGATAATGATGCACCAGCAATGATATGCAGGTGCCATCAGATACATGTACTACAACAAATAGTTGCAACTGATTGCAAGTGGCAAACCTCAGCGCAACCAAATGAGGGGACTCTGAGCCATCATACAGCAATCACGTTAGTTGGCAGTACAAGGGGTCGTCAGTTTGCCGTTAGCAGCCAGTCGGGGCTGTCAGGCACGGCCTGTCTACTGGCCCTGAGTCCTGCTGGCAAGGCTGCTGCCTCCGGTAGCAACAGGCTGGCAGTTTCAGGTGCTGCACTGGAGTTCGCTTGCAGGTGCACAGCATCACCTGGCGCGTCTGCAGCGACTGCAGCGCCGGCTGCGTCTATGATAGCTATGACAGATGAAGTGTCTGCTCTTGTCGCCATCGCAGCGTCGGACTGCTCGACCTTCATTGTTGCTGAACGTGTGCTCGGTTCCGGAATATCTCTGGCTGCCTGTGCCGGAGCACCGTCACCCATCTGCTGCGATGTGGGTTCTCGTTCATCCTGCAGAGGCTGTGCAGTGGTATGGACTGAAACCCCAGCGTCTGTGTCTGGCTGCTCCTCTGACAGATGCCACTGCTCGGCCAGCAGATCCTGTAGCTGGCGGCCCTGCAACATACCACGCTCCAAGCGTCAGGCGCAGTGCTCACGCAATTTGGCAATTTATGTGCAGGCAGTGACAGGAGTGCATAACAGAGGCGTTGCAGCACATGAGACAGGTTGCAATCGGCGCAGGTGCTGACAATGCCTAGCAGCAGGTACACCGAACAGTGCATGGGTGGACTCATGCTTACCTGGCTGTGTGCCTCGTTGGCTGGCCTCAGAGCTGTTAGCGCCGCAACCAGTGCATCCATGATGGCGGCCTTGGCCCCAGCCAACAGGTCCAGCTTGGCAGCTGCCTTGTCATTGCGTGCGAGCGCTGCAAACCACGGCAGCACCAGCTGCAGCGACTCCTGCCTCTGCGAACGTACATGACGCCATGAACAGATGCACGGCTTGGATCAGGGGCTCACAGCCTCGACGCTTCCACAGATCTGCAGCTGGTATCCTGCCTTCTCCTGGCGCGGTGCGCACGCCAAACACACGGGGCCGCTTACAGAAAGCCTGTGCTAACACTGCGCACTCCTGGCACGGGATGTGAAAGGTGGGATCTCGGATCGAGGAGGGCACAACAGAGAAGCAAACCTCCAGCATCTGAATGAGCTGCTGCAGCATGGTATTTGCGGTGGGTGGCCGCAGTTCGCTCCACATCGGCCCCAGCATCGCCATCAGCTGCAGCAGCCACACCTCACCTGAATCCCCAGCAAGGCGAATAACGTCAGCGTATTCTGAGGTTGTGCATGAGGGTGTCACGGGTGCGCTGTGTGACTGTTGCCGTGTCGTGACTGCTTGTGAGGGAACAGTATGATTGGTGTCACACCGTCTTGAGCAGCGAGAGCTTCGATGTAACTGCTCCACGTGCGCACGGCTTCCTGGCGATGTCAGGTCATCGTCCAGCGATGATGTGGCCGATGTCACACTGTCATCGTCATCAGTCAGTGCTGGGCCACCATTGGCTGCACGCGGCACAGCCATTGCCAGGCCCTGCTGCTGACCTGCTTCAATAGCAGCAGAGCGGCGTCAAGATGTGATGGCCACTGTGTTGTACCTGCTGCACCTGAGCTGTCTGAATGCTTTGCAGGACCACTTGCAGCTGTGCAATTCATTGGTGCAGCAACATGTGGCGTCTGATGACAGAAACTCGCCCCGTCTCATCGTGCAGCAAAGCGAAGCAACAGCAGGACGCCGTCGTCTGTGGTCTCACCTTCTGCAGAGGACATCAAGCTGGCCATGCTGCCAGGCAGGCTCGGCTGCAAGCCCGCTGTTATCGACGGTGGTGCAAGGGCAGCCGCTACCGAGGGGTGCATCTGCGCCAGCAGCCGCTCTAGGGTGGCCAGCCGCTGCGTGAGCGCAACCTGCTGTGCTGCTGATGCCTTGTTGTGGGCGTCCAACAAGGCCTGCAGCAGTGTAACAACGCACATCAGCAGAATGAAGCGCCTTTGTGCAGTCAAACTGCGCTCAGAGGCTGCACTGTGAACGTTGCAGCAGGCACTGGCGGGTCAAATCATCTATCAACATGAGCGCAACAGCCTGCTATACCTGCAGATTGCCGAGCTCTGCATCCTGCGCTGCCAGCCGCCGCTCCGCTGCTGACTCTGCCGCCCGGAAACCCACAGTGTATGCGTGCACGTCAACACTGTCTACGCTGGCGCCTGGGGCAGCAGCGCGCATCTGCTGGTCGACTGCCGACAGTTGCGATCCTGGTGGCTGCTGTTCAGGAGATGAGCTGCAAGGTAGGGGAGCGGCATCGGCAGCCTCTGCCGCTGGGCTTGTGCCGGCAGGGCTGGCAGCAGCAGGAAGCAGCGCAGCTGCCACCTGCTCCTCGGAAGTCAGCCGCTGCCGCACAGCTGACTGCCCCTCGGGCCGCATCGTGGGCTTGCCAGGAGCCGAGCGCGATGGCTGCGTGCCAGGTGTCAACGCTGTGGCCCCCGGCAGTGTGCTGTCTCGCACATCGGTGCCATTGGTGTCTGCGGCAGGCTTGCTGCTGTCTGGGTGGGCGGGTTCTGAGATGAGCCCAGCATGCATAAAGTGCATGCTGTCAGACGCTTGGTTGCCTGTAAGCGAGTCGGATTGCACAAGCCCCTCCAGCTGCTCGCTGCTGGGCAGCAGGCTGTCCTCGGCCTGCGGACTCATTTCCCGGCCTGCAACAGCAGCAGCGGTAGCATGTACCGCGGGGCGCTGTAACGCTGCGGAGCTGTCAGCCGTGAGCAGTGCTGGTGCAGCTGGCGTGGCGGGCTGCACGATGCTCGTGTCGAAGCCCACACTGTGAAAGCAATCGATGCGGTCTCAGGAAAAACTGTGTCAAAATGATCCCCTCAAAAAACTGTGGCTGTGACAGATGCTTGACAGGCAAAGTCACAATCCTGTACACACCTGTGGATGGGAGTGCTGGGCTCTGCTGCTGGCTGGCTGCTGACTGCCTCGCCGGCATGCTGGATGGCAGTGTCATAGAACTGCAGCAGCCCAGCTGCGCCGGCTGCGCCCTCCGGCGCTGCAGAGTGAAGCTGCGGCGGACTGCTGCCGTACAGCGGCGGATTGCTGCCCAGGGTGCTGCTGGCGACGTATGCTGCTGCTGATATGGGGTCATCCGCCCCAGGTGCAACTTGGGGCGGCGAGCCATTAAGACTGGAAGGCGCGTGCAGCCACGCATTGACCTGCAACACATGCAGGCACACTGACTCGTGGACATTGCTGCTTCCTTGTTGATGTGTTGATGTGTTGATGGTGTAGACACATGACCAACACATGGACACCACGACAATGCGCCCCGAACAGGTGTGACCAGGACATGCTGTCAAGCATGCACAGCGTAAGACCGCCCAGCCTAGCACCGGCAGGCGACATGTTGGGATCAACAACCCACCCGGTGCATGCTGGCGTCGGCGTGTGGCGGCAGTGAAGCAGACACAGGCAGGCCCGCAGCCCCCAGGCCGTGCGTGAGTGAGCTGCCTGGGCTAGACGACAGGCCGCTGGGCTGCCCCAGGGCCGCCCGCTGCTGCGTGGTGCCCACCGCCACCCACCGCAGCTCCATCCTGCGAATGGGTTCATTGGCATGTGGATGTATGATGGATGTTGCATACTAAAGTTACTTGAGAGTTGCTTGTCAGTGCAGAGGGCCACCCATGTGCAGCGTCCACTGAATGGAAAACTAGCTTGAAGGCACAAATAGATGATCACCTGGGCTCCAGGAACTCGTCCCAGGCGGCGGCCTCATCCGAGGCTCCCCTGAAGAAATCCTGTAGAGGGATCGCACGGGGACACGTGTGACAGCCCTGTTCTTGTAAGGTGGGTCTTCCATTGACATCAAGCCACAGCAGAGCCAGGCAGGAGGAGTGATGCGTGGCTGCAGCTGACCTGCAGGTCCTTCACCACTGCCAGCCCGGCCCGCGCCTCCTCGCGCACCGACTGCACCCTGTCATGCTGTGCGCGCTGCAACGCAGCTGCCGCCCTGTTTGATGGCCGCCGCCGGTCTGACAGCGGCAGCATTGCCTGCAGCCACACCAAGTCGCGGCCCATCAATGTGTCACTGTCCGATTGTGTTGCATGTTGTGCTTGACCGCATGTGGACCTTGAGTAAGCACGGCACTGACCCTCCGACTGACCCTGACTGGACATCAACACGGCTGCCGTGGTTTTCAGCATCCATGAGCACTGGCATCTTCAGCGGCTGACCTGTGCCAGGTCGACGCGCGGCCCGAAAGCCACAAGCACAGCGCGCAGTGCTTCAGCCGCCGCCCCGCGCGTCGTGACGTCAGCGCTGCCGAGCGCCGCCACCAAGCCGGAGGCAGGCAGGTGGCTCTGTTGACCGCCGATGAGGTGCATCAGGTATGGCGACAGCGCAGGCGCATCCGTCGCCACAAGGCCATCAAGCTCCATGGGACCCCGCTCTGCAGCCACAGGCGATCTGCAGCTCAGTATTCCATGCATCATTTGGCGCGCCAGTGCTCTCTGTGCTGCTGGCACCTTTCTCTGGGCAGCAGACAGCAGCAGCGGCTGCTCAGATGCAGCTGCAGCGCACCGCTGTGGCTGGCGAAGGCCTTGATGAGGCCCGCCTTGGCGTGGAAGCTGGTGCTGCTGAGGTGCTTGAGCAGCGTCTTGATATTGCCGCTGGGCATGGACGCCACAAAGGGCAGCATCTGCAGACACGTCGACTTCATGTGAACATGGAGCAGCTGGCCAGGAATGGTATGCACATGTCTGCTGTTTCATTGCATCCTGCCACACGAAGGTTGGAGCAACCGTCCGCGCAACCAGCTACAGCCACCACACAAGGTGGGCGATATGCATGTCTCAATCTTGACTCAAAAATTCCGGGCTGCTACACAGTCTGCAAACTTGTTCTGCTGATGCATGCCAGTGTGACCGCACAAGCTAAACACATGGCTTGGTGCATAAAGGCCTATCGCATACCTTAGCCAGTCTGGTGAGCGCATCCTCCACGACAATTTATGAATAGCGGGTGTCAGGAGCCAAACACCGACACATCGCAAAGGTCGCAAGCATGGAGCGCCGGGCGCACCTGGCCGAGGCTGGCGGCGGCGCAGTCCTGCACCTCGGGCCGCGGGTCGCCCAGCGCCTCGAAGCAGCGCTGCAGCAGCGGGTTGGCGGGCAGCTCCCCGGGCAGCTCCTGCCCCGAGGCCGCCGCCAGATTGGCCGCCACATCGCCGAATGCCTCCGCAATGCCCAGCCGGTCATCTGCCTCCGGCTCCTATAGACGTATGTAAACAGCACGTGGCTGGGCCACTTAGGAAGAGTCCTTTCACCATCAATCGCAGCTGAAGGTGCGACCCAGGTTGCCAGCCTTGCACTGGCCGCACCTGGAAGCAGGCACGCAGGTAGGAGATGATGGACTCCAGGTGCGGCGGCGCCAGCGCTGCAGGCTGCTGCGGGCACTGCGAGCTCACGAGCAGCTCCAGCAGCCTGATGCGTTCCTGATGCAGCGCGGTGCCATGGTTGCAGATCAGCGATACATGTCCGGATGGTGATGCTGCTCCCAGCCGGTGTGCCTCCCAGCATGACAGCAGTAAGAGCTCTACGATGCAGGCTGGCTCTGTTGCCAACCACTGTCAGGTCTGCAACGTTTTCGCACCCTGCGCATGGCCGGCGTCGCCTCGAACAAACCAGCAGGGTTGCATGTGAGCTGCAGCAGCACCTCCACCGTGTCTGCATCGGCATCCTGATGACAAAGGGCAAAGAGTGATCAGCGGCCTGCTCACATGACGATCATTCGATGCAAATGTGTTGCTGAATCGCTGCACGCATCGATGCATGCATTATGAATGCTGACGGACTCCGCAGCAGGTGGAGCACGTACCCGTGTATAGCTGCGCAGCTTCTTGGCTGCCGACGCTGTCACTTCGGCGTCGCTGCCCTGCATACGTTGCCACGCTGCCTTGATCGCATCGCGCTTGATGGTCTTGGGGTCTGGCGGGGGCTGCGCCTCAGCCTGCTGCGGCGGCAGTGTGGGCTTCAGCGGTGTCTTTGCTGGCTTCCGTCTTGCGGCAGGTTCCACGGCCGCTGTCTCAGTCTTGCGCTTAAATAATTCCCCAAAGTATGCGAAGCCCATGCTGCGCAATCAGGTATTTGTGAGGCTCGTCGATTGTGACCCCCGATGGAGCTTCACAGCATGCTTGCGCCAGTTCCTCGCCAGGACTGCAGCATCGTGCGCACACGTCACGCTCAGATGCTACTGTTGCATCGCATGAATTCTGTGTTGCCTCGGTACTTCCTGCCTTGCCATCGACAACCCGAGGCGTCCTCCGTTCAAGGAGTGTCGGGGCGGTTCCAACTGCTTGAGACAGATGGGCGCGTGACGGCTACCACCAGAGCAAACACATTCGCATACTTGCTGAACGTCAGTGTCAAACTGGCATGCATGCTGGAGAAGCAGTCGCCATATGCCCTATCTCTGCCCTGCCACGTTCGCGGGAAGTCAGCTAGCGGGAGAGTTATGTAATCGCGCATCGAAATTGCATGCAGCATCGTAGATTCGTCGTGGTGAAGCACCGTTCGAGTCATTTCAGGACACTGCGATCATGCTGGCATTACATTGTCTGACTATCGATGCACTGTGCAATTGCCAACTCGACTGTTGAACCATAGATCGTCGGAACGTAGCTCTATGCTGAGCGCAGGCGACAGTTCATTAACTTGTATGCCGCACGATCAACAGCTGGCGGACGCCCTACCTATGCATTGCTCAGCTGCTGGGATGCCTTGACGCTGCTTGAATGCATCAGGGAGTCATCTCCGCACACCCGTCCGCCGCAGCATGGCGTGCTTCTGCGGTTACAACCACTGGGTTTCAGCGCATGATTACGACATCGCCAAGCCAGTCCTAGGGCACAATGTGGTGCGTCTCCAAGCCGGCTGTAGGAGCACCCAACAGACCATCATGGCGCTTCCCAACAACTCAACTGCATACTGCATTCCTGTTCGTGATGAGTACCATTTTCGCCGTTGATGATTGCACGGAGCATTGTCGCAGGAGAAGCAAGTTGCTCAGCTGCGAGAGCGTAGCAAGTTGGACAGCCACGCAGCCTCTGCCGGCAATGAGCGGGATCAAGCCGACGGTGCACATCAGGACAGGTACCAGAACAGCCATGCAGCCGACCTGCGCAACGGAGATCGGTTGAACGACGGCTCCGAGCAGCCTGATAATGATGCGGGCGATGGGGAGCACGACCCCCACGGGATCCACCACTACTCACAGCAGCGGCCTGCAGAGGTGCAACGGTGCCTGCTGCTGACCCTGTGAGACTACTGATCTGGCGGCAGGTCGCACCTGAGGTTCTTGATCAGCTAACGGGGCTTGCGAGTGCTTCACGCAGCTGGAGGCCCCGCCGGTTGATGATGAGGACTACCGAAAGCAGCGTGCCCTTAGCGACATCAGGGAGCCATACAGGTCTGCATCCTGGCCGGCACTTCGTCACACCATGTCCTCATCGGCATAGTCGCTTGCATAATCCACGTCCCTGCCTGTGGCAGACTATCTCACAGCAGGGTCGCCTGCAGCCTGCTCACGGAAGCTGGTTGCGTGCCATCTGCAGGATACCGCACGAATACCTTAAAGGTACCAAGCAGTTTCTGGGTTCGGCGCTGCCTGACAGCCCGCTGCTGGTGTTCATCAACTCCCGCTCTGGTGGTCGTGCGGGTGCACGGCTCACAGAGGTCCTGTGCCATGCCATTGGCCACTCCCAGGTGCAGGCTGCGGCACCACGTTTTGCACTGGGATGTGTTCGTCGCTTTGGGCTGATGCTCTGCCAATGATTAGGGACCCGGGTCAGGAAGTTTGACTCATGTTGCAAGGATGCCGAGCCTGCCTGTACACCCATTGCTGGGTATCTTCTGGACGGACGCGTGCACGAGGTCTCGGCTTCTTCGGTGCACATGGGTAACATCGAACGGCAACTCTGCTGCATCGTAGGTGTACGACCTGCAGGACCACAGGCCAGGCCCTGTGCTGAAGGCCATTGTCTCAAACTTGGATGCCGCAGCGCGGGCAGGGGACTCCCAGGTGTGGGCACAGACGGCTGCCTATGGTACATGGTGGTCCTGGCGGCGTGTTGTGCGCATTGCGTAGCTGTGACTGCAGGGCAGGTCGGCGAATGAGAGACGATAGTATGGTTGGGATCAATGAAAATGGGTTGACAGGCCTCTGGGATGCTGATCCAGGCGGCGTACTTTCGTACACACCTGCGGGTGCTGGCAGCAGGCGGCGACGGCACCGTTGCCTGGATCCTGGGCACCATTGCTGAGCTGGGTCTGGACCCAGCACCGCATGTGGCGGTAGGCTTTGAGGACCCCTCATCTTCTTTTACTGTGATGCAAGTGATCATGTAGAAGCAGCAAGGCTGAGCTAGGAAGTGTGGAAACAGGCGGGGCCAAGGCAGCTGGCCTGCACTGCAGGTGTTGCCGCTTGGCACTGGCAACGACCTGTCGCTCACCTTCGGCTGGGGCAACACCTTCCTGCCGGCCTGGCTGCGCAGGTGACGCATGCCGCCCTGCAGCTGCGGCAAAGTCGCCATGCAACACGCCTGTCCGAAGATGCTGCATGCGTACGCTTACTGTCCTTCGCTGGACGCCAGAGGGTTGCAATGTACGAGCTTGTTGTGAGTACTCGTGTTTTCTGGCCGACAGCTTTGCGTCAGTGTACCACCTGCTGCGGCGCATCGCGGACGCTGAGCCGAGGCAGCTAGACTGCTGGCGCGTCACCATCAGTGCCGGTGTGCAGACGACATGCTGTTGATACTGCTGCTGCTGCGCTTGCTGTGCATGGTCATGGTCAGCATGTCGCCTGCGTGCTGCAACTGCAAAAGGGCATGATGCAACTCCGGATCATTATGCAAATGTTGCGCATCTGTGATGATTTGGCCGCAGATCGGAAGGACTACTTCAAGCATTTGCCATACTCACTGCAGCCCGCAACCCAGCAGCCTGCCGACGGCTACAAGGTACCTAATTGGGTAGCCCGAGTCTTCCACATTCCCTGCCAGGGGCCCCTTGCGCTCTGTGCAGTTGTGGTCACATCCCACGCCAGATGAGGCACCGCTGCGCAGGTGTCAGGCATGTTTTGGAACTACATGAGCATTGGGGCAGATGCGGCGGCGGCGCATGGCTTCCACCAGCTGCGTGAGAACAAGCCCTGGGCTGCCCGCGGCCGCTACACCAACCAGTCCTGGTGTGTGGGCAACATACACAGTATCATTGCGGAGTGTAGTACACCAGATGCCTGTACAACCAGGTCGCTACTTCAGGCTTCTAGCAAAGACAGGCCATGGGGTTTGCAATGGACACGGTGGTGGAGCTGCTGATCTCATGTTGTACTCTGCAGGTACCTATACTACGGTTTTGCTTCAGGGTGGATGACATCAGCGCCGCCCATCTGTGAAACAGTGTCCCTGCAGGTGTGACTGCATGCTTGGGACAGGTCCGACCCATTGCTGTGTGCCTGCATCAAGCACGCATGTGTTGTGCGGCGTACAGAAAGGCTGCAATTGCGGCAGAGTGACACTCGTCTGGGTTGCAGGTGCGAAGGAAGGATGGCACAGAACTGGAGGATGTGCACATCCCCAAGAACGTGAAGGCCATCGTCATCCTCAACCTGCAGGCAACCTTGCGACTTACCACTTGTCTTCTGTGCGGGTCCGGCTGACGTGCAACTGCATGGTTGTACATCACCGTGTACCTCGGGCAGCAGCAGGGTCGGCACTTCGTGGTCGTTGCCGTCATGTGTATCCTGTTCATTGCGCGATCTTCTGCCAGCACACACGAACGTGCAGCATGCGTTACTGCAGAGCTACGCTGGTGGGCGGGATCTGTTTGGGCTGGCAACAGACCCGGCCAAGCTTGAGAAGCTCGGCTATCAGATCCCCATCTTCAATGATGGCCTGCTGGAGGTGCGCTTTTGTCGCAGAACTGCAAGGGTCTCACCCCCGTGGCTTGCGGTGTGTGGCTACCCCGGCGCATGTTGCAATCAGAGTATGGTGCACACACCCCTCTGCAACAAAGTTTTAGCATGCTCAAGTGCCTGTTGCACATGAGGTGTCGGGTCTCTTCTGACGTGTGCATGGCGATGTGCGTCCAGGTGGTGGGCCTGAAGGGCGGCTGGCACTCGGGGCTGGTCATGTCGGGGTTCACGCACCAGCACGCGGTGCGGCTGGCGCAGGTGCCCGAGCTGGCGCTGCGGCTGAAGGCGGGCGCAGGTGGGGGCGGCGCCCTCGTGCATGTGGTTGGAGATTTTGCCAAAGGGCTGGACGCCCTTGACGTTCGCCGCAAAACTTTGGACGCATGAACCTCATTCTACAGCTTGCAGCTTTTTCTGGGCTCAACAGTGGCAAGGTGATGCCATGGACGGCAGGAGCATGCTGCACTGGCTGCAGGCCACCGCGGGTCCCGCAGGGGCGTCGGCTACATGCAGCTGGACGGGGAGCCGTGGAAGCAGGCCATCCCCACCAGCGACGGCGAGTACTTCACGGTGCGCTCTTGTCACGGACTGCCACCAGCATATAGGTGTGTCTGAACCTGTACATGAGCGAACTACCAGAGGTGGACCCGTGCCCCTGTCTCTGCCAGTTCAATGGCAAGGAACCGCCTCTCACACGAGCCCGTCAGCGTGTGCAGGTGCACATCAGCCACGCGGCGGCGTCGCACATGCTGGTCAACGCGGAGTCGCTGAAGGGCATGGCGCCGCGCGTCAGGGCGCTCGCGGCCCGGGAGGCAGCCGTCTCCGCGGTCGTGCCCCCCCACGAGGTGTGCCGCCATGATAGCGCTCAGTGCTGCTGCTGGGGGACCATGAGCACCGAGCACTCAGCAATGGTGAGCTGCCCTTGGCCTCACTCAGAGCATGGACGTGTATACTGGATAATGGAGACATATTGGACACATTGTGAGGCTAGTGGGATTTACACTGCGCAGGACACGCCAACAGCCAGGAGCGCACCCGCAGCAGGCGCACGAAAGGCAGCAGCAGCAGACATCGTCAACCAGTCAAAGAGGGACGACCCTCAGGTGCGGTGGCTCTATGTGACCGTGAAGCATTAGCTGCCAGGATCACTGCTCAAGTCGATGCTGCTGTCAGCGGCAGCAATGAGCACCTCCGCACTGTCTGCAAGTATGAAGCTCATCAGCCCTGCCAACACTCGCAATGTGGCCAACGTTGCGCAGGCGCTTGCGGACGCGTCCAGGGCGGAAGCAGCTGCCAAGCTGCAGCCGCCAACAGCACCGGCACAAAACATGGCAGCAGTTGTACAGGGCAGGCGATAATGCATGGCAGGGTGACCTCAGCACCGTGCACGTGCAGACTCAGCATGGCGCAGGCATGGGCTTGAGGGCACACACTCAGACTGCTGCATTGCCTTCATCGTGCTGGTCATTTGTTCAGCTTCCGCGTTATTCATCAAGTATTGTCTGCAGCAGTGTAATCCAAATGTCTGTTAGCGTTCATCGAGGAGGTCAGCACGATAGTGCATCTACAGGTCGACTTCTTGGCATCAGGTTGAAGCGGCGCAAGTTTTGTCAACATTGCTGGCACTCTATACGATGCTCGTTTCAGCTGCTAGGTGCAGCATGATTTCCATGCAAGCAAGCGTCAGTGATTGGACAACAATTGCTGACGATTGTTTGCAGACAGTCAACCACCTGGCATTTTTATTTCTGGTAGGCACACCTACTCCTAGGAAACACCCACAACTTATTTGGACTGCAGTCTTCTGTCTAAATGGCTGCCAATGCAATGGTGCTCTGGACGGTATCCAGCACAGGCAGCAGTTTGCACAGCTGCCGTGCGCTGGCAGGGTCACAAGGCAGAGTCTCAGAAATACCAGTGCTATACTTCGCTGAGGTGGCGGTTTGCAATCCTGATAGGCCGCAACGGGTGCCTGCGGCAATGTGCAGGCTGTACAGGAATGCAGGGCACGTGTGCAGCGCCACTATTCTGCGGACATCAGTCAGTACACGATGCCATCTAGACGCATTGCCATACCTTGAAAGCAGCAGTGTTTGAAGTGTCTGGTTTTGTCCTACTTCACTGGCACACATTGCCAGTACCATTCTGATGCTCTGCGACAGGTGAAGGCGCCTGCATAGGGGTCACGCGTGCAGCAGCTGCCGCTGAGCTGCTTGTCAGCACCTTCGTATGAAACAAACACGTCACTTAGTACCCTACTGCTGCCAAGAGCAGATAGTCGAGCTCAGGAGCAGCAATGGTTACAGGCCAAAGTTGAGCACATGCTGCAGAAGTCGCACCTGCTCTGGTGCTCCTTCCGCCACATGCAG
The DNA here is from genome assembly GCA_032358165.1 of Diplosphaera chodatii. Lineage (NCBI taxonomy): Eukaryota > Viridiplantae > Chlorophyta > Trebouxiophyceae > Prasiolales > Stichococcaceae > Diplosphaera > Diplosphaera chodatii. The sequence goes on from JAALGY010000021.1 coordinate 1,410,311, forward strand.
CATACGGCTTCAGAGGCACTGTGCAGGTGCTCCCTGTTGGCAACACCGCAGTGCATGCTGATGTCAATTACTCTCTGTCAGCCACTATGATGAGCAGTCTGCTGGCAACCAAGGTAGAACATCAAACTTTGCTCGTTGCCAACACACCTCCGGTCGTGGGAGCGGCACTGGGAGCAGTGGGAGCCCTGCTGGGGGTTGTTGGAGCGGCGCTGGGCCTCGTAGGGGCTGCACTTGGGGTTGTAGGTGCCGCAGTCGGCCGTGTCGGGGCTGCGCTAGGCCGCGTCGGGGCTGCGCTCGGCCGTGTCGGGGCTGCGCTCGGCCTCGGTGTCGTGGGGGCGGCGCTGGGCGTCGTGGGCGTTGGATTGGGTGTAGGGGTCGTTGAGCCGCACGCGCGGTACCAGGGCACCAGCCCAACGGTCTCCAAGTATCGCACCTGCGATGGCAGCACGCAGCATCGGCATGTTCAATCAATGTATCAATATGAAATTCCTGGTGTGGTGCAGTGCAGAAGTTCTAGTGTAGTGCAGAGTTTCTGTTGAGATGCATACAGGGCGAATGTCGTCACCCTACTGAACACACTGGGACACTACTAGTCCAAAAAGTATACCTTCTCGAAGATGACATCCGCCCAGTTGTCCCGGACGATGCCGCCTGTGTCGCCGCTGTTGGCGTTCCACGCCCAGTATGCCCAGCTGAAGCCATCGGCCCCACCCTCCAGATTCTTGAAGTATGTGGCAATGTCGTTCATGCTCTGTGGCAAGTGAAGGGCACGGTTAGATGCTACCACACTGATGTGATGACAGCCACAGGCTGCCACTGACCAGCACCCCGTGACTCTTCAGCTTTGGTCAGGCACGTTCGAGCTTGCCTTGATGTCATTTGCGATGCAGGTGGCGAGGTTGCCATTGGTGTAGGAAGGGCACTGTGGCTGGATGAGCGGGTCTGAGAACCTGCTGCCGCTCTCCCCTGCAACTCGCGCAGGACACCACACACATAGGCGTCGGTTGCGCAAGTCCTCACATCTGCGCTACGAGCGTTGCACAGCCAGGCATGCAGAGCAACATGCACTCAAGCCATGATACGAAGGGCAGCACCCAGAAGGATTGGGAACTTCTGGGTCACGCCTCCAGAAGTGTAGCCCTGCTCAGGAGAACTTCAGCAGTCACATATGCATGTCCTAGATACAACATGTGGAAATCTGCCACAACCTTTGCAGGAGCAGGTCGGCACTCAGCAACACGGCGTGCGCACCGTGCGCCGCAGGTAGCCGAACGAAGAGTCCAGGCGTGCTGTCAGGCCGGAGCCGCTGGCCTGTGCAATGAAGTGAAGTGAAGTGAATTTGATCCCCAAAGGGGTGGACGGCTGGACTGTTTGCCAGGCCAGTAGAGGTGGTGTCACATTGTGACAGTAGGTATATGCATTGCTGTAGTGGAGCTCCAAGATGGTGGGGGTGCATCCGTGTGATGTTGTCAAAATCGCAGCCTCACACCTGGCTCATCTGCTGCTTTGTAATGGATGGCGGGTAGACCTGCAGTCAGGGCATAGGCACATCCCTCGCACCCCTTGCTGTGCGGAAACGGCCATCAGGATGTGCAATGCATGGGGCGACTCAATACCACATTCTCTGGTATGGGGTGCCTACATGAGGGGAGAGGATGACACGTCCTGCAGAACAGATGCGAGACACAGCCTGATCAGGAACGCATCACTTGGATCTTGATCATATTGCAAGTGATGGTGCCAGGAAGTATTTCACATGAAAGCATGGCCGGCAATCCAGTGCAGTCAGTGCTGAAGTGCTGAGAGGCCCCCAAGCGCGTGTCACCTCGGTATGGCTTGTTTAGTAACGCCTGGAAGAATGGGTTGGGGTTGGCCGACGCACTGGAGGCGGCGGAGCTTGTGGCAAAACCGTCTCCAAAGTTGGCCCCTAGCCCCGCCTGGCCAGTGCCCTCAATGGCGAACAGTGTCTGCACCACACGCCGAGATGAGTGCTGGACGAGGTACTTGTGACCATGACTGGTTGGGCCAAGTGCCGTTTTGCTGAGCATCATCAGGGCGACATGGCAGCCCGGAACAGGGTCCAAGTACTGCAGCATGACAAGTGGCATGCACTGGGCCGTCTTGACTGCACCTGTGGGTTCACGGCATTGATGGCGTCCATCGTGTCCAGGTAGATGTCTTTGATGCGGTCCCAGCCCAGGCCGCGGGCATCCGGCTCGTTGAGGATGTCGTAGATGGTACGCGCTTTGGCCTGCAGCCAGGCGGAGGCTGGCTGATGGATCTTCAGTCTGAGCTGGTGCGCTCTGCAAGGCAGTGTGCACATGTGCAATGCAAAGGTCACACAGCAGTATGTTGGCTGCCGAAAATATTGGCCGCCGAAAGTTTGACACTTACATAAGGGTCAGACTGGAGATCTGTCGCCAGCGTTGCAAATCTCTGCAGCCACGAAAGTGTTGCATTTGGCAGGATCTCCACAGTGGGTCCCATTTGTCGTCATCAAACACTTCCTCACAGTCGACCAGTGACAAAACACATGGATGAATGAGGAAGGAGAGTACGCTGGCGAAGGTTGCCCGGTTGTTTTGCGGAGTGTTGTCCTCAGTATGGTTGTCAATGATCACCTGCGCATGCTCAAATATGTCCGTGCTGGAACAATCACACGTGCCAGGGCTAGGGGGGTTGCACTAGACATCAGGCAGCTATGCATGCAGACAAGCTTCAAAGCTAGATTGAGACAGCTGATGATCAGAAGCAGGCATGGCTAGCTCATCATTGCTCACATAGAATCCATTTCGTGCAAAAAATTTGACCACAAACAAGAAGCGCTTGTACGTCGGCGACTGCTGCAGGTATGCGTTACATGTTCCGGTTGCAGGACCTGCACGCAGATGATCCACCCTCAGCAGCCGAAGGAGCATGCATAGACCAGAGTCAGCAGACCAAGCTTGACCCAACATACAGTTCATGCATGCCAAACCAAAGCCGTCAGACATGTGCAAGCACATCTACCAAGGGGCGGCTACGCTGTCACGACCCACCCAGGACTGACCTGCTGGCTGGGGCGCCAAGGCACCAGATGGTTCAGCTGGCAGCCGCGGATCTGGTGAGCAGCCTGCACGATGGCAAGGCTGAATGTTGCTACCAGCTTGTCAAGGCAGCACATGTATCACACAGCAGAAGGTTCAGGGTGGCTGCGAGCAACTGTACATGCACATGCTGGAAGTCCAGGGTGGCTGCGAGCAACGGTACATGCACATGCTAGGGCACAGGCATTGTGCCGGGCTGAGGTTGGAGGCCTCACTTGATGGGACGCTGGCGGTGGGGTCGCGTGTGTTGGCGCGCAGGTCGCCCGCAAAGACGTTGGGGCACGACCGTGTGCGGTCCACTGGAGGGCGGTCCAAGTCTGCAACCGGGTTGAACATGCAGAAGGTTGGCGCAGGTGCATTGCTTGCAAAGCAACTTGCATCGTTTCAGCCTCGGTCCTGCACTGCAATGAGTGAAATTGCATGTCCTTATGCTGCTGTGTGAAGCTCAACAAGGTGTTTTGCTGGCTGTTATGAGTGAGAGCCATCCACATGGCCTGTGCGTAGGTCAACACCGCACCCGTGAAGGAGAAAGGCAGCCGCACACCATTGAAGCCCAGCAGCTTCATGCGACGCACCACATTCACCAGGTCCAGCGTCAGCGCCGAAGGACCCTGCGCAGGGTTGCAAGCAGCGCACGCAGTTGCGGCATGTACACCCCGAGTCGACCGGTTGCACATGGGATATGCTTTGATGATCATGTCATCAAGCCATTTATGAAGTTGGGAAGCAGGATAGCAGGTTATTTCAGTATCACCGCATAGAGGCCGTCTGGATTGGTTGCACCATTGTTGAACCCAAACCTGCGCGTGCCGGACAACTGGGAGTCATAAGCGGGGCGAGCTAGGAGGCGCAGCACACCCTGTGACAGCAACATCAGGAAACGCAACCATGCGGACTAGAACAGCACACCAGTTGAGCGCCCTGATAGCAAAAGGGGAGCCGCCAACACACAGGCTCACACCTGCACTCACAGAAGTTGATGCCATGCACGGTCTGATATGCATGTGGCACTCACATATAGCGTGATGAAGCATGACCTCCAAGCAGTATCCCTGCAGCTAAAGATGGCTCACTGTCACTGCAGATGGTGATTGGGGTGGCAGGGTAGTTTGGCGTTGGCAGAGTGTCGGCACTGGTCTGCAGGAGGTTTCGGCGGTAGGGGAGCCGCCCAGCCTGCAGTTGCGTTGGAGTTGTAAATTGTCATGTCACGCCTGTGCCGTGGGTGTACATCGCTGAAACAGGATAATGCTCTGTTGTGACGTCATTGACATGTGGGTAGCGGCGGGTCTGTCCAGGTCCGCCGCCAGCTGTCGTCGGAAGCATCAGAACTTTGCACCGGAAATCAGGCGAGAGCGCGAACTACACCTGTACAGCGTTGCAGTGAGCGGCAAGAAGGATGATCGCAACGACCGCCAGAGCAGCCAGATGGCGGAACATCATGCGAGGCCTGCTAGATGGGGCGGTTCTTAAGTCACCCTGTCTGCCGCCGAAGAAACCGCCGATCGTCGCTTTGCACAGCCGCCAGATAGATGGAGGCGCCACTGGCACACACGAGACGGGATCTACGGGAGTGTGGTTGGCCAACGTTGTGCCAAGATGCTGGACTGACCCAAACCAACTGCTTCGTCGGATCGAAGGTGTCGAACTGCTTCCTAGGGTTTCCACCGGCACTGCTGACAATTTCAAGACCCCACGTAACAGTACATACAGCAGCGGAAAACTGCAACCCCCCTCAGTAATGTTGTGGGCTAGGCCAAGCAACAACGCACTGGATGGTATACAATGCTTCCGCCAATCCAATAGGCGTGCTAGCATGCAGACCTGCCGTAGTAAAGTAATGCAGCTAAGCAAGTGCAATGTTGATGGTACAGATGCTGCCGGCACTGGACCTCTAGCACCCTCTCAATATTATCAGCCATTCAGAGACCGGCAGCGAAAGGCGCCATTAGCGTCTGCGCCTTGTCATACCACGGTGGCCGCCGTGCGGCGGCGCGCTTCTGGGCCGCCTGCTTTGCCTGCCGCCGCATCTCCTGGGGGTACCTGTGGCCGATGTCCACAAAGTCGATCAGATGCTTCCTGATGCGGCATGACGCTCGAAAGACGATGGTAGGTGCTTCTGCAATGCAGACTTGACGTGCGGACCTGCAGATCATATCTGCGGCAGGCACACAGGCTCAAAGTGCTCAGGACACCATACCTGCGGTTAATGGCGCCACCGAGCTTCTTCATGAGGAGCGCGCCCTCAAACACGCCCGTCTGACGGCACTCGGGGCACGCCGCATCCGGCGGCGCCTCCGCCAGCACCGCCCTGAGACTTCCCTGCGTATCGTCCAGCCCTGCAGCAGGAGGGGCCACGGCCATCAAGATGGCGGTGACACGATCAGGTCCACGGTCCGTTGCATGTAAGTTGGCACGCGCCCTGCATCAAGCTCCATGTGAAAACTAAATGACGTGCGCCCTTCCCGTGGTGTGGAGCGCATGAGACATATCACACTGACTACGCCAGCCCACCTGCCGCGTGCAGTATGCATTCTGTGCAGAACTTGTGGCCACATGTCAGCCCCAGCGGCATGTACATTGGCTCCTGCAGTTGGATGGCACATTTCCAAGCTGAGGTGTAATGCAAGGGTGGCATTGCATGAACGGCCCTCAAAGAGTAATACGCGTGCACCACGGCAATGTACCTGGAAGGAGGGGACAGATGTGACGTCAGAGCCACGCGCCCAAATGGTTTGAGTGCGTACCAAGCAGATGTGGCACGTGAAGCTGTCCTCGCCGAGGTCTCCCGGCGGCGGCGACAGGTCGCTGATTGGCAGGCTGGCGGACCGCCGCTCCGTCGCATCATGCGCGGCGGCAGAGTCCAGCAGCACGGGGCTGTGCGCATCCTCCATTGCGACATCTGGACTGGAGCTGCACGCCGCACCGCTCACGATCACTTGGTCGTCGGCTGGACCATATATATATTGAAGTGTGGGTCCACTTCACTGCTGGCCACAGGGGAACCTAGCCCTTGTCTCTACAAGCGTGTACTGGCTCGGTGGCACACCATGCGCAGGGACGAGACCGAGCCAGGAGGAGCTGCCCCCATGCTCAGCGATCGACTCACGTGGTGTGTGCTGCAGGGGCCGAGTCGGCTGGTGGGCTCGTGCCCTCACGGTCAGACGCGACTGCATGGCGCAGCTGCGGCTGCGCTGCCTGCTGTGCAGGCTTGCGGTGCTGCACCTGTGCGCAGCAACAAGCAGGGATGTCGAAAGCCTGGTGCGCCCTGTGATGCGCAGCAATACAACAGAGGCCGCTGTGCTACACCTTTATGCAAGCACGAACTGGGGCACATGCCTCTAGCACACATACAGAGCCCGACGGCTGGGCGTCAGGCGTGCGGCGGTGGTCACTGGGTCAGGCTGCAACTACCTGGGAGTTCAGCTGCTCTTCAATGGCCTTCAGCTCGTCCATGAGCGGCGAGTGCAGGAAGGAGCCGAACTTCAGGTTGCTGGCATCCCAGCACGACTGCACGGGCTAGCAGCACTTCAGGCCGGCATGCGTGCAGGCAGGTTACAGAACATGTGCTCCAGCAGCCTGTGCGTTCCGAGTCCGTGCTAGTACAGAGACAGCTCACCTGCAGGAAGCGGCTGCCGGCTGAGCCACCACAGTACCTGCAGCAGCAGCGCGGGGCTTGGAGCAAGTCAGCAGGCAACGTGCCTCAGAAGGTGCAAGCATGGAGACTGTCTCCTTGAGTGAAGGCAACATCACGCTGATGCATGGCACGGAAGCGTACTTGTCGTGCTTCTTTGCAATCTTCCGCAGCCCCATCGCATTGACGGTCGCAAACTGGCGGCACCATGCTGCCGCCGCTGACAGCTCCTCAGCCTGTCACAATTGGTGTACAACTCATGCGAGTTGGCAGCAGCAGGTGACAGGGCCAAACCCCTGCTTCCGAGTCACCTTGCGTTGGGGCCACAGCTGAGCATTCCTGGCTTCAGGTGCATACCCAAACGTGGAGCTGCGGTGCAGTGACCAGAACAGACCGGAATGCATAAAGCTGAATGTCTGCTGTGCAGCCTCACGCCGACTGCTGCAGCTCACCGATAGCTCGTCCAGCGGTTTGCGGCGGAGGAAGGACAGGCACGAGACCTTTGAGTGCGCCTGGTGCCGCTGGCTGGCCGCCAGCACCTCGTGCGCCGCCTTTTCAAAGTTCCTGGACACAACACACCATGGATCAGTCACATAGCCTTACGGTAGCCGTGCATGATAGATGACCCGACTGCCGTGCGCCAATCAGCATGCACCATGCTGCCGCTTGAGTGTGGCCGCTGACCTGTTGACGGCCTTGACCTCCGACTCCAGCGCCCTGAAGAACTTCTGATCATTTGCCTCAACTTGCTCCACTGAGCAGCCCTGCGCATCGTTTCTGCACAGCAGCAAAGCCACACATCCACGCTTGGCTTTGGTCCCTGTGCCAAGCAGAGCTTGCCACCGAGCGGGTCTCAGCTGCGCTCACGATTGTTGGCACAATACGACCATGCCTGCACTTCTTGATCATCTTCTTGAGCTCCTTGTACCTGCAGCAGTAGCATGGCAGCAGAGTCCAACGTGGTGACCAGCCTGGCGCTGGTGAGAAAGCTTGTGGGGTGTGTCTCGTCGGGCACATGCTCAGAGTCATCATTGAGTGTGTCAGCTCACTTGATGAACTTGCCGCGCCACTGCACCGCACACTCGCGCTCCAGCTGCTTCAGCTGCTGAGCAAACTTCATCAGCCCCAGGTTGCCGCCACCGGCCGCACCTTGCTCTCAACGTCACAGCAGGTGTCCTTGCAGCTGCTGCAGCTTTAGGTATTACATGTGCCTATGCATCGTCTTTGCAGCACCTGCACGCGGTGTAGATGCCGACTGAACATATCATCCAAGAGCATCATGCTATAGCCGGAGAGGTGTACATTGCCTAGAACCATACCCCTCTGCTGATGTCAGCCGTCTACACACGTGGAGCACTCAGTGCAGACTCACGTTGGATTCATGCGCCGAGGGCGGCTGGTCTTTGCATTGACAGTTCAGCAGGAAGTGTTTGCGCGCGCCACGGAGTGCCGGCTACCTGCCAGTCGACCAACACCTTCGCAGAGGGTCCGGTCTGGTACCTCTGTGCGGATCTTCCACAGTAATGCCCGCTTCGAAAATGCCAAGCTGACAAGATGGTCTGTGCGTCCAAGCAGCCCTGCCAACCCTGATGACCTGCGGGATGGGTTGCACAGTGCCAGTGATCCAGATCGCCGCTACTGCCAGGACGTGACAGGTGCCAACAGGTACAGGCGCATCAAAGGCTGCACTGGCATTACTGATCATTGCTGGACAGTGGGGTTGCTGGCACGAAGCGACATATCGGGAGCAGACGCCGTGTCGTGCACGTGTCGTGCAGGATGACTGATCGCTCAAACGCTGACCGGAGCTGCAACCTCGAGGATCGTGTTTGTATCACTGCAGTTAACCTTATGAGCCGTTTATGCCGTCTGCACGTGTTCGGAGTGCTCAGACTGCTAGTGTCCGCAAGGATTTCAAATCGCACACTACATACACAATTGTAAACCTGTTTTGAAGGATCGCCATTAATCCGTGGCGTGCTATGACCTGCTGCAATGGAACAGACCCACCTAGTTGCTCAGCAGGTGAAGAGCAGTCTGCCAGCAAACCTGCCGCAGCTTGATTCTGCCGCACTCTCGCGGCTCAAAGAGCAAGCGCTTACTGCAGCTAGGCAGCTGCAGCAACAGGTTGTACATAACGGCACACACGATGTTCACTTGCCGCTGGCACGCTCTGAATGGGCTCCTGCAGGGCTGCTGCTCGGTGTGGCACAGACTGACGGCCTGCTGATACCTGGCAATCGCGCAGGCGGTGCAGACAGCCACAACATCGGCGCAGCACGCCAATGCTGTTGCCCATGATGTTGCAGCGTCCAAGAATGCAAAGGAGGCCGGCACAAAGCTGTGGGTGGTGCTGCGGCATATCGACAGCAGCGCCTGGTTCGCCAAGGTTGCCCGCGCGATGGTACGGGTGCAGGCCAATGCTGCCCGCAGCTGCTCAGCTGGCCTCGCTGTAGGCGAATGTGTGAACTGCATGGATCGTGAGAACTCAGTTGCACCAAGCTTCCTATGGAATCCGCTGCCTTGCAGATCTGCATCTACTTCCTCAACCTGTGTTACGAGGACGTGGAGGCGTGGCGGTAGGGCGACCCTTGCATTGAGCAGCATGCCACAACCTTACAGCTGCTTGCAAGTGTGGAATCCAGCCGCGCAGCAATACCGCTTCATGGCTGTAAGCTGGCTGGTCCCTGCAGGCAGAACAACACGCCCGAGATGAAGGTGCAGTGGGCGCAGTACAACGCCGCCATCATGGCCCGCAAACCGCACTTCCCCTGGCTTGAGGTGCTGCACATGCTGCACAGAGGGGCATGTGCATGCAGAGAGGCTGACATGCAAAGCAGACAATGTCAACAGTGACTGTCAGGCAGCCGCCATGTCCTGATCCGGGCATGTCAAGCGTGGTCAGGTGTGTGTGCTGGCACCGTGTGCGCTTGCCGCGGCTGCTGGCGTCAGGCCGGTGTGGACGGCAGCACCCCTGGTCATTGACATGATCTACGACAGCTGGAACCTGATCCTCACCCAGCTGTGCGTTCCCACCTCCAGCATGCAGTATTCCAGTGCAGGAGGCTCCCTGTGGCTGCCTGTGGAGGCCGAACGCCCGTGATGCTTGCATGCTGCTGCAAACCCATGCCATGTTGCCTTTGTAGGCTGTTCTTCCTGCTGTATGGCCAAGAGCCCAACGAGCTGGCGGTCAAGAAGCTTGCCATGTTCGGCTGCGCTGCCCTGGTGTTTGCACACGCAATCAAGAACAGGATACCCGCCAACAGCTATGCAGGTCACGCTGTATACCCGTTGTCTGTGCCTGTCCCCGGTTTGCTCGATCTAGATGCGAACCTGGCCACAAGGTCGACAGCACCAGTGTGCAACGAAGACCACCAGTTGGCATGCCGCTGTACTTGACAGCAGGTTATGGTCCGCTGCAGGGCTGCTGCTGCACGGCAGCGATGGCAAGCAGAAGGTGGGCATCGGCAAGTCGCTGGTGCTGCTGCTCAGCCGCCTGCTGATGGGCAGCCTCTTCGTCTTCGTCGGCGTCACCCAGATGCAGCGCGTCATAGCCCGCGACTGGGTGCTGCATGTGCAGGTGACTGCATGGCTTTGAACCATCGGGCAGCCGTGCTGCTGCCCCTGCTGTGTTCCATGCATACACTTGCACGCAGCTAGATATTGCACACACCAGCTTTCGTCAAGGCGACAACCTTACTTTGCTGGTTTGCGCTGCGCAGCACGACCTGCGGGTGCCCATGGAGGTGCGGCGCGACGGGCACGACAACAACTGGCTGCTGCTGGAGTTTGCGCTGTCCATCCCGTTCGCCATCGGCCTCAAAACAGAGGCGGTGTCCCGCCTGCTGGCGCTGACGCTGCTGGCGGAGGCGGTGACCTGCTGGAACTTCCTGCTGCCATGGCCGACATGGTACGCCGGACACTCAGACTGGCGCACACAGCATTTGCCCCGTGCTCGCGATGGTGACTGTTGGCCTCTGCAGGCTGGATCACAGCGCCCACACACACTTCCCTTGTTCTTTTTCCAGGCAATACCAGTCGCACGTGCGCAGCCATTTCTTCACAAATCTGGGCGTCAGTGGGGGTTTGCTTTTGCTCCAGACCTTTGGTGCGGGCATCTACTCGGTCGATGCCATACTGAAGGCGAAGAAGAAGCTCTGAGGCTTCAGCGTGTAGCTAATGTGATTGTCGTGTAGGCAATGTTGGCTTCTGATTCGGCAGTTTGACATAGTGACTAGCAGCACGACAGGTGCAATCATCATGGTCTTTGCTTGTCAGTACTGACAGCATCCTCTAGCAGCTGCCTTGCAGCCGCTGCATGCTGCAGCGCTGAGCCCTTGCCCTGCACACGGCCCGACCGCCCGCCGCCCCTGCCGCCAATCTGCTGCATGACCGCCGGCCCAGTTGCTTTCACCAGCTCAGGCGGTCCTTGCAACAGAAAGCTGCCCTCCATCGCACCACCCGCCTCTCCGGCTGGCCCTGCACAGCAGCATGCGCAAGGTTTGTCCGACAGCTATGTGGGGTGGGCATCAGCTACTGCGACAAGAGGAGGTCAGGCTCAGCAAGGACATTGCGAGGGAATGACCCGCTGCGGCATGACATCACTGGACGCTCCGCACCACTGTCAGTCGTGAGGAGCATGACACAGTCTGGCTCTGCATCCGACACCGCTGAAGCAATGGCGCTGAGGAGCGGCATGTCCGCGCCGCTGCGGTGCAGCGCAACCACCTTGCCTGCACGCATCATTCCTGACGCTCAGATACAGCGTTGCGTGTGCAGCAGGTCGTTACAAAAACGATGGCAAGCCTTCAGTTTCACACTGCAAGGTCCAATCGTATAAGTTGATCACTGCGCCCTGCACACTGTTGCACGCCGGGCAGATGGCCAGGGCTGCATGGCTCCTGTGCTCACTGGTGGGCATCGCGGCGACCAATTGGTCGGCCAGCATGCCAGCCAGCTCCTCGTCGGCGGCCCGCAGCGCCCTGGCTGACTCGCGGCGCTCATTCTGCAGCCGCGCCACCGCTGCCTCGTGCTCCGCCGCCTGGCACGACAATGCCTGCAACGCAGCGACAACCAACTCAGGACGTCATCGGCTTCAATTGGCCACACTGCTCCAGGACACTAGGGACCCACATCCCCTACTCTTCAGCATTACAGTGCATGGACGTTCAGCTGCTGCACAGGAGGCGATCCATGCTGCACATGCCAACTTGGCCACCCCAAGGTGCCTGATCTCTCACTGTATTGAGGCGCGTCTCCCGCAGCAGCATATCCGAGAACGCGCTGAGAGCGCGTTCGCCCGCCAAGAACTGCAGCACGACATTCCCACGCACCCTTGACAGGCCAGCAACCTGCATATGAGGTGCGTCAGCGCTGGTGCGCCACCCATTGGGCATTGGCGCTGCCACTGGAGGCTGGCAGGCGTCCCTCATTGTCAGGGCACCCTTGTGTGAAATGAACATGTGCTGGCGTGGCACCACCAGTAATCACCTTCAACAGCTGGATCTCGGACAGCGAGCGCAGGTGCGTCCCGCCGCAGGGGTTAAGATCTAGAGTCTCCAGCTCCAGCATCCTGAGCCCATCCTGCAGATGTCCAAGTGTTGCCGCTCATCAGGACGGCCACCAGCAGCCTCGTGCAGTCATCAGGATGCACACATGCCAGGGGCGATGAACTGCTGCTTCGCACCTTGATCTTGTCCGCCGGCGGCAGTTTGCCGCGGAACAGGGGTGATGCCGCGGCCTCATCAGCATGTGCAGCGTCATACATGCGCACCCGCACCGCCCGGGCCTGCTGGATTTCGGCATTGCACCGCGTCTCTATGTTGTTGACCTGCGTGCAGCATCCGTGCTGCAGGCTATCGCGTGTGGTTGCATTATGTGCTGCATAGTGGTGCTGCTGCCGCTGCACGCTGCACTGGTGATTCTGCTGTAACAGCGTCCATGCAGCTTAAGGTGAGCTGCTGCCACTGGGTTCACCTGCTCGGCTGTCAGCGACTTCATATTGAGCTCAACGCTGACGAGCGGTCTGGCGGCTGCGTCGCCACGCTGCCAGGGATGCAGGTCCCACCCTAACGTCTTTGCGCCTGAAACCAGCTCCGCTACTGCGCTCAGCATGTGCTGACCCTGCGCCAGAGATCATGGCCCTGTATGGTTGCTGCCTGCGTGAGCAGATGAACACGCTGGTGCTGCTATATCAATTCAAAATGAAAGGACTCACCGTGTGGTGCTGCATATGGTCAAAGCGCCGCTGCCAGTCGAGCGTGACTGTGACAGAGGCGCCGACCGGAAGCGCCGTCGAGACCGTGTGCAGGACAGCGCCGCTGGCGTCTCGCTGCACGTCTTCTACGCTTACGGTCGTGCCATCTTCAGCTGTGAGGGCGCCGCAGTCGGCTGGCTGACCGCCGCCTGAGCACCGTGCAACAACACTCAACCATGCGTGTGTACTGCAGAGGATGCCCGGGTTTCGTTTCAGAGCGACAGGCGGTCCACCGGTCGACGGTCCATACCTTCAGGATACAGCACCGTTTGAGATAACCGCACTGTCCAAGTGTCTTTCGGAGTCCCCTTTTTGCTGCCGGCATGCGGTGTGATATTGCACGCAGTAACAGTTGCTGTGCACTGTGTCGCATAGCTATCGCCCAGACACAGCAAACTCATGGTGCTGCCCCTGTGATCGAAGAAGGATCAGGCTTCAAACCCACTTTGTAGAGGGGTTCAAAGTGCTTCTCGGATAGTGTGCTTCACCCAATGCATGCGCACCCAAAAACCCCGCGCTTGAACGTGCATTGGCTCGGTAAACACAGTTGGTTGATGTGCAAAGTGCCACCTTGCAGTTAGAGACCATCTACGCGGTCGAGGTAGCTCAGCATGAGCGTGTCGTGCACCAAGCGCACGTGCGTGTCAAAACCTGTTTTTCCATTCTGAAAGCAGGAAAGCTAGTCACGGTGACAACACCTGCATTTGCACGTCCTCCCCCAAGGCAACGCTCAGGTCATGCCAACACATCAATTCCAAGGGGACAGCGGCGCGGAGTGTTGCGTGTTCAACTTTCGCCAGGTGGCAAGCCCTCACCTGTAGCTACGCCCAAGGTGCTGCGTGGGCCGCAGCGCTGGCCACTGCGGCCATGGCCCGCCTGCACAGCATCTAGCTTGTCAGCCAGCACCCGCTATCCGCCGGCGGCAGTCACAGCAAACCGCCGGCTGACATGGGGGCCGGTTGCTCCAGGGAGGCGCGTGGCAGGGCCTTGTTGTCCGCTGTGGGCAGCGGCAACACCGCGGTGGTGCAGCAGGTGAGCGCACGGATGTCCTGCAACCGCTCACGACGTTCCTCAGCAGCCGGCCGTCGGTTGTCAACCACCTGGGTCATCACATCCCTGACTGTCGCCCGAGACTTGTCCTGGTGCCTGGCCCCAGATGCTGGAAGAGAACGCGCAGCTGGCGTTTTACGTGCCCCTGCACACCCGGCGCACGCCGTGCTTCGTGGCAGCAGGTGCCGAGTGTGTCCTCCCCCCTGCGGGGCTGACGCCTAAGTGGTACACCCTGCAACTTTCCTTTCCCCTCAACAGCCGCTGTGCACACCTGTGGCTGGCTGCTCATGACGCAGTGTGACATGCAGAGCGGGGCGACCTGGAGGTGCTCAGGCTGGTGCACGAGGCTGCTCAGCGGGCGCCGCCGTCGGCCAAGCTGTGCCTGGACCAGCCGGGCCCGCGCATGCGCACACCCCTCATGGCGGCCTGCCAGCTCGGGTGAGGCCGCCGTCTGACGCCGTCTCAGTGGGTTGCTGCGCAGACGCTGTGCGTGTTGTGTGCATACGGGCAGTACCATGTACAGGCGGTACTGCCGCGAGTGTGGGCAGCCCATGTTCTGCAAGTCGTCTTGTGCGGGGCGTCAAGCACCCTATCACTTATTGACGTCCGGCTGTGCGCAGCACGGCTGTGGCTGTGGCTTCTTGCGCATTGCCTTGCAGCGGGCAGGCTGTCAGTTATGCACGCCTGCAAGCACATGTCCCACCCCGTGGCAGGCACCTGGACTGCGTGGACTACCTGCTGACGGCGGGCGCGGACGCGACGATCGTGACGTTCACGGTGCGCCGGGAGACGGCGCTGCACCTGGCGGCCAACAGCACGCACTCCACCTGCGTCGCACGCCTGCTGGACGCCAGCGTCATGGACCCCTCCGGCGCCTCCCGCCGCCTCGCCAACATCGTCAGCGTCAACGTGAGCCCGGCCCGACACCACTGCTCATCAGCAGTCTACCCTTCACAGCTGTGTTCTGATGCACATGAGCACATGCAGCCGATGGTCATGCACCTCTGACACGACATCCTGTTCCTGGCTGTGCAGGGGGCGCGGTACATTGATGCGGTCAACGGCGCGGGCCTGTGCGCGCTGCACCTGGCCACCCTGCAAGGCAGCGCCTCGACGGTGGGTCAACGCATCTCCTACACCACCTTGTCCATGTGCGCCCGCTGGCAGCCTGCAGTGGCAGCATCGCAGCGGCCCTGCATCCCTGCGGGCGGTGACGCCTGGCAGCATGCGGGGCAGGTGCGGGCGCTGATCCGGGGCGGGGCGTCGCTGGATGCGCAGATCGCGGGGGGCCGGGCGCGGCCGACCAGCAACTGGATGTGCGCGGGGTCCACCGCGCTGCACCTGGCCTGCGCGCGGGGCATGCCCACCATCGCGGCCATCCTGCTGGACGCGCAGGCCGCCAACCCGGGTGAGGGCGCCGGCTTTTGTAATAAGGATGTCAACATAAGGATTCTAGTTTGATCTGTGGATAGCTTCGTGTGATTACAGGCCGCGTTTCAGCAGCGGTGGCCTCTGAGTGGCACCCTGCATTTGCGTCATACAAGTGAGAACCATCGCAGTTGTAGACTGCATGCTTCAGCATGCCTCGAGGCTGAGCATTGCTGTGTCGCGCATGGGCAGGCGCGGCGGACCTGCGGCGCATCCGCAACAGCCGCGGCCTCAAGCCCAGCCAGTGCGCGCGGCTGGAGGGGCACCACGACATCGCGCGCCTCCTGCACGCAGCGCCCCCGCCCCCAGGTGCAGCACGTGATGGCGCCACACGAGGCAGCCGCTGAGACACTGCTGTGGGCCTCCTCGGACGTCTGCTTGTGCTGGCAGCGTGGTTGTCACCATGTTCAGAACGCGGGCAGGTGTTCGCCTACTCCATGCTGCGCTGCAGTCGTCAAGCCTCGCGTGCCAAGCCCAACGTGCGCTGCGAGACTGCGCTGTGGCTCATCACGCTCTGTGGCCCTGCAGGCATCCCGCCGCGGCGCAGCCGGCGGGCGACGGCGGAGCTGCGGGCGGCGCCCAGCCTGGAGGCGCTGATGCAGCTGCTGGTGGCGCGCGCCAAGCTGCTGCTGAGCCTGCGGTCGGTGGTGCAGGCGCAGCGCCAGGAGCAGGTGCCGTCACATGTGAAGTAACGAAGCCATGCTCAGCAGTGCTGCATGCGTCATGCAGAGCGTGGGGTGCATACTCCCCAACATGGCCAGCAGATGCAGGCTGCTAACATGTCTGGTCTGCCAGCTCTAACACGCTGGCCAAGCTCGCGGTATGGTCTGCTCGGATGTGCGCGGCGCTGATGTGGGTGGCATGCTCATGTGGTTGTGCTGGCGCGACTTCAGGTAACCCCAGCAAAAGGGGATGCGCCCGTGGGCAGCAGCGCCACGGCGCCTGCAGAGGTCGCAAGGGAACGCGGTGGCTCCGCCGATGCGTGCAGCCAGCGTCCCAGCAGCCAGCATACCATGGACATCTTGCACCTGCTGGCGTCGCTGGACTTCACGCAGAGCAGCAGCGGCGCAGGTGTGCACCTTTTGGCTTGCTGTTGGAGCCCTGATGCATCAGTCTCAGGAGTCTGTGCCCTCTGCAGGTCCGATGACTCCGTCACAGAGTTCATAAAGATGTCAAACAGTGTGTCAGCGCTGCTTTTTCGCCCAGGTGTTCACACTGTCTGACAGTGGGTTGCCACCAGTGATATGCGTCTGTGCACTTGTAATATCACGGTCAACTGGTACCCGGCTGTCAAACATGCAGGCAACAAGGGGTCAGCCTGAGTACGTGGGCTGGGATTGCAATGATAGCGCAGCATGCAGCAGTTCGCTCCATCTCTGCACTGATTGGCATGCCCAATGTGTGCGCAGGCGGGGCGGGCGGCCCGGGCCCGGAGGCGGCGCGCATCATGGCCCCCGCCGCGCTGGCGCCGGGCGCCGCCACGCCCGAGATCACCGCGCCCTCCGGCCGCACCTACCGCTCCTACGCCGCCACCGCGCTCATGCAGGCGCGCCGCCCTGGTGATAGGGGTAGTCAAAGAACTTCTTTCAGTACCCCTACTGGTGATCGGGGCACTCGCAGCAGTCGCTTGGACCTACATCTCAGCAGACCTCCAGGAAGCAGCAGGAGCTGCTGGCAAGTCCCACCCGTGTGCTCGTCACCACGTTGATGGTCGCACAAGGATCAACTCATGCCAGCGTGACGCTGACTGCTCCAAACGATGCAGGCTGCGCTGGATGCCATCGAGGCGGCTGCGCACGACGGGCCGGACGGCCTGGGCGGGGACGTAGCCACCCCGGGCGGCGCGGTGCCTCAGGACCTGTTCGCCGCAGCAGCAGGTACAGGCCCGGCTGCTGCTGCATTTCATGGTCTATCGACACGATGCGAGCGTTGCCCTGTTTTGAGGGGCAGGCGAATGTCAAAGAACTGATCACATCGACTCGGCCAGGCCTGCATCATGCGCGCCGGTCATCATGCAGCCATGCCTGCGCTCGTAGTTCGAAGGCGGAAGCCCCGCGGCTCAATGACACACACACTGCTGTCTCAACTCATCAGTCGAGCTGGTGGCTGTGGTGCAGAGGCCACAGCGGAGACCTGGGAGGCGGCAGCTCGGTCGTCGATCGGCAGCAGGCGCAGGCGGCGCCGCGCCCGCGCCACCGCCGTCACCGCCGCAGTCAGCCTCGAGGTGGTCGCATTTTGCAGCTCGTGCAGTCTTGAGTCTGCGCCGCATGGTCAGAAGCTCACCCTGGGGCCCAAAAGGCTGCTGCATGCTCATGCGGCTCGCCACACTATCCTTCTTGCCAGTCGATCCTGTCCCCTGTCTTAAACCAGCGTCGGTGTGTGTAACACAGGAGCTGTTCCCCTCGGGACCGCAGCCCTACGACCCGCTGTCGTACAGCTGGGTGCCGCCGGAGATGGCGGACACGATGACGCTGGCGGGGTGGTGGCGGCGGCGCCGAAACCGCCGCCGCCGCCGTGGCGCGACCCTGCCGCCAGCCAGCCCAGGTCAGTCACTGGGCGCCCTTGCAAAAGCAGCGCACATGTCTTCCGAGCATCGCAGTTGAGCATCTGGTACAGCATGACGGCTACACCACCTGCACTGCAACCCACTTTCACAGTGTAGTTCCATGGTCCCAAGGTGCTTCATCCGCGTAGCATGTGCCGTTTGCAAGCCTGTGGCTGTGCACTGCTGACCCCGAACTCACCCTGCTGCGCTGTGCAGACACGCCAGAGGTGTCGTCACCGACCACGGGGGCCGAACAGCAGCCATCATTCGCTGGCGGCCAGCGGGCGGGCCCCGCGATGTCGCGCGGCGCCCTGTTCGGGGCGCGCCAGCCTGCTGAAGAGCCGCTGGACTTTTCAGTGGACGACGGCGCCCCCCTGGCCGGCGGCGATGACGGCGCGGCGCCTGCAGCGGCGGCGTCGACCGTGGCGGCGGGCAGCAGAGGCAGCAGCGCCAGCGGGCGCAGTGCCCACGGGGGCGGTGTCGCGCGCGCTCAGGGGCTGGGCAGCCCGGCGGCCAGCGAGCTCAGCGGTGTACACAGCGGCGACAGCAGCTCCTCGGGCGATGAGGACGGGGGCCCGGCGTCGCCCCAGCCCGGCAAGCGCAGCCTGGTAGGTTCGTTGTGCATGCAGGTGTGCATGCAGGTGTGCATGCAGGTGTGCATGCAGGTGTGCATGCAGGTGTGCATGAGCTGCACACCTGGTGACGAGGATCCACGTGCGATCTGAGGTCCGTTGTGGAGGAGATGCCGCCACCTGGTGCAGGGCGCCGCTGCTGGCGCGTGGGGGTGCGGGGTGCCCAGCACCGTGGGCGACTCCGAGGGCTGCGCCATCTGTATGGACGCCGGCGTAGAGGTGCGCCCATTTTTTCATTTCAACCCCGTCACAGGGGCAGTCATACCAGCAGGCAGCTGCAGTGCCTTGGCCACACTTCCTCGCGGCGGGCTGCACGTCTGCTTCCCATGGTCGAACAGTGTGGAGTTGCTGGCGGCTGGCAGTGCATGCTCATGACGTGGACCTGCTGTGGCGCAGGTGGCAGTCGGGGGCTGTGGGCATGGCCTGTGCGTCAGGTGCGCGTACCGGCTGTGCGCGCGGGGCGGCCTGGCGCTGCCCTGCTGCCCATTCTGCCGCTCCACCATCGCCGCCTTCGAGACGGCACCGGGCAAGGAGGCGGCTGAGCTGGCAGATGTTCCGAATGCGGCAGGCAGCGCAGCGGTGGCGGCAGCAAGCTAACGCACTGTGTTTCCAAAGGGTGGGAAAAAAGCACAATCGGGGTGCCTCATGCTAGCATTACGGTTCTGGGACGCAATGTTGGAAGCTTGGGAACCACCTGCCACCCTCGTTTGAGTCTCCTGGTTTTGCCTCGTTTCGCATTGGGCTGCTGCTGCAGTGCTGCTGGGTGTTTGCTCGGGTTTTAACAGTCTTCGGTGATGTTCGAGTCGCTCATACCAAATCAATCACAATGCTGACTTCGAAGCTACTGGCCAGTCTGATCCGTTGAATCGGATCAGGCGGAGGCGCTGCTACCCTAGTTCTGCTGCTCGCTCCCTACCGCTGCAAAAGAAAGCCACAGAAGCCTGACACGCAGCAACGCATGGCAGCTTCTGGGCCACAGGTAACTAGCATGCACACACAAGCAGCGCCCCTCGTATCTGGCAACTAACATGCTGAGCGGCAGTTTGGGGGTCCCAGAAACAAATTGTCACTGTTCCCGAAAAAGATTGGGGCGACACAGAGCCCTGAAAATGCATGCTGCTCCGAAGAATCATGTGCCTTCTCTCAAGGCGATCCCTCCGACGTGCTGTACACTGTGGCCGTGCTGACCCATTCCTGCCGGCGCATCAGCTGACCAATGGGCAGCTCGCGCTCTACCTGCGCCTGCCGCCGCCACCACTGTCAGCTGGCGCGCCCTCACTTCGTGATGCACACCTCCTTGCTGGCTGTTGATTTGGCGTTGAAGTTGTATGCCACTACCTGATAGCACACCTGCAAGGACGACCGGCTGTGGTTATAGATGTGACCATGCCTACAGTGATCGATGGACACTCTGCTGACAGATGCTAAACAGGTCCTGAAACCTTCGGGGCCACAGCTGCACCTTCGTGCGCCTAGCAAACTTCTTTGTGTCCACCCAGTAGCGGACGCTCCCGCTTCTGACGTCCTTGACCATGCTGTTGGCGCTGAGCTTGGCGACGCCCGTCTTGCGATAAATAAGAACTCCATCCTGCAGGTGTTGGGAGGCAGCCATCAGACAACTCATCCGGCACACTGGTGAAGTGCACGCTTGCTGCTCTGCTGGTGCCGGGGTTACCTACCGCAAAGTTCTTGGGGTCTGCCGCCCAGTCCACCCTGGTGTACCCCTTGCTGGCAGCCTGCAATGCGTACAGCGCTTCAATCGGACACTGTCACGAGGACAGGTGCAGCTGCAATGCTTGCGGCCGGGTGACCCCGCCTGGCAGCAACAGTCAGCCTACAGCGACAATGAGCCGTCAACCGCCTGTTCTGAACAGTGGGCTGCTCACCCGCACTCTGATGGCGCCGGGAGTGGAGGGCCTCCCAACGGTTTTCCGCTTGCCCCAGTTGGCCATCATGCGCAGCACTGCAAGGTCATCGAGGGTCGCCGACGCGTCTGCATAATTCTTCACTCCCACCACCTTCTGGCCTGCCTTCACGTACGGGTTGCTGCAGCAGCAAAAGGCAGCAGGTGGTCAGTGTACGTCCGCCAATGTGGGCCTGGTCTGGCAGGTGACATCCCGTTGGGCGGCAATGAATGTTGTCCAGGGATGATGAGCCTCATGCTTGCCGATATAGTGGCCACCCAGATCACCTGAAGTAGGGGATGCGTGGGCAGGGCGCGCAGTTGGGGCAGTTTGCGTAGGGGCTGCACGGGTACGCCATGATGGTGGCGAACTGGCCGGGCACGCGGTAGCCGAAGGACGACGGTTTGTATGGCGTGCCTGCGGGTCGAAACAGCAGCATGTTGTCGGCTCTTGGGCTATCGACTGATCTGTGGGCCTGCAAACATGCCTCATGACTGCCTCCGTGGCTTCAACCCTCATGGAGCAAGCAGTTCTCGAGGCATTGACTCTTAGATCGGCTGCAGCGCTGGAATCGAGGGTGTCAGAACCCCACCTGCGGTGTACTGGTCGTGGTCGTGCTGCATGCCGAAGTTGTGGCCCAGCTCGTGCGCCAGCGTCAGCGGCAGGCAGTTGGGGGCGACCACGGAGAAGGGCCAGTTGAAGGTGGCGGGGTTGTTCATCACATACGCCAGCCCGCAGTAGCTGGCATCATTGGAAATCAGCACCATGGCATCCAGCCCATATCGCGCCCGGATCTGTCAGCAGCCGAACGACATCCCTGAGAAGTGTCCGAGGCACCTTCCTCTAACTTGTTTGCACTCCCCTGTCCCATTTCTCGGACATCACAGGACAGTGACGCATGCATAGCCCCGAAGCAGCATGTAGCAGCAAGAGCAAGCGGGGCATATGCACACCCTGTGAGCCTCGTCCATCGGGCCGTCGCCGTTGTTGGCGAACGACGCCAGCGTGGCCCCCATGTCGTGGCCCACCGTGTCTGCGGTGTACCCGCCCTGATAGCCTGCGGGAGCGGAGGATCCAGCAGTGTGACATTTGTGCACGGCACTTGAGGCAGGCATCACATGGCTCTGTGGTCTCATCAGGGCATCATGATCGTCTCAAATGCACTCAGCGCTTCGCCTCACCCATGTACACGAGCCGCAGCCGCAGCTTGAGCTTGCTGGCGACATACACAGCATTGGTGGCGACCACCGCAGCGCGGATCTTGGCCTGCATCTGAGGGACTCCTCCGACCGAATTCTGCGCGTTGGCCGTCCAGAAGATGCCTACGTCCACCTGAGAAGCACAGAACAAAAGTTAGTCAGGTTCGCTGGGCACGCTCGGCAATACTGTACTTGACCAGGGCAGCGGCACCAAACTTGTGGGGTAGCGCAGGTAGCGCACGCTGCTCAGTGTCGCACCTGGCCAGGGGACTCCAGCAGCTGCCGGCCCATAAGCCTCCTGCCCGTAGCCGCGGTGGGGGCCCTGTTGAGGTGGACGGCCGCCGCTTTGGCCGCCGTGGGCGCCGTAGCGGGCGCACGCGTGGCCGCCCGTGATGCGGCGTCCTGATGCTGCGGCTTCTGGTACACCTGCGCCGCGCCCGGCGGTATCACCGGCTTGGGGTGGTCTTTGGGCAGCCTGCCGTCGTCCACCTGCAGCACAGCGGTGGGGCCCGCTGCTGTTCAGCACGCACATCCTTGACCAAATGATGTCATGGCGATCTCTGACATCAGGAATCCGGCTCATCGTCAGCCAAACTGCTCTTTCCCTTGACTATAGCCACCAGGCGGCACGGAGTGCGCCTACGTATGGGCACACCTTGTAGACTGAGTATGTGCTGCCCTCTCTGTACTCGATGGCGTGCGTCTCCCCCTTCATCATGATCGAGCCGGACACCACGCCCGACGGCGAGGTGGTTACCGCCACGATGCTGAACGGGTCGTCGGCCACGGTGCCGACCCAGGATGTCGTGCCTGCGGTTGGCACGGTGTTTGGCCGTGTTATCATCTTGCTGCCAGGATGTCCTGCCTGCGGTGATTTAGCACGGTGTATGGCCGTGTTATCATCTTGCTGCAAGCCTCCTATCTCGTGTTACGCTTGGTACCGTCCGGGCTGCCATATGAAAGCCACCAGGTCTCCTGCTGAATCCGACGCAAGCTGACCGGAGTAGCTCTAAATCCATGCTCACCTGCATCTGCGCCTAAGTCGACCAGAGCTGCGCGCTGGTTGGCTCCCGGCTGCAGGCCGCCTTGCAGGGTGGCGTTGAGGCACGGGGTCTGCAGCAACATCTCGCCGCTCTGCAGGGCCGCCGCGTTCAGCCGCATGACAGACCAGCAGCCGCTGTCGGCCGGGCCCCGGGGGGCCTTGATAGCAAGCCTGGCATTGGCTGCACCTGCAAGTTCAGTGCGTCATCACGGATTACGGACCGTCAGGTTTCCGTGATTCGCGCTCATGCACAGGCAAATTACGGCTCCAGAGACATGCATGCAAGCAAGAAAGGCTTCATGGCTGTGAGCAAGCAGTTGGTGGCCGGGAACCTGGTGTCCCTCACTATCAAACCTGGTCAGAAGTACAACAGCGCATGCCCGCAGTCACCTGGTAAAGCCTGAAACAAGGCGGGAGCCGCCGAGACGCCGGCTGTGCTGATTGCCAGTAGACTGATCGCTGCAAGAACTGTTCTCTGGCACATACGTCTTGCCATCGCAGATGGGAGAGTGCGCAGGCCCGTGGTCGTCACGTCGGCCCTTATTAGTGCGCTGGATATGTATAGGGAAAGGGACAATCAACGGGGCGTCGTGGCATATGACGAGGTCCCACTGCTGGCGTCGCTGCTGCTGTTCACCAGTTCAATACAAGCCTCGGCGATCGCCTGCCGGCACAAGCGGCCACCCAAAACTGCGCAAAGCGCCAGCCCCGTGCTTTGTGCGAATATGCTATGTGGCAGGGCGTCCCAAAAGCTGCGGGGCCAGTCGACGCTCGACAGCGCGATGACAACTCAAGTACTGACACACTCGTCGTCGCTCCTCACGCAGCTGACTGTTTGCAGTATGACAAAGATGATGCCACGTGCCACCAGTATGGGTGTCCGGGTGCAAGGCGAACCCGAGACAGTTGAAACGTGGAGCACGCCTACAACGCGCAGTATCTTTTTGGTGTACTTAGACAGTGCCAAAACCTGGGTGCGGACGCGGACGGCGTGGACCTGACGTTGTGCGCTCGCGTCACAGCTGTGTACTGTAGGACTATACAAAGGGGTTATAACAGGAATCGAGTTGAGTGTGAAAAGCTTTAAGGACTGATCAAGTACCCAGTGGGTAGCAATACCATGGTCGCCCCAATGCCTTCCAGCTTTCTGTTAGGTAACCCACTCCTTGCATGCTACATGCTGCAATCGGCTGTGAGGCGACATTCGTGAAGCTCCCTGCTCGTCCTTGAAAACCGGATCGGTGACGTTGCGTGCTTTGCAGTAGTGATCGGCAGTATGTTGCAACATCTTGATGATCCCGCGGTCTCTGCATGATCCCGCGGCGTCGCAGTTACACAGTCACAACAAGATTATTGTTCCAGAGTGTCAGCAGGTGGAGCGGTGCACTTGCCTGCTGTAATAAACGTGAGCATACTGCAAGTACATCATCGCCTGCCAGCCAGATTCTCGGCCCATCAGTGCCGAGCGGCGCCGCCTCGTCCCAGACCGCCAACAACTGTCCAGCCATGCCGGTCACGGAGACGGACGCGGGTATCCGTGCGTGGACCAACGAGCTGCCGGGCTTCACCGGCATCATCAAGCAGCGGTGGGCGGGCCAGCGTGGCCTGTGTGCCGCAACGGGCCATGCATGTTGATGCATGTGCGTTGACATCGGGGCATGACCCGACAAAGCGACGCTGCTCGCCTCAGGTACTCGGACTTCAGGGTGAATGAGGTCACGCTGCACGGGGAGGTGGTGCGGCTGACGGACCTGCGGCCCGTCAGTGGGCGGCGGGAAGCGCCGGCAGCAGCAGCGGCGGCCGCAGCCGTACCAGCGCATGGTGCCGTTGAGGCGGACCCGCATGCAGGTGGACTGCAGCACCTTGATGCGAACCCATCAATAACCCACACATGAGGCCAACAGCAGTGTGTCTCATTTCATCATCATACGATATTGCACTGCGGTGTTGGACTACAAAGGCTCACACAAAGGCTGCAAGATTGCCAGGGTGTATGATCACGCCCACACCTGTGCAGGCTACCCCCAGGAGGGTGTGGACGCCGCGCTGGCGGACTTTGCACAGCTGGCAGGCGATGCCAACGCCGCGCTGTTGCGGGACTATGTGGCTGCCGTCCTGGGGCGGGAACCCCAGCCCCCTGCAGCTGATCCGCCAGAACCGAATGGCGCCGCAGCCGCCAGCGCACCAGCCACAGCACCATTGCGTTCAGCAGACGGTGCTGCAGCAGCCGACGAGGGTGCAGCGCCCGATGCCGGAGCCGCAGCCCCTCCAGCAGAGGCTGCAGCCATTGCCATAAGTGACGGTGCCGCCAGCGCCGCCGGTGCCACCCAGAGCGTCGGGCCCGGCAGGGGGCGGCCGCCGCGGCACGTGGTGCTGCAGCCGATCGGCGACAAGCACGCACGGGGCGCGGTGCACGGCTTCTTCAAGGCGGAGGCGCGGCTGCCGCCCATGCGCACCGAGACCTTCCAGAGCTCCGTCAAGGAGGGCTCCAACACGGTGTGTGCCTAGCGTCACCCCTAGTGTTGCTAACAACTCCTCGCATTGGCAACTGCGCAGCGCATGCCTGGGCCAAGGGGTTGGGGTGACAGCAGGGGCATTAGACAGCACCACATGACAGCTGCAGCTGCTGCGCCGGTACCACACTCGCAAGGCAAGGTGCCCCCGTGGTGTGCAGGCGCCCAGCGAGGGCCTCATACAGGTCACCGCGCAGAAGGGGGGCAAGCGCAAGCGGGACCCGCGCGATGGCGGCGGCGGGGCCGGCGGCACATGGGGCGACTGGCCCGGCGGCACCGCCCGCTTCACGCGCTTCGTGCTGCACAAGGAGAACATGGACACGCAGGTGACCCAGCTGAAATTCGTGTCAATACCAGTGTTGGCGATGCTTTGGTGCTGCCTGCTCTGCATGGCTTGCAAGAATTCCTGCCACGTGTGGGTGGACCAGCCTGTCGAGCACATCCGTCACGTGCATGACCTGCAGCTTGCGTGCTAGGGGTAGTTAAAGAACTGTTCTTTCTTTAGCTACCCCTATGCGTGCTGCAGGCGGCACTGTCGCTGCTGTCGCGCATGCTCCACTGCTCGCCGGGCGTCTTCGGCTTCGCTGGCACCAAGGACAAGCGCGCGGTGGGTTGCATAGCGCCAGTGCAAGAGACAGCTCCTGCATAGCGCCAGTGCAAGAGATAGCTCCTGCTTCACAAGGGCTTCCTCATTCTTGATGCACCACTAGTATGCTGTCGCGGCAAGTGCTCCATGTCCCGACTCCCACGGCACCCTGTGCAGGTGACAGAGCAGGCGGTCACAGCGTTCAAGATACCGGACACCCGCCTTGCCTCCCTCAACAGGGGCCTCAGGCGAGTGTTGGTGCAGGAAGTGCAGCTGCTCGTGTCAGACGTGCGCCATGGGAGGCAAGTGGAGGAGGCCCTCTGCTCAGCGCATGTGAGACTGGCAGCTGCAGTCACAAGAGAATGCAACTGGCGCAAGCCAGGGTCCTGCACCTGCTTGCCGAACCTGCCTAACATGTAATGGTGGCACTGGCGCAGGGGCATGCAGCTGGGCAACTTCTCGTTTGTGGAGGAGGCCCTGGGGCTGGGCGCCGCGGGTGGCAACCAGTTTGACATCGTGCTGCGCGGCGTCACCGGCGCCACGCCGGAGCAGGTGACACCCAGACACCGCTGACATCAGCAGCGTTTGTGCGTAATTATGCTTCGCACAGCTGCAGAGGAATGCCATTCTGCTGCCGTCAGAGCAGTTTACAGGATTTCGCAGTCTCGTAGTGATGCGTGCAAGTGCTGTGGTGCAGGTTGTGGCGGCGGTAGAGGGGCTGGCAAGCCACGGCTTCGTTAACTACTTCGGGCTGCAGCGCTTTGGAAGCGGCCTGTCAGCAACGCATAAGTGAGCCGGCTAAGAAATCAACCAGCGGCATTACTCAATGTTGTTCTCATGTGGATCTCACATGCATGTGTTTGCATGGCACCGCTCAGCGCTGATAGAATGCGCACTCGACGCTGCAGGGTGGGCGCGCTGCTGCTGAACGGCAAGTGGGAGGCCGCGGCCCGCCTCATACTGCAGGGCCCAGCAGACGACCGGCCCGACATCGCCGCCGCCCGCGCCGCCTTCCTGCAGAAAGGTGCTTGTTGCACCTTCCCAGATAGCGTGCCTGCTATGGCATGCTTCACACCACAGTCTAAGCGGGTGGTACCTTGCACACAGACAGCAGGCTTGCAATCGAGCAGTGGTAGTCACGTGTGCGGAGTATGCCTTGCAAAACACCTTGTTTTTTCGGGCGTCAGGGGACATCAGGACGGCGCTGGCGGGGCTGCCCAGGTTCCTGACAGCGGAGCGCACCATCCTGGCCACCCTGCAGCGCCTCGGCCCCGCCAACTGGCTTGCGGTGCACAGCTGCGGCCCCTGTGTCCCATCAGCGTTTCAACCCTTGTGCAATCAAGAGTTCCACAGGACGAGCACGGCTGGTCAAGTGCTTTGCCGCGTGTCACCAACCTTGCTGCTGATCCGCTTACCGACTGGCTGCAGGCTCTAGAGGCCATCCCCCGCAACCTGCGCAGCATGTACGTCCACGCCTACCAGGTCAGCGCCCGGCCACACCTGATGCAAGCGTCGGCCTGCCATCCAAGGGTCACACTGCCAGCATGTAGGAGGCATATGATCGAGATATCTTTGTTGGCTGCAGAGCTACCTGTGGAACATGGCGACCAGCCAGCGCATCAGCCAGCACGGCGCCGGGGTGGTGGTAGCGGGCGACCTGGTACTGCCGCCCGCCGCAGCGGCAGGTGAGCAGCGACGGGTTCTCCGCTGAGCTGCATTGTCCCAGCACAGCACCCAAAAGATCGGCAGTCCTCTGGGTTAAGCGGATCGAGGGTGGCTGGTGCTGTGCTGCCATAGCTGCAGCAGCTGCATGTACGGATGTGCATGACAAACGATGTGCCGGGTCAGTCTCGAACCTCCAACTATGACCCACCGCCGCTGTGATGCCTTCTGGTCATGTCGGCAGCTCTGACTGCAGGCGAGGCGGGTGCGGAGGCGGACCCCGCGGACGTGTTGGACCTGGAGGGGCGGGAGGCGGGGGGGACGCGGGCGGCGGAGCGGCTGGCGGCGGTGCACGTGGTGAGTGCGGACGAGGCGGACGCCGGCGCCTTCGACATCGCGGATGTGGTGCTGCCGCTGCCCGGCTCCCGCATCCGCTACCCCGACCACGACACCGCGCAGGTGCCACCAGGCTGGCGCGCTGTGACCGAGGCCCGCGCTGCAGCAGCTGCGGCACCCTGGCCCAGTTGAAGTGCAACAACATGTAATACATGCATGGAGCCTGGTTATTCCGGCGGGTCAAGTCAGATGTGATTATTTGTCCATGTGCAGGTGTATAAGCAGCTGGCGGGGGAGGACGGCGTCAGTCTGGACAGGTCGCCGCACAACGTGCGCAACTTCTCCATCCAGAACCTGGCGGGCGACTACCGGCGGCTGGTGCAGCGGCCGCGGGCGACGGCGTGGCGGCTGCTGCGCTACACCGCCCCCGACGCCGAACTCGCCACAGCGCCGCCTGAAGGTGACTCGACACTGCTGCAGGTGCAGACACACCATCGGTGCTGTACTGCAGCAACAAACTGATGATTGCAAACTGCTGCCAGCCACACAGCCAGAAGCACTCTACTGCTGTTTCATTTTAGGAGTGTCACACTTGTGATACGGCCAGCGTCCCTGTAGCATGCCGGACACAGCTGTTGCACCTGTTTGGCCACTCAGGCTCGGCTGGTGTCACGGTGGAGGCAGCCTCCGCGAACTTCTACGAGGGCAACAACAGCAAGCCGCCCGCTGCAGCAGCCCCATCCGCTGGTGATGACGACCGCGCGCTGGCACTGCAGCTACGCTTCCAGCTTCCGCCTTCCGTGTATGCCACCATGGCGGTGAGTCCTGGTGCTTAAGACCGCATGTAATGCTGCTCTTCGGTGCTTGTGGCGTTGCAGGTGTGCATCTCATCTGCACAACCGAAGTTCATTCATTGTGAGGGCGTGGGCCTGCATGCTGCTGGTGATGTGCTTCGTGCACAGTTGGGTAGGTGGCAGTCTGGCTGTTCCTGACGCACGCAGAATCGAGCGTATGCAGATTCGTCAGGCGACGAAGGCCAGCACGGCCACGGCAGAGCACAGAACAGCGACGCTGGCAGCTATTGCAAAGGCGCAGGAGTCTAATGGGGCGGCGGCCGGCAGCGAGCAGCCTGACAAGGCGGCCGGGGCGCCAATGGAGTCAGAGTAACCATGGCCGGGAGCGTCCTTCAGCACATGCTTCCACTAGGCTCAACAATCGTGAACAGAAAGCACAACTCGGCCTGCTCAGTTGCATGTGCAAAATGTGATGATGGGCTGCGCCTTCAGCGAGGACACTGATATAATAATAGTATGTGGCCAGACCCTACATGTATCGGCAGCTGTGCATCGTCGCCAACTGGCACATGCTGGCGGCGAGGCCTTTTGCACACAACCTCAGCACACTGCTGCTCGCCGCTGCACCTGGTCGTGCCCCGCCAACGCTGCCATGTGCAGGCTGTCATCGGCGGCCAGGCCCAGCGGCAGGGGCCGGCCCTGCTCCCACAGGCTGGGGCCCGCCGCCACCACGGGGGCCGCGCCCAGGCACACCTCCCCGTCGTACAGCACAAGCTCCTGCAGTCGACACCACAGAAGGCGGTTGCACACGTGCTGGAAGAAGCTGCTGTCGACATTGGTCCGTACTCCCCCTGACAGTCAATCAAATGCTTCCAGCTGGGCTTTTTGGAAAGCCAGCACTGCAATGATGCACGAAGGAAGCAGCCATTCAGTCATTGGGGGGCAATAAGCTCAATCATCTGGTGATGGCGGTGAGTCAGCAGTGTACCTGCCCAGGCGTGATGGCCCGCATGGGCCGCTGGAACCGCACAAGCAGTTGGCCGCCCTCATCAACTGTTGGCTCGACACTGACTGTGTCATGATAACGGCTGAGCTGCGTGGGCTGGAAGGCCGGCGCTGCCGCCGCCTGCTGCACGGTGCAGGTGTGCAACGGCTGCCCATAGCGCGCCTTGAACTGCAGCTGCAGCGGCTGGCCCTGCAACAGAGGAGTTGTGCAGCGTGCGTCCTCACGGAGCAGTGAGCGGGAGCCTGACCACCAGGTGTGCTGCAGCAGCACAGTCATCGATATGGATGATCGATATGAAGAAGCACCCCGATGAGCGCATGTGCATGCATGCATGTGTCACCTGCTGCAACAGTTGCGGCGGCGCTCCCGCCACCCAGTGTGGAGCTGACAGCAAAGCTGTGTCTGCATACATCGCAGGATGGTCTCTGCCCTCCGCTACATACATGATGCACTCCAACATGTCCTTGCCGACCACATACATCCTGCAGGTTGTCAGTCGAGTCCTTGCATTGGAGAACCGCTGCACCAGTTTCTGGACCGACATGAGAATCCCGCAATAACAGCAGTTGTCATCGGGCCCTCGGATGTACAAATTCACACTCTGGCAGCAGCGACCTCGTGCGATGTCAGTGCCGGGATCACCTGCTCGCAGCGCCGCCGATGCCCGCCCCTTGCCCATGGGTGAGCGCCAGCATGTTGGGGCAGGTGCCACGGGCTGCCCCGCTGCCGATGTCGATAATGTGTCCCGGCACCGGGGCCACATACTGCGACAGGAAGTCGCCAAACTTCCTGCGGCCTGCAGAACGCACAGCATATCTGAATGTCGTGATCGGTTGCGTGCGCTGTCTGCGATGGTATGCCTCCTTGAATACCAGCGTTAGACAGCTTCGGCCAGAGCACCATCCACCCAGGGCTGCCATATGGTATACACAGTGCAGTGCAGGGCTTTATCTGGCCACGTAAGAACATATCTGAGTATGGGCCTCAACTCATGGCGCCCTGCCGCAACGACATGGTACTGACCTATGAAGCAGATGCCGGCGCTGCTGCGGCGTGCTGCGGAGGGCGACCCGGCCGCGGCCGCCGCCCGCCGCACGTCCTCCTTGCGGCGGGCGCCCAGCGGGAAGGCGCACCTCGACAGCGCCGCGGCGGGCACCGCGGCCAGGAAGTACGACTGGTCCTTCAGCGGGTCCAGGCCCTGTAGCAGCTGCGCGGCGCCGTCTGCAGCAGGACAGGGGACTTGCTGTGTCTGTGTCCGCAGGGCGGTCAATGCTCTACTTGCTGCATGCAACCAGCCAGACAATGGAGGCGCCCGCACCACCTGGCTGATGGCGCAGGCGAGCAAAGTGCCCCGTCACCAGCTCCTCCGCACCCAGGCCCTCCGCATGCCGCAGCAGCACGTCAAACTTGATGGCGCGGTTGCAGGCCAGGTCTGGATTGGGTGTCAGTCCTCGCGCATACCTGCGGAGTCGACAGAAGGTGCGAGGTGGTGAGCGCGCCGGCGTTGGTGCTTGAAAACAGCAGAACGAGGTATACATGGATCGTACAGATCCCTCTGACACCAACTGTGCTTCAGTTTGAGGTTCACACAGTCAGCGCGCTGTTGTTTGCAGGCGGTTGCTGGATGCTCAATCTGCATGAAAGGACTGGACGGGTGCCAAGTCATGCCACGGCAGGGTTGCGCTTGTGAGTAGCGGCGTAGTGCAGACCCTCGCAACACAAGGGGGAGCCCAACTCACTGGTCCAGGAAGGGCTGGAAGACGCGCTGCCAGTACTGCGCCACAAAGTCCACCTCCACCAGCGGCAGCCCCAGGTGCCGGCACACCGCGTGCGCGTCCTGTCATTGGGCGACCTTGTCACTCACGGTCCACAACATGCTCGACAAAGGACCCATATGAACCCGTGAGGTGCCGTCTGTGCTTGTGATAGCCGCTGCCACCCCGCCGATTTCAGCGCCCAGGGTCACCTGGCAGTCGCGCTCCACGGAGCAGTTCCCGTTGCCCCGCTCCTCCGCCTCATCCCAGTTGCGCATGAACACGCCCAGCACCTGCGACGCGCACCAGGAGCTGCTGCAGCAGACGGGGTCACGCCACGGTTCCTGGTGTGTGTGCAAAGTGCAGTGCACGGCTGTGCCCACTACCTCCTGCATGACATGCACAGTCCAGCGGGCTCTCGAGTATTTCACCTCGTGGCCCTGTTGCTGCATAATGCTGGCGGCCGTGGCTGAGTCCACGCCGCCGGAGACAGCCACCGCCACCTTGCGCCGCCCAGCGCGCTCGCGGTGCTCCACAAATGCTGGGCCGCTACTTCCGCTGCTTCCAACAGGGCTCACGGCGGGCCCTGCACAGGTGCTGAAGTGGGGCGACGGTGCGCCGGCTGCCACTGAGCCATGAGCATAGCTCGGCTGCGGCGCGGCGGCAGTGCAGCTGGAGGCGCCTCGCAGCAGCAGAGTGCTGCACTGATGCAGCAGCGCCGCAATGCCGCGGCTGGCGTGTGTAACAGTGCCGGCTTGCGGCTGCACTAGCCCACGAGACGCTGCACTGAGCCGCCTGCCGGCCTCTGCGACTTTGCTGCGCATGGCCACCCTGCTGCAGTGCTCAGCTTGATGTTTGCAGTTGCTGCCAGAGGCCGCTGCGTGGGATGGGGAGCCTGACGCTCGAGCTGCGCTGCCGCGCTCACAAAGTAGCGTGTTCACTTCTGCTTGTTGTCTTCCTGTGCCTGAGCTGCTGTCACCTGCTCTGACTCGCCACTGGTCGCAACCGCTGCGCCACTGCCTTCGCCAAGCAGCTCGCTCAACTCGCTCCGCTGCTGCTCTGGACGCGTCGTCCCCAGCTGGATGACAAACCTGTACCATGCGGGACACGTGTAAGGGCCTACGCAAGCAGTCCGCGTAGGCGCATGAACATGACATGGCACCAATAGGTCATACATGATGGTATGATGCTCACCAGTTCACAGACAGCCAGAGGCCAACAGCCAGCAACAGCAGGAACGCCAAGTGAGGCGCGAGCCACGACTGCGAGGATGCCGCGCCGAGAAGCAGGAAGACCAGGCAGCCGATGCAACCGAGGACACTCAGGTTCAGCACCACCAGCGTCGCATTCTGCAACCACACAATGTGCAAGATTTGGGCTGTTGTCCACTGTCAGCAACATCCGTATCGCAACCAGCAGTGGTGAGCAACAACAGGTGCAGACAGCAGTCCATCATGCAACTCACATTGACGCCACTTGAAAGTGCACCGACGGCAATGTCTTGCAGCCACATCCAACTGCCGTAGCGATAACCTGGCAATGGCCCGGCTTACTGCAGTGCTCCTGAGCACTGTACCACCGAGTGCATGAACGATTGCGCCTGTGCTCGCGTGCTTTGGTCCCCTGACCTGGATGCACCAGGTAGACATGTCTAGTGGCCATTGCTTCGTCACCTTGCCCCAGGTCAAGTGACCAAGGAGAGGCTAAGTCCGGCACTGCGAGGCGTTGCTTGCATCGCACTGAAGAGCCAACATTGCCGTGACACTAGATAGGTGCTGCTGAGTCTCTGGTGCGGTGAAGTGAGAATGGTTGTCAGTCTGGATTGCACCGTTCAGGACATTCTATTCTAAGTGTGAGATCTGCAAGATACATGCTGTCTCGAATGGTTGCTGATTAGGACACTGCAGTCATTTGTGGTTTTGTGCCTGGCTGATATGCTCGTCGGCACAATCAAGAGCTCTTGATCAAACCAGCATACGAGGCCTATTTCTGCTGAGCCGTCGAACGCCTGACGACTGGCTGTCGACGTCCGGAGTGCTGCTCTGGCAACAGCACGCCGCTCTCTGCTGGGCAAGGTGGGCCGTCTGCTCCACGCAGATGTTGTGGCACGCGTTTGGTTCGCGGGGCCGGTCACAACTGGGGCCGCTACACAGCCCAACTACATTCAGAGAAGGCTTTCCTGCTGTAGGTGGAGGCCCTCAAGCCGTACAGGGGTGGCGAGGAGCTGCGGCGGGCGGCTGCTGTCCTCGCCGGTCCTGGCGCCGCCCGCACTGATCAGGCATGCACCCTGGAGTTTTGCACCTAGGGTCAGATGCCATGAACAACATGGTTGCGAGGCTGAGATCATCATGTTCACGTCCGCACAAAGTGCCTGTCGGTGCCCTGCTTGCCAGAGTCCCAGGCTGCAGTTGCGCTTGCACAAGCACCCGCCACGGAAGGGACCTGCTGTTTTCGCAGGCAGCGGATGGCAGCGCAGCGCAGCCCGATGCCAGTGCCCCGCCGCCGCCGCCGGTGCTGCCTCCGCCGCCGCTGGTGCTGCCGCCGGGCGCCGATGCAGCCACTCGCGAGCTGGCGGCCGCCGCACAACGCTACGCTGCAACTGCTGCAGCAACCCCATCAGACTACGAGTCCGTCTACAACCATGGGCTGGCGCTGCAGGAGCTGGCCAGTCGTGTGGGCGGCACCACGCCTCAGCAGTTCCAGCTGCTCAGTCAGGTACAGTCTTGATAAGCAGAAGCAATGGCTGGCGTTTCCATACTTTTACGCAGCACCAAGCTCCAGTTGGGACGAGGTGAGATATGCGAAGCTCGACTTCATGGTGCAGGCCTGCGAGCGGTACGAGGCGGCCTGCGCGCTGCGGAGCAGCAGCCACGCGGCTCTGTACAACCATGGCGTCGCACTGAGCGACCTCGCACGTCATGTCAGGTGCCCAGCTGCATGTGTTACAGGAAATGTCGACCGCTCTGTGCGTCATGCTTGATGGCAAGTCAGGGTGCGCCATGCCCCTTCTTGCGGCGCCCCAGAGGCAGCACGCCGCTGGCCTCCTGAGCACCTTGCCTCGGCCCTCTGGCAACAGCTATTCTCATGTGGCTGCAGGAATGGGGATCAGGAGGCAGCACAACAGTATCTGCTGGCCAGTGCCGCTAAGTACGGCGAGTCCCTGCGGTGGAACCCCAACAACCCGCAGGTGGGGCCACTGACTGTCTGGCATCGGCGTGTGAGCTGGTCGAGCTCAACACATACTTGTCGATGGTACGCATCCTGCAAGTGCGTGTCAGCAAGCGTCGTGCCACAGCCGGTGTCGGAAGACCTGCCTACTGTTCCTGCAGGCGCTGAACAACTGGGGCCTGGTGCTGCAAGAGCTGACGGCGCTGCGACCAGCCTCCGAGCGGGAGTTCCTTGTGTCGGCAGCCGCCGTGAAGTTCCGGCGCGCCATCCGGCTGCGCCCGGAGTTTGACCGAGGTTCGCATACTGCTTGTATCTGTTTCAACATGACTACTTGCGTTCAGTAGTCGTGCAGCACTGGTGCTGGCAGCCCTGTCCACCCCTGACACTGGAGGGACGGTCCCATGTCTTGATGCTGCTCCAAGCCCACGATTCAGCTGCCTGCAGCTGCCTACAACCTGGGCACGGTCTTCTACTCCCATGCGGTGGCGCAGCAGGCTGAGGCAGAGGCAAACCCGTCCACAGCCAGCTCCGAGGCTTCCCAGGTGACCAATGCAAGCCGGTCCGCAGGCTGTGCAGGCTGGCAGGAGCACATGCATCGCCAAACAGTCGTCAGAGTGAGCTATCAACCGCCAGGCATGGGCAGCAAGCTCCTATCGACGCGCAAAGGTTCAGGCATGCACTGCAGGGTGGGCCGGGTGGAAAGGAGCGGGGCGAGGCGAGTGTGCGGGCGGTGTTCCGGCTGGCGGCGCAGTACATTGCCCTGGCCCAGGCGCTGCAGCCCGGCAAGGACGTGTACCGAAAGTCCTTGCAGGTACAGTCGCAGCTGATCTTGCAGGGGGTGTGCTTGCTGCCTGGTGCGGTCGCTGTCTGCAGGGCGAAATGCACATTCCAGCCAAGCGACAAACTGGGGAGCTTGGTAAGACCCGAGTTTGGTGGGGTGCAGGTCCTGCGGCAGGTGCTGCCCCTGCCATTCCTGCGTGTCGGCCACCTGCTGGCAGTGGAGCATCGCGGCGGCAGCGTCAGCAACAGCTTGGAAGCAGAGCCAGCGGCGGCGTCAGCCGACGGCGCAGCAGGCGGGCCGGCGGCCTGGGAGCAGCCCCTCGATGAGCGGTGTGCACTGATGCTGTGTACACGCATCTGGACAATCTTGGCGAGCTACGCTGTGGCAGCGCTTTGTGCTGACCGAGAGTCACACATGTGATATGCCTGTTGTTGTGTGTGCAGGTGGCACCGCGCTTGGTTTGTGCTTGACGCTGACTCGTTTCGGACCGCAGCAGACCCACAGCGCCACACAGCAGGTACACCTGTGCTTCTGCATCCATGTGCAGCGCATGGATGGTTCCAGGCTGCAGAACACACAGCGCCAGCTCAAGCCCAAATGGACTCAGCAAGGGGGATGGCCCATATCAGCCTCTGACATGATCCCGCCGATCGCCGGTGCAGCCTCGGCGGCGGGGGCCGAGTACTGCGTACCGCTGGGTGATGTGCGGTGCGCCAAGGCGGCGGCGGATCCCAGCCTGCCGCAGGGGCCCGCCCTGTGGCTGCAGCTGTCCAGCCACCCGCAGGTGGTCGAGGGTTTAGGGATTAAGGTTTGTGTGTGTGGCGCCTCGGCATCCACCGCCAGCCCTCCTCGCAACACTTGTTGTGACCACCCAGCGCAGCAGTCGACCGCACAGTGCTTCTTCATACAGTTGCAGTTACAGAGAGCAGAGCAGCTCCACCACTGCTGCATAGCGCCACACAGTTGCTCTCCAACCCTGCAGGGGCTGTACTTCGTGGCCGCCAGCGACGGCGACGCCAACGGCTGGATTGACGCCCTGTGCCTGGCGGGGCACCTGGCGGCGGTGGGCCGCCTCCCATCGCTGCGGCAGTCGCTGCGCGTCACCGAGCGCGGCCCCAATGCAGCACCGCCCTCGACACCCTGATGCCCACTCCTCGGCCCCATGTGCCGCCTTGCCAGGCAGACGAGGCGTCCAGGGCACCATGCCAGAGGTTGCCGAGTCCAGAGGTGTCGAGTTCACCTTGCAGCGCAGTGCGTTGCTCATGCTGGGGATGTGCCGAGACATTTGGCTGGCACACTGCCACACCATCTGGGGTTCTCGCTGAGCAGCACGCAGTTTGTTTCAGCAATGTTCTTCACTCGCTCTGACTACCAAAGCGACTGCTGCTCCTCCTGGACACCCTTGACATACCCAGCAGCACGATATCTAGAGGATCAAGCCAGTACAATGCCGCGACAGTCAAACCCATGTGATCACTTGCTGCTGTCGTCCATCGAGTCCTGGAGTGCCCATGCCAGCTCCTCGTCCTCATCCTCTTTGTCGTCCCCCTGCTGGCCACCTGGCCCAGCGGCAGAGCCGCCACCGCCAGAGGGGGTGCCTGCCTGCGGCTGCTGCTGCTGCTGCTGCGAGGGTGCTGCGCCACCGCCACCGGCAGCCGGCGGCGCAGGGGTGGAGCCACCTCCAGAGGAGCCTACAGCAGCACGAACGCACAATGCATTTGTACGCAGGCAGACACGCAGGCAGACACTGCCATAATCAGGGCCATCTTTGCATGTGCACCCCACAGACACGGTCAGCAAGCACGTGACAGGACTGTCACGCCATGGCACGGCGCACCTTGCTGCCCAGCGGCCTGCGACTGCGCAAACGCCATCGCCAGCTGCTGCGCCAGCAGCTGCGCAACCTGAGAGCCGGGGGCGGGCCCTGCGCAACATAGCAGCCAGCCTGCTGCATCCGTCCACTACGCAGCGGCCCCGACGGCGCACACTGCCATGCACCATGCCCGGACATGTCGCAGGACATGCAGGAGGCGACACACACGATCCCCACACGATCCTGAAGCAGTCTGCATGTGTGCTCACCAGACGGCTGGCCTGGCGCCACGGCGGCTGCCTGCTGAGGAGCAGTGGGGGCAGCACTTGGTGCCGCCGTGGCAGGTGATGGTGCAGGGGTGGCCGCTGGGCCCGTGGCCACGGCGGGTGCGGCGGCGCGCCCCTGCGACAGCGCCATCGCCTGCTCCAGCAGCACCTTCACGCGCGGCAGCTCCGGCGACGGGTGCTCCAGCACCAGTACCTGCATGCGAGGGTTCGGTCGCAGCCTGATGCAGTACCTGGGGTGCAGCGCCGATGCAGCAGCACGTCGGCCAGCTACCCTTCCTGTCATCAACTGGAAGAACCACAACTGCTGTGCTACGGTAGCAAAGGAGTGAAGCATACAGGCGAGGCGGCCCCACCTCCTCGGAGGCCTCCATGATGGGCTGGAAGCCGAGCGCCGCCATGCACTCCGGCCCGTGGGGTTGGGCGCCCACCGCGGCCTTGTACCGCGCGTTGCTGATCTGCACCAACATGGCGCAGCTGAAAGGCAGCTAAAGCACCGGCTCACTGCCGACGCAGATCCTGTCCATGTGCACATCTGGCACAACGTTGCAAGGCATGCTTAACAGTAGAAATTGTGCAATGACAGTGGCCCGTCAGTGAGTCGGCAGGTCCGGGTAGCACACCCCACCCACACTACGTGTGCTGCTGTCAACCATAGCGCGGCTTCACCTTGATGCGGCGGAATTTGGGGTCCTCGGGGTGGGCGACCAGGTTGCGCACGTAGGCGAGCAGCGTCGACGCCGCGTGCTGGAACACCGCCGGCGCCACCTGGCGCTTCATGCCGGACATCGCCTTTGCCAGCGCCACCGCCGGCGACGGGCCCCCTGCACACGACGCCTTGTGTACGTCTGCTGCCACCATGCACGCTTGCATGACACTCGTATGAAGACGTATGCTACAAACATAGGACTGCAGAACTGCTTGACCAGCATGAGCAGTCATGTGCGCAAAGCGCAGCGGCATTCCAGGACATGTGGCAGTGCGCAGTGGGGCGGCACCTTCCATGGGCGCCAGCAGGCGCGCCTCGGAGTCGATCAGCGAGCGCAGGCCGCCGCGGTCGGCGCCCTGCACCTGCCCCACCACCCGCCCGCCCCGGTAGATGTGGAACGTGGGGAACGCCCTGCGCATGACGCAGGGCCAGTCTGAGCGTCTGGCGTTCAAACAGCAGGCGACGACCAGGGACCAGCATCAGCCCCCGACCTGTGATGACTTTCATGCGATGTGCTACCGCATGGCCGCTGTGCCAAGCGGAACGCCACATGAAAGCTGTCAGGCAACCCTCGCCTGACACTGCAGCATGCATAGGATACCCCACTGATGACTCCTGCTACGTCAATTGGAGGCTAGGCTGTTGATTTCATCAAGGTGTGAAATGGCGGGGACGGGGGTCACCTGATGCCGGAGGAGGCGGCGAGCGACCGGTTGCCGGGCGCCTCGGCGTCGCACTTGACGAAGATGACCTTGGGCCCCAGCTCGCGCGCCCAGCCCTGCAGCACGGGCTCCATCATGCGGCACGGCCCGCACCAGGACGCCGAAAAGTCCAGCACCACCAGCTGCCGGTCGCCTGCGGACGCATCGCTCCACATCCAAACAGGCCACAAACAACTGCGGGCACACCCGCCGAGGCTTCCGTTGCGCAAAAGTTTGCCACAAGGTGCTGGAGACATGCAGCACCTGTCTGCCGGAGGATGTCGTCCAGTTGGCTCCTCCCGCCGTGCAGGTGCACCAGCGAGCCGTTGGCATCGTACGCCGGCGGCCGCGGCGCTGCTGCGCGCTCCGCCGCTGCCTTTGCGGCCGCCGCCTTCTGCGCCTCCTGCCGCGCCTTGAGCTCCTCCTGCTGCTTCCGCAGCACCTCCGCCTGCGCCGTTTGCAGCATGCCTTCAGCGCGCAACCAGGACAGGGCTGCATGCAACACGTCCTGAGGGCACCCTGCCTCGTTGCTAGTTCCGCACACCACTTGTGCTGCGCCTCGCTAGATCGTCGATGTTTTAGCCACCCTTCCACACTGCTGATGAGGGCACTGCTGCACCTTGCGCTCTTCCGCCAGGCGCTGCTGCTCCGCGGCCGCGGCTGCCCGCTGCTTCGCAGCGGCCTGCTCTGCCGCGGCAAGGTCCGCCTTGCGTTTGCGCTCAGCCTCAGCCAGCCTGCAAGAGCAATGCGCTGTTGACTAGACTAGCTCATTGCATGGATGCTCGAACACACCAAGCCCATGTGCGCGCTCCCCATTGCAACGTCAACTATGCCAGGTGGCGAACAGACACGCATGGGCTCTCCAAGCAACGAGACATTCAAGATTAACTATGAAGACCAAGTGCCAGATCATGATCAGAGCATCTGGCAGATGCGCGTGAAACGGCTCAAACTGCACCTGCCGGCCTCCAGGCGCGCCGCCTCCTTCGCAGCAGCTTCCGCCTCCTGGCGCTTGCGCTCATCCTCCTGCGCCTTCTGCGCTGCCGCCTCTGCCCCCCTGCAGTCCCGGCAGTCATCCGGTCAGGGGGTAAACACGTGTCGCTATAATGCATGCAGCAACCGACAGGACCTCAGCGCATGCTGTTGGTCATGCAGTGCAGCCGCCTGAACCAGGCATCCTTCGGTCATCTGCTGCAGACTGCACCTGCGCTGCTGTTCCTCCCGCTCACGATGCGCTGCATCCGCTGCCTCCTGCTGCCGCTGCTGCTCGGCATCCGCCAGCGGCTGCAGCTGCGCCTTGCGTGCGGCAGCATCAGCTTCCAGCTTCTCGTGATCCGCGGCCAAGGACAGTATCTTATCGGTCATGCCCTTGCCATACACCTGCATCAGGTCAGGTGGTAGGCCTGCACATGCGCTGGCTGCCGGCACAGCATGCCGTCCATGTGGACCTGATAGGATGCAGGCGACGCTAATCGCCTCACACCCACATGTCAGTCATGCATTTGTCATCATGCATGTCATGACCTGCAGAACGATGATTTTTCATTAAAGCACACACCTTCTTGTCTGGGTCGGTCTCCTGCGCCTTCGCCTTCATCTTGGTGATATCCACACCGAGCTTCTGGACCTCAGCAGCAATGCTGTCCAATGCCGCAAGCTGCTCCAGGGCTGCTGGCCCGTCTGTCGGCTCAGCCACGCCGTCCAGCTGGGCGCGCAGTTGCTGCTGCAACTCCAGCGAGCGCTTGAACAGCGTCATGCTGACGGGCGACTGATGAAGTGGAGCCACAAAACCTTCCCACTTTGGACGCACAGCCTTCGGCTGTCACTTGTCACCAGTTTGCCGACTTCACGCGTGCAGCACGCCTCTCTTGATCAGGTCTGCCCGTGCGAGGTCAATGTCCTGCAGAGCGCAGGCATGTAACAGGACATCAGCATGGATCACAGGCGCTGCCGGTGGCAAGCTGGCACATGCATAGCTATAGCAATCGGGTGCACGGTGAAGAGTCTCAGCTCCACCTTGCGTAGGCCAGCAGCCTCTTCGGGGCAATCGCGGAATGTGAACACACCGTACAGCACTGCGGCAATGGAATACAGCCCAAAGGCGACGACAGCAGCGACAGGAGCCTGCGACGCGTCACACACAGTGTGGCACAGCGCTCATCAGGCAGCGGTGACCAGTGTCCAATGTTCAGAGTCACAATTTTGTCGACACAGTGCAGTGGAACGTGCACTCAGTATGCACAGTGCAGATGAAGCCCTGCAGGGCTTGCTGTGAGGCAGTACAGCATGATCTACGCACCCAGAGGACTACTTGATGCGTGATTTGTGGTAGGCCTGCGTACAGAGCTGCAACCCACGCTGCCAAGACCGTACTGAAGCACACGAGCACTCGAGTTATGCACAGCATCGAAAAGTTGCTGGACTTGCGCAAGGCAGCTGACTGCTGATCATGGAGTTGACGTGATGCACAGAAGGCAAGCATATATCAATTGGCAGACAAACATCTGTGGACCAATGGCATCATGTCAAAATTCTGTCCGGGAGATCGCAGAGATCAAGCCCAGAAACATTGCGGCGTTCCGCAACTTGACACTGACACGTCGCTTATCAGATTGGGCATCAAAGCCGCTGCCATACGGCTGGTGCCCACAGATGCATCGGTGTCGCTGACGGCTCTGATGCAGCATATGCGCCAACAGCTCAACATACGCAATGCCCCGTCCTGCGAAACTAGCGTGGATCTGAAGTCTAAATAGCCGAAGAGGCAGCTAGGCTTCCTGATGAGCGCATGTGAGGAGGCCGAACGACCGCTGGCAGAGTTGTCGCTGCATGCGCAGGCGAGCGCAGCAGGAGATGAGCGCACCTCCGACGCTGAGTCTGATGACGAGGCGGAGCTGACAGGCTCCAAGCTTGGGCGACATGCATACTGGGTACGATCGATACCACACAGCAGCAGCAGCCACCGCACGTACTACGTGGCTTTGACATGCTTCAAACCGCATGCATGCACGGATGCAGGAGGAGGCCTACCAAACAGAGCTGGCAAACTTTGACGATCATGGTGACGAAGGCGAAGTCTGGTGCGCAGGGCAGGCTTGCTCCAGGGTGCTTGACACAGACACCATGGCTGTCAACACCACCTTCAGGTCCGGTACTGGCGCCTGCAGGTTTGGGAGGGATGTGCTGGACACCGCTGTCAGGTGGACCGGAGACCTGCTGCGGCGTATGCATGGCGCAAGGGCACGCGACCTAAGCATCCTGGATGTCGGCTGCGGCAATGGCACAATGCTGGTCGGCCTTGCAGCCCAGGGTTTCGCTAATCTGGCGGGTCAGGACTATAGCGGCCATGCTGTTGAGTTAGCACGGCAGGTGCTGCTGCGGCACGACTTGACGCACGTCTGCTTGAGGGTGAGCAGGTGCTTTCGCAGCAACGTGCATGCCATGCCCACAGTCATGTGCCTACTTGCAGCTGACAGGCATTTGCAGGCCCCTGCATACACGGTTGCACCAAGGTCCACAACCTCTTTTCCATGCCATGACCTCGTGCTGCAGGAAGAGGATCTCTTGAAGTGTGGACATGGGGTCAAGCGTGTGGACGTCATCACAGACAAAGGAACACTGGATGCCATTGGGCTGTCAGACAACCCCCGTGGCAGGTGAACGCACCGATGCTCTGCCCTGCTCCAGCAGACGAGTGATTGCCAGCCCCACCATCGTGGCATGTAATCTCGTGTGGCATGTGAACACCTCACCGCACAGCCCTGCAAAACCCTAAACCCTGCAGGGAGCAGTACCGGTCCTCGGTGTGGCACCTGCTGAAGCCGGGCGGTGTGGTGGTGCGCTCACCGCAATCTCACATATGGCATTTGGCTTGCCTTCTCAGGCACTGCCTTGCAGAAGGGTGGCCTGATCATATGCAGGAGGTGCATCGCTGTCTGCCGCAGGTCATCACGTCGTGCAACAGCACGCGGGAGGAGCTGGCCGCCCAGTTCTGCACTTCCGGTGGCGCCAGCGATGTGGATGCGCAAAGCCATGTCGATGGCAGCACAGAAGTGCGGTGGTGTCTTGTCGACTATGTGAACACATACCCCACCTTCAAGTTCGGCGGCGTCGAGGGCAGCAAGGTCTGCACGGTTGCCTTCCTTCGGTTGCCTTCCTAGCTTGATGTCCTCAGTAGCGTCTGAAGGTGGCTTCGAAACGAACCAGTTGCGATTGTGCACGGGGTGATGAGGGGAAAGTCGAAGTTCCCGCATCACGGGTCAGCGTGCAAGCAAGGATGCCCGAGTGAGTGCACAGGTGCTTCCACTGGTATGGACTTGTGCTTCCAGCCCTCCAGCCTCGCTGGCAGCCACGCTGGCAGAGATCTCTTTGCGCAAGTGCCGAAGTGCACCACGCGTCAACATCTGCTGTACTGGCTATGCGGCCCAGCTGCAACACGTAGGGGTCAAACGCATCGACACAGCGAAAGACTGCGCCATGGCGTACGAAGCTCCGAAGCAAGGTGCGTTTCACCGATGCATCCGTGCTTAGGTCGCTGGCGTTTGCGGCCGCCTGCCACTCCGCTCGCGTTCTCATGGTGCAGTGCAGGCACTGTGCACCAGTGCGACCACACTCTGCGTTTGCTCCAGTCAGCTGCACCACCTGAATAGGCAATGGTAACTCGGAGGGTGTGTGCACAACCCTCTTATGGCACCACACACCGCGATCGGGCATGACCGTGTGCAGTCTGTGGGGTCTCTGGGCTGCAAAATCTCAATCTGGCTCAGGCGATCGTCTTATCAAGCTATGCTGGCCGTGTAACATCCGTCACTCGCTGAGTTTCATGGTCTGAAGACAGCGCCCCAGTCGAAGCCCCTGCGCACCGTTTGGACTGTTGAGAGATGCAGTGGTGACCTTCGTGCATGCTTCAACAGCCTGAGGGGCGCTGGCTGGCTGGGCGCTGCTGACTAAGTGCTGGGCGATTAGTAAACGCTGTCTTGTGCATACCTCCGGCCCTGCACCCCTCTACATGAGTCCAGCAGCAGCGCCGACGGACCGCCTGGTGGCATGCAGTGGACCCTCCGAGCTCTGAGTCAGACATGGTGGATGAGAAGCCCACGGCTGTCCCGGCCAAGGAGGGCATGGCGACGTGGGCGCAGCGGGATGTGCGCATCCGCTACTCCATCCTGCAGAACCCCTCCTGGCCAGAGTGCCTGGTGCTGGGCTTCCAGGTGCTCCAACATGCTGTCTGCTCTCCGAGCTGGAGCCGACCAACGTGTGTATGGTCGTGCACTGCATGGTGGCACGAATGCACTGCTGCAAGGGTCCAGTTCTCATGGACTTGTCTCCTCCTGCTGTGCAGCACTACCTCACCATGCTGGGGTCCACGGTAAGATGTGTTGTGTCTGCATCCGTGCACCCCTGAACACGTTCATCGCAGCATGGTCCAGACAAATATCTCCTCCTGGCGAAATCGCTGATCCTCGTTGCAATCGCTGCTGCAGGTGCTCATTCCTTTTCTGCTGGTCCCTGCCATGGGCGGGACTGTAGGAGATCTGGCGAAGGTGAGGTCGCCTGTCTGTCAGACACTGCCATGTGCTGCGGAGCTTGCCATCACAGTAAGCGGCACAGTGCCAGGCTGGACCGACAAGATCTTTTATCATGGTTGCTGCAGGTTATCCAGACCATTTTCTTCGTGTCAGGGCTCGTCACGCTGCTGCAGACGTGCTTTGGCGATCGGCTGCCAATCATCCAGGCGAGTCAGGGCACCGGTCTGTGCAGCTGCGATTGGTGCAGGCGGCCCTGCTCTGCAACTGCACCAGACCACCAGCCTTGTGTGGGGCTCACCATCCGTCGCTGGCTGCAGGGCGGCAGCTTTGCGTACCTGCAGCCAGCCTTCGCCATCATCGCGCAAGTGCAGGCTACACAGACGTTTGCCACGGAGCATGACCGCTTTGTGGTGAGGGCCGCCTGCAGCATGGGTGAACTGCTGGCTGGCGCAAGCGTTGTGCAGCACCTTGAGCCACGGACTGACAGTTTGCCATTGATTTGCGGTG
Source organism: Diplosphaera chodatii (assembly GCA_032358165.1). Classification (NCBI taxonomy): domain Eukaryota; kingdom Viridiplantae; phylum Chlorophyta; class Trebouxiophyceae; order Prasiolales; family Stichococcaceae; genus Diplosphaera; species Diplosphaera chodatii. The sequence continues at coordinate 1,455,226 of JAALGY010000021.1, forward strand.
CAGTATACGATGCGGGTGCTGCAGGGTGGCATCCTGGGGTCAGGGCTGGTGAGTGTATAGCACTGCTCGAGTTGCCAGGACTAGGCTTAGCCTGGCTCAGTGTTGAATTGCAATTGCCTTGCGAACCGCACCTGATGCAAACGTCACAACTGTGCTGCAGATCATTGCTTTCATTGGTGCTTCTGGCATTCTGACGGCTGTGCTGCACACCATCTCGCCCATCACTGTTGCAGGTGCACGCTCTGTCATGCCATTTGTGACAGTCGGCAGTTGCAAAACATGCAGTGGTGCAGGGTGCATCTCATGCCATTGCTAATGGTTCCGCCACAGCTGACAATAGTTGTGCCCTCACACGCATACAGCGAACATCGCAATCGTGGGGCTGTCACTGTACAACGTGGGGTGGAACAACGGCATCAGCAACTGTGTTCAACTAGGTAAGCAGCATGTGTCACTGTCACCTCCTGTCTCTTCTAGAATGACAACACTGTGGCAGGGGCAGTCGAACCCTGAAGACACTTCTGCGCTTGATACTGATCTTGTCGCCCAGGCTTGCCGGTATTGGTTCTGATCGTCCTCTTCAGCCAGTACTTCCGAAAGCTGTACATCCCACTTCCACGTGGCCACAAGTGAGGATCCTTTTTGACAGCAGAAGCACTAAAGTGCCACATCATGCATGTGTGTGATGCTGACTTCGCTGAATTGGTGGCAGTCGTCACCAAATCTGCTAATGGTATCTCAGGTGGCGGGTGTTTGAGCTGCTGCCGGTGCTGCTGGCCATCGGCTGCACCTGGATCTATGGCATCATCGTCACAGAGGCAGGCGTATATGACAACTCGTCAGCAGCCACCCAGGCTGCCTGCCGCACAGACCAGACCGACGTGCTGAAGAACACGCCGTGGTTCAGGTGAGGCAGTGTGCTGAAGTTGCACTGTTGTTGGTCGTCTGCAAACATGGCAACATGTCAGCCCAGCTAGCATGCACACTCATGTGCATGTGCGGTTACTGTCTGCAGGTTCCCATACCCAGGGCAATGGGGAACAATCATCTTCACCTGGTCGAGCGTGCTCACCATGTTTGCTGGCGCCATCTCCGCCATGGTCGAGAGCCTGGGCGACTACTACGCAGGTTCGTGCAGCTTGTCTGCCAAGTGCAGAGGCCCTGCATCCCACAGCACACGCACGTGTTGTTGACCTGCAGGCCGTACCAGCAGTGCATGGAGTGGCAAGAATGGTCAGTCCCGCCTGTAGACTGTTAAATGCCATGCTGCTGCAGCTGCAAAGATCTGCGGCGCGCCGGTGCCCCCGCCCTCCGTGCTGGCCCGCGCCGTCACGTGGCAGGGGCTGTGCTGCAGCATCGCCGGCCTGTTCGGCACCGCCAATGGCACCACAGCCTACAACGAGAACATTGGGGCCATGCAGGCACGGTTCATGTGACGCTGCCCTGCAGCACAAACTGTCGTCATGGTGCCATGGATGTGTGTCCACATGAGTGTCACAGTGTGCGCTTGCTCCTCACAGATCACTGGCGTGGGCTCACGGAGAGTCATTCAAGTCGCCAGCGTTCTCATTATGTTTGTGGCTGTCATCGGTGAGATTGCTGACATTGGTGTCGTATTACGCAGGACGTCAGCACATTTAATAACTGCCACTCGCTTGCTGACTGCCTGCACAATCCTGATTGCAGGAAAATTCGGCGGGCTGTTTGCTTCAATGCCACAGGCGATGGTCAGCGGCTTGTTCGCCGTCATGTTCGGGATTATTGCGGTAAAGATCATGCACCTGCGCTCTTATTATGAGGGCTCACGACAATTCTACTGTGCACGTGGCATGCTAGCATACAAAACCTCTTGTCGCATGAGCTCAGCACCATTTACATGCGACCTCTCTGGGACCGCCGCCCTTGTGCTTCTTTAACCCTGCCGCTGTTGCATCGTGCAGGCAGTCGGACTCAGCCAGCTGCAGTACGTGGATCAGAATAGGTAGGCAACGCTAGTGGATCAAGGTGCAAGCCCTCAGCTGCATGGTCAGCCCCTGTCTGTACAAAGAACCAGAAGATTGACACCGTGGAGTGCTGCGCAGTCCTCGGAACATCTTCATTCTGGGCTTTGGGCTGTACTCCGGTAAGTCGAGTGCCACATCGCTGCAAAAACCTCTGCTGGACAATGCACTGGTGTTCAGCCTGATAATGCACGGGGTTCACTTATCAAGTGATTGTGTACAGGCTTGGCAATCCCCTACTGGTTTACCACCTACCAGACAACCAACGGCGTCGGCGTCATTCAGACCTCTGACCAGGATGCCAACAGTGAGTCACAATGGCTCCTGCGGACATTCTCCGAGACAGCGTACCCTCAGCAGTTCATCCTAGCATGACCTCATGTCCCACGTATTGATATATGCAAGAGGTGGACACTTTGGCGCTGGCTGATGCGCAGACATCCTGAACGCCATCTTCTCGACTGGTGCTGCTGTGGCGCTGATAGCGACGCTGTTCCTGGACAACACCGTGCCCGGCTCTGACCGCGAGCGCGGCCTGCATGTGTGGTGAGCAAGGCAGAGTGTGTGCTGATCAGGCTAGTCCACTATACAGTACCAACAGGCCAATGCACCAACAGTTATCCTTATCCTGGCATGACGATTGTACTCTCAGCATGTTGGGTTGTTGCAGGACAAAAAGGCTCGAAGATGACGACACACACTGGTGGGACGACCCCGAGATGCTGGCGGTGAGCACCTTGCACCAGCTGGCTGCTGCCTGTGCAGACAGGAGCAGGACAGCACAGTGAACTTGTGCAGTCTCAGGTGGCCCACTGCACACATGTCACTTTGGCTCAATCTCGTCACTCGAATGTAGATTGCACCGCGGTCTGCTGCTGCAGGTGTACGGCCTGCCGTTCGGCATGACGAAGCACTTCCAGGCGCGCATAGGCGACCCGCTGCGGGCGCGGCTGAAGCGAACCGGCGGCCCCATGCTGCCCAAGTGGCGCGCCGCCAAGCGCAGCGTCGCCCGCGCGGTCACCTGCTGCGGCTTCATTGGGCCCGTCCACGACGAGAAGGAACTCACGGTGTGCTTCGCGGGCATTGCCAGGCCACCTGCCACTGCCTCCTGCAACCTCATACAGCCATGCAGCCGTGCGCGGCTTGGCAGACGTCGCACCAGGGGACACTGGCCTGGACAAGGATCCTCGCTGCACTGAAACCTGATGAGTGGCAGTCATGTCTTCAGTATTGGCGGCGTCATCACGCTACGGTGATGCTTGTCATGCCTGGTCATGCATGAGCAGCCTGCCGCTGGCGCCAGACGAACTCCTTCCTGACTGGCTGACCTGCAGACTGGGATCCCATACAATCATCTGTGCGCTGCAGGGGTGTCCAACATGCGGGCAGACTGTGCGGCGGCAGCCGCAGGAATTTGACACTGTCGGCGGCGGTACCGGCGCAGTGCTGCCTGATCGTGGCAACACCGGCGTCTTCAGCAGGCGTGGCCATGAACAGGACGACTCTGCGCGTGTGTCCGCCATCTGAAGGCTGGGACTGAGGCTGCGCTTGCGGCTTTGATGGGCAGGGAGCCCTGAGAGCTCACAGCAACGAACTGCTGGAGTCTGTATGCACAGTCTGGAATGTCAGTCAAGGCACAAAGCAACCATGCGGTCGGCATGTATGCCATCGTGTATGTCGTTATTCACTGCAAGTGGCTGCAGCGTCCTGTACAATGGTCGCGATCTCAGGGTACGGTGTCTCTTTGTGTGCATGTTTCCCCATTCGTCACAGGCTGGTCTGTGCTTTCGCTGTCTTCAGCACCATCGTGTGTGAGCTGCCTTGCTATAAATATACATTGGGGGTAAAATGCTGTTTACACGCGGGTGCCATTGTCCAAAAACAATGCAGAAGCAGCTGACAAACCCCAACCTGCAATATGATGCTCATCTGCTACAGCGACTAAGAGCAAATGACGTGCGAAAAGACTGTTGCCAAACACGCACAGCCGCTGTCCTGGCAGCCTGAGGGCCGAGCGCAGCCGCGGCTGCAACTGCTTGGGCATCTGCTACGGTGGCAATGCCGCTGCTCTGCTGCTGGTTAGGTAGCCTGCATACATGTAGGGACGTTTGGCAGGGGTCACTCAGCCAGCAGAGTGGTACTTCTGGAACGCCGGACCACTATGTACTTGCAATCAACAACGTGATGCCACCCCAAGCATGCAGTTCACCTAACATGCTGGGATGCTGCTGCGGCTGAGGCATCCTGCGCTGCCAATGTTGCAAAGCCCTGCCGCTGCTTATGCTGCATAAAGCAAAGATGTTGCCATTGTCAGGCACAATGGCATTGCCTTGAGTGATGAGCACGAGCAGTGTTTGGCAGTGGAAGTCGCTTCAAGCTGTGCAGACTGATCGTGGGCAGGATATCGCAAGCCGCCATGCACACACACATCCGAGGGTGACAGCCTGCTGCCGGAAAAGGTGGTACAACATGGGAGGCGTGACAAACCGGGCACCTTGCGATTGGCGGAGCATATGACGTAGATGCGCCCACGCCGCCGCACAATTTTGCAGGCGTCACACATGCGCTTGACAGCCGAGCGCACCCGCATGGTGACCGCCCGCTGCTCTGGCCTGCAGGTGCTGCCACCTACGGCGCGGAGTGGGTTCACGTCGCACAGATAGCGTGCAAGGGGCGCAGTCTGTGCAGGTCAGCACGAAGGTGCGCACCTGCAGGAAGGATGGCATGGCATTAGAGCAATACCTGTTTTGATACCCTTGCGGTCTGCAGCCAATCCGGCAGCTGCTCAGGCCAGCTCCGTCTGAGTTTACAAGGCCTGCAATGCGCAATGGTGCTCAACGAGTGTGCGAGCCACTTTGATGGGGAGACTCGATGGTGCGAGTTCGCCAAAGACGGTACAATGACGTCTGCCCCTCTGTAGCAAATTTAACAGCATCCAAATAAGTTCGCAGATGCAGAATGTGTACGGACAGGGTGGAGCGGACAGCGAGATGGCAGTGACCAGTGAGGATACAGCCCACCCTGAAGCATCAGCTGCCTCAGCAAACGTTGGGAACCTTAACATTGGCAAGTTGGAAAGTCTCGCACTAATTGGCATCAACGTTGTTTCCAGGTGTCGCAGTAGGTTCCGTGTGCGACGTGCTTCAAACCTCAACCTCAACCTCTGTTGAAAGCTTAGGACAACCTCAACTTCTGTTGAAAGCTTAGGACACCTCCTGCACATCCGCAGCACCCTCGATCCGCAGCCCAGGAGGCGCCTCACTGAACAGCTGCGCCTTGACGGAGCGGCCGCCGCTGCGAGGGTGGCTGCGCACGTGGCCCCACAGGGTGCCCTGCCGCGGAGGCGGCGGCGCCTCTGGCCGCTGCTGCGGTGAGCCATCGCAGCTGGGGCTGCCCTTCTCCGGGCTCCTCGGGCACTTGCGGCGGCCTGCTTTGCCGTCTGCAGCTGTCCGCTTGGCGGGCGACTTTGCAGCGACCGGCACAGACTGCACCTCGTCGGCTGCTTGATCGTCGTCGGCACCGCCGTCGTCGACCGCAGCTGCAGCAGAAGGCTCCGCCTCGGCGCCGCGGTTGCTGAGAGCTGTTGGCGCCTCCGCACCGGCGTCTGCATGAGGCAGCTGGGCGTCTGGCGCAGCATCGGGAGGAGCACTTCCAATGGCCGTGCCTGCTGCAACTTGCCGGCAGGGTGGCACGCCCGCTGCAGCAGCCGCCTCACTGCCTGTCCGCTGCTGCACAGAGCCTGCTGTCCCTGCGTGCTGAGCGCCTGCTGCCAGCCCTGTGCTGCTCGCCTCCTCAGCATCCCGGGCAGCGGACCGTGCTTCTCGCCTTGCAGCACGTGCCGCTGCCGTCTTGTTCCTGCCAGCTACTGCAGCAGCTGCTCTGACAGCGAATGGCGTGACTGTCTGCTCCGCATCGTGTGACTTCAGCTGTCCCATGGCTGCTGCCTCAACCAACTGCTGTGCCGCCCCATCTTCCGCGTGCACGGCTGCCGCTGCCATCGCCTTTGCATCCTTTGCAGCAGCAGCAAGCCCGGCCGCTGCCGGAAGCACTCGTCGAAACACATATGCCCTGAAGCTACGGCCGCTACCTGCAGGTGCAGGTGCAGCTACGTAACAGGCCTGCATGTCCCAGCTGCCAGGCGAGTGTAGGTGTAGCAGCATATAGCATGCATCTGAAATTCGTCGAACAAAAGATCGACTGCTGGCGGAGAGGCGGCACCTGACATGGACACGGGAAAGCCGTCCACAAGGCACAGGTCCCCAAAGCCCAGCTCCGCCATCGCATCCGCTGGCTGCTGCGCCCTGATGGCGCGCTGCACCACCGCCACGCCCTGCACACTGATCCTCTTCTGAGCATTGCTGCTTTCATAGGCTGTTCTGCACCCTGAGGTGTGCCAAACCGTCACACGAAGTATCAGGCCCGCCATTTGATGACCGCTCCCACGCAGAGCATGCCTGCTGGGTCGAGACACTCACGGCGCTAGAGAGCGAAGCGTGTAAGCGTGACAACATGCTGATATACAACACCACGATGCAGCGCAGTGCAAATCAGGAGAGGAGAGATGGCGGGTGCAGCCTGCCAGCCATGAGCACGCGCGGTGGCCCCTTGGGCTGGGTGCCGTCGTGGAAAGGAGCAGCAGCTGCGACCGGGTGGCAGTTTGGGGTGCCCACCTGCAGCAGTGGAGAGGCAGCGACCAGGCGGCCGAAGGCCCGCTTGCCGCTGCTCGGCACGCCCTCCCAGAAGGAGTACGCATGCGTTGCCGGGTCAAGTGTGCGGACCTGCACACTCACGCGCAGGTCAGGGCAGTGCAGCACATGTCTAGCAGACTTGCGATCGACAAGGATTCAGGACTGCAGGGCTACAGGTCACTCTTTTGAGCATCACTCAGCAGGTGGCCACTTGCAGATACGTTATCACTGATTGCAGGACATGACCACCAGGCAACTGCAGATCCAGGGGCTCGCCTGCTCAATGGCGCTGCAGCTGACTTCGGGCACAGCCGCGAACCAGGGCGGCAATGCGCCACGCCGGGCCAGCTCTGTGCGCGTCTGCGCCAGGAATGCCGCCGCCTTCTGGCACTTGATGGCATCGATCTCCACGCCATACGAGGACGTCAGCCCTGCCGCCAGCATCGCGTGCAACAGCGGCCTGCAGGTTGCACAGCGGAGCAGAGCAGATCAGGCGTGCCGCTGCCTCGAGCCTGGCAGGCCAGCTGTGCTCTGCCATTGAAGCCGTCACCGTGCCTCGGCGTGTCGGGCCACAGCACCTGCCGAGGCCGGCGCCCACGTCCACCAGGCAGCTGCCCGCGCCCATGCGACAGTGCGCCTCCAGTGCCGCCACGATGCGCTGCATGCCTGAGCAGGTGATGCTGCCGTACAGCCCCTCCACCCCCTCGCCACCCCCCAGCCGGCCCTGCGGCAGCATGGGCGCTGAAGGCGCTGAGCAGTGCCACTCTTGACACAACGTGAAGCTTGTGGTAGGTCAGGTGGTGCTTCCTGCTAAGTTGCTTCCGGGGCAGCTCTGGTGCATGCTGATGAGTCATGCGTTTTAAATAGACGCAGCAGCCATCGTGCTGCACCTCACCTCCACTGACTGCATGATGCGATAAAGCGTCTTGATTCGGGAGGCTGCCTCAGCTTTGCCATCTGCTAGGGCCGCAGTCGTGCCAGCTTGAGTGCCACAGCCCTTGGCGCCCTTGCACATGGGCCCAGTCATGGTTCACAGCTGTGTCACTTCACCGCCCGGTCACGGTTGACATGCCTGGTCCAAATCGGCTTGCACAAGATAGGTACTAACGTCTGCGCATCTTCACCGCTTCCCTACCACTCGTGATCACACAAACGCATGATCCACGGTGCTACTAAGCATCGTTGGCCAGCGGCAACTTGCGTTTTAGCGTGTGGGATGCTCTGCGATGGTGCATATCACTGCACGAACATGTTCTGTTTGTCAGGTGTGAACTCATGTGGAGGGGTCATCACCGACTTGGGGTGTGCGGCACGAAACTGACTGACAGCTGAGGTCGGACGCTGTGAGCTGTCGCAGTGTGGTGTCCCTGGTCTGATCCACGTTGGCACTGAGATGAAGCCCGATCGTGAGGTGCAGCGGTCCTGCATGGCGCTTACGGCCTTGCCCTCCAGAATCGCTTGGCCAGAGAGGGGCTAATATCATGGCGAGTTTCTGTTGGGCGTTTGTCCTCGCGGTCCTGAGCGTCGCCTGGGCGCCGACCAGAGGTGAGTCGGCCTTCTTACTCAACCTTCCCCATCAGCGCTGGTGCAACGAGAATATTTGGCCCGAGGCGCCGCCGTGGGCACACGTCCAGGTCCATGTGGCTATATATGTACATCTTGGTGCACTGCTGGATGCAAATCGGCACGCGCAGGCTGTGATCTGTGCTGCTTACACGCATATTGTCAACACATCGCAATCAGAGTCGTCACCAGTATTTGTTGCAAGCCGGCCCAGCTGGACTGCATCCTGCTGTATGTTCTGTGGCGGTTCTGGCGTTGCAACTATTGCATGCTAGCAAAACGGGCGGCCTTGCAACAGCTTCTGTACGAGTTTCTCCCCTCCAAAACAGTGCCCAAGGTAGCCGGCTTGTACGCCGCAGGGCGTCTAATGTCTTGCTGCTGACCCGCAGGTCTTGCAAGAAACCTGCTGGTGGCTTCGCCGTGCGGGCCGTCTAATGTGAGATGTGCGGCAGGCTTTGAGGCGACGTGCAGCAAAGGCCGATGGACGTAAGCACTGCAGGTTTCCTGTGCAGTGGCATGCTCCATTGATGAAACTCAAGCTTTCACAACAACAGTTCTACTGACAGTATCGACAGCATCGCACCCACCATTATTACAGGTGCCAGCCAACCTGCAACCCCGCGGCGATCACCTGCCCAGTCAACACCACACCTGTCTGCAACCCTGGTCCAGCGTGAGTAAAACAGAAGCACGAAAAGTGTCCCTGGCGCACTTGCCAGTCACCGTTGTGTAGCTCATCACAGTCAGGCGTAATTGCACAGGTTGGGAACTTGCCGCCAAGCCCGCACTTCATCGGATTCGTGTGCGTGTAGACCAGCCAAGCGGTTGACGCTACCAGCAGTGGCTTCTGCATCTATCATTATGTGCCCTGCCAGTCCTCCCGTCAAACACCATCATGAAGCCGCATATCGTAACCTTGCAGGTGTGAGCCGACCACACCAGCGGTGCCGGACTGCTGCTGCCACAAGCGGCCGGTGTGCAAGCCGGGCATGGCCTGCCCACAGTACATCCAGTGCGTTACAGACTGCGCGCAGTGCCTTGCGAACCCGCTGCCGCCGCCGCCGCCGCCGCCGCCGAAGAAGGGGTGTTGCTGCTACGCGATGCCGCCGTGTGCCCCCGGCCGGGCGTGCGCCCAGGTGGTGCAGTGCATCAAGGACTGCACCCTGTGCCCCAAATAGCGATGAAGCCACGCCAGGGCAACGTCGTTTCATCAACGACCGTTTGTACACCAGCCAGGTAGCTCGCCACTTGCAGATGGGATGATGCTTCGCATGTGCAGACTGTTGATAGCTAGTGATTAGCGGGATCAGCTGGGGCATGTACCATGCGTGTGTTTGGTGCATGGAAGCAGACTAGATCCATGTTGCTGCTGGCTTGCTGCAACAGCGAGAAAAACTAACTAGTGCTGGCAGAGGCTGCAGCACCTGAAGTACCCAAATTTGTACACCCGTACAATGTGTTGTCCCACGCCGCCAGTTGTCCGCCACTGGTGTAGCCGGCATGAAGCTGGGTCAGTTCTAAAGCTCCCGCAGGGGTGCAACAAGGTTGTAACCGTCGGGTATCCGAACCGAGTGCAGGAAGGCAACTCAATCCAGGCTGGCTTAGGTTTCAGATTGCCGATTTGTTTGAACCCATATAGTCTTAGCAGGCAATTTTACAAGCACTGATGTAGAGCGCGGTGATCTGCCGTTTGCCACGCAACACCGACATTTGCAGTCAGGTCCCTGTAGCCACTCATGGATTGCTACGGAACATTTGCGAGGCGGCTGCATGGCGCGAAGCCGGCGCACCTTTACCATCACTCAACTCTGCTGCATTCACAGACTCCACTCAGCCTGGCCAGCTGGTCCGTGGCGCATCTGCAACAGCCGACGCCTGTACAGACCAACACCAGGCAAGCCTGCTGATCCGGCAGCATAGACGGCCTTTCGCAAGACACAGCCCCATGCATGTGCCGCAAGTGTGTTGTGGAGGACCAGAGGCAAAGTCAAAATTCGTGGTCAGGTGCAGAGCGACATGGCGGAGCCCGGGCCGGCTGTTCGGGCAGGCAGAGCCGCTGCGGCCGCTGCTGCTGTGCTTCGCAGGCCCTCAGGCGGACATGGCGGCAACAGCAAGCACAGAGGCCAGCACGGTGCTGGGGATGCGGACAGCCAGCAGCGAGAACAGCAGCAGCAGCAGCAGCAGCAGCAGCAGCAGCAACAGCAGCAGCAGCAGCCCCACGACTGTCGAGGTGCGGCACCTCCGTCCATCGGGTGGAACTGACTGAAGCGTGCCTTGCAACGAGTGCGCTACCCTGCGGATTGAGCATGTGGGGATGGCAGAGGAGGGCCGCGCTCATGCTGATGCTCGTAGCAGGAGCTGGCGGAGGTGGTGGCGGCCAACACCCCGGTGTTCTACCTGCACCCGCGGGAGCGCTTCTTCCCGTGCACCGTGGAGTGGTTCCTGCAGCACGCGCGCCTAGCCGTCATGCGCAACGTGCTGCTGCGGCGCAAGGTGGAGCGCGGTGAGCTGTCACTAGCGACACGCTTGCCGCATCAGGCACTGTATTGCAGGGGGGCCAACGTCATCACCGTTTAAGCTAAGAATGCATCTCTGGCGTGGTAAAACTTCGCTCGAACCAGCGCTCCTATGCAGATGCGGCTCCAGTCTGTGTGTGGTGCATGACACGTGAGGCTGGTGCCTCGAGGTCTGCTATCCCTATTCCGCGAACAACAAGCATGCGAGCTGACGTTGGAACATCCATGTGCAGTGCTGGTGCCATACGGGGAGCTGGACGCGGCCTCCTTGAGGCAAGCTTTCGAGACGAACCCCAAGCAGCGGATGCAGATACAGCTGCGGCGGCAGGCGCGGCCGGGGCAGAGGGAGGCCCTCGACCAGATCCCAGTCTACGCCCATGTCAGGGTATGCATTGCAGCAAGGGCTGCTCTGGTGTAGACCCATGATCCCACATGAGACAGACAAGACAACCTCCAGCACCTCGAAGCTCCTTACGCCGTGGGTACTGCATGCACACCGTAGAAGCGTTTGGTCACAGTGCTGCCTTGCCTGTTGCAGGAGACTGTTGACCAGGCCGGGAAACGGGATGCACTGGAGATTGTCTACATGAAGTTCTTTGCGTACAATGGCCCATACAGACCATTTGGTGTGGTGCCGACACGCACGCTGGGGGCGCACGACAGGTGCTGCCTGGCTGCGGCACGTGCCATGAGTGACTGCAAATGCGCTGTTGCCTGCTATCGCCAACCAGCATGACACCGCTCAGCATGCCCCACTGTGGAATCCTGGCAGCACTTGCAACCTGATGCTCTCCACCAGTTCCGCGCAGTGACTGGGAGCATGTGACGGTGCGGCTGACGCCGGACGGGCGACATGTGGTTGGCATCTACTACTCCTGCCACAGGTCAGCAAGTCACTTTTGCGGTGGCCCATTCTCATTAACGAAACGAACTGTGCGGCACTGCTCTACAGCAAACCGGACTCGAGTTCTCCGCCGGGTCGCAGTGGCAGCACTGTCACATGGACAGGTTCAGTGCAGTGTCCGCAGCAAGCCGCAATCTCCCGACAGGCACATCGACGGCACCTGGCGGTCGGCGGACGAGGTGCCGCGCACGGCGGACGGGCGGCCCGAGGCTTTTGTCGCCATCAATGGCCACGGCTCCTACCTGTACCCGGGCCGCGTCATCCGCCTCTTCGGCGCCTTCAACGACCACACCAGCCGGCGGGGTGCGGGAGCTGTTGCACAATACACCCTCTGCAACGCCCAACTGCACATGTCCACTCGATGGCACGAGGAGCTACTGGCTTCACATCACATGCTGTCATATACAAGGGCGCTGGGCGACGGCTGCCGACGGAGCACGGCAGACCTTGACGTCAGCCTGATGCACTTCAGGGCCAGTGTGGGCGCCGCGATCATGTGTGCTGGTCACGCCCGGCGGAAAGCTGCCCAGCGTGGAGTCCCGGGGAGACGACCTGAACGGCACCGCCTACCCCAGCATGGAGGCAGCTGACGCCCTCCGCGACGGCAGCGGCGGCAGCGGCTGCAGCAGCTTCGATGCTGGAAACAGCAACAGCACCGGCAACGGTGATGGCAGCACAGGCAGCAGCGGCAGCGACGGTAGCAGCATCGATGTATATCTTGCAGGATCCCCCATTGCAGAGGCGCGCAATGTGACGCTACGGCACGACCCCGGCCCGGACTGGCTGTACTACGGCGGCAAGTGGGGCTCCACTGTGCAGGTGCCGATCTGCCATGCTGCTGCGTTTGCAGCGACTTTGTAGAGTGCATAGGACTTGACAAACTCTAGCACCACATGACACGGGCTTCAGGGGGTCTCACAGCAGGTCCTGACACTTCCAGTGGGTGGTCAGCACAATCAAGTGTGGCAATGTGTTCATGCGCAGGCGCCGGCGCTGCAGGAGTGGTTCGAGGGCGCAGAGAATCCGGTGTCCCGCACCTGGCTGCAGACGGTGCGCACTCCCTGACCTGCAGCCTGCGCTCATGTCGTGGGGCATCTGCGTACACACCATCACATCCATGCCTGCACGCCTGAAGCACTTCGGTGCCCCACGTGCGAGGCGCTGCGAGTCGTCGCCGCAGGTGTTCTTCCCCCTGGTGCCGGGCGTCCCGACGCTGCTGGAGCCCGTGGAGGAGCAGGTGGGCTTCGCATTGAAGTGCATTCCCGCGCCTGCATGCTGCTGTGCGAGCAGCGTTGGCAGCCCTGCACAGCAGCAGCGCTGCAGCTTCAGACGCCTTCACGGCTATGCTCACAGAGCGGCTGCTGTTGCCTGCTGGCCCCGCCTCCCTTTGTTGCACCAATCTGCATATCCTGAGGAGGAGGTTACCCACGGTTCAGCGGTGACTGCAGCGGCTGCTGTGCCACGTTTCTCGTTTCCACTCAGATACCTTGGTGCCTGCCCTCACCCCGTGCCTTGCCCCGCTTCAGGTGGAGGACGCCACAGACTATGTCAGCCAGCAGGTGGGCGACGCGCAGCGCTCCATCGAGGAGACGCGCGCCCACGCGCAGCAGTCCCTGGAGCAGTACCAGAAGGTGAGTGGACTGGACAACGAGTACAACACCTTTCACTCGGCCAGACGCACCTACATCACCAGCTGGCTTGCAGTCATGCCTCAGGGTTTGCGCATCACAAAGGCAGGCTTGCACACTCTCCATGCTCTGTATGGCACTTTATGTAGGCGCTGATGGAGCGCTTCGATGAGCTGCTGTCAACCTCGCGGGATGAGAGCGAAAAGTCAGAGGACGACAGTCGAGGGAGTGGTGATGACCATGACGGCCTGGGTGACACCAGCAAGCGGAAGCGGCCATGAGCACATTGCTCACGCGTAGCCTGCTTGTGTTGCTCTGTGTACTATGGGCCTGCGAACGGCTCTGAATTGTTTTGCTTTGCTTCATTTATTGCTGGACATCAGTGTTCAATAATAGCTGTTGTATTGCCATGCTGAATGCGCACCGTCCAATCCATGCGCTGAGCACGCATGCCAACCTAGATCCATCAATTCAATGGAACATCCTTGCCTACTACCGTCACCTGCTTTCTATCGTAACCTCCACTCTGCTACTCACATGCATCAGAACAAGAGGCAACCAGCAGTGCTCGCTGTTGGCACGAGCTGCTTGACATCTATGCTCTGCAGTGCTACTGCTGCTACTACTTCTAAGTCTCAAACTCCTAAAGCGTTCCGTGATGAAATGTCACCCCTGCCTCTGAATTGTTTCCACTGTGGTATACTCCATGCGTTCACTCGTCGCCTCGAGGCGTGAGACACACTAGTGTCACCGTCCCATGACCTGGGGTTTGTCCGTCTTTGGCATGCCCGTCTTCCGAGCCTGCTGCGGCGGCGGCTTGCGCTTTGGCTTCATGGTAGCACACTTGCCGCCGCAGGCCTTGGGCAGCTTCCGCCGCGTGAACTTCTTCTTGGGGCTGGGCCGCTTGCCAGTTGGCCGCGGGTTGCGTGGGTCTGTCGTACCCCCACCCGTCGGAAAAGCCGGGGGCGGCGGGCAGGTGTTGCATTCCGGCTGGCAGTAGCCGTCGATGTTGCAGCAGCAGTGGGGGTCGAGCGGCGGCGTGACGTTGGGGCACCGCCCGCAGCTGGCTGCGACGGCGTAGCCGGGCGGGCAGTTGGCGCACCCCGGAGCGCAGCAGCGCTTGGGCGGCTGCTGCGACACTGGCTGAGGCTGTGGCTGTGGCTGCGGCTGCGGCTGCCGTGGGAAACTAACGCAGCGGTTCTCTCCGTTCGTGCATTTGCAGGTCTTGCCAACGCCACAGGACAATGTGCAGGTGCCACACTGCTTGGGCGGCGGCGGCGGCGATCTCGGGGCTGCTGCTGTCACTTTTGGCGGCGGCGGCGGCGGTTGTGCTGCTGCTGCGCACTGCGAGCAGTCCGTCTCGCAGTACACGCCGCCTGGGGTGCAGACTTCGCCCTGGCCGCAGGGGAGCGGCTTCTCGCAGCAGCACTGCGGCTCTTCTGCGATGGGGAGGCACTTGCACATGCCGCCGGCCAGGGCCTGTGCCCGCATCCCGGGCGCGCACCGCCTGTGGCTGCAGTCCCGGGCGCCGCCGAAGCCGACGCCGATGGAGCCCGACCCGACCGTGAGCCTCGTCTGCAGCCTGACGCATCTCTCCTGTCCTCCGATGCAGTAGACGCTGCTGCCCGACGCGCAGCGCAGACCGCTCGGCATGCACCCGCCGGCGGCACCTTCGGCGCGCTCGGCTGCAAGCACGCCTAGTAATACGATAAGACAGCCTACGCAGGCCGCCTCGTGCAACATGATGGCGCGCACAGGGTGACTGTGGGCGTTGCACCTGGTAATTTGCTGACCACAACGCGCTGGGCTGTCGAGTTGGTCAGCGTCACGTGCCGGCAATACAAGTTTTGCGTTGTACAGGTGACACGAACTGCCATGCTGTTGTGTACCGCTGAAACACTGCTCCACATGACGAGCGGCTGGAGTCGACACGTTAGCGCCAGAAGGACGAGGCTGACCGGTATTGCCCAAGAGTCCTCCTGCTCTGAAGACCTCGTCTTGGCATTTCAGAAGTTTTGCCTATTACTGACGCACAAACGCCTGCCGGTCTGCTAGCAAAGTGGCTGCAGCCGCCGCAATGCTGGCGGAGCTGCGCTGAGTCAGGGCCCCGTCTGCATGCGGTCCCCGGCCTCCTGCGCCGCCAGCATGCTGAGGAACGGCGCCCGCAGCATGTGCGCCAGCGCTACACCCTCCTGTACAAGGGGGGAGAAGCTGGGACTCGCAGCGATGGTACAGGTGCAGATGACCAGGTCATGCGGCTGATGTGGCTCGCTGCGACATAGACACATTCTATCTCGGTTGACAAAACTGTCTGGTCAACCCCCACCCCACCTGCACAGCCAGATCCACCGCTGCTGTGACGGACTCCGCATGGATCGGCAGCTGCAGCGCCGCCAGCGCCCTGACAGCATTCGCCGCCCGCGCGACCGCCTGCCGCTGCTCCGGGGTGGCCGGCTCTGGCGACGCGGCGGCTGACAATGCTGCATCGTCTGCTAGTTGCTGCGCTGCCGGCGGCAGGTCTGCCGCTGCGGGCTTTGGCCGCCAGGGCGCGATCCACACCGCGCCGTTGACGCCGAATATGATGTCCACATCCAGGGCCTACGGGACAAATGGACAACCGGCTCAGGCGCATTTGCCTTCTAATGGTGGCATACATGTAGGGTGATGGTCAGGTCTGTGGCTATGCAAGTCTGCAGTCGGCTAGGCCCAACACACCAGCCACAGTGTTGCAAGCAGTGCGCACCTCCAGCGCCACAAAATGCTGCTTCTGCCGCTTGATGAGGTTGTGCTGCACCTGCACCAGCTGTCCCCCCGCCAGCTGCAACGGCGGTGCCCACGCCATCAGCACACTTGTGATGTAGCGAAAATGAGGTGGGAACGCCCAAGAGGCTTGCAGTATCCATGCCCTGTGTTCCCTGGATCAATGCTGCTGTGCCTGCAGTGCGTGATGCAGGGGCGTCTGCGGGGCCGTGCCCGTACCTTGCCGTACTTGAGGCTGCGGGTGTGCAGCGCCACTGCGCCGTCCGCGTAGAAGGACTGCACCTCCGCGCTGATGAGGTCCCCCTCCCCGTACAGCTGCCGCATGTTCAGCTCGTCTTCCGCCGTCCGCCGCCGCTGCAGTTTGGACATTGGCAAAGACCGTTGGAAGTGTCACGACAGCCGCATGCGCCACACCACACCAAAGTCCTGCTGTGCACCAAAGCCAGCATGGCCGCAGCGCCTCTCCCACATACGTGTCAGCATAGGCAGGCTACAGGTACCGGCGGTGGGAATACAGGTGTGGGAATCTAGGTGCAGCACCTGGATGCCGCCGGGCAGGTTGACGGCCGACAGCATCAGGATGGCGGCCTGCTGCGCGGCGACATCCACCTTCCACCGCTTCCCGGCAACGTCCGTCACGCGGCCGACCACCACGTCGCCCAGCTCAGCCACGTAGCGGCTGGACAGCGGCCGCACCGACACCAGCTTGTTGACGCGCTGCAGGGGCGCACAGGCACAATCGGCGACAGGCGTGAACACGGCCCTGCAGCCAGGCTGCCGGGGCCCCGCTGCGTTCTGTCGTGACGACGGGCGAGGTTGCGGCCTGAGCCACGCTCGTTTTTGCGCCGACCAAGGGCTGACACTCGTGCACAGCCGCACAGCCGCACCTCTATCACGCCACACAGGGTGGCCATGAGCTTGCCGTCGACCACCTGCGTGCCATGCCCCCTGCATAAAACTGACAACGATCAGCAGGTTTCAGTTTGTCAAGCGCACCGTACAGTGAGTTGATGCTGGGCACCATGCAATGCAGCACAGCAGGTTGCGCTCACGCCCAGACTGCCGCACCGCAGGAAGCCATCTTGCATAGATGTGTCGATGATGTCGCCCACGCACGCGTAGGACGTCTCGGGCAGCACGTCAGACAGCCCTGCTGACTCCAGAGCCGCCGCTGTCAGTGCCTCTGGGCCTCGCTCCTCTGCCGCTTGCATCGTCACATGCGGCGCGGCTTGCATGATGCAGCAGCAGACGCCGGGTGTCAATCAAGCATCCCGCTCAGCGTCACATGCTGCTTCACTGCGTCGTCTGCGCCACTGCCTAATAGCGCTACCTGACGAGGCTCTGAAGTATGCTTGTTGCTTTCGACAGTGTCAACCTCGAGGTGCAGATCGACTTCGTAGCAGCGGCTTCGTCAAAAGACCAGCCTCGGGTATGACTCACGTGTTTGAATATGACAGTAAGTGATCAGTGCAAAGTAAAGACCCATGTGTATCAAGATGGAGCATGACATGCATGCAGAGCAGCAGCCGCAGCCCCCCTGTGGCAGCTGTGCTGTCAGGACCTCAGAAGCTCAGCATCGTTTGCACCTGAACAGTGCGTGCAGAGTTGATGGTGATGTTGATGTTGGGCTATGGTAATCCACAAGCACATGGCCATGTATCTTGCTGCTCCCTGTGACCTGTTGACTTGCGCACTATTGTATAACAAAGCCGCATCTGTGAGCTGCCAGTCACAACCATCCAGAACCAGTAAAACACTGTCGTATCAAGCGCTGTGTCAATGTGCTGCTCTTCCTGGTTCACTGCTGAAACTTGTCTCGCGATCACTCGCACACACCCTCTGAGACTCAGCAGTGTGTACATGGTTGCAGCGGCACATGGCATGCTGCCGGCTTGCAAGCTCCTGGGCACAAGACTAGTGCTTTTGAACGTCTTTCCTCCTATCACGCCGGTCACAAGCTTGGCTGGAGGCTATGCTGGCTTCGTTGCATTATCGCCATCATGTGCCGCACGCGCTCCTGCGCATACTCTGCCGCTGACACGGCCGTACGCTGCAACATCGAGGTGCCTGCGGGTGGGGCGCCTGAGCGCAGTGACGCCGCCGCCATCATGCCGCCACTCTCGACAGGCAGGCGTGGCACCGCCGCGGGGCTGTACATGTTGTAAGCAGCAGCCGCTGAAGTAGCTGGAGTAGCGGCCGCAGCAAACGCCGCCGCCGCTTGCGACTGCGCCACCAGAGATGGCAGGCCGGCCGCCTGCGAGGATGGCATAGCTGTCTAATCACAGATACCTGATCAGTTGCCAATCATCAGCTCGCCTGTCCAAGAACTCAGCACGAGCTCAGCAGGAGCTGCCTGCACACCTGTCGCAGGCTGGGCAGCCATGAGTGGGTGTCTGCGTCCAGCTCATCCTCGATCATGGGCAGCAGGTGGGCCTCGTCCAGCATCGCAGCCGCCGTCGGCGCTGGCACCGGAGCGCCATCCAACTGGGCCTGCGTAGTGCACACGCGACGCATGACCGACCACACACAAAGCAACCCCTACTCGAGCTCCCCACATCCCAACAAGGGGCACCGGGGGCTTGGCACAGACACCAAACCCAAGCCTGCGCCGCATCACACGAATGGGCCTGCTCTGTTGTAGCGCACCTTCAGTGAGGTGAGGGAGTCGGCGATGCGGGCGGTGATGCTGCGGTACAGGCGCGCGTCCGGCCACCGCTCCGCAGCCGCCTGCCGCAGCAGGTCGGCTACCGGCACCGGGTCACCCACCAAGATGCGCACCTGCAACATGCCACATCCACCGGTGAGAACGAGACTTCACGAACGAAGTGTTGTATCAGGACGGCAGGCACTACAAGATTGTGTTGTCCGGCCGGTTGATGATCGTCAGGCAGATCCAGCACAAGACATGGTCCACTACTATATCCAATTGCACCACGGCTGGCTGCACACATGTCGCCACTTTTGCGAGATGCCCAGCGCACCTCCTGCCCGGGCACTGGGAAGCTGGAGCCACGTGGCATGACATTCTCCATGCCGACATGGGCGATGGGCAGCACCACCGGCGCCGCCTCGCACGCCGCCACCAGCCGCCCCACCCCCGACCTGCGTCCAGTCACGTGTTTGCCTTGGTGCCGCTCAAAGCACTGCCAGCAAGGCAGACCAGCCTTGGGTCGCGTTGCAAGCCAGCAGGGCGTGACAGTAGCAGCCTCAAACGTGCTGCAGTCCTCAACAGTTATCTCCAGTGTTGGTGTGATCTGTTGCCATCCGCACAGCGGGCGGGCCTCACCGCAGCTGGCCCAGCGAGCGGCCGTCGGGGGAGCGGGTGCCCTCGGGGAAGATGTGCACCCAGTCGCCCGCCGCCAGCCGCTGCTCCGCCGCCCGCATGCCCGGCTGGTCCATGCCCCTGCCCCGCTCCACCGGCAGCGTCTGCCGGCACAACAGGGTTGATATACATGTCAACAAGGTTGACGTTGTTTCATGATGGCAGCCAATACAGCAGCGATAAGGTGCAGACGGTAGAGCGCTCGGCCTGCAGGTTGAGTCATCTGTTGTGCGTGATGGGAGTGGGCTGCACCTGCCCCGCGCGGAAGAAGGCGCCCATGAGGCCGTTCTTGAAGCAGCGGTCCGTGGCGCACAGCGACCAGCGCATGCCGCCCTTCTCGAACACGCTGCAGCATGCCAGGCTTGTCACTGGCCGCCACATGAGACACGACGGTCGACGATGAGATCACAGCGCCACAGGCACATGGCGCAGTAGTCAACCGAGCAGCAGGCAATGGGCATGCCAGGCATGTGGCGGCTGTCTGCAACACCTGCGGAAGGGCGTGAGCGCCGCCAGCAGCAGCGGATCGTCCATCGCTGCCACGTGGTTGCTGACTGTGATGAGGGGCTGCCCTGCTGGACGTGCCTACAGATCATGACGATTGGTCTTTTGTCCCATGTGTCAGACGCAGCTCGGTATCATTTAACGCCTGGCGCTTTTGACACTCACTCAACCGCGAGTATGTCAGGGCATCTCAGCAAAAAGTCCGGTCTGAGCATCCCCAAATTTGCTAAAGAGGAGGAGTCTTGGGCCTTTCTTTGATCTACCTGTGCTGCAGTGAGCGCCGCTTGGCCTTCAATGGTGGTGCGAGACAGCCCCTGCATGAAGATCTTTGCTGCCGCCGCCACGCTGCCCAGCACCAACACCTGCAGCAATGGACAATGATCTTCAGTAAGCATTGTAAGCTGCCCTCACTTTCATTGTCATTGCAGTGCATGTCTACAAGATTGGCAACCGCAAGCATGCGCCATGCCTGTGCGCACAATCAGGCCATTAGGGTTCGCCTCAGTGCCATTAGACCCAGCCAGTAGAGGCATTCTGGCCGTTGATTCTGATCTACACAGCAGCAGCATGCATTGCTGACTGTACCCGCAGGGGGCCGTCGCGGCCCAGGACCTCCGCCTCGGGGGTGCGGGAGCCCGCCGCCTGCAGGCCCCGCCGCCGCAGGCTGTGGTACGCCGACCGCAGCCGCGCCGCCCGCGCCGACCCCATCTCCCGGATGCTGTCCTTGGCGCTGTCCTTCGCATCACGCAGCCGCGCCACCTGCAGATCCCACTGGCACGCCTCTCAAGCCAGCCCAGGTTGTGCCCTGGTGCGGCAACACCAGGCCGTGCGCCGTCCACTGCCAGTCCGGTGGCACAGGTCAGGCATGCGTGGTTGCTGAACCAGCTCCTGGCGGGCATGACCATCGTGTGGGCAAGGCAGCGGCCATGCCTGGTCTCGGAGGCGGGCAAACGCCCGGCGCGGGTCCCGCTGCACGCGGTCTGTCTGCCTTGATATCCGCACAATGATGCGCTCCCTCGCCTGCGGTGCGCTGGCCAGAGTGGCGGTCGCACACAGTGGTCAGTAGCATGACATGCAGCTGGGTCACTGCTCAGTGCACACCAGCGAGTGACCCCGGGAACGCGCAGCGCTGAGCAAGTCACGACTGACGATGTTTGCTCACGTGCTGCAGTGCGGCAGCGGACTCCTCGGAGGCGGGCGCGCCAGATGTGCGCATCTTGCTGGTCCGCAGCAGTTGACGATACGCTGCCACCCCCATCATCGCCATCTCATGCGACGGCATGATGCACAGCTACGCCTGGAATGTGGTGAGCGGTGTGGACTCAGTCAACAGCTCCGGGCTGTTGTGCCATTGCTGCGCATGGAGACTCGGGACCCTGCACACTAACGGGTTGCTGCCGTTTGATCACAAGATGTCGAGCTCTACGATAATGAAGCTAGCATCAGGCGACTGCGACTTCTGAGTAGAGAGGCAGAAACACGACGGTCGCAATATGCTGCCAGGGCGGAGTGTTCGAGAGGGCTTTGCTGGGTAGTACTTGCCAAAGCAGCAGGTTAGGGCTGCAGGCGGGAGATGTTAGCAGCAAACGGACATGAGCTATTCAGAGATGCTACTTCAGGACTTGCAAGCAGCTTCTGTGGCAATAACTCTTGTTTCCTGACTCGGTAACTAAACCACGACTTCCTTGAAGTGCGTCCTGCACTTCGCCAAGTCAGCATTGTCTCAGCTTCGCCCAGGTACAGCTTTTGCTGACGTTGTGCATGCGGCCTAAACTCATCGTGCAACATCATCGGTACATCTGTAGATCGTGCTGCACCGCAAGCGGCACCGTCGCGTCCTTGGCCTCATCGTTGCGTAACGACTTGCACATCCATTTCGAAGACAGAGGAACAGAAGAAGCTCGCCACGCCGGATCGCAGCATGACGAGGGGCGAGCATGCCAATGGACACAGCGGCAGACAGCTGGTGGTGCTCGGGGGCGGGGTGGCTGGCGTCTGCTGCGCCCAGGAGCTGTGCCGCATATGCCCAGACGCGGGTGTCACACTCATCAGCGCTGACGCCGTGGTTAAGGTATGTGCAAGCGCAGGAACACAGACTGTGCTACGTTGGGAGGTCGACTGCTGCTGGTGTCAGCATTGCATCCGTTTTCGTGTATCCAACATCCCCTACGACGGCTGCGCATAAGCTGGCAGGGCGTGGGGGAAGTTAGGCGGCTAACGAAGAATCTGGAGGAGGTGTCGCTGCGGCTGCAAGGCCTGGACGACATGCAGCGCTCGAACATGAAAGCTGTCCACGGAAAGGCAGCCAGAATTGACACAGCCAGACAGGCATGGCGCCACTGTCTGTAAGCACTCCGGCGCATGCTGCTGTAGTAACACTAAACCCTGACGCATACCTCAAATACTTCTTGTCCCCTACGCAGCGTGTGTGTCTGACGGATGGCCAACAGATACCATACAGTCAGCTGTGCATCTGCACTGGAGCAGAGCCGAAGGTGGGACTGTCACGTTGGCAAACCGCCAATGCATGCTGTATGCATCATACCTTCTTCTCGTGGTCCAGCTTGTTGACGCTGGAGACTGTTTGTTGCACGTGCAGAAGGTGGTACAGCATGAGAACGTTATAGCTCTGAGGGACCGGGACAGTGTACAGGTAGGCAGCTAGTCCTGGTCACCTGGCAATGCCACGATGCCACCGTCCTCAGCAGCATGGCAGAGCATGGCTACCATCCGAGCACCGGTCTGCGCTGCATGCAGGACATGCACAAGCGGCTGCAGTCAGCGCGGCGCGTCATGGTCGTTGGCAATGGTGGCATCGCCCTTGAGCTTGTGTGAGGATCCCTTGCCCCAGATGCCACTTCACTGTCACTGAGCGCAGTACAGACTGGCGAATGCTGTGGTAGAGAGCATGTGCAGTGGCCTGGCGTTTCTTGGATCACCTGGGTGCAGAAGCTGCACAGGTTCACTCGGTGACGGCATGTATCAACCCGACGAACTTGCAGGCACGCGCTCAGGACCGTGAAGCTGGTGTGGGCGGTGCGAAACAGCCACATCGGCGACGCCTTCTTCGACCTGGACGCCGCCGCCTTCCTGTTCTCAGAGATCGACAGCGATGCAGATGCGGCGTCCCACCCCAGCCATGGCAGCCTCGACTTGCAGGTCCGTACCCTGGACGCCTCCGTTTCAGCGCAGCCAAGCTGACCCAGCAGGTCTGCTCCCACAGCCTGGTGGGGACGCAGCTGGGATGGCGATACGCAAGTCCCAAGCCCACTCGTGGCGTCCTATGCACTGTGCTTCACTGCAAGCAACCCAGCGCGCATACGCATGCAGCGGTGTCACCGCCCGATGTGATGTGATCGTGCAGAACGGGGGTGATGAGGAGGGCAAGCGGCACGGCGGCAACGCTCTGCCGCGCATGCGGGCGCTGCACCGCTCCGGCAGCACCAGCTTCACCCAGCGGCAGGTGCGACCTGGCCCCACAGCCCTGCAATCGAGCGGCCTCCAGGGAGGCATTGCAGCCGGGAACCGCGGAGCCCCTCCCTGTGCTGAACGCCTTGCTGATGGAAGCCTTGCCGGTGGAAGTCTGGGCGAGCGTGGGGCAAGCCTAAACCCCTTGGTGGTGCACCCTCCAGAATCAGTGCCATCTGCCACTGCAGGGGTGGCGAGGGGAGGACGGCGACCCGGGCATGGGCCGCGCCGTGGGCCCCGACTGGACAGACAGCCTGGCGGCGTACGGCGGCACCAGCCCAGCCGGGCTGCAGCTCGAGTGCAACTGCGAGGTGTCGGCGCTGGTGCGGCTTCACAGCGCCTCCCACCTCGGCGGTCGTTGATATCCTTCGGCTGAGCTTGTTCGACATGGTCACGCGGTTGCCTGGTAGGTTTCAGGTGCAGGCATGGCTGCAGCAGGCAACTGCTGCTGCGCAGGTGGGAGCCAGCGAGGACCCGGCGGAGGACGCACAGCAGTGGCCGCTGCACGTGCGGCTCAGCAACGGCGCGGTGCACGGCGTCGACTTCGTGGTGTCCGCCACCGGCGTCGCGCCCTCCACCGCCTGGCTGCCCGCGGAGCTGCGGCGCGACCCCGAGTCAGTGCTCCTCCACTTCCTCCTTCCTGCAGCACCTGGGCAGCCAATGATGCCACGACTCACCCCCACCATGACCACCTCGCAAGCGGTATCCGAGTGCTGTGCCAGCGGACGTACCAGCAGACGTCTCGTCGTCTGTCGGGTGAGCCTCACGCAGCGTGTGCAGGGATGGTGGCATTGTCATCGACGAGCAGATGCGCACATCTTCGCCTGCCATCTTTGCGGCCGGCGACGTGTGCTGCGCCAAAGCACTCGAGCAGGCGTCAGCGCACTGGTTCCAAATGCGGCTATGGACGCAGGTGATGGCTGAAACTTGCAAAATGTGCGCAAAGCTGGTGAACATGCATTTTGCGCACACATGTGTCTGCAGGGTTGGACACAGGATCATGGCCTGGCTGTGTCCTGACCAGCACCAGATTTTCGACCGGTGGTGCTGCAGATCTGTATGCAGGCAAGGATCATGGGCACATATGCAGCGCAGTGCATGCACAACGCCATGGCAGCAGAGGACGACCGGCTGGAGGCCGGCCTCAACTTTGAGCTGTTCACGCACGTAACCCGCTTCTATGGGAAGAAGGTAAGTGTGGTTGCGGTGCTGCCTACATAGTTTGCATTATACCCCACCTTCGAAGCGTGCTCTGTAGCAGATAACATGCGCTGCAATTAGCTGCACAGCACAGACAGCTTACACCACCAGCTTGTGCATGGTACAGGTCATCCTGCTGGGGCTGTACAATGGGCAGCGGCTAGATGCGGAGCCAAGCCGGGACATCGTGACCTACGCCCGCAGCGTCGAGGTGCAAGCCAGCAAAGCCGACTGAATTTGTGCCCGCCAACACGATCCTATGGAGGTGCTGACCTAAGGCAGGTCGTGTTGTCCTGCAGGGGCCAGACAGCACGTTTGTGCGGGTGCTGCTGCTGCGCGGGCGGATGCAGGCGCGTGTCGCAGCACTGCTGCCCAGCTGCTCGAGTGTGCAGCACGCCTGCTGTTTCGTGCACCTAGCCACTCCCTGACATTTAAGTGCCGTTTCTTTGTTGCATGAGATGGTGGAATACTAGGCCGTTCCGCGTGTTCCGCTATGAGCAGGGGGTGTGAGCAAAGCGCGCCGCTGCCTGCAGGGCGCGGTGCTGATCGGGGACACCGACCTGGAGGAGACGTTCGAGAACTTGATCCTGGCGCAGCTGGACCTGTCCAGCTACGGCCCCAGCCTGCTGGACCCCGACGCTGAGCTGGACCACATCTTTGACTGAGCAGTGGGGGCGGGTGCCCGTTTCCGGCGGCAGGACGTGGAGCGTCCCTGCTGGCCATCGCGAGCTTTTAGCAGCACAGTGGGTGCGCCCGGCAGGGCCTCATCGGCTGGCGGGTACTCATCCCTGGCCTCAACGACCAGGCCACAGCTGTTGGCGACCCCTGCAGGAAACATAGCACCTACGCAGCTGGGTGGGTAGCTTTTTCAGGGTGGCTGCAACATCTCACGACATGGCATTACCTAGTGCAGACGCAGCATCAACAGGGCCCAAAGGCTTGGGTGGGCTTGGGCTTGCGTTGCCAGGCAGGCGGCGTCAGATCTGAAGAGAGTGGCAGCACGTGGTTGCATGGCGCACAGGATCGGTCCCCAGTGTGCCATGGTCTGACAACCTAGTCATCGAGCAGAGGGCAGCAAACATATCGGATTGCACAGCGATGGAACGTGATCAGATCAGGATGGCGTGAAGTACTGAAGTGGGGCACTGCTGGGTTGGTTGCTTTTTCGTGCTGGTGCAGTAGAGTTGACCCAGTTCTTTGTGTTCGTCAGCTCGCTCCAAATTTAGGTTTGAGCTTTCATCACTGTCAACCCTATGGTGATATTCTGGTATACGGTATTGCCAGCCCTGCAGTTTCCTGCCAAATGTCCAAGGTCGCCTCAGCCCACACCATCAGCAAGTAGTGAGGATGTCATGAGGATCTTGTGCAGGTCGATGCCTCGAGCATGTCAGAGAGCAAAGTACCCCTGCTTCGCAACCCGCGGACCAAACCTCGAAAATGGCAGCATGCTGTGCAGGTAGCCATGCGGCCGCTCAGGCTCACATTTGTGAGCAGGAAATTTGCTGCTGCCGGCTGCTGGGTCTTCTGGCTCCTTTGGCGCCTTGGCTACCCGGTTGTGCCTCAGCGCATTTACCCGCTTCCGGGCATTGTGGCGGCGCAGGCACGCCTGCAAAAAAGCTGCAAACTGTCGACTGGCCAGCTGAAATGTCTTTGCTGCAGTACATCAGATACCTGGCGGCTGCCGTGCTGCTTGTCATTGCCGGCATGAACCTCCACATGCGCTGTGCCCATGGAACGTCAGCACCAGTGCCGAAGTAGGTGCGCACCTGGATGTGGGTAGTTGCGCCCACACGTGCGATGTCCACAACCTGCGGCTCTCGTTCGGCCCGCTCCTCATATGTCAGCGCCTGCAGCCAAGACCACCAGGTTTTGGCACTTTGGCACTGCATGGCATCATGTGGGAGGCAAGTTCACACTCAGGCATGCAAGGGTTAGCAGCGCCGTCCGCCAGCAGCAGCCTTCAGCATGATGAACTGCACCATCCGGCACAGGCAGCATGCAGCAGGGATGCGAGCAGTGGAGGACGGCCCCCACCGAAAGGCCGAGGCGTGCGCGCAGCAGCATGTGCAGCGTCGCTCTGAAGGGCAGCCCCCGGGGCGATGCCGCTCGTAGCGACCATGCCTCCCACCTGCAACACCAAAAGCAACCCAGCCTGTGAGACTGATCTGAAACTTTGTTGGTCCCTTGACCGGTGCTGTGGTATTGGCGCTTGCCTGATCAGGCGCCACCAGCGGGGGGGCGGGCGGCGGAACCCCAATGGCGACCCCAGCTCGGTTACCAACTGCCGTAGCTGCCACGTCTGGATGAAGCCGCTGCCTGTCGGGTCCAGCTCTGACCACCTCCTCTGCATAACAATAACAGCCAGTCGTTTCTATATGCCATGTGTTGCGAACCATGGTACGACCCTTCAAGCGCCAGCAAGTGGCTTCAAATGAAGCTCGGGCACACACTCAAGGCTCGAAACTGTGCACACTGTCTTGCGGTGTGCACACCTGGAACTGCTGGAGGTGGCCCACGGTGACAAGGGCGGTGTCGCTGACGACGAGGTCGTAGGACACATACTCCGCGGACACCGCCATGAACAGCGCCATGATGATGTTGGATGCGATCACCAGGAAGCTGCAGAAGTATATGGTGGCGCCCACCTGCCAGGACAGCAGCCACTGTCCGCTGCGACAATGCGAATATGGCATGCAGCAGAGTGCAGCAGGATCCTATGGTGTCATGGCGGGTAGCCGACCTGAAACCCGCAGTCGGAGGGCCGGCCATCTGCCGGCTTGGGGGTGCAGTGGGGCTCGGTCAGCTTGCAGTCGTTCATCAGCTGCCGCCAGCCCTCACCTGCCACCCCACAAAAACATGTGTCTGCTTGCCCTCGAGGCAAGGCAGTGGAACCGCACCGTATGCATGTGTACAAGTGCAGGGTAGTGCACACCCGGCACCAGTCACATCTGTGTTGACAGAAGCAATGGGCATAGACTTGTTACAGCTGCTGACGGTGATGTGGTGCATCGCCAAAGCGCAGGGCTTCCTGTGTGCCTTGTCACTCACTGGTCATGATCTGGAACAGCACGAGGAAGGTGTTGCCGAAGCTGCCGAAGTTGACCTGGCGGGTGATGCCGCCCGGCGTCCCCCGCCTCACAGCCGAAAACAGCTGCGTGCCCACCCCCGCATACATGCACATTGCCACGCCCATGAGCCCCGACACCTGCCACCACAGGCGGAAATGATTGGATCATGACCATGCTGGCAGACAGCCACCCTTTCTGGCTGGTGACGCACACCAGTGCGTCACAGGCTGGCAGCTGCGCAACTGGGTGCCAGCGCCCTGCGGACCTGCAGCGTGGCGGGCAGGGCGGCCATGATGGTGGAGGCCAGCGTCTGCAGGCCGCCGACGTAGCGCACCACCCGCAGGATGCGCGCAAACTTGAATGGCCGCCCCACCACCTGCGCAGCAGCACGTGGTTGTCATTTCACGGCCGTGTTGCACGCGTCTGCTGTGCTGCCAGGCCTGGCAATGCACACATGTCAGCAGCTGCCAAGGTTCTCACATCCCAGGATATCGTGCCTGTACACACTGTCATGCATGTTGGTTTGCCATTAGCGCATCACTAGATGTCAAGCTGGCGATCACCTCCCTCGTCTCCCCCTTGTGCGTCATGACGGTTGCCAGGGAGCCCAGCACGATCACCGCCTCCGCGAGGTTCCAGGGGTTCCTCGCCCACTGCCTGCAGCAGGATGCTAAATAGTTCAACATGCCAGTACATGAGCTGCTTGCCATGGACATCAGTCAGACGTGGCTGGCACCACCGGTGTAACCAAGGCCAGGACAAGAAAGTGCAGGCGCACTTGAGGGTACGCTCCTGCGCCATCTTCGCAAACATCTCAGCAGTGTACGCCAACACGAACAGCAGGTTGATGACCTGTGCAGACGAGCAGGCATTGAACGTGTGTCAGCCGCCTATGGCAAACCAACCCCCTTGGCCACCGCTTCTGCTGTGCGATGCTCGAACACCAGCATCTACCTCCTTGCACTGCACCCAGCCTATCCTGTCCAGAAAGCACTGCTAAGGGCTCACCTCAAGTGCGGTGTGCCAGCCGCGCGGTTCAGCAGCCCAGCTGGTCATCTGGAACATGGTGTTGAGCAGCACGACTGCCACCACAAGCGCAGGGAAGTGCCGCCAGTGGATTGCATCATAGCAGCGCCCCTGCGGGGGCACATGTAGAGCCCGTGAGGCTATGAGGCGAACGGTGCTGAGGACACGATGCGGCTTGCACGCCTGTTGCATGCGGAGGCTTGTATAACAGCTTTCATACCCGGGGAGTGCTGGACATTGAGTCAGGCATGCCTGCAGCTTGTTGGGCGGGCGGGTCTGCAGGGGGAGGGGGCGGAACGAGGCGGAGATGCGCTTCATGTCGCGCCACGCCCGCTGCTTGTCCGTCAGCAGCTCATCTCCCGTGATCAGCATGTACTGCAGGGCAGGCACCACAGCCATCAACGCAGCGCTTGCAGCGCTTTCTTGACACTGTCAAGTCTGGCGTGCAGGTAAGATCTGCTGCATTCGGAAGATGACACGGTGATGCTCGCCGTTCACCAGAGAAGACCTTCCGAAATCCAAAGCCATGGCGATGTCGGTGCGCATGCCTGATGACGGCACATGCTCACAGCAATGTGACGACGTTGTCACCTGCTTGATGAACACGCCGATAAAGGCGCGCGTCAGGAAGAAGGCGGAGACGCAGATGAAGACGACGAAGAATAGGGAGAAGCTGCTGGAGCGGTCGGCGACCGGCTGCACGTCCACACCCGCTGCGTCCATGCCCGTGTGCATGAACGATGGCCAGTTGTCCATCGTCGTCAGCTCGAACAGCGACAGCATCGCCTGAATATACGAACAATGCATCATTCTTGCTGATGTCGTGCGGCTTCATCAGTAGTGGGTGTCGGCACGATGTGCCATTTCTAAAGCTGCACATGGGCGCAGCTCTTAGTTTTGCAACACAAGCACAGTCCGGACACCCCGCCATGAACCGGCTGCGAACCTTGCACCTGATGCGTCAGGATCTATCAACCACCATGCTGAGGCCACACTCCATGAGCTCACCTTGCCGAACCCATCAAAATTGTAGTTGGGCTTGTCCCAGACACGAGGCATCCACACGCCGCTGCCGCTCAGAAAGCTGCCTATACACTCTGCCCGCACCGCTACCTGCAGACGCAGCACCGAGGGGTGTTCAGTTGAGTGCCACTGTCTGGACATCACAAGTTGCTGGGAACCGTGATGTGTGCCGGCTACGCAGCATGCACATGCTGTAGAACATGCAGTCCGTACCCCAGGGTCGTTGCAGGAGTAGAACTGGCCGCCCATGAAGCGCAGCGCCACCACCGCAAACATGATGGCCACCACCACACCTGCACATCCATGGCCAGGATGGTCGCACATTGTCAGCAGGCGCCCGTGCTCGTCCAACCACAGTCCCTGTACCCACAGCACCCTGCCGGCATGGAGGCTGCCACAAACAGGCACTGACAGCAGGTGAGGTGGCTACGGTCACGCACAGAAGCCCAGGACGGTGAGGATGGGGACGACGGTCTGGAACAGCGCCCCCGCCAGCTTGCACATGCCGGGGCTGATGGTCACGAAGCGCATTGCGCGCGCCGAGAAGGCCATCCGGATCGCACGCTCAAAGTAGCTGCATCACATGCACCCACGGTCACCGCAACCGCAGCCGGCCATCCATGTCTGCCCGAAGCATACAACCGACGCCCCGGGCGAAGTGCAAGCTGCTGGACTGTGGGCGCAGCCGGCAAGTGAGGCGCCCTGTCAGGCACAGTCTTGACTCACTGCTTGTACTTGAGCAGCACCAGGCCGTCAATGAGCAGCAGCGCCACGTCCAGCAGGTGGTGCACTTTCTGCAGTGGCAGCAATACATTGCTCGACACTCATGTTTTCAGTGTTGCTGCCTGAAGTCACATCTGCAGACACCGCAGGCTCAACTGTCAACCCTAACAACCCTAACACCGACCAGCAAATATGCATCGGGCGTGAACAGCACGCCGTCAGCGATGCACCGCAGCAGCATATCCATTGCAAAATACAGCGCTGTTGCATAGTTGATCAGCCGCACAGTGTTGTGCTGCATTTCAATAAGCATCAAAGGTCAGTCACATCTTTGCGCTGCTCTGTGTTGCCAGTGCCGCATACAAATGGAACATGCCGCAGAGCCATCAACTGGGAGAAGCGCAGGGTGGTGCTGTCTTGCCTTTGTGAACTCCCTGCCAACAGGAGGTGTCCACAGGTTGCCCAAGATGCTGACGGCAACCATCCCCAACGACACAAGCTGCGGCATGAGACACAGCACATGTCTTGCATATCGTTTCTATCCCGTCCATTGATGTTTCGCGTGTCTCCGAAACCCATCGACATCTGCTCACCCGATAAATGCTGTGTGCCGTGACCCGCTGCATCAGCAGCCGCAGGCGGTTCTGCGGGCTGAACAGCAGCATGGACCGCTCGCTCATCCAGACCGGCACAACCCGCCCTACGCGGGGTTGCCAAGACCTTGTGCTGTGCTTGGTGAGCCTGGATGCAACCTAGCTCAAGGCTGGCTCTGTGAAGGGTCAGGTATCACCCCCTGCAACCAATGCATGCGCACTCGGCAGATGCTATGTACCATGTTGTGTGCCATCTGTGTTCCCCCTGACCTGTGTGGGCGTCGAGGCGCTGCATGTCCTGCATGGCTCGCAGCACCACAGCATCCTCTGGCTTGTACCGCATGCTGTCGCCGTACAGCTGCGTGCATCATGAACAAGGGTGCTAACCTTGCAGTGCAGGTGACCTGCTTGACCCTGCTGTGCGCCTCTAATCCTGGGTAGTTGCAGCAGCAAACCAACAGATGCAGTGGGGGAGAAGTGCAGCTCACATGCTGCGTCAGGCGCTTAGTCAGCATCTGCTTGGGCTGCAGTGCAGGCTGTGGCACCAGCGCCTGCGACTCTGAAGTGGGTGCCGCCTCCGCTGCTGCCGCCGCTGCCGTCTCTGCAGGCTCGGGCGCCACAGCTGACGATTTGCGCAGCAAGGATGTCCGTGTTGCTGTGGTTCTACATGAGCACATATAACATCCTAAGTTCCAGAACTATATGTCAGTACGGACGTGGACATGCCCATGGAAATAGGTGGCTGTCCTGCTCTGCAACCATGTTGCAAGCCTGCACCAACCTTCGCATGGGGCTGCGATCTGTGTCATCACCCATCAGTGGGGCATCAGACGCTTCCGAGATGCCCGAGTCACTTGCTCCGGAGTGGGTTGGCTGCAATGTAGCCACTGCCTCTGCACGGGCAGGATCTCCCAAGGTGGGCGTCCTTGAAATGCAGATTTTCGCACAGGCTTTATTTCAAGATTGTCAACCAAGGCAAGTGCACAACACCCATGAGGTGCCCTTCTGTGCAAGCTGTGTCACAGGCTGCTGGCTGACTGGCAGCTGGTTATGGGGTAGGATGAGCTGCATCAAGAGCAACTGGTCCACACCTGACAGCGTAACGGGCTGTGGTGGTCCTGCCTCGATGTCTGTGCCAGGAACAAGTGCCGCCTGTGACGCTGGCGCCGGTGTAGCAGGCGCAGCAGCATCGGTGGCAGCATGGTCTGCCACATGCTGCGGCGGTGCAGACATCACCTGTTGAGGAATGCAACCATGCACAACACCGTGATCACCTATATCGTACGATGTAACAGGCGTGTAAGACGGCAGGTCATGTGAGTGCAAGGCAGTAGCAGGACATGCTCGGCCAGTGCTGATGGTGTGTTTGGGATGCACACACTTGCTCGTCTGGCGACAGTGGGTCAGCCGCTGGCTCAGGCGCTATTGCTGAGCTGCGAGCTGCGACATGTGGCAGCAGCAGGATGTCAGTGCTGCCCGCTGGAAGAGCTCCCTGTACAGCAGCAGGATGTAGTCAGTCAGACAGGGCTGTAGGCCCAGGTGTGGCATCCGTTTTCACAGGTCGTAGCAAAATAGAGCTTGTCATCTGTGACACAGCATCGACACTAGTGCACACATGCGGAGGCACTCAGCACCAGCAGACTGGGAGACGATTGTGCATGTAGCCACGCGACTTGTAAGGTACCGTGAAGGAGGTGCTGGTCAGTCGGTTGGCGCCGAACAGCTGCTCTGTCAGGCGCCGCTTCTGGAGAACCGTGGGCCGTGCTGCCACGCCATCACCCTTCGTAGCCTCCCCAGCCTACAGAACCCGTCAGCAGACGCTCTCAAACAGACTCCGATCCCATCACACCTTAGGCACCAGCATCTGTTTTCCTCCAGCGCCATTGCAGCACCGCCCACAGACACCACGCCATGAGATGTTGGCATCTTGGCCTGCCAGGACCTGGCTCACCAGCGAGACCTCCTGCACGGCGGGCGCCAGCAGCTGCTGCTCCCGCTCCTCCAGCAGCGCCAGGAAGCGCAGGTACCTGGACGCCATCAGCGCCTCCTCCTCGCTGTAGATGACCCACCGGAAGTACAGCAGCAGCCGCACCCGCACGCGCTCCGCCCCCCGCACAAAGGCGTTGCGGTCGACCTGTGCAATGTGCGATGCCGGCCAGCTTTAGTCTCGGTAGTTAGCTCAAAATGTTGCGCCAATTTTCTATTGTGTTCTGGTCCCTCACAACACATGAGCATCGTTGGCCTTGTCCGAGGTGTACAACCTGAGCAGCGTTCCGACATCAGACTTCACATCAGAGACTGCATGAACAGGCACACACCTGTGTGTTTGCAGCTCTCCTGACGGCGGCACGTCGCTGCAGCGCACGCTTCTCAGAGTCGCGCACGGAGTACTGCTCCAGCACCGCCGCCACGATCAGGTTGAGCAGGATGAAGTTGGTGGCCAGGAAGTACAGCGCATAGAACAGCGCCACGATTGGCGCCGACTGCAGTCGCAAACCAAAACATACTGATGTACAACACCTCACGCTTCAAGCAATCAGTGTGTGCTCGGAGATTGACGCCGGCGCACTCTAAAGACCAGCCATGAGAAGCCCCGTACAATTCATGCCTGCTGATCGTTGCCGGGAAACGAACTGCACATTATATTAGACCTTGCAGATCTACCTACCTTGCCAGCGACGCGCATGGAGTCGAACATGACGTATGGCCAGTTCTGCTGGCTGGCAACCTGGAACATCGACAGGAAGGCCGTCCAGAAGTTGTCGAAGTTGGCGCGCGGTTTGCCATTGTCAAAGTCGAAACGGCCTGCACACAACACCCGCTCATAGGCCGACCTTGTGATCCATGTATACAGCTGTGGCACAGCTTGGGGCTGCAGAGGGTTGTTCAGCGCTGGACCAGGTTCCAGACCTCCGAAGAGCTGCATGCCCAGAACTGCGAAGATAGAGACGACAATGAAGAAGAAGGTCATGAAAGTCGTCACGCTAGGGACCGAAGCAATCATGCGGTACGGGATGGACTTCCGCCCTGCTTCGGTTCGCGTGAGCACCCGCGTATACCTGCAGAGTGTTGCAGATTGCGGCTCTGACTACACAGTGCCATCACAGCAACTGTTATGGCATCCATGCCTGATGACTGTTGACATGCAGAGTGCTGTGCAGTCACATGCAGCATGCAGTGGCTGCCGCCAGTGTGTGGACACCTGACCATGCGGATCATGTTGAGGTTGAGCAGCTTTCCGGAGGCGGCATTGGCTACCGACAGCACCACCACCACAAAGTCGATGACCTCCACTGGGGAGCTCAGGTAGCTTCGGGGACCTGCAGCACAGCGTGCGTGGAGCTGTATGCAGCTCAGATGCTATGGTGCGAACACGCTGCGCAACCACTGCTGGGTCGTGCTCATTGATGGTTCTGCATCCAGTACACACGCCCTTCTCCGGTGGCGCTGCTTTAGCAGTAGATTACCTTCGTATGCCATGCGGCAGAGGACCTCAAGGAGGAACAGTGCCGAGAATCCCTTCGTCCCGTTGGCCAGCCGCTCATTAAATAGCTGCACATATCAAGTCACCGCGAACTGATGCTAGAGATACATCTGAAGCAAAAGTGTCCTGAGTATGCACCCTTCGACATTGATGGCAAGTCAACATCACACATCTCACTTTGCTATGGTCAAAGCGATAGGCTGCCAGCATGCCCATGTTCACGACAACGAACACGAATGTCAGGCCCTCAAACCACCAGCTTTCGACTGCGGCACAGCATCAAGTCTGAGTGTTTCGTGCGGTGGTTAAGTATATACCTCGTGCAGGTCACACAAGCACAATGCTACTCACTCAGTGGTGCAACAGCAGCCCTGCACAATGCTGCCAGTTGCTTGCGACCAGCGGCATCCCACAGCAGTGCGACCTGTTCACGCCAGCCTTTCTGCCGTGGCGCCTGTGCTGTGAGCTGCAAAGGTGCCTGCGCATCCAGGTGTCGAGCAATGGGTCTGCACAAGCGAATCAGCCATCATGCAGCACCATACTGCATCAGTCAATCCACACATGAGCTTACATAGCAACAAGCCCCAGGCTTGCTGCTTGTTATCATCAGGCAATCCTGATCAGCCTCCCAGAGACCGGATTTCCAGAAGCACCTTCGAATCTAGCCGGACAGGCACTATGCTCAACGGCTTGCCGGCAGGCTCCTTCTCTTGACTGCGTGCAGCATCCACAACGAGCGAAAACATACTTCGCTCGTCGCCACTGCCAACTGTCTTGCCACTTGCCCTTGCTCGCCGCATCTTGTTGATCATCTTCATGACCTGCAGCATGTCCGTCGTGGCATGTGTGCTGCGGGTCTGCGACAGCTTACGATAACAGAACTGTGCAGTGCTCTACTGGCACACAACGAATTGTAACGTGGTGGTTTAGTAGCCCACCGCATCTTGCTTGTTCAGACGGATGAAGATGGCAAGCATGGCGTTCAGCCAGACGTTCCAGAAGAAGTAGGTTCCTGTGACAGCACAAATGCTTCACAGGAGGGTAGGGGTGTGTGGGCGTGGTGAGGTCTGTACGACCCGTCCTGCGAGCTGCAGCTGATCTAACCTATGACGATGATGGCCATAAAGTAGGCACATGCATAGCGAAACTCAGAGTCCATGAGGTTCCACATGATCTCGTACCACTCCTCGTTAGTCAGCACCTGCAATATGGAGTCCAGAATGGCGCTGACCCTAGCTAGCAATGTGGCAAAGGCATGCCAATGCCTTAGCTGCATGACCAGCGAGGTCACCTGAAATACCAGCAGCAGGTTCTGTGCAAAGTTGTCAAACCCTTGATAGCCATAATGAGGGTTCTCCAGATGTGCCCTGCACATTTGCCCTGATTCCGCTGGACATAGGAACCCCTGCACACAGCAGCCGCGGTCAGTCAACTGCTTAGCGCACGAGCTAGCAGATCTCCCTCTGTCAGTTGATGCTCGTTTGCAGCACTCGCCTTGTCCTTGTGGCTGAGAGGATTGGTGCTGCCACAGTACCAGGGCGGCTCGGCGTATGTGTATGCGCTGCTGCTCACACCTGGACTGACCAAACAATGTCAGCATAGTGTATGAAATAACGGTCCGATTGATGGGCATTCTGTTGCCAAAGATGAGGAATGCAATGTTGGAAGTTGCAGCACTGAACACACATGGCCTGCTTCCCGGATGTTGTTAGGGGCTCACCCTGTGGTAATATGCAGCGACGCTGGAACGATGTTTGGTAGAGCGACACGCCCGCGAGGACAAAGATGGTGAAGGTGATCAGAAATAGATTCATCACATGGACGAGCGCCTTCATTGAGATGCCAATAGCATCTAACGTCACCTGCAGTGAATGCAGATGTGCGCATGGGTGGCGCCGGTGATGGCTTCCTCCTAGGACATCTGTCTTCACTTGCCACACGTTGAATGGCGATAAAAATGCAATGCAACCTTACAGCAGACGCACTATGATGCCTGTTACTGTCGGGACGTTTCGCAAGCACAGCACAATGCGAAAACCACGAAATATTGCTGGTCGAAAGGGCTGGTGTGATCCGCCCCAGCGTGCCACTTTGACTGCCCTGCATGGATCACTTGCGCTGCTAAAGGTGTCGCCAGTAGCAACAGGCAGCTGCAGTACTGCAGGCACGAAGACGTTCTCATTCTCCGCACCAGATGGCTATGACGATTGCAGCATCCATGCTGTTGTAGCCATTCCGGAGGTATGTGTGCGGCCCTCGCCACAAACCGAGCACGTAAATTCGAAACACTGTCTCCACCCTGCGGCAGCACATGTATGTGATGGCTCCTGCTGATGACCCATCAGGCTGCTGGCACCTTGTTGGCGTTGCAGGGGCAGATAGAAGTGCACATTCCATATTCAAAAGCAGAGCTGGACGATGTCTCACGTGAAAAAGACGCAGAGCGCATAGTCAAGACCGTTCAGCACGTCATAGTTGACACTGCGAATGAAAACTGGCGGGCCGTGCATACGTGTGCCCGAGAGGTATGTTGTTATGATGACATGCGCTATAGTTGTAAAGCACAAGAAGTACTCGTATCCCTGCGACAGCATCTCGAGGTTGAGAGGACACTCGCCAGCATGATACAGAGCATCCAGGACAACCTTGCAGATTGCTTCCAGACACATTGCAGGCACACACTGCACGTCCATGCAACTGTGAGTGCAGAGAAGGGTGTCACCTGACTGAACATGATCCTGAACAGCATGAAACGCAGTGGGTTCCGGATGCTGAAGTAGCCCAGTGAGTGCCCTGCCATGCGTGACCGTGTGCCGGCAGTGCTCTGCCGCTCGACCACCTGGATGGACGCAATCTGCTATGGTCCTCACGCTGTACGGGATCCACCGCACCTCTGGACCCACCACACGCACTCTGACAACTGGCGCTGTCATGAGCATCTGGACACAGCACCCACCCGTTTGTTGAGGTGGTCACGGACAGTGTCCCAGTGGCTGTCGTCGCCCGGATGCGACGGCAGAAAACAAGGTATTCTGCCGCTCCTCCCAGTTCCATACTGCGCTGACGCTGGCTGCAAGGCGGCATCTGGATCATCTGCCGGCGATGACACGGCCGCATGATCCAGCAGGCGTCGGGACTCAGTGTATCGTGAGGTCCCGCCGGCCGAAACCCTTATGTGCGAGCCAATAGGTTCTGTGGCGCTATGCTCAGACACCCCTTCCTGATCCATTGTGGGC
Source organism: Diplosphaera chodatii (assembly GCA_032358165.1). Lineage (NCBI taxonomy): Eukaryota > Viridiplantae > Chlorophyta > Trebouxiophyceae > Prasiolales > Stichococcaceae > Diplosphaera > Diplosphaera chodatii. Next base: position 1,492,932 of record JAALGY010000021.1, read on the forward strand.
TCGCCTAGCTGTATAGCCTAGGCTGGGCCTGCCCCATTGCGCGCTGATGTTTGCGTGGGGCTGGCAAGCTGTTGCTGATCCGTGATAGATCGACTGCTTACCAACGATGTCTCAGCGTTACCATCATCATGCAGCCGCGTCAGGTGCAACTCTGCCACCGACTTCGGTGTGCGATCCCGCAGACACGATGGGGTGACAGTTGTCGCATTGAGCGCCACAGACAGCAGTACGGTTCACGAACAAGCACCACAGGTGCCGAGACATAACATTCCGAAAAGTGATCATCCTTTCGTGTCAGCTAGCGTGCGAAGTCAATATCTAGGACGGACCCACACCAATGTACGGGAAAACCCTGAAAGAACCAGGCTCGACCTCCCATGCAAAGCTGTGCATGCATGCTGCTGCCGCACAATTCAACTCATGAGGCCTCAGGAGCTGCAGTGTAGATCAGCAATTGGCCGCCAGCTGCTCGGTGGCCGCTGCAGGCATCAGAAGCGCAGCACACTTCGCTCACGCATGTCTGCTGCTGTGCTGGAAGAGCTGCGTGCATAAGCTGATATGCTCATTCCTTTGCCTTCTTTGCCGGCTTTGCATGCTGCTGCCCATCCACGCCGTGCTTGGCCTGTATGTGTGCGCAAAGTTTTTCAGTCGCACTGCATACACCTCGTGTAGAGCACCAGCACGGCAGCAACTACCAGTGATGTGATGCAATGCTGCACGTAACCAGGACATGCTGCACGTGCAGAGTGGTGTCGTCCTCTTTAACATTGTTGCTACAGCCCACCTGTAGCTCTCTGAGCTCTGCCTCCTCATCCTTCATGTTCTGCAGCACAGCAAGCACACAGATGTCAAAGCCACACTTTGATATAGCTTTGATATGCCACTTGTACCGTACATTTCTGCCAAAAAGTCGACTCTAGCCGCACCAAGCCAGCACAGAGCCTGGGTTCGTGCCAAACACTCTCACCTTCTTTTTGTTCATCCGGGACGGGTTGTAGTACAGCAAGATGAGGTAACGGTTTGCAACATTGAAGCCCTTCAGGTGCTCAACTGCCGTCTTCGCATCATAAATGTCCTGCGAACACGAGAATGGAGTGTGCTGCTTCATACGACGCCTGTCAAAGGGTGTGCATCCATGCCGCTCCATGCCTAACCCAGAACAGGTGCCCTGCCTCGTCAATCAGGGGCAGTCAGGTCGAGTGTGCAGCAGACATGCTGAGGCACTGACTCACTGCAGTCATAGCTCACCTCGTACACCACGAAGGCTGTGCCACGCGTCTCCTTTGAGTCCCCTATCCTAACCTGCCGCAGGGCGCCAAATTTGCCAAAAATGTCATACATCTCCTCTGGCGTGATATTGAATGGCAGATTGCGCACGTACACCACCCTGCACCCACACATGGACACACAGATCACCATCTATCGAACAGCGATCTAGGTGCCTCTGGCTGTCGCACAGGATGCTCTGTACAATGGCGCATGTGCAGCGCACAGCAAGGCGCCGTGGTGCTCACAGCGCCAAGGTGCACCTGTTGACCTCCGGGGGCAGACGGACTGTTCTGTTGGCCAGCGCCGCCATGCCGGCGCGCTTGCCGGGGTCGTGACAGTAGAAACAACAGGCTGTGGCGGCAGCGTCCCAGCGTCACTACGACGGGTGTGTGCTGCCACAACAGCTCAGCTGCACTTATGCGCTGGTGATGGAGCTGGAGAACCTGAATGCACCCAGCTGTGGCTCATGCGCAACCGCTCAGGGCCGTTGCTGAGGTTGTGCAGGTGTTGGCTGTGAAGGCTATGCACCTCACAAAGCAGTTTGGCCTCAGCACCGGCTATGTTGGTGCAGCGGTGCTGCCCCAGCAAGTTGACAATACGCAACACGTCCACCTGCAAAGCGGTAACATCAGGCGCCGTGAACTGGGTTAACTGCGCTAGGCTCTGCAGCTCTGCACTTGGAAGGCGGAAGCACTTTCTTCCTGCACAAGCTTGCCATCATGCAAAGACCATTAAGGGTGTCACCACTGCTGCCCATTCCTACCAACATATCAAGTGAACGTGTTACACATACTACCCGATCCCCAACCAACACGCCGCACGCTGTAAAACGTTATTCAGGAAACGTCAGACCGTTGGATCTTAAGTAGCCTGTACATACGGCCTCATAGTTGATGCGTGTTCATTGCTCATAATGGTGTACGTGCGTTTCAGAGAAGTCACGCAACGGTTTGCAGTAAGCACATCCTGAGTCTACCCTCTAAAGAGGGTACCGATTTGCACTGCGAGCGCAAGTGCAGCTCACAGCAGCGCCGGGATGGGCAACGCCAGCTCGCTGCTCGTGGCGCACCAGGAGCTGCTGACCACGTTCAGCAGCGCCACCAGCGTGAACCTTGGGGACCCCTTCTGGAGGGGCCTTCAGAATTTTGCCGCGCCGCTTACGAAGCTGGACCCCGTCCTGCTGCAGCAGTCCCTGGCAGACACCCTAGACCAACTAGGTGGGTGGACATTCGAGTTGAGAAGAGCTCCATGCTGCACGCCTGTCAATCGCATCTGCTCTTGGTGGTGGTCACCGTGACTGCTGTACGCATTCCAGCTGAGCATGTCAATTTGAACATGATGGTCGTTTGTGATGCAGCTGCCAACAACGAGAACACGCTGCACTTCCAGAAGCTGATGTTACACGTCATGCAGCTGGTCAAGGCTGTCGGCAAAGCAGAACAGAGAGCGCCACAGGTGCAGTACAGCACGACAGCTGAGGGGTTTGGGGGCTTGGCTTGCAGTTCCACACCGTTCCTCAGCGTGAATCAGTGCGCATGGTTTTGTGGCGCAGGCTACGAATGCGCTGCTGTTCATACGCATGGTGATCGCGCACCTGATAGAGCGCCTCGGCTCAGAGGAGCTGCAAGCCTTTGCCACAGCACCACACGGGTTTATGCTTCAGGCAGCAAATGAGGAGCTCGTTGCAGGTGACCGCATTGCTAATCGTGCCGATGATCTGTCGGGTAGGGAGTCAGCTTTGGCGTCACAAAATCAAGCCATACTTTTGGTAAGGTGCTACAGGATCCTCGCACTTGCAGGTGAGGAGCCCTTGCTGCAGCAGTTTGTGGCAGCGCTGTTCACAGCGCTCACATCCTATCAGCACAGGTATGCTTGTATGTGCTGATGTTACACATGTTCCGATGTTCAGCTGTGTCATAAGCAGCAGCAGCTTTGGCGGCCCGCAACATCCCTTGCAGTACTACTGATGCACTGTTCTCTGCCCTCCATGCAGCTCTGCAACTTATCTGTTCCATCTAGAGGTGTGCAACCTGCTACTCGTCATGTGCTCAACGCAGCTGTTCACGCCACACACAACAGCCTACCCTGGAGCGGTAAGACTTTGGGCTGACCACTTGTGTGGTGTGCACGATCCGCTGTTGCCTGCTATGGAAGGTCCGGAATCTGACCAGAACTGACGTATCCGTCTCTTGCGCTCACAGCATCCCTTTGCGGAGGTGCTCATGCAGCAGTCAGCAGCAGCGCCTGCAGTGGTGCAGACGCTGCTGCAGCAGTACTGGGAGCGGCCGCCGCTGCCGGCGCGTGCGCCCCTGTATGTGGCGCCCTCAGTAGCGGAGGGCGGCGGCGGCGGCAGCACCGTCATCCGCTTTGTGCGCACAGCAGCAGGTGCAGGAAGCTGGAAGTTGGACAACTGCGGACAGCATCGCTGAGCAGCTCATGTGTCCTGCGTGGCTCCAGCCGTGCCATGCTGTGCAGTAGGTGCACTGCTGAAGTTCGTCCGCACCAGCCAACTCAGTCAAGTTGAAGGTGCTTGCCATGGCATGTGCTGCAGCTTCGGTGCTGTGGCTGCCCTACACAGCTTACACGCTGCTGGTGCGGTCGAGTGCGGCCAGCAGCAGCCCGCTGGCAGACACTGGGGAGATGCTGCTGCTAATGCTGGTGTGTCACGCGCCCGCTGCCGGGCTGCTGCCGCCCAACCCCTTCCGGGCAGCCCTCCAGACCCTGCAGGTAGCACAGCGCAGCAGCAGCATTCCCGCAAACCCGTGCTGTGCTGCTTGGGAGTGGAGTACAGACCCATGGGCCAGCAACATGCAGACACGCTCCCAGACTGCATGTGACATGCATGGTACTTGCCCAACCTCCTTATACTGTACTCTCCAGCACTGCACTTGTTCTCGAGAGAGCGTTGCCGCTTGTGGTACCCCTGACTGCACACTGGTGTCGCCTGGCGGTCAGGATGCAGAAGACCGGGGGACAGACGCAGAGTCGGGCATGGGCCAGGTGTCAGCGCAGCAGGCGGTGGTGCCGTTTTCGGCGCTGTACGATGCCCTGGGCCAGCGGCTGGCCACGGAGCGCGGCGCAGAGCGCTCGGTGCTGCTGCTGTACCTGCTGCTGCACGGCTGCCAGGACTTCCAGGTGTGCAGGGTCCCTACCAGTACCCGCTGGGCAAGCTGGCGATTACACATGCATGTGACAGCATGACGATGCAGCAATGACCAGGCAATGGTCGTCACTGCGCCCCCGTCTGCAGGAGTATGCGATGGTGCGCAGCGACCTGGACACGGTGCTGCTGCCGCTGCTGCACATGCTGTACGCCAGCGACCGCCGCAACGCCAGCCAGCTGTACATGCTGCTCATCATCGTGCTGCTGCTCAGCCAGGACCCCGCCTTTGCCGCCAACGTGCACAAGTGGGTGCCCGCTAGCCTGCGGGTGTACTACAATCGCTGCTGGTGTACCAGAAAGATGGGGGCTATCCCTTTCAGACATTCGGGACCTTGTGTCGACATGAGGTTGCGCAGGCACCTCTGCAGCAGGAGCACCCGGTTGCAATCTGCGATGTGTTGTAACAATGCAGGATCTCGGTCAGCAGCGTGTCGTGGTACAAGGAGCGCGTGGTCATGAAGACCACACTAGGCAGCCTGCTGACGGTCGTGTTGCTGCGCACAGCGCACCACAACCTCGCAAAGTTCAGGGTGCTGTACTTAACGCCTCCTCCGCATCCGGCGCTTGTGCAGCTGGCATTGCGGAACATGTACGCCCAGTCCAACTACTCTGTCTGCAAACTGGTGTCTATGTTGACAAACCCAATGGGTGATGCTTGTGTTGCAGGACGTGTACATGCAGACCAACACGCTGGCGGCGCTGACGAATTTGGCGCCACACATGAGCGGGTTGACCAGCCACGCAGCGCAGCGCTTGGTGTCACTCTTTGACATGGTCGCCCGCAAGCACAGCAAGCTTGCACAGTATGACAGCAGCACACCTCCAGCCTCCGTAGATGGCGTCAACGGTGCGGCTGTGTGCCTGCATGCTGTTGCTTGCAATATCGTTGTTGACTTGTGTGCACAATGCCTGCCTACACAATGCAGGGACCACTGCAAAAACATGGGTCCGCTTCCTAGACCTTATGAAGCTGTGCTGGGCAAGTGCAGGCGGCGATGCAGCGCCTCCAGAGTCACAAGTCTTTGCAGACTTTATGCGCATCATCCTGGAGGTCATCAACTGCATCTTGACATCCAACCTGGCAGCCAACCCACAGCTGGTGAGCATGGCTGATCTCAGTCACGGCCATTGGCCACATGATGTCCAGCAGCCTTGTACAGCGAGGCGGGTCACGTGTGACGGCCTTTTGCTGTGGCAAATGATGTGCTGAGGCTAGGAGCCGGGGTAGAGCCTGCGAGACTTTGGCAAAGGGTGCAGATACTTGGCGGCATCACACTGCAGGTGTACGCGCTGCTGCACCGGCAGGAGGTGTTCACGCCCTTCCGCTCGCAGCAGCGCTTTGCCGACCTCATGGAGAACATCTTCCTGGTGCTGGACCACTTCAACGCCAAGGTGAGCAGCTGTTGCTTTGGCCAGCACTTCGACTTCCATGATTGCAGCTCGACCCACCCAGCAGATGACGGTACTGCTTGCTCGGGTGCTGACCAAGTGCACCTCCATCATGATGGTTGCATCTTGAGGGCGTACAGACTGTGCATGCTGTCAAAACTCAAAACGATGCAGGTGGAGGAGGCGCGGACAGACCCCAAGTTCGAGTGGAGTGTGGAGAGCGTGCTGCACATCATCAGCAGCACAGCAGGCCAGGTCCGCTGGAGCGAGCGCCTGCGTGCGTTCCAGGACCTAAGGTGGGGCTCAGCTCCCCCAAGCCTGCAACGCTGGCTGCTGTGTCTCGAGCGCCTACGACCCGCCATTGGAGTTGTCAAACATCCCACACGTCGCCCGTCTACACGCCTGTTGTGCACCATCGAATGCACCACCATCGCACAACTCTCCGCAGGTTTACCTATGAGGAGGAACAGGACGCAGAGGCATTCTTCGTGCCGCTGGTGTGGTCCATGATCGTGGCAGACACAGCGCTGCCATGGCGGCACGCCGCCATCATGCTGTTCACGCCGGCGCCCACCTCCGAGGGCGGCGCACGCACTGACAGCACCTCCAGCGTGTTTGACCCCCACGAGCTGCGCAGCATTCAGTCCCTATCAATGGATGACGCGTCGCCGGTTGCAAGGGCGACCGAGGAGGCACAAGCAGTCTGATAGTTATCTCCTGTGTACATCTGTTTGCACCTGTCGGCGCCTGCCGCTGGGATCTCTTCTTTCAGCCAGGAGGTTGGTTTCAATCTAGCAGCCTCTGTACAATGCCTTTCCGACTCAAGGCTGCCCGACAACGTTCCTGTACCTGGTTTCTTAGAGTGCCCAGTTGCTTGGTGCTGACGTGCGTGAGTGATCCGCTGTGCATCCGCTGCTGCTACCTGTTGTACCCACTCGAACCAGTCGAAACAGGGCAGCAGATGCTGTGAGTCACAGCATCCTGCCCGCCGCCGCCCTGCATTCTGCAACACGAATTGTTGGCCTTGCTGCATGCACCATGTCACCAGGTTGGTGTGTGACATGCACACGTAGAGGGTCAACGGATGTGCAGGAGGAGCACGAAGCCCACGAATGCTTGGTCGGCCCCGACGGCGGCTATCAAAGCAGCGTGCAACCGAGTCAGACGTCAAGCCACCCTGCAGCCAGGCATCTAAAACCCTTTCGCTGCGATAAGGATGAAGATGCAGTGCACTGTGCAATGCCAACTGCTGCCACTGCCAACGCACAGTGCACCGTGTGACTTGTCAACAGCATCGTCCTTTGCTCCTCCTGTCCCTTCGCATCAGCAGCTTAGCCAGGATGATGGCCCTCGTCAGCTCCCCGGTGCTGGTCCGTCCAGCAGTGGCCGTGCGCCAGCAGACACGCCGCGTGACGTGCGCTGCGGCCGCCCCCAAGGTGAAGCCAACAGTCGTGTTTGATGCAGCGGACCTGCGCGTACAGCAAAGCGGCCTCAAGTGTTTGGGAAGGAGGCCCATTAGTAGACACAGCCCTCGTCATAGCAGCAAGCATGGCAGCAAGACCAGCAGCGGGGAGAATGCCATAGACCTTGCATGCAGTGGCGGGTGCTTTTTGCGAAGGGGCTCATCAGATGCGGCCACCTGACATCCCCTGCGGCGCCGGCATGCCGCCCTGCTGGGTCAGCATGGGACAGCAAAGCAGCTGCTGTCCCCATGCTGCACCGTCAGCATCCACGGAACGGGGGATTGACAGCAGGAGCAGCCACTTGAACGGGCAGCCTGGCGTTGTAAAGGCGCATCACGGAGCCCCGGATGTGCAGCTGGGATGCGCCATGGAAGCTGCAGGATGTCAGATGACAGCCCGTCGAGACAGGCAGCCATGTCGATGTACCATTCGTCTCACAGGCAAGCGCTACAAACGGTGGTTCAGCAAGAGTGGTGGCTCAGTGATTGCTTATGTGTGCAGGACGCCGCCCCCCGCCGCGTGCAGATGGCAGTCGCCGGCTTCGCCGCCGCGGCCCTGCTGGCAGCGCAGATGCCCGTCGAGGCTGCTGACGTCAAGACCGTCGTGTGCGCATCCAACCCGACGTCGAAGATCTGCTTGAAGGTGAACAGTACTGCACATCTGCAGGACACAATGCTTATGCACTGTATACAGTGGGGCTGCCTCAAAGAGAGGGTTGTGAATAGGGGTGCAAAGCCAGCTCGTAGGTAAGCTGTCGTCACTGCTACAGGACTCTGCAAAGAAGGGCCTGCCACAGAACATGCAGCAGAAGTGAGTGGTGGTTTCCGGCAGTTGGCAGTCTACCACACACCGCATAGGGAGAAGAGCACTTGACGATGTTGTCGTTTGGAGTGGACAACGTGTTCTGTATCAGCTTCTGATGTTGTAAAGGGATTGCACCCAGTGCACGAAAGGCTACCTGTATGTGCCCCAACGAGCAAGGGTTCCATCTGCCTCTCCATCTGCTGGGCATCTCTCTCCCTGGCATTGGCATGTCTCATGACAGCATTGCCACTTGCTAGAGATAGTGCACCCGCTTTAATGGTGGTGTCGAAAAACACCTTGTGGTTTGGTGGGTAGGTGCACCAGGAAGCACGGCTTCTAGGTTGACGTGAACTTGGTGACGGCCTTTGTGCCCTCTGACACGGCGTGCTTTGCAAGCTCACCGGGCAGAATGAGGCGCACTGCGGTCTGCACGGGAGCAGAAGCAGCAGTAAGTGTGTTGTCAACATCTCAAGCCTCGAAGCAGCCATGAAGGGCAGCAAGGTACGGTGCAGGTCATGGTTGCCAAGTCCAGTTCTGCTGCTCTGAATTGCTGAAGCGCACCTGGATCTCACGGCTGGTGACCGTGGGCTTCTTGTTGTAGCGTGCCAGCGACGCCGTCTCGGAGCCCATCTTCTCGAAGATGTCGTTGATGAAGGAGTTCATGATGGACATGGCCTTTGAGGAGATACCCGTGTCCTGCAGGCAGTGTGGCCCGGTCAGCTGCTGTGGGTGCAGAACTGAGCTGAACGCCAGCCAGCCGACTCTGCAGACGTCAGTATTGAACTGCGGGGAGGCGACACATAGTAACAAAGCATGGGGCTGTAACGAAATAGGTCAGGCATGACAGGCTCAAAGCAGCACTCACCGGGTGAACCTGCTTCAGGACCTTGTAGATGTAGATCTTGTAGGTCTGCAGCAAAATGCATAACGGTTGGCACCGCAGTGCAATCACTGCTCCCGCGGCTGGTGCCAGAACTTAGAGCATGTGACTGCTGCGCTGGCTAACAACAGATTCAAACTGCTCGAACGTGACCGTCAGACCGACAGTCGAGCTGCGCAGGCCGCCAGCAGTCAGGGCTTCTTGCAATGCTGTCTATGCATTGACGCGTGGAGTATGGGGACCAGGCGCCCACCTCGGCCTTTGACTTCTTCTTCTTGCGGGAAGAAGCTCCCAGCTTTTTCTTGGCGGGCGCCTTTTCTGCCTGCACGCAGCATACACGTTCGTTGGGCAATCAGCATCCAGGGTGTCGCGCACAGGCACGGCCCATGGCGTTGCCAGGTGCTGAGTCCCAAGCCCGGCACCAATACATCAGCCCGTCAGCAGTGCGTGCAGTCGCCCCTGCCAACCCATAGCGCTCACCTTTGGCGGCATGGCTGCTGTCTGTGTTCCTGTCGCTGCAAAAACGGTCAAGCAGAAGGTTCAGGGCTGCAAACTGGTAATAGCTAATAGGTTTCCGCAGGCGGGTGCACAACTTTCAAAGTTCTTCGCAAAGCCCTACCTTTCAGCGGGACTCTGAGGTGTTGAGCAGCGGGGATCTTGCCCCTGTGATGCTGGTCATGCACGAGAGCACGAAGGGCATAAGTGGTAACTACCTTGCATGCATGTCGTGAGAAGCAGCACAATAGAGGCTGCTGTTCAGGCGTTATGACTGCTCTGCGCGTCTAAAGCGCTCAGTGTGGTATTGCCAGTCCAACACCTGCTCGCGGTGCGCTTGTGAGGAGCAGCAGGGACGCGATGCGGCAGCTGCGTAGTCTTCTGACATTTGCAGCACGTACTTTGGCCAAAGAAACCGCGATTGGCAGCCATTATGCCGCTCTGCATATGCACAGCCTTCGAGCATCGGCCGCCATGGCCGCCGGTGGGCGGGGTGCAGGGTTCGATGGGCCATGCATGTGGCAGACCCAGCCATTCGGGCTAGCGGTGAGATCTGCTCCATCCCGCTGTCACATAACCATGACAGACAATGAAGGAATCTCTCAAGCGAGGACCAGTGGATCAATTGCGCATTCACAGCAGATTGACGTGGGGCAGTTGCCAGCTGCAGAGCTTCGCCTCGGATGACGGGCCTCCGCACAAGGGTCAGCGCGAGCAGTCGGGCGAGGATGCAGCGCAAGACCGGCAGCGGCTAGCTGAAGAGGAGGCCCTTGGCGAGGCCCTGTCAGGGACTGATCAGGCTGGCGCTGCAGCCGCCGCCGCCCCAGCGGATGCACGCCTGCAGCCGGGCGACGCGCCCACCCCCGACATGCAGGCAGCTGATGAGACCACTGCAGACCCTGAGGTGGACGCAGATGTCAGCCTGGTGGAAGCGGAGCTCGCCAAGGTCGGCTTTGAGGCTGAAGACGGAGATCAGGGGCTGGGGGCAATGGACGCAGATGGCTTGACATCCTTATCAGGTCCTTGGCTGCTTGTCACCCCGGTAGTGGTCTTGTTCGTATGCAGTGCTACGCAACCGCAGTGTTGCTTCTATGGCGTACGCTGTCATCACCGCGCTTCGGCGTTCCGTGTGAGCGTCCAATGCTGTGTTTGATACATACCCGCAGACTCGGACGGCGAGGATAGCTTGGGTCTGTCTGGCAGCGACGAGGACGATGCGGCCGACCGACAGCCCAAAGGCGAGGGCGTGCTGGCAGAGGCGGGGCGGCAGCTGACCCTGTTGGAAGAGATCCAGCAGGCCAGCAAGAAGCGTCAGAAGTGGGTAGTGGATCAGCTGCACTGTGCAGCCTTGTAGCATGCAGCAGCACTGGTGACTGCCTGGCTGGTAGCAGCAGTCAGGTGTGACTGTTGTTGCTGGGAGGCACTCAGCAACGTGTGGCGCCCTCGCCTGCAGGTTCCTGCTGCAGCAGCAACTGCGGGGCACAGGATCAGCCGAGGGTTTGGCAGAGGAGCTGAAACCGCCGCAGACTGGCAATTTTTCTGTGAAGGTGCTCCTGCCAATGTGTCATGGGTGCCGCAGAAGCCACTAGCCTCCTGTGCCGACAGTGTTTTTGAGACGAGAGTTCCTGACATTCGGCAGGTGGTGGATGTGAACCGCACCAGCAAGGGCGCACGCGCTGGCCGTGTGCAAGGCTACTCTGCGCTAGTCGTGGTCGGCAACCAGAAGGTGGGCCGGGAGGCACCCTGCTCCGCCTCCACGGTTATTCTGTCGTAGCTGCTGTGCAGCTTCATGCCATCCTGAACGATCACTTGATGGGGTGCGCGAGGCAACTTGCTGCCGGTTGCTACGTGACCGAGATTGGCATGCCACCAATCTCGCTGGCGGGGTGAGGGTGTGTGCTGATCTTGCTGCAGGGCATCCTGGGCCAGGGCTCTGGCAAGGCGCTGGAGGCCAAGTCGGCAGTGGACAAGGCCACCCGCAAGGCGCTGAAGCACCTGACATATGTCCCCCGCTTCAGGGACCACACTATCCACTACCCCATTACCGTGCTGTATGGCAAGACAAAGGTGTGCCTTGCCCTCGGCTGTCGCACTTTTCCATCTCCAAAAAGCTGCTTGCGGCTGCGGTTCACGTTCACGTTCCACATGCAATGTGCACTCTGCATGTGAATGTAAGAGGCCAAGCATGTGTCCGATCTGGATCCTGCTGCTGCTGTCCTGTTCAGACTTCTGTACATGTCAACCTTATGGCCAGGCTGATCATTCCACTGTCTGGCACTGCAGCTCATCATGTACCCAAAAGCTTCGGGGCGCGGCATCAAGGCCAGCAACCTCATGAAGGCGCTGTGCCAGCTGGCGGGCATCCAGGATATCGGCATCAAGATCCAGGTACTCCCATGCTTCGTTGCGCGCAATCACCATGTTGCCGCTGGCCGAGGACTCTGCATAACTCTGGCAATTCGGGCTCAAGCTGGCCCTGCGCAAATTTTTTCTCACAGACTCCGCCCACCTGTTCGTGCGAAGTGACATCGGACCCTTGCTGACGTCTGCAGGGCTCGCGCAACCTGCGCAACTCGGTCCAGGCGCTGTTCAAGGCCTTTGACCAGATGCAGACGCGCGTCGACGAGGACTCTGTGGACTCCAAACCCTACCCGGAGCTGCCACCGCGGTTCCGCATGGACAAACCAGTCCCTCCGCAGATTCCCGGCATGGAGAACTTCGACTGGGATCACCTGATCGAAGAGGTGCTGGAGGAAGTAGAGCCAGATCACTTGCAGGCAGAGAGGGTGCAACAACAGCAGGCGGCCACTGGCTGAGCAAACTGCTTGTATGGCATCGTGTCCTGCAGCTGCTCATGGCTTGTATACCATGCTGAGCAGGACGTGGTAGCATTGTTGACATGGCGATGACACCACCTACTGATTGCCGTGCTAGGCTTGCATGCTTGTGAAGCAGCCATCAGTCGTCATCATCAATTTTAAAACCATGCCCGAAAACCAAAGCCATTGTCAGAATGTATGATATGGTCTGAAAAGCACGTGCACTTGCTTCGCACCCTTGCAATGCATGCATTCACACCACTGGCTCGACAGGCTGCGTGTTCCAGCTGTGTCCAGCAGCTTGTAGGCCGCCCAGTTGCCGCGGAATGGCCCTGAGCTCGTTGACAGACACTTCGACTTCCAGCCTCTTAAGCTCCAAAGCAGCAGCTGCCTCCGCCTGCTGCTGCGCCATCTGCAAAGCGGACATCAAATATGCAACAGTGTGTGCAGTAGCGCTGTTGCCAGGAGCTTTAGAGCACAACTGCGTGCTGCTTCGTGACACATGTCATGATCACATACCGTATTGCAATGCGGTCTATCAGTCATTGAACACATGCAGTCGGATAGATGTGTGCGGCAGTGCAAACAGGGCTTGCTCAGTCACCTGCGCCAGCTGTGCTGTCAGCAGCTCGCGCTCCGCAAGCATAGCCTTTATGTGCGACTGCAGGGCTGCTGCTTCCGGCTGCGGAGCGCTCCTCGCTCCATTTCTGCAGTGCACAGCTCCGTTCGGTGCCGAGGGCCCCTTCCTCAGCACAACATCTTGTCATGCATCTTCACGGATGTCCCATGCATACCGAGAGGCAAGGCCGCCGCATGCATCGAGGCCCTGCTCTGTGCACAGCTGCTCCAGGGCTGCAAGCTTGCTCCACAGTTGGCACTCCTCCACGATATCCTCATACTCGGCCTGCAGCAGATACATGTCGCACTTCAGACCATAGCGGTCCACGCCCGCCTGCAAGCCCTATTGACGGCTGCAGATCGCCGCACGGATATGGACACAAGCTTCTAGGCATGGGTCTGGAGTACAGCCTGTCCGTCACATCTGAAGATCAACGCTACGGCTCTGATGGACATGGATTGTTGGAGCCAATTGGCGCACCTCCGAGTTTGCACGTGACAGCTGCAGCACCTGTCAGCAGCCATCGAGCAGCACGTGAGACGAGTGCTCGTCATATTCGCTGATGTACTGGTGTGCAGTTTGCTTACAGAACGCTATGTACCTGTCGGTATGCATCATACACTGCGGTCTGCCATTCCTCCGATAGCAGCGTTGGCGGAAAGTAGGCCTCAAACTCCTGTTGCGAGCAGTGCCATCTCAAGCACAGTCTCGCGCGTTCGAAACATTGCTAACCTGGAAAGACAGGATGAGGTGCATGCCTGCGGTGACATCTCTGTAAACCCGGTGCCAGAGGCGCGCTGAAACGCCTTCTTGAGTGCTGCAAAGCGGTTGCCGACGCTGGCATTGCTGTCATGTGTGGTCCGAGTCATTGTGCTGTGCGAAAATGCTACACGGTGTGCAGCTGCTGAAAGGTGCTGCTGATGACAGCTTGATGCGGCGTGATGATCAACAATGTAAGATCACGGGCAGCACAAGCAGAGCGCGGCGGTCAAGATGGGTCAGGAGGTTGGCTCTGAACGGCGTTGCCGTGTACGCCAATGGTGCGTGTGAAGCAACGTGTGAGCTTCAGCATGCTGCTCCTTCAGGTTCCTCTGCTCGTTCATGCGTTTGAAGACTCGGGTTTAGTGGCCACTCACCTTGCAGAATTGCAGAACGTTTCTGATCAGATATAGGCTTCAGTACAACAATCTGGACGAGAAGCTTCGCCAACTTGCACGGACCGAGGAGCCAGCACGCCTCCCTACAACGCGATCTGCAACTCAATCACCCCAACTTTCTGTGGTCTGCCAGCCTGTAAGCTACGCTGTGTGCGTGTCTACAAGCGTGTGGCATAGACGTGGAAACCCAGCGCAGACCGGCGTGCTGAGGGTGACTGGTGCGCACGACTGGTCGTCATGCGCAGCTGATCCACGCGGCCAAAGCCGCTCAGCGGCAGCCGGCTCTTGTGAACGGGCACATGTTAGCGGCAGATGCGCAGCAGCAGCGCCAGACAGCGCGTTCCAACACCAGTGCGTCCTCGGTTGCGCCCGGCAAGGCCAAGGGGCTGTCCGCGGCAGCATCTCGCAGCTACAGCGTGGTGAGCTCTTGGACATCACAGGCAGTAGCATGTGTGCACGCAAGATGGAGGAGTCCTTTGAGTGCGCTTCGATGACAGGAATGCGCATCACGGGTTGCAGGCCCAGCATTGGGAGCAGCTGGCGGTGCTCAGCGATGAGCAGCAGTCTGCCATTGACCTGATATCGCAGCATTGCGCCGAACGCCCCATTGCACACGTGAGTGCTACTGTTGAGTCTGTCGGCATGCAGATGCACACACGTCATGCTTGCTGAGCCGCTACCATCAATACAGCCTGCCGCTGTACACCTGCTCTGCTGAGGCAGGGGCTGACAGCTTCACTGACATGACATGTTCCTTGTTCATAGCTCGCCCACGACACCTCAGAGGTCGCAGCAGCTGCGCTGGGGGGGCCTGACAGTCCAGCAGTGGCGCCGTCTGCGCACTTTGAGGATGCAGTGCTGCACAACAGCGCCGACTTCTACAAGTGGCATTCAGAGCTGGAGGCGACGCGCACATCAGAAACGGAGGAGAAGTTTCGGCGATACGCCGCCACACTGCAGGGCTACCTCGATGCCTGCAACGAGCTGTTGGGCAAGGTGCGCTCCTGGTCACCATCCCAGAGATGAGGTTGCCACCTGGAACAGGGCTTTGTCCAAACATGGCCCACAGTCTCTTCGTCATCATCTGGATGAGTCTGGCACCCCTTCGCTATTCAGTCTGACAGAACTGTGAGTTGCATGTTGCAGGTGGATCAGACATTAGACTTCTTTGGCGCTCTAAAGTCACAGCACCATGAGGTGGCCGCCAAGACGCGGCAACTGCATGACAACTGCCAGCAGCTGGTGAGCTCGTGCTTCCTGTTGTAACATGGCAGCTGCCGCGGTCGCGTTCAATCCTCATCAGACAACCCGATACTGCACACATCCTTCCTTGCCAAGTGGTCGACCGGAGTGAGGGTATCTGCGCCATCTGCACGCCGCTGCAGGTGTCAGAAAAGGACCAGCTGGCGGACTTTGCGCAGGCGCTGCGGTCGAAGCTGGCGTTCTTCGACGAGCTGGAGGTGGTGGGGGGCCGCTTCCACGGCTCCTCGGCGCCGTCGGTGGACAGCGACAGCTTCCTGCCGCTGCTGTCGCGCCTGGACGACAGCCTCGCCTTCGTCGCCGCGCACCCGCAGTGCGTGCCGGGTGGTGCTTGGGTCCCCTTCTGCAGCACCAGCATGCCGTGGGACAGCCATTTGCCACTGCGGCGGCAGTCATCGCTGCACACCCACAAACTGGAAGCTAGCGCTGCCGAGTGGACATGCCCATGCATGCCTCCCCGGTCTGCAAGTGCACTGCAGCCATGCCTGTGGCATGTTGCAGGTATGCAGATGCGGGTGCCTACGCGGGCAAGTTCAGGGCGCTGCAGCAGCGGGCGCTGGCGGCCGTGCGCACGCGGGTGTCAGCCGTGCTGCGCCACGCCTCAGAGCAGGTCTGCACACTCAGTCCGTTGCATGATAGCAATGTGCACAGAGGATACTGGGAGCACCCACGTCCGTTGAGCACAGTACCGGTCCAATCAGCACCAAGAGGTCCCTCACTGTACTTATTGTCTGCTTGACTGGAGCAATTGTCTTGACGGCAACCTGCTGTAGACCATGGCAGAGCCTCCTTCTCGATGGGCTGCTGCAGGTGCAGCTGGCGATCCGAGAGGGGCGCAGCACGGGCGGCGCGCAGCGGGCGACGCAGAACGGGGCTGCAGCCGGCGGCGCCGCGGTGCAGGGGCGGCGGGACGCTTCCGCAGCCAACGGGGCGGCGCCGCTGCTGCCGGAGGGCGCCGAGGCGGCGCTGCTGTACGTGCGCTTCAGGGCCGCCGCAGAGCCGGGTCTGAAAGGTGTGCAGTGTGGCTGGTGCGGCTGCAGGCCGCAGCAAGGGACCGGCGGCTGTCCGTCACACCACCATACACCATTGCAGTCAGGCAGGCAGGGTGCTGAGGAGCCGTCCACGTGCTTGGTGCCTGACCATGTGTCGGGGCGCATGCAGGGATACTGGCGGGGGTGGCGCGGCGGGCCAAGGCGCCGGAGTACGCGCGGCTGCTGGGCGACTGCAGGGCGCTGTACTGCGAGGCGCGGCTGGGGCTGGTGGCCCCCGTCACCCGCGCCCGCATATCCGCCCTCACCGCCCAGCCGCTGCCCGCGCTGACCCGCTCCGGCTGCGCCTACCTCATGCAGGTGCCGTGTGCACACAGCAGCAACGCTGTTGCGTCAAAGGGCAATTTGTGGGTGCCTGCGCACACAGTCAAGCAGGCCGCACTTGCCCACAGGCGTGTGACCCGCGCCGAAAACGCGCACAGCAGCACAGCAGCCAAATGGTGGCACCCTCTGTGTGAGGCGTCACAAAGGCGCTGTGCATGCTGACTTGATGAAATTGACTCACTCGGTGCATGCAGGCGTGCCAGATGGAACACCAGCTGCACGAGCACTTCTTCCCGGGCGACACGTCTCCGGCGCCTGGGGACGGGGGCGGCCTGGAGCCGCTCACGGAGCCGCTGTGCACCGTGCTGTACGACGCGCTGCGGCCCCAGTTCATCCTGCTGCACCGTCTGGACGACCTGTGCGAGCTGGTGGACATCCTCAAGCACGAGGTGCGGGGCGGTGCCGGTGCTGAGAGCCCGCTGGTCGGGGCGCCTTTCTGGCTGTGAACCGTCAATGTGTTAAAACACTGTGGTGCCCAGGTGAAGATGCATTATGCCACCGTTGCAGCGCGCTGCGCACAGCTGTCTGGCATGCTGCTGCAGGTGCTGGGGGAGCAGCTGGGGCGACGGGGCGACGCCGTCGCGCCGCTGCGGCCGATGCTGAACCGCACGCTCGCGGATGTGCGGCACCGCCTGGTGTTCCGTGCCCACACCTTCATCAAGGTGCCTGCAGGCGTGCCAGCTGTTGCACACCGCAGCTACAACTCGCTGCAGCTGGAGCACAGCCCCGCTGCATACACTCTGCATATGCCTTGGGCAAGTGTCCGTCCTCTGGACCTGCGGAACTGCTCCAATGGGCGCGCATGTGTCCGCAGGAGGAGGTGGTGGGCTACCAGCCGCAGCCGGAGGACCTGGACTACCTCGGCAAGCTGCAGCGGCGAGCGGAGGCCGCTGCTGGTGCCGCCGGGCAGCTGCCGCCGCCTGCGGCTGCAGAGGGCTTGCACAACGCGGTGCAGGACAGGCCCGAGGTGCACTGCTGTGTGTGCACCCTGCCGAGAGGCTGCAGGATGCAGGCGCTGTTGGGTTGAGCAGCACAAGGCCTCTGGACTCCCATGACGTGTATGGCAGCAGTCTGTGCCTGTGGTCAAATGCTGTGCCTCACGCCTTAGGCCTCTGGACCATGCTTGTTCATGGCATGCAAGATGTCGCAACACGCGGTCTGCTGATGCTGCTGCAGGCGGAGGGCGATGCTGCGGCTGTCGATACGTGGTGGCCGCCCGTCGCCGCGGCTCTGCGGGCGCTCGGGCAGCTGTACGGCGCGCTGGACGGCCGCACCTTTGGCGGCCTGGCGCAGGACGCCGTGGCCGCCGCCACCACCTCAGTGCAGTCCGCGTCCCGCGCCATCGCAAAGCGTGAGCACGCAGGATGATGGGCAGGGGCATAGTCAGAAGTCAAGTTGTGTGCTGTACATGCGTCGCATCGAGTGTGTGCGTGATTGATCGCGGTGAAGCTGCGCCTGTGACGTGGCTGATGTGGAGCACTGATGCTGTACAGGGAGCGGGCCCATGGATGGGCAGCTGTTCATGATCAAGCAGCTGCTGATCCTGCGGGAGCAGATTGCACCCTTCCAGGTACGGTCGGCTAGTTGGTATCACATGATACACTGGATTTGAGCAACATGTGCAGGCTGCCTCCCTCAGCTCCCAATGAGCAGCTTCTCAAGCACGGTGCATCCGTCAGTAACTGGGTCCAGGACACCAGGACCGGCTTTACACCTGCACTTGCGGTTCAATGCAGGCAGACTTTGCGGTGCTGGACAAGCAGCTGGACTTCAGCCACCTGCGGGACCACCTGCGCCGCATCGCGGGCGGCCCCGGGCAGCTGTTCAGCCTGGGCACCGACAACGCCATGCTGCAGCTCGTCTCCCGCGGCGGCCCCCGCGTGCTGGAGTCCCAGGTGCTGGGAGGAACCTGGTGTGTCATATGTCAAGCCCTGCCTGCAGCACAGGCAGTCACGCGGTGATGAGACGAAGCGAGCAGGAGACCATGGGTGCATGGTGTACATCAATACTAGGCCAATCACTTGGAAGCCGATTCTATAACGGGAAGCACAGGTGGACAGCAAGAAGGAGCTGGAGCGGGCGCTGAAGGCGGGGTGCGAGGCCTTCATCATGGGCGCGACCAAGCTCACGGTGGACGACATGCTGTCCTTCATCACCAAGGTCACCGCCGTCAAGGTCGCCGCCTCCACCAAGCCGCTGCGCGAGCAGGTGCGTCCGCTGCCGAGATGCCCGTCAGCATCTGTGAGGTCACCATTTTGACGGAGCCCTCCCGAACCGGGCCAACCCTGCCCGTCCCACCCAGGGCTCCTGTGCACAATGAGAGGCCTTGCCTGATTGGCTCGTGACACCTCTGCTCGTATCGGCAGGCCTTCGCTTCGCCCACGCGGCTGGCAGAGATGGTGACGCAGGTGAAAACGGCAATGGCAGGGCCGCTGCCGGCCGCTGTATCAAAGATGAAGCTGTACATGGTGCGGTAGAGACATCGACCCTGGAATAGCGTGTTCACTGTCAATCTGGGTGCTTCAGAGCATCAACAGGCAACTTGTATGCACAGGTTGCCTGCATGACCAGCATGCAAAGCATCTGCTTTGTGACTCTGAGTTAGTGCATCTGTCTCCTGCAGGCAAATCCGGGCACACATGCGGTGCTGCTCAAACCCATCAAGGCGAACATCGCCGAGGCACACGGCCAGATTGCGTCGCTGCTGGAAGGGGAGTACACAGACGAGGAGCGGGCGACCATAGGCTTGACACCGCCGGACGAGCTGGCTCGTATCCTTGAGGGTCTAAGCTAAATGTAGCAGCACGCCAGACAGTGCCTGCAGCGCCTGTAGATGATATCGGTAAACATACATCTGTGGCAGGTCTGTGGCCAGTAGCAGTTTCATCTGCTGAAAGCACAGCAATGGATCAGGCTCAGCTTGACATACACGAGGGTCGAGCGGCAATGACAGACACTAACTGCGCCAGTGCACACACTGGCGTCCCAACCAAGGCAACTGGAGACAAGCTGCTGGACACATGCTTCCAGTATGTCCAGACTGCTTCCGTTACGGAAGGGGAAAAGAAAGGAACAGTTTCATTCCCCTTGCATTATGCTTCCCCATGTGACTCTCAACGTGAGCGTGTTCCCTTGGTGCACGTAAACACGGAAATCGCTGACAGCCCTGCACGGCCGTCCTGCACCCGGCGCCTCAGCATTGCAGTACGGCCAGGTTGAGCCCGTAACCGACTGCCGGTTAATAGGCGCACATCGTAGCAGCTGGATCCCAGCGTCTAGCCGCCAGTCACGGCGGTCGGTTGCAGTTGAGCGGTGTGCGATGGCACGGCTCGCCGGGCTAGCTCTGTGCAGCGCGGCCATCGTGCTGCTGCTTGCTGCACAGGCACATGGTTTTACGCGGCCAGTCAAAGCCAACGGCGGCTGCACAGGTTAGTGTGGTTGTGCAGTGCATGGCGGCCTCACAGCCCGGTGTGCCTCAACTCCCTCTGACACGCTCACGACCTGATGCTTATGGTCCGCAGGTTTCCAGTACACCATCAAGAAGGTGAAAATCAGGGTGTATACATGTGTCTGTGATGCCAACGGACGCCGATGTTGAGGGAGTGGCGTGCGCAGGCGGTCGCCAGTACGCCTGTGCCGTTCATGCTGGCGGAGAGTAGGCTTTGACGACTGCATTTGCAATTTGCCGTGCAGAATCAGTACACGTACAATGAGACACTGGGTGACATCACGCTGGCGAAGGGCTGCACAACAGCGGATCTCAGGTAGGACACTCAACTGCCAGGTGCTGTGCGTAGCTGGCAATGTGCGCACGATCCCAAAGCCTGTGGCTCCTTGCAGCATCCCAACATACTGGTGACACCATTGACCCCCTCTGATGCAGCATCTCCAAGTTCTACATTCCTGGAGCTTGCGCAAACACGCGTAGCAACAATCTAAATTTCAAGAGCCTGAGCCCAAGCAACTTCAACTGCGATCGCGTCGAGGATTTCAGCGAGGATACCTGCAACAAGGTCTTCGACCAGGGTAAGGCTGCATCTGATGGTGGTGGCCACCACCAAAGTGAGTGCTGTGCTTCCAGACACATGCAGTGAGTGACAGTCCATATGTTTGATGTGCAGCACCCTCCGGCTCTATTGTCAGCAACCTGACCTCTGGCGAGGTGAGCGCTTTTACACGGCAGGCAGCCACTGGCAAAACTTGTCAGCAACGCTCCCAGCGTAGTCAGCTTGTTTGGTAGCAGGCACACCGGCTTGGGCTTGATCAGCAACGCTCTCAGGATGGTCAGGTTGTGTGGTAGAAGGCACACTGGCTTGGGCTTGATCAGTTTATCTGGCACGGTGCAGTTCATTGACAAAGACAGCATCTGCTGGCCGGCAGACGTGGGCTACGTGTTCGTAAAAAACTCCTGCAAGGCTTCGAAGGACGACGCCCGCGTTGCTGTGGATGTGAGTCGGCACTGCAACCTGACATTGCTACTGACAGAGTGAAGTGCTCCCGATGCTTGCATGCTGCAGTTTGCATCATGCTTATGTTGCAGCAATGCCCCATGCAGGTGAAGCTGTCGGGCTACGACGGAGCAGGCTGTGACATCGTGAAACTGCCCTTTGGCAACGGCGTGGGTCTGTCCCCAGGCGTCATCGTTGGTGCGCCACATGCAGCAGTGCAAACTGTGGTCTCATTGCGTGCTTGCTGCTGCCAGCACACCGACGCTCGCTCTCACGTTGCTCGACATGTCACGCAGGCATCGTGGTCGCCATTGTGGTTGTCGTTGTGATTTTGGCGCTGCTGATCTGGTGCTGCTGCTGCCAGCTCCGCCGCCGCTGAGCCACCTGGCAGGCTCTGGCACAATTGCCATGCTTTCAGCGGGCAGTTTGGGTATAACCACTCGGGCTAGCTCTTATTTGTCCTGTAGCACGCTGGCGATGGTACTGAAGACTGGCATTGTGTTTTTGGGCAAGTCAGGGGCACTGGGGCAGCTGCGCATTGGGGTGCTATTAATCAGTGCACACCACGTTGCGAACATATCTGGAACCGTGATGAGAAGGCTTAATTGCGAACCCAATAATACCGTAGCAGCAATGCAATTGCTTTAGTTTGTGCAAAACGAAGACGATTCGCGATTACCGTAATATGCTGCTGTTGCCAGCACAGGCCACCCTGTCAGATGATCACCTGCACGACAACTGCCCACATGCAGGGTTGCGGACATCGTGAAGAAATGCTGTCGTAATCACTTCACTGCCTGCTGTCGTCGTGATGTCTAGTGGTGCCATGACCACCTCCAAAGCAAGCGAGACAGCAGTATTGGGTCAGCTCAAGCAAGTGTTTCCCAATCATTCCTCGTCGTTGCTGCGAAATGCTGCCACGCAGCACAACTTTGACCTCGAGCTGACAGTAGCCAATTTGCTTGCCACGGACACAAACGACACAAAGCCTCTCCAGGTTGGCATCCAAATACTAGACATGAGTCATGCATGCCGCATGTCATGCCGCATAGTTGCTAGCTTGGCTTGCTGTGGACCTGAGGTACACATGTTCGGAGCAGGTGCCGCTGCTGCAGCAGCCTCAAGATTGGCTTCGCAAGAGCAAGCCAAGAGTCCGGTCGGGAGGCTGGCACTCCCTCACGAAGCAGCACCAATCAGGGAGTCCCGCTGTCACAGCCGTCTCCTTCCAGCCGCAGCATTCAGTGCAACATGCACGGCCGCTGGAGCACAATAGCGGGGAGTTCCCTAGCCTGGGCGGCAGCAGCAGCGGCGGTAGAGTGTCAGATGGCGCACCGAGAAGTGCGGACGGCTGCATGTCAGCAGGACCTAGCAGAAACGGCAATGGTGTCCAGAATCGTCAAAGACCACACAGGCCAGCGGCTGATAGACATCGTTCCCGGCCACCGTCCGCAGCTTCGACTTCGGAGGACAAGTCAGACGGTGATGATGTCACGGCAGTTAGCAAGGATTTTGCGAGGGTGCTGGGCAAGAGCGCCTCGGCCAAGCGGGAGGAGGAGGCCGGCGAGCAGCAGCAGCGGCGGCATGATGCAGCAGCTGAGCTGACGTCGCGGCACCCCTGGGCAGGGCACGACTTGGTGCAGGTAGGGTGTGGTGCTTGGATGGTGGTTGCCTGGCGTGCCTGGCCATGGTCAAAACTGCACAATGCAAAATTGCTGCCAATACTTCGTATGCCTGGCATGCGGCAGGGGTGTCAAACAGAAGCACTGTCATGCACGGCCTCTGCAGGCCGTCCTGGCGGGGCTGGGCGGCGAGCAGCAGGCGGCCGCCCAGGTGCTGGACGAGATGCTGGCTGCGCGGCTGACGCAGCAGCGGCGCAGCAGCGATGGCCTCGCACGCCGCAGCGGCGACGGCGGCGCCGTGGCGCAGGGGCACGCGCCCGACATGGCCTTGGCAAACGCCTGCCCTGTAGACTCACCGGAGGACTACGAGCTCGCCGCCGACCTTGCAGAGGAGCCTTATCGGTGCGGTGCTGGTCATGGGTTTGTTCGCAGATGTGCTGTCGCTGCTGTACTTCTCATGCACTTCGTTGGTGTTGAGCTGCGGTGACTTTGGCAGCTGGGCCATGGCTGAAGGCTTATGACGGCTCTGCATTCAGGCACCACCGTGGTGAGGCCATCAGGCTGACGCATGTGTGGCAGCGTGGCATGCGCCGTGCCGCAGCCGCCTTTGCAGCGGGTGACAGAGCAGCCGCTGGTCGCGTCGCCCAGGCAGCAAGGGTCAAACGGTGGGCTGCTGCTTGCATGGCGACTCCTACCATGTGTCGCTTGGCGGATGCCCTCCTGAACACAGCTGCATGCTGCTGCTCCAGACCTGACCCATGGTGATTTATTCGGCCGTGGTGTGGCATGATAGAGAGGAGGCGCTGGCGGCACACGAGGCGGCAGCAAAGCACATACTGCACGACAACAATGCCGCGAGGGGCCGCGGGGCAGCTGAGCTAGACCTGCATGGGCTGCACGCCTCTGAGGCTGTGGCGGCCCTGGACGCCCACCTCCAAGGTGAATGACAAGTCTGCACTGTGGCGTCGTGGGGTTGGCGAAGCGCAGTGGTGACAAGGACATCATCCCGCGGGGCTGTCATGTATGTTAGCAGATTGCAGGACTCAGGCCCTTGGAATGGCCGATGATTGGCAACGGCTTTGGTGTGCAGCTGCCCTGTAGTGAGCACACTTGCCCAAGCTTGCCGCTCGTGCTCCAGGGCTGGAGGCGGACAGCGCACCCAGCAGCACCACGGTGGAGCGCGTCAGGGTGATTGTGGGGCGGGGGCGGCACAGCGCTGGCGGCGAGGCAACGCTGCCCAGGGCCGTGGAGAGCTACTTGATGGATGTCGGCCGAAAGTATACAGTAAGGGGCGGAGCTTTCGAGGTGCCACTGCGCAGGGGCAGGCGGCCTGGCAGTGCCACAACACGATGATGGATGCTGGACATTGGTGTCCTGTTCCATGATCAGGCTCATGTGACCCTGTCGGTTCTCAATGGGATTGATCAAATCAATTTGTGTTGTCATAACAAAGTTGATGGTTGCAATATCAGACAGTTGACCATCCTCCGATAAATTGATTGTGTTTGATCAACGCCGAGCTACGTCTGGAGTAGTGCCTGCTGCTTGCGCTGCAAGTGTGCCCGCAGGTAACTTCAGCCGAGTTATGCTGGCGAGGTGCATCAGCAATGCAATCTGCTCGTGCTGCAGTGCATGCACCTGCTGCTGGTGGGCAGCGGCAGCCGTGGCGGCTTCTGCCTTCTGTGCCGTGAGGTCCACCTGCAATGAGGTTGCACATGCCAGCATTGAAGTGAATGCTGCATCCTGCTGCATTATGAGTGCTTGCTGCCACGCCAGATGGGGGCACCTGTAGGCGTGCTGCCTCTGCACGACTTGCATCAAACTTGGTCGACAGGTCCCTATGCAGCTTCTCGACCACAAGCAGCCTGGCGGCCTTCTGCTGCTGTGTGGCCTGCACAGTTGTGTCAATGTTGCAGTCAATGTCGACAGCTAGCTGGATCTGCATCGACATATGTCCACACCATGCCAACTGCAACAGGTAGCCTTCTGCACGGCCTTCGTGCAGAAGGCTGAACGTCAGGTGATAGCCTGTGTTAATCCGGTACTGCCCTGGACCCCACCTGTGCCTCCCTCCGCAGATCTGCAGCAACATCATCAGTGATGGCCGACTGCTCGGCAGCCTCCCTTCTAGAATCTTCCAACTGTGCGCGAAGCTCCTGAATGGTTGAAGCTGCGTCTGCAGCCTGCAAGAGTAGGTGCCAGCATGCGCATCTTCACGTGGGGTCCGTCCACTGTCAGTGTGCAGGCGCTTACCTCAGTAGGATGCACAGACGACAATTGGATTGAACTTACCACTGTCAATACAAACGTTTCTTCACCTGTTGATCCTTCACGGCAAGAAGCTCCCGAAGTGTGGTGAGTTGCGCTTGCAAATCAACCTTCCCTGGTTTCCCGGCGGTTGTCGGCATGACCACAACCGGTCCACATGGCTGATCATTGCCTCATTCAAGGGTCATTGCGAACCAGCTGATGAAGTGTACTGGGCAGCAGCTAACAGTATTGCATGCACTTCACCTGTCTCGTTACAACCTCCACCTGCGCAACCTGCTGTGGGCAGGAGAAAGTTTGTAGCGGCAGCTCGGCAAAATGCACTTCAGACAAGAGCGACTGAACAATATGATATAACTGACCGCAAGACGGAACCTGAACGTTGCTTGCTGAAGTTGATTTGGTGCATCCAAGGCAAGATTGCACTACAGGGTGCCTGAATGTCAGCACAGCACGGCCTCCAACCCTGCATGTTCGTGTAGCCTTGGAGGAGTTGGCACTAAGAGCCGCACCGGTCTGCAAGTCAGATCGACCGCTGCATGTCCAGCGTGCTGACACGGATTTGCTGACGCACTGTCGAGGGATTTGGAGCAATCCATCCCATTGAGTGCAGTGAGGGCTGCCAGCCACAACAGCAGCGTCAGGCAGCGGACAGCATCGCCAATGCATGCAGTAACGTGTCGTTACTGTTGACAAGGGGCGGCGGAGCGCCGGTCCTCTGCACTTGACGGGTTCGACGCCAGGTGAGCTTCGTCGTGGGGGCCACATCACGTCACAAGTGCCCTGTCCGTTCGCCACTGTGTAGCACACTTCTGCATCATTCACACCCACACACAAGCTCAGCCTCCTGTGCTGGCCCCAGGCTTCGATGAATGTCACGGTCAGAGGGTACATCAGCCACTTCCGCGTAAGGGAGCTGCAGGCGGTGCTTGAGCAGCTGGGCCTCTCCAAGACCGGCCGCAAGGCCGAATTGGTGGCCCGTATCTTCGCCTTCTTCGGCGAGGAGCCGCCCGCTAACCCTAGGTGACCCCCGGCGCCAATATGCCTGCTGCCGCTGCCATGCTGCTTCCTCCACCGATGCATCCCTGCTTGCTGGTGTCCCAACAAATCAAGAGGATGGGCTCAGCATCCTTGACTCATGCTTCCTCTGACTGGTCAGGCATGAGACTGGGCCGCGTGAGCAGTGGCGCCTGGAAGCAGCTGAGCGAGCGATCACGGACACATACCACACGATGATGGGGCTGCCGCCCGGCAGCCGCAGCGCCAGCCCAGTTGGCGCCGCGCAGTCGACGCCGCAGCGGCCCCAGCAGCGGGCGCCCGGCTCGCTCAGCGCAGCGCAGGCGGTCGCAGCGCAGCACGCTGCCACTGCAGCGGCGCTTGCACAGAGCTTCAGGTGCCGCGTAATCCTGCCCACACACCTGGCGTTATATGCACCTACAGACTGTTTTGCACCCTTTGGAAGTCGTTTGAAGGTGACCATGTCCTTGTTGTGTTGATTGATTAGAATCACCATGCCGCAAAGCAGCGTGTCGCCATGTGCAGGCGAACAGCCACGCCGGTCAAAAGGGCCGGTGGCGCCGCCAGCCCCTTCAGCCTGAAGCTGCACAGCGACAAGTTCACCAATGCACGCTCGACAGCCATCCGCTGTGTGTGCGGCGACAACGCTGATCGCGGCCACATGATCCAGTGCGAGGTGCCCCATCTGCCTCCTGCTGCTTTCATGACAAGGGGTCTTACTGTAGATAGACAGATACAGTACATGTGCAAGCGTGTGGTCTACACGCAAGAGCAAGGCGCATGTGGATGTCCAAGCTACATGCTGCAGGGTGATAAGTGCGGGGTATGGCAGCACAGCCTATGCGTGGGCGTGGACACGCAGCAGCCGCCAGACCGTTTCTTCTGCGAGTGGTGTCGCGTCAGCCTTGCAGACCCCTTCTGGGAGCCGCGCCAGCGTGCCTTCTTCCCCGCTGCAGCATTGCGCCCTGTCAAAGGGCAGCCGCCAGCATATCTGACGCCTGGCGAGCAGGTGAGGCTTGCAGTTGTTACAAGCGAATGTAGGATGAAATGAGGCCTTTAGGGTGTCAGTCTCATCGACGCTCTTGTTCTATGACACTTGCACGTTTGTTACACATCACAGCACTACTGCACTGAGTTGCCGAGTCTGAAGGCAGGACCAGCTACAGGCCTGTTACTGCTGGTCTTGGCTGGTGTATATGAGTTTGGGCATTAGGAAAGTCTCATCCCTGTGTGAAACGCTCGCTTGGAACAGATTGGGCTTGTTTGCTGGCTGCAGCCACAGCCATGCCAGTCCGCGGACAAGGGCTTCATGGTGCAGGCGGCCGACAGCGCGGTCTTCCGAACCCAGACAGACTTTCAGCTGCAGGCGGTGGGTTTGTCATGTGTCACAGTTGTGGGCATGCAGTGCTGCATGTGCATCAACAGTCGTGCAGTTCCATGAAGCGAATCAGGATGTGGTGCCAATGCAGGTGTGTGTGCAGCTGGGGGATGTTGTGCCATTTCGGTTGCACTGGCCCCGCGGGGTGGACCTTCGTGCAAACAACATGCAGTACCGCCCCTACGGTCGCAACCCATCGCATAAGCTGGGCAACAACGCCCGGGATGATGCTGCCAACATTGGTGCGTGCATGAGTTCTGCTGCGTCATAGGCATAGTGGGAAAGCGAAAACTGCTGTGCAGAGCCTTGAAACCGGCACTCACAGCCGATTGTTGTTTTGCAGGGCCGATGTGCTTCACAGGCAAGAATCGCGTCATGCTGACGGCGTACGACCAGCGGCACTATGCCTTTGGCGTGCAGCTGGTGCGGAAGCGGTCGCAGGCAGAGGTGCGGTTCCCATGCAGCCCACCTACCGGCATCAGCAGGGGCAACATGTGAATCAAGACTGGCAGTCTCATGTGACTGATGGTGTTGCTTGGTGATTTTGGACATACAAGGGACACATGCTGCAGGTGCGCGACATGATGGCGCCGCCACTGGAGCTGCCTGCAGCTGTGGCAGCTGTCTGCCGTGCAGTCACAGGTGAAGCATGCAGTGGTTCATCAGAGGTAGAATTGGTGCAGATGTGGGGCAAGGAGGGAGGTGTGAAGTTGGGCTTGGAGTCGGCAGAGCTGTGCCAAGACATGTTGGCATTCCAATATCGAAGCAGCAAATGGTCTGCTGTAGGCAAGGATGGAGGAGACGGGAAGGGTGGCAGCGACAGTGACGACTTCGTGGCGACCTCCATGATCATCTCGCTGCGCTGCCCGCTGTCTGGCTCCCGCATCGTCACCCCTGCACGGTACATAGTCCGTGACACCACAAATCCTGTGTCTGTGATCGATCCATGCAGCCGTCGTGATGGTTTAAGTGAGCAAGCGTAACGAAGGATTAGGCGTGACAAAGGATCAAGTGTGTCAGAAGTAAAGGGGATTATCGCTTGTCGTCATTCGTAGGTTTGTGGGAGTGCCGGGCCTCGGGTGCTTCGACCTGGACACCTACCTGACGATGGCGGAGCGAAGCCGCAAGTGGCAGTGCCCGCACTCCATGCGCAACATGTCCATCCTAGAGCTGCACATCGACACCTACGTCAGCAGGCTGCTGCCCTTCTTCCAGGTGGAGTACCGCACCCAGGCTCCACCCCGTGCAAGTCTCCTACACAATGTGCCACTGGCAGGGTGATGCACATTGGGCGTTTCTACCGCGTCAACCTCTGCTCTGATGCTTTCAAGCCGGCACTGACCACTGACAACCTTGACCAACCCCCGTGTCACACCTTGCAGGGGGAGCCAGACATGATGGAGGTGGAGGTGGATGACAAGGGGCGGTGGCGGCGGGTGGGCGCCGGCGATGACGCCTGGACCGACATCACGGCGGACCCGGCCACTGTGCCTGCACCCGTCCCCGTGAAGCAGAACACCAGCGCCAACGCCATCCAGGTGTGCAACCAGTGTGTCAGCACCATGGCGTGTGCTGTAATTCCTCATGCATCATGCTACTGCTGCCAAAGCGGCGCATGCCGCTGTGCATCTGCAATGCTGCCCATAAACATCATGCGAGCAACTTCTGTGCACCAAGTGCTGAGCCGCAGCTGGGTGGCCACGTGCGCAGGCGGAGGCGCTGAGCAGCGACAGCGAGGAGGAGAGCGAGGGCGCCGAGCTGCGCGCCGCCGCCACCGCCTACAAGGCAACCGCCAAGCGGTGCGTCCGTTTTCCTGTTGCCGCGGCTTGCCCACGGCTGATTCGAGTTGCATCTGGTGCGCTGCGGCCGACGGACGCCTCATTGATCTGTGGGCTCATGTGTGTTGCTGGTCGCACTGCAGGAAGCGGGAGGAGTCAGCTGGGGTGCAGGATGACATCATTGTGCTGTCCAGCGACTCGGACGAGGAGACCTCGCGTCCGGCGCAGCGCCACCAGGTGATTGCCACAGCTAACCCCCAGACATGGTGAATGTCAGTGACGCTTGTGTTCAGGCTATGCTACTAAAGCCGAGAACTGTGAAGCCAGTAAGGAGGCACAAGTGGGATGGGCACAGTGGCATAGTTGTGCGTTGCAGACCGCACAGCCGGGCGCACAGCAGCAGGCCGCCCCAGAGAACCTGCTTCGCATCCGGCTACCACAGCAGCGGGACCAGCAGCCGCTGCGGGCCCCGCATCAGGTGGGCTGCGCAGCAGCGGCCGCGTGCAGGCCGCTCGTGTGTCTCGCAGCCGGCCTGCGCAGTGTTGTGATATGTGCCGATGAGCCGCAGCTAAGTAGCTGCAGTTTGGCTTGCATGCATGCTCCCCTGTATCCCCACTGACCATGGCCTTTGTGGCATCTCACCAGCTCTGCTTCTTTTGCAGCGCACTCCGCAATCGGTGCCAAGGCAGGCGACCATGGCGCAGGCCTTCAGCCGCGCAGCCGGGCACGAGCAGCATCAGGTGAACGCGGAGCTGCGTCAGCAGGTGACGTCGCTGCTGGGTGGCTGGCAGGCCCCGGAGCAGCAGCCGCGCCCCAATGGGCGCCTGGCAGCTGGCACGCTGCCCCGTTCAGACAGCGCCACCAGCCGGCCGTCGCAGGTAGCCGCTGGACCTGTGAGCAACCTGTTACTCGTCAACTTTCGCACTCCTCCAGTGTCCACGGTGTCTCTGAGACGACCACACACCCGATTGCAGGTGTTACAGCTGCCCCGGCCGCCTGCTTCTGCACCGATGTCGTCTGTGCCGGCGCGGGAGCCGCCGCCGCAGCAGCAGCGTCCCCACTATGCGCGCCCACCAGCAATGGCCCCGCCGCCCACAAGTGCACCGCAGCGGCTGATGCCACAGATCCCCGCACCCGCCGGCCCCCCGCCCCCTGCCCCGGCACAATACCCAAGCTACCAACCGCAGCAGCAGCCGCCGCCGGTGCAGTACTCGTCCTCGCTGCAGCGTCAGCAGCCGCCGCAGCAGTATCCGCAGCAGCACGCGAGCTCGTGGCAGGGGCCGCCACCCGGGTCCGGGCCGGGGCCGCGATCACCGCCCGCCTCTGCGCCGGCCGCATGGGTGCCTCAGCAGCGGCAGCCGCAGCCGCTGCCGCAGCAACAGCAGGCATACCAGCCGTTTGCGCCTGCGCAGGCGCCGGTCAGTCAGCCACCACGAACCAACTGGGCAGCGGACTCAGCGATCTGCTCAGCTGCAGCGCCGGCGGCGGTGGAAGCGCAGTCAGCCGCCCCAGCGTCACAGCCGCCTGGTGCATGGATGCCGAGCTCGATGGCTGCGGCTGCAGCACCCTCTGGCGCTGCCAGCACGTCTGCAAATGGCACCACGGTGCCTGCCAGCGCTGCTCCCGCCACCTCCGCTGTGACCACCCAACTCCAGCAGCAGCCGAGGCCGCCACAGCAGCAGCAGCGTCCAGCACCACAGCTGCCCTCGGCACATGTGTGGGGTACTCCCGAGCCAGCCCAGCCACCGCTGCCATCGCAGCCGCCGCCACCGCTGCAGCAGCAGCAGCAGCAGCAGCAGCCGGCAGTAGCGCAACAGGCGCAGCAGCACGGTGGGTACAGCCCTGGTCTGCCCCCGCTGCCTCCATCGGAGCCGCCGCCACTGCCGCCGATGTCGCAATCGTCGACACAGCCACTGCAGTCACAGCCGCAGCCCGTCACGCACTCGGGCACGACCGTGCAGATGACACCCGAGGAGTTTGCAGCAGAGGCGGAGATTGCGATGCTGCCGGACGACTATTTTGACGAGTTTCTGGCTGATCCAGAGCTCAGCATCTGCTGACGGTGGCCCAGTCAGGCCTGGGGTCAGGGGATCCCAGTCAGTCCCAGTCCCAGGGGCTCAGTCCCAGGCCCCAGTCCAAAGTCCCAGTTGTCCGTGTTGTCCGTCGTGAACCAGTGTGTTTGAGTATTGTGTTCGGAGCAGCTGTGTGGCGCAGTATACCGCCTGGTGGGGTGTGGCAGCTGCAAAGCTGAACACATACGCCTGTCGCCAAGTGTTGGAGGGCAACTTGTAGTCTGCGGTCTCGCCGGTCAGCAAGCACAGCCGCGGACACTGGTCGAGTGCATGTAATGATGACCCTTGGCTTATATGTAGCTGCTCGTCAGCACGAGCATCCAAGCCATTGTCAGTGGTGACCATCGTCCAGCGTGGGATGACATCATCCACAGCGCTTTCTGACAGCACAGCCTGCACTCCCCATCTTGTGCACTGTCTCGTGGCTGCATCACCTCGCTCAAAGCGTTGGCGCCTGTGAGGCAACAGATCATATTTGGTGTGAGAATCGCCTGCATAGTCAGGACACGCCGTGCCTTGCTCTGATTCGGTTGGGGGAGCCCTACAATCGGGCTTGACTTCGTCAGCTGTTCGCCGCAGGATCCGATCGACTGCGCTGGGTAGCATATGCAGCACAGCGTCAGTAAGTCTACGATTTGATGCGGCGTCGCAATGCGTGGGCAGCAGCAGGGGGGTCTGAGCTTTGGGGACGGTGATTGACGTCTCTCGTACAGTGCTCAGACCGGCTCTCAGATGAGCGCGGGGCACATGCAGCATGACGTTCTCAAAGAGCTTCATGCTGCGTCGCTTTCAAGGCGCGTCTTGGCGGATCAGATCGCTAGTTTCGCCCTTTAGCCTGCATGCATGACATGCCACTGAACTTGGCGCGCGAGCCCGCGGCGCGGCAGCCTGGCTGAACGCACGTCAACGGCATAAGACACGCCCTGACATCCTCCAGAGTGTTACATTGAGGCGTCCGCGGGGTTTTGCATGAGTGCTTTTCCACAGCCCAACAGGCACAACTGTTGAGACTGGGGCCAGGCGTTGCTGATCTGCTGTCTTGTGGCCTGCAGACGACTGCATACATGGTCCAGGGACAGGCTGCTGCGCACCATATTCCTGTGCCAGCTGCTCTTCTTCAGCGCGCTGGTGGCCTTTGCATGGAAGCTCGGCAGCCACCGCTACGGAGGACCTGCGGGCCCCGTTCACAGGTGCACGGTCATGTGTGCGATGTACTAAAGGGTCAGCACGTCGAAGCCTCGTCACGGCTCGCCTTTCCTGATGTGCTGAGCGGCGAGTGGGTGCATCCGTGATCCGCCATGCACAACGGTTGGTGCTTGCCACTGCAGCGCATCGGCAGCCCATGATGACCCAGTCAGCGCTGCTCGCCGGCATGCACTGCGCGCAGCGGATGAGAAGCGCGCCCTGCGGGGCACCGGTTTTGCAGCGGCAGACCTACAGCGGCAGACCATGGATGCGTCCGCAGCACTTCAGCAGTCAGAGGGGCAGGTCCAGCAGCAAGGAGACCAGCAGCAGGCAGCCGGCACAGCGCCCAATATACACACGCTGGTGCTGTACATATTCTCGCCCACAGATCCAGGTGGGGCGCATACATCTTGTTGTGCACGGTGGTTCTCACGGGCGCTGTCAATAATTACGCCGATTTTTCAGGATCCCTGGGGTACCTCGCACACTGTCTTCCAAGAATGCTCCTTTTTCGTGCAGAGTATCTCAATAATCTGCAGTACTTCATACGAGACGGCATCAAGGCCGATGATGGGTGTGACTATGTGATTGTGGTCAACCAGGTCAGTTCATGTTGCCCCAAGTTTTGCAGGACCTTGTTCCCGCTTGTACTCTGATAAACATGCGAGCATGTGCTGGAACGTCCAAGTGATGAATGCTGCACGGTGCACCTCTGCAGGCAGTGGGGCAGGAGATGATGAGCTTCAGCGCGATGTCAATGATGGCAGGCAGTCTGCCGCCGAATGCGCGCTATGTCACGCATCGCAACGAGTGCTACGATTGGGGCACTCTCGGGTGGCTGCTGACTACGAAGCAGGTGACATGGTGCCGTGTACTCTGCTCTGGGCTGTGGAGGCACACTTTGCTGCTGATGCGGATCAATCTCCCAAGCTACAGAGCTGCTGTCAGCAAGGAACGGCGGCAGTATCTCGGATGTGAGACTGTGCATGGCATGTTGCAGGTCGACACATCGCTGTACCAGTATGTGCTTTTCATCAACAGCAGCGTGCGGGGGCCGTTTCTGCCGTCATACTGGCCGAAGGTCTGTTCAGACATGTCTCATGTGCATCCTGCCATCAAGCTGCCTGACTTCACAAGTGTACTCTGATACATCTGTGTACTGGACACTGTGCACTGGCCGGTTTTCGGTGGAGGCACTCACCTCAGGAAAGATGACCGGTTTGATGCCTAGTGGTGTGCTCCGCAGGATGTGCACTGGACGCGCGTCTTTACGGACCGCATCAACAACAGCACCAAGCTGGTGGGCCCCACCATCAGCTGCGAAGGTGGGCTGCGGTCGGTTGCAGCCATGCGAGATCGCCTCACCAAGTCAGCCGATGCAGTGGCCCACGTTCAAGTTGTTACATCCAGAGATTAGACTATGCGATTTCACTTGAGCTGTGCAGGCATCCAGCCGGTAGGCTTTCCTAAGGAGCGCAAAAACCCACACGTGCAGTCCTTCGTGGTTGCCACGGACCAGGTCAGCGGCTGTGTCTGACACTAACAAAAAAAGTCTATCCTGCGCCCAGATCACAGAGCCTATCACTCGGACTCGAGGCGCAACACACAGCATGGGGTGTTGCAGGTGGGGCTGCAGCTGCTGATGGCGGACGGCAATGTGTTCAAGTGTTACGACCACATCCACCTGACGATGTTCTACAGCGAGCTGGGCGCCAGCAAGGCCATCCTGGACGCGGGGTACACCATCGACTGCCTCATGATGCGGTATGCACATGAGTATACCAGGACCTTGATCAGCACAGTATTCGGTTCTGCCGAGTGATCGTCGTGTCCATCATCAAGCTTCTCATTATTGTCAGCTGGGCAGATGATCATCTGCTTGTCTGGAATGGCACCGTTGGGTCTCGTCAGTACCTCTGAGTGTGTGCTGTGCCACATCTTTCCGCAGGTATCAGGGAGTCAACTGGCGGGACAAGTCGCAGTGGCACTGCAACGCGGACGAGAGTCCGTACAAGGAGTCCCACTATGACGGCATCAACGTGGACCCGCTGGAGGTGCTGTTCGTGAAGGTGAGCGGCGTCGCATGTCATGTTGCCTCTGTGCACCCTGTTCGGTGGAGCAGGCGACACTCACGAAATGCACACTCAGCAGCATTCACCGCGGGGTCTCTGTGGTGCGCAGTGACATGACCCTGATTCAGGGCCCGCTGCAGCAATGCACTGTGTTGCCGATGTGACACACCTGGTCTTTGGCATCCACACCTCTCATCTGGCAAGCATGCACACAGGTGAAGCAGCAGCTGCTGGAGCTGCGGTACGGTGCGACCCTCAAGGCCGAGAAGTACCACGCCTGGTCCGCCAATGCAGCTGCAGCCGCCGCTTCACTGACGCCCAAGCAGCGCGATGTGACCAGGTCAAGCTCGTTGGCCCCTCAGATCCTGAACTGTGCACCGCCAAATGCCTGCCTAAATGTTTAACTGCAGCCCTCACTACAGGGTCTAAGGATCGTGACCCAATGTGCGGCTGCTCTGACTGGTGCTCCGCTTCTGGCTGCAGCAATGCATACCACCAGCTGCCGCCAGACTTCCGGACGGTGGTGCTGACGGCCGATGGCAAGTCGGCGACCGGCAAGTGCTTCGACGTGAATTACTACAAGCACGTAAGTGGCCTCGCAAGCTGTCGGTAGATGATACTGCTCGATCTGATATATGCACTTGGCATGCACCTGTTCATTTGCTGTCGGGTATTACATGTATGTCTGAAGTGGAGACCCAAGTCTGAGATGGGCTCCCAACTGATTACTTTGGGGTGTTGTGGTGCTGCAGTACAGCCCGGAACTGAAGATGCTAGAAGATCGCGTCGCACTGCAGCACTTTGCCGCGAAAGGCCAGTTCGAGGGACGCCACTTCAAATTTCGGACATGCAAGACATAGTGGCAGGCGTCCACCAGCCCTCAGCAGACCGCCGGCTTCAGGGTCCAGCATGCCGGCATGGACATTTGCAGCAGCGGGCACCCTTTTCTAGGTCATGCAGCAGGCAGACAACGTGCTGTGGAGGCACACAGCACTGTATACAGCCGGCAACACCAGGGCGCATAACACCGAGTGCCTGTGTTGCGCTGCTCCTTTTGGAAGCTTTCCGTACAGTGGGGTCAGACCTTGGTGGGGGTTCCGCCATGCAGGGTATGCAATGCAATTGATCTGGCGCCGCAGTGTATAGCTGTTAGGACAAATTGGCTTTCCATGTTGCACAGTGAGGCCCGTCAGTGACCTGGCAATTGATTGCAGGCATCATGTTCTCCTCAGATTCGTGCCTGTGTCTGTACTTCCTGGCTGTCAATGTCGCCCGTTCTGGGCATTTATCTGCTAACAGCAATGTGTGCAAACGGTGTGAAGTTGTGGCACGCAGCCTCGCAGGTCATAAGCTGTCAGCTAGCGCCAGAAGCCAAATCATATGCACGTGCTTTCCTACACACTTGGGCTGTTGGCGCATGCTTGTTCTGTCACTGCCCGTGAAGCCAGCTGTGGACAGACCAGCAGCGTTTAGAACCAAAGTGCGTTTGCTCGCTACCATAGTTGCATTGCAGTGACTGCAGCCCCCTCATCGGCCGAGCTGTCCCCAGCTACTACCGCCAAGGCACCGCCTTCCCCCGCTGCGCCCGCAGCTTGTGCGCAGCTTCTGAGTGGGCTCTGTGCGCGACTGCCAGCTCCTCGCGCAGTGCAATCAGTACCTGCAAATGCCAGTGAACTTGCAGGATGCCTGGCTTATGTGGTAGCTGGGGCCCGTGGTGATGTGGAGAGTGCATGCGTCGTCTGTTGTGCAGACCAGTCACACCATCCCACCGTGGTGGACGAAGCAGATGCCGGAGGATACCTGCTCTCGTGCAGCGAGGGCGTGATGCAGTGACTTCGCCTCCCTGGCCATGGTCTCCAGCTGCAGATCCGGCAAGTACTTGCATAAAGTCTTCAAGCCGACGTCGAGATGCTGATGACGACATTCATACTTGCAAAGCAAACGAAAACAGCTGACGACGCGTTTCTCACCTTGGCATTCTTCTGACCAAGCTGCTCCCGAACAAGCGCCAGGTCCTGCAACAGAGGAGATTACTACATGTAGGATTGCAATGGCATGGGTGTCCCGCGTGCACTGCCACCCGCCTGGAGGGCTCGGGAGTTCCAAAACGGAGGCGTGCAACCCCCCCAGATGTCTCCTTTGTGAAAGCCTCAGCAATTGCTCGGTTCACCTTGCGGTTCCTGTCGGCCTCCAGCTGCATGACGCAAAGAGTTGACTTAGTGTGGCCCTTGCGACAAACCAACAGCAATGCTATGTGCCGGCCACCGCCAGATGGTACAGCACAGCATGGTTCGCAGCATCATCTCCAAGGGTTTGCTCCGGTGCCCACCAGCCGGATGCGGGCGGAGGCCTTGCTGGGGCTGACGCCCGGAGCGCTGCCGCCCGCACCCAGCTGCTGCTGCAGCTCGCCGCAGCGCGCCTCGGCAGCTGCCAGCTGCTCCCTCAGCGCTGCGTCAGCACAGCATATCAGCGTGGACACCCACCCAAGGCCTCAACAAGCTTTGCTGCTGACACACGCAATGCGTCCAGAACAGCCTCATGGGCGAGTGGATGCCAGGGAGGTGGACCTGCGAGGGCGTGGGTGTGCTGCCGCCGGTCCTCCTCGCGTGCATGCTGCACCGTGCGCAGCGCCGCCTGCAGCCCGACCAGCTGCCTGGCTGCCTCGCTGGGCGGCGGGGGCCCTGCCGCTCCTGGGGTTTCATCGGGCTGCAGGGAAAGACAGCAAGCCGATCGCCATACTCGACCGTTTGCACTCGTCTGGCCGAAGCCACACACTCACCAAACACCCGACA
Organism: Diplosphaera chodatii; assembly: GCA_032358165.1. Lineage (NCBI taxonomy): Eukaryota > Viridiplantae > Chlorophyta > Trebouxiophyceae > Prasiolales > Stichococcaceae > Diplosphaera > Diplosphaera chodatii. Next base: position 1,530,252 of record JAALGY010000021.1, read on the forward strand.
GTTCTGAGGCACAAGTGTTGCACCCAGCCGGCTGCGGCTGCTCCCAGCTTTCGCTGCTGCGTCTGGTGCGCCCCGCCTGCCTCAGGATGCTCTGCCAGCACCTCCCAATCCGAACGCGGGACAGCAGCCACGCATCAGACCTGGCCTCCAGAAGCGGCTTCCAGCTGGCGCTGCAGCGCGGCGACGCGCGCCTCGTGCGCAATGGCCGCCTTCCTGGCCGCCTTGTCGGCAGCCCTGGCATCCGCATGCGCCTGGGCGATGCTGGCGTCGCGCTCGCGCAGCCTTTCCTCCAGGGCCGCAAACTCCAGCTTCAATGCCGTCACCTGTACACAGCTCTCTCTTTCTCTTGGAGCTGAGTCAACAGACGATGCGATCACAACTGTATTCGGATACTGATGACCATGTAAGCGGTCTCCGCTTGACCCTAGCTTCCGGGAAAGCAATCCATCAAGTCTGTGGAGAGTGCAGGGCATGGAAAAGCCACAGCATGATGTTCAAAAGTGCAGCCCAGCGTGTGCCGAGCACTCACCTGCTCCGAGAACTGCTTGCTGAGGCGCTGCACAGCGCCCATGCGCTCAAGCCCGACCGCCTCAGCGCCCTGCCCCTGCTGCAGAACCCCCATCCGCGAAGCCTGTGATGCTGCCGTGGCGGCAGCTGCTGTCCCTGCCTCTGCGCCGCCCCTGTCGGCCGCCACTGCATTGCTGTCGCCGCTTGAGGCCTGCTGCTGTGCGGGTTCGGTGCCTGTGCTGTCCCTTGCCGATGCACTGGAGGCTGCAGACTGTTCCGACACCTCACAGCTGGCCACATCTTCCCCTGCTTGGTGGCGCTCCTGGCAACCAACAACATCAGATGTGGTAGACTGATAATGCTGCATGGGGGCAATGTCGGTCTGAAGCTGCCCCAAATGGTGTGCAATCGCGCGAGCATGACTGCACCCAATCCCTCCTGCCTGCTGCTCCGATGTTGGCCAGCTGCTGTTGATCAAGTTTGCACGGCATCAGCACTGTTGCCGTGTTTGTGACCTCATTGCAGAGTTGTGGCAATACCAGCAAGTTGCGACTCATCGTGCAGCATGCCAGCTGCATCACTAGAGTAGGGCAGCAGTGTATGTTGCAGACCCCACCTGGAGTGCAGCAGCGAGCATCGTCTGCTGGCGCAGCTCCCGCAGCGCGCCGGCTGCTGCGCCGCCCAGCACTGCAATACCGCCCAGCAGCTGCGCGCTTGCCGCCGGCACCTGAGCCTGCGGGCCCTGCTGCGGCATGCTCTGCTGTGATGATGACACCGCGCCCAGCATGCGGCTCAGCTGCTCATCCCTCGCCTGCACAGACGACAGCACTCGTAAGGTAGACATCGAGGGTGACTGCAAAGCTGTGTCTGTAGTGCAGTGCACCGAATGCTTGGCACGGTCACACAGGGATCTGCGGCGCCACGCTTGCACCTTCAGGTCGGCGGCGAGGGCTAGCAGGCAGGCTGACACGTGCTGGCGCTCGGCACGCTCTGCTGCCAATAAATTCAAAGCCTGCAGAATGACAACATGAAAGGGAGCGGCTGAGACTTGGACACCTTATGGATATGACCTGTTGAAGTCAGCAGCAGGTCTGACGGGAGTTGCGGGGTTACAGAAGCCTATGCCTCATGCTGATCATAGATATGCAGCTTGTCCAAGGGACATGCGTCACCTGCATGCCGTCTTTGCTGGGCGATGCAGGGTATGAAGTGATGCTGCCCACATTGCTGATGTCTGCCAGGCTGGCACGGAAGCCCAGCGGCTGCTGCAGGGCATCGACTGGCTGCAGGCCTGCCGCCTGCAGCTGCTGCGCCATCGCTGCCAGCTGGAGCTCTCTGTCGTCCAAGCGGTTCTGCAGCTCAAGCACCTGCGGACAGCATGGCAGAGATGCTGCAATGTGACAACGACTCACATCTGTTTGCAAGTGGAAGCTGACGGTAGTAAAACTGGCTGCTGTGACTGACATTGTCTGCTGGTGGTCCACCCGCTGTTGCCCGCTTGCAACCATTCGACAGCATCACCTGGTTCGTGGTGTTGGCCAGGTGCAGCGCGACATCCGCTGTGGGGAATGGCGATGCTGGCGATGGCGGGACGCCGACTGCACCCTCGCCGTCCTGCTCCATGATGCAGGGCAGCGCCGGCAGCGCAGACCGGCACCTTTCTTCCTACAAGGTGGCAGTACATAGACGCACCTTGCAGCAGGTGGAGACTCAAAGAGCACCATGGGGTGCGACACCCACTGAACCTGCTTTGCAAGACCAGCACTTCAGCTTTGATAGGTCTTTGCACCCACCTGCGGCGCATGTGCATCGACCAGTGCGCGCTGCAGCTCGTTGTTGAGCGCCTGGCTGGCCTCCAGACGCGCCTGCAGCAGCAGTGAATGCATGTCCCTGACAATTCAAACCATTCAAGACACCTCTGGGTCTCAGAGCACTGGATTGCGTCAGCAGCAGATGCCACTGCGCGGCATGCATGCTGATGTGCATGACATGCAGTTGTCATGTCAGAATGACTGGCCAGCCGTACCTTGAGCTGTCCGCACTGCGTGTGCATATGCAGCAACTCTGTCTCGAGCTCCACTGTCTGCTCCTCCAGCGCCGCACGCGACGGCTTGTCGTGGCCTGTTAGGGCCACCTGCATGCACTTTGATTCGAGTGTGGGACGGACTGGGTACGCGCTGTGACGGTTGGTTGTGGTTGTGCGGCACTCACACCGATGTCCACAATCCAGGAGTACTGGCACAATATTTGGACTGCGGATGCAGAGTGCCAGTTCAGGTACCTGATATAGTGGGTCATCACCGTCCGCATCGCTGCACGGCGCTCCCATCCGATCCAGCTGTGCCGATCCTGGCGAGTGGAAGGTGTCTGCTGTGCCAGCGGCTTCCAGTTCATACAGGGGGTTTGGCGTCCCGCCATCCTCGACGCGGCGGCGGTGCCGCCGTCTTGCCGCGGAGTCTGGGGTCGAGGCCAGCATGTGCCCGCTATCGGGTGCTTGTGGCGGTGAGCGAGCCGGCGAACTGGTAACTGATGTTTGTGCGGCATCTGGCAGTCCAGCGCCGATCTGCTGCATGCTGTATACTGTGACGACCTCGCTGGTGATTGGCTCAGCGCAGTATCTGTCAAATCTTTGACACCTGGTTCACCTTGCAAGAGTCCTGCGGAGGAGGCACGGGTTCGGTGCTTTGACCTGCCTCATGCCTGGTGTATCACAACCAGGCAGCAGGTGGCCGTACTGCTGTCACCCCGACGGATGATCGGAGCTTGCTATCGTCAATCACGCTTGGTGCTCTGGCAATGATGGTGAGTGCAACCAGAGGTTGGGGTCAGACGCTGTGGGCGAGGCCCCATCAGACCAATGCAAAGTTCGAGACTGACAGCTGGTGCCAGCCAGTCGTTCCCCATTATGGTAGTCACAGAGCGCATCTGCCCACCCAGGAGCAAACATGCATGCACTTGGCAAGATGGCAACAGAGCTGCAGTGCCAATGGTGGAGCATGGTGCAGGCTTATATGTATTAGATACAGCATCGCAACAGGCCGTTTTGTGAGCATAGACAGCCTGTCAGCTGCCTGGCTGCCGCCTACCCTGGTGACTGCTGTGCATTCCTGCCCATCATCATCGGTGACGTAGGGCACCTCGGTCAACATGGCATGGCGTGCGTTGCGCGCAAATGCGGCTGGCTGTTTGAGGCCTTCAGAAGGATGCCTGCAGCGATCAGAGGTTTGCAAGCGCTGCATCATGACTAGGCATCAGTGGATGGACTGGGAGATGTTGGCGGCATGCACCCTGCAAACTGCTTGACGACCTGTAACTTTGTAGGGTGGTTTGCATGCAGGCCGCAGAAACGCTGCACAACTTCACTGCACGCTTGCTGTCCTCAGCGAGCGATGCACAGAGCAGCGGCGAGGCCGGGCTATCCTCCGCAAATGGAGCAGCCGGCGCGTCGGCATCTTACAGCCGGGACGAACACGCAGCTCCTGCTGCGTTCGGGTCGTTCGCACAGCCAGGCGGTTCCACGGATAGCGATAGGGGCGACAGGCGACGGAGGCGCTCCAGATTTGGCAGGAGGCAGCAGGTGTGGCAATAGCATTCAGCAGCGTGCACCACGTGGCCAGTTGATCTCCTCACTGTGCAGCAATATCGCGTGCAGCATATGCTATTGACTGTCAGAAGCTCAACTGTCCCATCTCAGGACCAAGCACCCCGGGACGGTGCGGACCAGTGGACGAGCCGCTATGGAAGTCCGATGAGGGAGGAGGACATGCCGCGTGCAAAAATCAGGGTGTGTGACGCTGCGCTGCGTGCGACAGGCTTTTGTGATGCAGCACTGAGTTCTCCAGCTCAGCAGATAGGCCTGAAGCTGACCATTGTACGCGCCGGCTTGTGCTGTGCAGGTGCACTTCCCTGTCCGGATATCGGGCTTTGGGCGGCTGGCGATGCGGCGGGACGTGCAGCGTCTTCTTGCAGACTGCGACGTGCAGGCTGAGGACGTCAGGTGCAACCAACCTTCGAAGCTTATGCTGCACAGGCAGAGCCCAGCAAGATTTGCGAGCTGTGGCATACATGTACTTCACCTGATCTTCAGTAATACATCGCAAGCTGTGAAGAGCACATTCGACTGCTGCAGGCTAGAGTATGACTCAGAGACCCTCAACCCCAAGGCCTTCTTCACCGACCTGCCAACCCTGGAGCTGCAGAAGCGGGCGCTCGCATGGAACGGCGCCAACATCGTGAGTCTCTCATGCAACTGCATGTCATGTCACAGGGAATATGTCAACCCTCACTCTCGTGTGAGCAACCGTGGGTGCATGCATTGCGATGGCATTGTCTCTTGAGTGTGCAGGCTGGCCGTCCGATCGCAGTGACGCCAGTGGAGGGCCTCCAGATGCAGCGTGCGATCCTCAATCCGCTGAGTATGGGCAGCCGGGGCCGCTATGTGCTTGTCCTGGGCATTCAGGTGTGGCGGCTGTGCAAACAGATGACATTTGATGCTGCTGAAGTTCAACAGCTAGCAGGATCACAGTCAGTAATCAGGATGTGACTCACATCAGCTTGAGTAGTTTAAGCTGCTGACTGCTCCTTCTAATGGACACAGGAGAATGCCAACCTGGAGGATATTGTGCGATTCTTTGATGGGTACGGCCTGATGGGCAACCCAGTGACCGTGCTGAAGTCGGTGAGTGGCTGCATGCAGCCACGATAATTGCATGTGAACATCCTCGTCAGGTGGTACCCTCCTCTGCAAAATGTGACATTCGACAATTGACACATGTCGGCATGTGCTGCTGAGCACTCTCGCCCATGATCTATTGCTGCAGGGTGAGCAGTACAGGCCAAACATGCGGAGATCACAACGATCCGTGGCGGGCACGCTGCGGGCGGTCGTACGTTTCACGTGTATGGAGGAGGCCCACCGCGCTATGCGCGAGAAGCAAGGCGGCTTTGTATTGAATGCGCCGGTGATGCTACGGGTGTTGCAGTGACCTATCGTGTGTGTGCCTTAGTGGGCCATCTAAGCGTGTCCTTGGCAGTTTTCTGTTGGCTGCATGACGGACTGCAGACGTGCCAGTCGATGATGGAGTGGCGATGACATCGCCCGTGGAACACGCTGACCCACACTATCGGATGTGCATATCCCCAGCGTATCCTCACTAAAGCGTGGCAGAATGTCACCCCGTGCTGCTCATCAGCACCTCTCTTAGCTGCAGGAGGGCTTCTATAAAGTTCCAACGTGTCAATGCCAAGCAACAGCCAAACAAGTAGCATGTGCTGACTCAACACCAGCACCTGTTGATCTGTGTGGACCTGCGCACCCGATTGTGTATGGACAGTGGTGGTGGGGTTTCAGGGCAGCAGCAGTACTTTACAGAAGAACTACCAACCTCATGGTTCATGCTCAATAGGCCTGCAACTCCCCAATGCCAATTCATTTTGTGGCACCGCTGATCAACTTTGCTTTGCTCCGACACACAGACTGAACATATTACCAGGACACCACACTCACTGAGCAGTCATAGCCCATATGTACGAATCGACCTCAGCGCTCAGCTGCTAGGCCAGCAGTAGACACAATCGCAAGCAGAAGGCACGGCATGGATGCCAGCATGGAGACCTTGCGTGCAGAGGGACTGACTGCAGCTCTGCCAGAGTTGGTATCACCCATTGTAAACGTCTCCTCACTTGATGTCCACAATCTGCGTACACCAGCACTGAAGTTGCTGCTTGCTGTCATGTTCTGGCAGGCAGCACTCTGGCAGGCAGCACTGTAAGAGATGACACACTCAAACAGGCACGTGCTGTTCTGACCTTGATGACAGAGGCGTTGCCAATGCGGTGAAGGGCCACAATTGAGTCGCCACGTGCACAGAAGCCGCGCTCCTGCACATCATAGCAAATAGGGCATCATGGCATGTGGAGCCAGCACTGAACGGCGACAAAGCCTGGGGCTTGTGTCAATCCAACGGCATCATGTTGGCGGATGCCTGTGCCCTGCAGACCTGGCCTCACTCTGTCGGTAAACACTTACCTTGCTGTACTCAATAGCTGCATGCAGGATCTCGTCGGTGGTGTCGGAGTCGGTGGCACGTGCAGATCCCTCTGCCAGGAGTGGCAGCAGGCCACGGGTTACAAGGCACTGCCGTGCCGGCGCCTCGCCTGCGCAGCATGCAGCGTGCTGTCGGTGCAGTGCGGCTCACCTACAGGATTCCTCAACGTAGATGATGATAAGACATGAGCTCAGACCGAGGAAGCCATGATGTGATTTGCATGCAGCATGGACAAACAGCCGATGCATACCTGAGCATGACCAGGTGAGGCTGTCGGTGGTGAGTACTGGCACGGCCACGGTCAGCACCGGGATGCTGGGACGATACTTGGCCACCAGCCGTGCTGTGGATCCCCCACGTGTCAGCACCACGATGAGGCTGGCGTGCACCTGCATAGTGAAAGTTATGCGCATCAGCATGCACTGAGACATTCGAAGGCTGCATGGCTTCAGTGCATGCAGGCGTGCGGCATCTTGCAGAAACATGGGATGTGCACCTTGTGGGCTGTGCGCACTGCTGAGGATGCCAGGGACTCTAGCGGCGTCATTGGCACTGGCGTGCGCTTCATGATCGCCTGCACAAACACAACCATGTGTCGTGTGTTCTGATCATCCAGTGGACCTGTAAAGCATCCTGCAAGCCGCTGCATCGGACAGCCTGCAGCCAGTTGAGTCCAGCTATGCGCGACTCACCTTGAAGAGGGCGTAGTAATCGAGCGACGCCTCGGACTCGCGGCAGATCTTGTTCATGACCTGCACCGCCTGGACTGGGAAGCTGCCTGCTGCCGTCTCGCCACTGTGCAGATAAGCGATCACGCGTGAGCCACACAGGATCAACAGAGATGCTCCATGTTCTTGCCAAGATGCTGCAGCGGCGCGGTGGACAGAGGGAAGTTTGCCATGACCAAGCACTGACAGAAGCCTGCTGACGATGTATGGGTTGCTCGGGAGCTATCTCACCTGAGCATGACGCAGTCGGTGCCATCGAGCACTGCGTTGGCAACGTCAGTCGCCTCTGCCCGCGTTGGCCGTGGGTTCTTCACCATGCTCTCCAGCATCTGCGTGGCTGTGATGACTGGCTTGCCCACCTGCAAGCGCAACTCACAACCTCAGTTTGGTTCTGCAGCACACCAGCCAGTGAGGTTCGTTCTAGTTGCACCATTCAAGGCACGTTGTTGGCAGGGCTGTGGGCATGTGTATGGCTGCCGTGCTCCTCTGCTATGGTGCAACCGCTGCTCGTGCCGTGCAATTTGACCGCAGCAGTCTGCGATGAGCATGATGAGTGCACACCTGGTTGCACTTCTGGATCATCATCTTCTGCGCGAGGAAGATCTTCTCGGTGGGGATCTCCATGCCCAGGTCGCCGCGTGCAACCATGATGCCGTCGCTCTTCTCCAGGATCTCGTCAAAATTCTGGATGCCCTCCTGGTTCTCCACCTTGGAGATGATGCGGACCTGGCGGCCCTTGGGTCCCAGCACCTGCGCATGGGCTGCATATCCTGAGCAGCAGCGTGGATGGTGCTCAACCCAAAGGATGGGTGGTGTCTGGGAACGTGTGTGGCATGCACAACACATCATGCTCCAGATGTGGACATCAGATCTGGTTGCCGAGACACATTTCTGAATTCGAGTCAGCTGTCAAGCTAGCCATTGTGTACCTTGCGGATGTAGTCGAGGTCGCTGCCCTTGCGCACAAATGACGCCGCGATGAAGTCGATGTCGTTGGGCACGCCCCACTTGACCAGGTCCTCCTCGTCCTTCGCTGTCAGCGTCGGCAGGTCCACCACCACGCCCGGCAAGTTCACGTTCTTTCGCTCCCTGGTCCATGCAGAGGTTTCCTGGTAATTCCAACTTGTACAGCCGCATGCTGGACCTTGGCTACGCCCAGTGCCATCCTCCGCTTACTGGAACCAGCAGCGGGGCATATGCGAGGATGCACGGCTGCCAGCGGTTGGTGGCGGGTCAGATACGGGACCCAAGACCTGCTCACCCCAGCTTGGCGTTGTTCTGACAGCGGCAGGTGACGATGCCCGCGCTGGTGTCCGTCTCCAGCACCTCCAGCACAATGGAGCCGTCCGCACACAGTATCTGCATGCCTGGCTTCACGTCCTCCGCCAGCTTCTTATAGCTGTGAATGTGAAGGAGACTGCAGGGTTAGGTCTCTGTCGACTTGTTGAGCCCATGTACTTGCACACCCTTGCTGTGTTTGCATACGCAGCCAGCATGCACCTCATGCTGATCATCTCCGTGTCGCCCTTGTGCTCATAATCGGTGGTAATCTTGATGGTGTTACCAGCTGTGAATGTGAGCGGCGTGTCCGGGTCCTTGAGAAAGCCTGTCCTGATTTCTGGGCCCTGTTGAAGTGACGGCAACACCGACACGTGTTGCGTAGCGTTGTGGAGGCACTGAACAGCCTTTGACGACTGGCCTGCAGTTCACTGATGGGGTCCCAATGATGGAGGCCAAATGCTCAACGCAGCTGCACCCGCACCCCACCTTTGTGTCGAGCATGACGGCACACATGATGCGGGTGTTGGCTATCGCCTGTCGCAGCGTGTCCAGCGTCTCCTGCAGTGGCAAAGGGCATGTATCGTGAGAAAACCTCTGTTTGCAACAAGTGTGCAGACCCGCCGGCACAGGTGTACATGGCAAGAAGCCAGCCCTGTGACGTGCATGTGCACCGCCTGTCCTGTGGTGCTTCAAGCCAAGTGCAGGCGCCTGTCATGGGCACCTGGTGGTAGTCATGTGAGCCGTGTGAGAAGTTGAAGCGTGCCACGCTCATTCCCGCACGCAGGAGCTCCTCCAGGATCGGGACGGTCCTGGACTTCGGTCCCAGCGTGCATACTACCTGTGGATGGTAAGCAAATGAGGCTGTCGCAGGTCTGTACTTTACTCGGCACAAAGGAGTGATCGCTACATTGTGGTGTGTGCGAAGGCAGGTTAGGGTTGCTCAAGCCGTCGGATGACACTTCCTGCTGAGCAGGTGAATCACCTCTGACAACCCATCATGCACTCACAGACATTCCAACGGCTTAATCAGGAGAGCGACTGCTGTTGAGCGGGCATATTCGCCAGATCGATGCATAGCAAACCTTTCTCGGGTCGCCCAGATCAGCTCTGCTTACCTTCGTCTTGGTGAGCTCTGCAGGGGTGCTTCCTAGAACGGAGTCCAGGCCCAGCTGGACCATGATGACCGCGCTCTTCTGACAATCGATGGGCTGTACCACCACTCTATAAGCTGCAGACTGGGCAACGCCCTGGAACACGATCGCTACTTGCCCGCAGTCGATACGAACATGCTCCAGATGCGGCTGTGAATCTAAGAGAAAGCTGCCTTTGTCGCAGCGTCAAAGCAAACGCAGTGTGCCGGCTGCGCCACTTTGCGCGGCCGGAAGCAGTGTAGCGGCGGAAACGGCGGGCAATCTTGGGGGCACATGGTGCATGTGCAACCTCCGCCATCAAACATTGCTCAGCGTGACATGATACAGTTTGGACACTTACCACCACTTGCCTCGCTGCGCATTTCGGGCGTCGGGCTGATGTGACAGCAATCACAAGCACTGCGCCAGCAGTCTGGGGCGCCATGGCCGCGTTCCAACGCCCAGGCACACGCTCTGGAAGTGCATACGGCATTTCTTTCAGCGCGGACCGCGACTCTGGGCTCGGCAGTGGCACCCTTGCTGGTGCCGCGGTCCAGCAGCAGGGCACAACTCAGGGGCGCCATGACTCGAGCACAAGCGCCAAGCAACAGCGGCAGCTACTGTGTGCAATAGAGAAGCACGCTGTCACCATTCTGGCAGCAGATGAATCTGCAGGTGAGTCTGCTCGGTCTTTGCTTGCATACACACGCATCTTGTGTGAATCTGCTTGTGGCAGCTCTCAGTGCATAACGCAGTGCAGAGAGTTGCGCCACATGTTCACATGCAGGCGTGGCAGCCGTACTGCTGCAGACACTGCACAGGGCTGGTTGGACAGCAGAGCAGCGGCAGGTGGCATGTGCGCATCCACAGCGCATTGCGGCAGTGACTGCCGCCGCTGCTGCAGCAGCAGACATAGGAGTCAGCGTCGGCAGTAGCATTGGGTATAGCATCGCCTTCGAGGACATCGGCACCCAGGTCTGACTGCTGAACTGTACAGCTGGTCAGATCGTGTGCTGATTGGAGTCGTGAGTTTTGCGTGTGGTGACACCACATGGTCCTCCGATGCAGGGGGTGACATGCATGCGGCACTGCACAGATGAGGTGCTAGTGCGCGAGGTTGCAGCAGACCCGTTGCTCAGCTCGTACAGGTAGGCTTCGGTTGCGTTGCCACAACTTTTGCAGTCGATACCACACCTTTTCACTCTTGCCTCCATTTCATGTTTTGGTGTGCTGCAGCGTGGTGGCCGTGTCTGATGCGCACGAGCGCCGCATCAGCACCGACCTGCTGCTGGGGCTGCTGAAGAAAGTGCAGCGGGTGCGGCGTGATCTGCGAGTGGTCATCATCACCACCCCACCGACTGCAGCCACATTCAGGTGGACTAAAGCTCAGCACCATGGTTGAGCACAATTTCAACATCTGCAGCCGTCATCATAGCCTACTGTGACAATGCCAATACTCGTGCAGTGCCTACTTCTCGGCCCATACTACGCACCTGGGGCAGCAAGCCGTGAGCACAGCAGCAGACTGCTCGCCGGTGCCAACCGTGCTGCCGATCATGCAGGAGCGGCATCCTGTGCAGGTGATCTGCGTGCCTGCAATGGAAGCGGCAGCAGACATGCTTGTGCCTGCACAATTCATCGATCGTCACCTCTACCACAGTCTGCAAGCTTCGTTGATGACAGGTGTATTATCTGGAGGACTCGGCCTCGGACTACATACGCAGCGCTGTGGACACCGCTCTGTCCATCCACCGGGACGGCATGCCTGGCGACATCCTGCTGCTGCTTCCTGGTGGGCTGCAGCTGACAGTCTGTACACTGCGCCCTAATTGGGTTGACCAAAATGTATGGTGGTTCGGGTTGCTAGAAGGCGCAACTCCAGGCACGAGTGCACATGGTCCTGTCCAGGCCACCAGGAAGCCAATGCGGCAGTCAGCCTCCTGGAGGCGCAGGTGACAGCGCAGCGCGGCCAGCGTGGCGGCCGGCTGAAGCTGCTGCCCGTGGCGCTGCATGCCGGCATGTCAGCCGCCAGCCAGGCCGCGGCGCTGCAGCCAACGCCCCGCACCCACCGCAAGGCCAGTCGCACATGGCTACTCAGCACACTGCATGGGCGGCTGCAATCGATATGTTGGACCAGGCAAGTGTATGAAGTGGCCTTAAAGCAGGCTCACCTGCAAGTGGTTTTGCCACATGCAGGTGGTCGCCGCAGCAGATACAGGCGAGGCGGGGGTTCACATAGAGGGCGTCACCTTCGTTGTGGACGCCATGTGGGGCGTCCAGCCTGTCATGGACCCCTTCACGGGACTGGAGGTGCTGGAGACGGTGCCCATTAGCCAGGCGGTAAGGACTGCCTTTTCTTGTCAATGGAGTGCGGAGTCGCTGTCAAGGAACTGAGATTTGACTCGAGCTTGAAAGCCTCAAGCCGGAGCATGCTGTTGCAATGCCAGGCTGCAGCACAGCGGAGCGCGTGCGCCGGGTGGCTGCGTGCTGGGCACTGCTTCCGGCTGTGCACAGAGGAGGACTTCCAGCAGCTACTACAACAGACGGTAGGCACGCACAGGCACACCGCTCTGTAATACTGATCGGGCAGAGCTTGATCGGGCAGAGCTTGCTGACATGCAAAGCAGCGTCAACAGGCAGGTATGCTGCTTGCATCTCTTGGAGGTCCCTGTTTGTTCAAAGCAGCACCTGCAGCTGGCCGTGTTTGTACGCATGCAGAAGCCGGAGATGGCGCGGCGGGAGCTGACAGGGGCGCTGCTGCAGCTCAAGGCGCTGGGAGTGGACTCGCTCGGCGAGTTTGACTTCCCGTCTCCGCCGCCGCCCGAGCTGGCGGCCAAAGCTGTGGAGGCGCTCCACGTGTTGGGTGCCCTCGACTCTGAAGCCGGGTGACTGGCGCAGCCAATCAGGCAGTCTTGATGCCAGGCAGTGCTGATGCCTCCCTCCTCCTAGCTCATAGTCACGCTGATGTCTGGCTTCTGCTGTTTTGCGTGCAATGGTTGTTGCCATGCCTGCAGGCTGACGCATCCGGTGGGCGAGGCCATGGCGGCGCTGCCGATGGCGCCGCGGTTGGCGCGTGCGTTGGTGGCGGCCGGGCCGCTCGGCTGCGCGGATGAGGTCACCACCATCATCGCGCTGCTGAGCGTCGCCAGCCTGTGGGTGGGCGCCTCGGACCGCCGCCGCGCCCTGGAGGAGTCCAAGCAGCGGTGAGCCGCCTCCTGGACCCTCCAGCAATGTGGCCCGTCACTCCTGCCGCCTTCACACCAGGGTCCTCTCGAAGGCGCCATCAGTGGCGCCTGAATGGTGTTAGTGCTATGATCACGACATTTTATGCACCAGCTGCTTCCAACCCAGAACCTGCAGCAACAACTCCGGCACCCAATGCAGGTTTGCATCTGCTGAGGGCGACCTGGTGACGTACCTGAACGTGTGGAAGGCGTGGAATGACAGCGGGCGCGACCGCCGGTGGGCGCACCGCTACTGCCTCAACCACCGCAACCTGCTGCGCGCCGCCGACATCAGGACGCAGCTGGAGTACCAGGCCAGGTGTGCATCGCCATGGTTGGCTCTGACAATCTCAGGGCCTGTGCATGTGTGGGGCTATCACCTCCAAGCGGGACTCAGGACATTCGATGGCTCACACCAGCCCACAGATGACCCATGTAGTTGCTACTTTGCAGGGCTCTGGGCGTGCAGATCGAGTCGGCGGACGGCGACATGGACCTGGTGCGCAAGGCGCTCGCCACTGGGATGCTGCTGAACGCCGCACGCCTGACGGGCACATCCGTCACCGGCGACCGCGACGCCGGCACCCAGGAGTACGAGCTGCTGCGCGGCTCAGGCAAGCCGGGTTTCGCGCTTGTTCCCTTGAGCATGAGCAACCCAGGGGATTGAGGGCCTGTGTTGTCAGACCCCTTCAGGGAGAGGTGCAGCCATGTTGTACGGGTGCAGATCTTTCTGGAAAGTCCTAGCCTTGCAGAGATGCAGGATCGCATGTGTGTCGTGTCTGGCTGCAGGCGGGAAGCGCATCAGGCTGCGCACGCACGCGTCATCAGTGCTGCACCGCGTGGCAGCGCCGTGGCTGGTGTTCAACGCTGTGTCACGAGGCGCCGGCGGCTGGGTGGACATGCGGGAGGTGTGCACCATCGAGCCACAGTGGCTGCCGGAGCTGGCGCCCCGCATGTTCATTGACAAGCGTGCCGGACGCTGACCATTCGGGGGGGATGTGCCATCGTTCAGCAGGCAAATGCATCATCATCTGTGCCTTCCGAATGTCCTCAGCCGCAGCAAATTCACTGTATCATAGACTACACCACTGCGTCGGATGCATGTAGCTGCACTCCAGTGTGACGTTGAGAGCGTTCGTGGTTTGTAGACAGCAGAGTCAGCTGCATAAGCGGGAAGTCTGCAGCGAGGCAGCAAGGCACAACATAGGAAGCCATGGTACAGATGACATGGACAAAGATGACCAATGATTAGCTCGGATTAAGGCCGCGCCTTGAAGCCTGAAAGTGCAGCTGACAGTCACATTTTGCTTTGGCAGCACCCGATACCTGAACGCTTGAAGGCGACCTGGTGCTCTGTCGCTGCCGGGTGCATGTGGACATTGCCTACTTGGGCGTCAACTACACCTGCAGACTGACCTGTCATGCCACGACGCGATCAACATGCAGACAACTCAGAAGCACCTATGAGATTGATACAATAGGCAAACACTTGCGCATTGGTGGATGCCTCCAGGCGTTTCGCGGTTGTGGCCATTTTGTTGTGCAACATCTGCTTCGCGAGCATGACAGAGCTCCCCCCTGCTGCGGCAACAATGCACTCGCACAAGCCAGACGCGCGAACGTAAACCTAAAAGGGTAGAACATCTGCTACTCACGAGGCCTTTTGGACAGGTAAACCTCGCATTTGCATTGCTTCATGGGCCGAGCACATGCTGCGGCATTTCGCATCGCCGGTGCAGGCTGCACACTCAGAACATGCGATTGGTACCATTTACTGCGCAGGCGCACACTCAGGTCGATCATCCGGGCCTGCCGTGATCTGCACACTTACCGGCAATGGGCTGCGGGCCATCAAAGCAGCGTGGTAAGGCTGGCCTGCGGTTGCTAGACTTGCTCGGGATTCGATGCAATCCGTCGAACACATCTTGTTGCAAGCGTGTGTCTGCTGCAGACCCAGAGACGGTGGACGACTGGCTGAGGCAGCTGGGCCTGCCACAGTACATCCATGCATTCCGAGCCGCGGGCTATGATGACCTGGCAACGCTGGCGCACCTGAACCGCACCGACCTCAAATGCGTTGAGGAAGTCACAGGTATACAGCGCAACGTGATGTATCACTTCCAACATGATCAGGGCGATCGCCCATGGTGGGGCAACAGGACCACAGTTTGTGTTGGACCTGCGGGTCCTGCTGACATCAGACAGGCGAAATGGCAGCACAGGTGTTTTGAAAACTGCCACAATGCTGCCAATGCAGGCGAGCCAGTGCTTCCGGGACACCAGAAGCGGCTGCTGCTTGCGGCGCCGCAGCTGCTGGAGCTGCGTGCGCAGAAGCGGCGTGCCGTTGCCGCGGTGGCTGAGCCGGAGCTGGTGCCGACGGACGTCAGCAGCAACTCGCCGCTGCAGGAGTCTGTCGGCCAGCTTTGTGCTGACACGGGCGCCGCCTCGCAGGTAGCCTACTGTCCAGCATTCCTGGGACAGCATGCCAGCACTGGCGCTCCGAGTTTGCATCTCGAGACGGAGGGCAGCACTCATGTGGAGTCTATCGTGCAGGCCTACGGCACCAGCGCCCCATTTGCTGGCCTGCCGTCCCCGCCCCGCAGCAAGCCCCCGCAGCGGACAGTCCCAGCGCCCGAGCCACCAGTGCCCCAGCCAACAAGCAAGGTGATGGCAATATGGTGTATGGCGTGGCAGGGCGGCCTGCACATGGGCTACGGTGCCACTGTCTGAGGGGGTTGTGACGCATGATGGCGGTGCAAGCAGGCACTGGGGAGGCAGCGGGCGCCGAGCATCCAGGCGCGCGCCCGCATGTGGAGCCCCGGCCCCACGGCAGAATCGCCCGCCAGCGCTGCCGCGGCAGCCGCGGCCGCTGGCAAGGCGGCAGAAGGCTCCGTGCCGTCGCAGAAGGAGAACCTGAACCCGCAGGCCAGCCCGGCTCAATCTGCCGGCATGTTCCCAGGTAGGTCAACTATGGCCTGGGCAGGGAGTGTATGCACTGGGGATGCTGGCCACGAAGGTCCACGTCCGAGTGGAGAGCAGTGCGCACCCAACGCGTCAGCCAGGACTGCCTGCCGCAGCACAAATCAGACCACATGCCGGCCTGCAACCGGCAGGTCCCACGGTCAGCGGCACCTTTGTGGTGGGGCGGCCGCCGGAGCCGGAGCCCGACGCCGACGCTGCGCAGGGCGGCATGGGCGCCTCCGCGTCCGCCGGCCAGCGCCGCGCCAGAGCCGCCTCGGAGATATCCCGCATGTCCGCCGAGTCCAGCAGCAGCAGGTGCCACGTGTCTTCAGACGGCTCCTGCTGTATAGCCGGATGCAGTCTGGTCTGACACTCAGGTGCCATGAGCAGCAAGTCATCAAGCACATGGTATTAGCTCAGGCTCTGTCTGTGTGTAGGATGACCTCGCCGTCGGTGTCGACTGCCCCATCGCGGCGCACATCAACAGCTGGCAGCGTGGGCAGGGGCCGCGGGCGGGGCAGGGGGCCGCTGCCAGCCGCCCCCCAGCGCCCCATGCCACGCTGGTGCACGTGTGACGAGGGACCCCGGTCTCCAGGCTGTGCTACGGTCGTACGCTGCACCTGCTGGATGACGATCACGTCGTCGTGTCACATCCCATCCGCCTGCCCAGAGGAATGGCTGGCAAGTGACAGGTTGCTGCGAGTTGGTGACGCAGGTCAAGCGGCGTGAGGGGCAAGGCGTGGGAGGACGAGGTGCCGCCGCTGGCCCGTGGCAGCCGCTCCAGCAGCGGGGACGGCGACCCCGAGGTGATCGAGGTCTGCAGCCTGTGCGGTGCTGTAGCGTCGTGTGATCCTTTGTCACGTGGCTGCCGCTATGTGCGATGCTGCATGTGCATGTCAAGTGCTGCGTAGACCCGACTCCAATGCTGAAGATGACGGTGTCATGCAACCCCATCAGCCACACTTGGCAAGTGCTTCATCAGGTTGCTGAAGGTGCTACGTGCGCAACATCCATGCCATCCGTGCAGAGCAGTATGAGCCGCCGGAAGAGGCCCCGTGCTTCCATCGCCACCGCGGGAGCCACCGCATGCTCAGGCCCCGCCTCTGCTGTCACAGGCGCGGCTGGCGGAGCGGGCGGCGGCTCGGAGGGAGGCTAGCCAGGGGCTGCGCGCCCACCTGCGCGCCATCCGCACCGCCACTGCTGAGCTCGCCGTCGCGGAGGCCGCGAGGTGGGTGGTCTGGACCTGTGCTCCTTGTGAACGGTGCTTGCAGCTGCTGCACACCATGCGGTGGACATGCACTCGTTCAACCAGGAGGCGCTCTCACGGTGGTCAGCGGTGCGCTACACTGCAGGGAGCCCAGCAAGCCCATCGGGCCGGACTGGGACACCACCATCGCAGGGCACGCTGGCGGTGCGGGTGCAGCCGACCACAGCAGCCCCGACGCAGCAGAGCACGTTGCACCAGCCAATGGGAGCGGCTTTGCAGAGGACAGTGCGCAGGGCCCTGGCAGTGGCAATGCCCTCGACAGCACCAGCGCCACGGCCGCCATCGGCGCAGGCGCACCACTCAGCGCCACCGGGCAGCCGCCCACGAGGCTGGCCGGGCACAGCAGGAACGGCGGCTTCGTGCAGGTGGTGCTCATCTCTTGGTAGATGGTCGCATGGGTGCTGCGCTTCACTGAAGGACCCGCCGGAGGCGTTCTAGGGAGTTCACGCGGTGCAGGTCAAGCTCACGGCTCCTTGCTGCGTAGCACTATTTATTGGGATGACGAAAGCCAACACCTTTCACCCTGCAGATCCTCGTCCCCAAAACCACGCCAAGGTACCTGGCGCCTGCCACACCCGCCACCCGAGGCGGCACCCTCGGCGCCGGAGGCTTCGGCTCGCCTGCGGAGGTGCCGCAGTCTGGAAACGCTGCTCCACATGGGCCGCAGGCCGCAGCCACGTCTCAGGAGCTGTCGCTGCGGCTGCCCGCCGGCCAGCAGCTGCCCGGCACGCCCATCACCCAGGTATGCGTTGGATGAACAAGACGGACCAGCTCGCTGTGGGCATTCCTTCACCCTCGTGCAAGTGATGTGCCTTGTCAGGCTTTGAAATGTTGAACCCTCCCAGCAACAGGCTGCGGCGGCGGAGATGAACCCCGACTGGACGCCGTGGCCCGTGACCGCCAGCCCGATGTGCAACAGCCCGCCGCAGACGCCCGTCATGTTCCAGGTGGGGCTGGGGTGCTGATACTCAACTTGCTTCGGCTCACCTGGTCAACTGCATGCATGGTGAAGGGGTCAACGGAAGATCATGTCAGCAGACGTCCGTCTGTCTCACTGTGCTGCAGGGTACCCAGCAGCCAGCACCCTCTGCAGGAGGCCTGCCCCCGGGCTACTCACCAGTCGCCGCTGCAGATGCCACGCCTCCGCCGCGCTTTGCACCGGTCAGCACTGGGCTCTGGCAGCTTGCATTTCCCCGTAGGAAACAACACCAGTGCTCACATGTCGCTCCTCATGTCCCGTGTCCATTTGTGGTCATGAACCCTGACACAGCAGGGCTGCTGCATGTGACACCCATGTACGCCCATCTCCACTCTGCAGTCCGCAACGGTTGCCGAGGCAACTGGCATCGCCCCTCGCGGCCGCGGCGCCGGCGGCCTGCTCGGCACAGCCAGCCTGGAAGCCATGAATGTGACGCCCAAGCGGCACGGCGACGCCACAGCAGCAGCGCCGCCGCTCGAGTCCGGCGCCACCCGCAGCCGTGACGCCGAGTCAGCGCTGCAGGTGCACTTCTGTGGAACTTGGATGCAGATTTGGAGGCTCTGCTGCTGGTGGCTCGTGCCACACAGGCTTCGCATAATAGCAACAGCAACCGCTGCAGGGTTCCGGTCATTAGTGAGCTCTGCACATTCTGCAGGCAGCGGGACGGTCCATCCGCGCGCGGCTCGGGGGGCACCTGTCCGGCCGCCCAGCCTCTGCGCCCGTCACGTCAGGCAGGCCTTGCTGGCACATGCCAGCTGCTGAATACAGCAGCCATTCACGTGTTACAACAAACCAGAGGGAGCCAAATGATCTGCTGCTGGAGTATGAAATTGATTACTTAGTTTTCCGATACTTCAGTTGGCTACTCTACCTGGCATCTGAGGATTGTTTGCCGCCGCATGCAACAGGTGAGGGAGACTCTGGGTCCGTGGGCAGCAACGGCAGCGCACACATGACATCAGCGATGCCACGCGCGCCCATGCAGGCGAACATGCTGTACGACTCCAGCCCGCCGCCGCGGCCCCCCGGGCTGCGCCACATGGCGCAGCCGGCCCCCAACACGGTGCACTCGCAACACAAGTTTACAGAAGGCAGTGTCCTGCAGGCAGCGCTGAAGCGTGGTACTACATACCATCTAGATATGGCTGCCCCAGATGACACAACAGCTGAAGGGTGCGTCGCCTGCCTGACAGGCGAGCCCCAGCATGCGGCCGCCGGTGGTGAGCCCCATGGTGCGTGGCGCCCCGCCGCAGCAGTTGCCCGCCCCGGCAGGATCACCAGCCGCCAGCGGCTCCACCAACAGCAGCGTCACCGGACCGCAGGTGCGGTCTGGACATAAGCTGCTGAGCATGGGGTCGCATAGTGATGTGCTGATGTAACAGATGCGCGTTTGGATTGAGCTTGCCCCAAACACATGTACTTCGTCGTTTGGGCTGTTGCTGCGCCCAGTGCTGTGCCTCATGGTCAGCGGTTTGAGACGGGTTGCCGGATGCAGGTGGTGCTGCAAGGTGTTGAGGAGCGGGTCCGCCGCCGCATGCAACAGCACGGCGTGCCAGCATAGACAATTGATGGCTGCTTTGCCGGCGACGGGCACCCTGCGCTGCTGCTTGATCATTTGTTATTTTGGTGTGTAGCCATCCGTGCGCCGGCAAACTATCAGTCGCCTTCATGTGGACCCTTGCATATGCTGCATGGCTTCCACAGAGCCAACTCGTGTCCTGACACCTCTGAACCGTGCGTCCAGCAGCAGTCCTGGTACCTGTGATGTATGCTCGCAGTGATGCACTGTAGTCTAATCAGCCTTTCTGTGCAGCGACCTTGATATCATGATGTGCAATCATGGTAGGAGATAATGCTATGACACGTGAATCAGAGACACAGTGCTGCATGGCGTGCATGAGCCAGCACGCAGTCCTGCAGCTCGCACTTGCTTCAGGTAGACTAGGCCTAGCAGTCCATGAAACACTGACACCTAGCCTTGTTAATAGACGCCCATCAGCCAGGCAGCGATGTCTCGCAAAAAGCTCATGCCCTGAGGTTGCCAATTGGTGCCATAGTTCAATAGTTCTGTCCACACAAACATGGAATGAAGGTGGGTGTTCGCGGCCCGCAGCCGCCGTTTATTTATGCATTCCCCTGGCAGCTTCCTTGTCTTGGCGGCCTTGTACTTCCCCAGCAACCAACCTATTCAGAATTGACCAGCACAGCATCGTCAGTGCGCAAATTCCGTTGCTGATGAACAAGAGACCGCAACCTTTAACTTTAACTGGCCTTGCAATAATGTTGCCCTGCACCACTTCCAGCTCAGCAGGCACGGCTCTCTGAAAGACAACGCGCGCGGTGTGCGAAAGGAACACAGCACTCGAGGCTTTCAGGTGCGTGCAACCCCATGCGCATCGATCGGGCTCTGCCTTGCTTCCTTCGTGTTGCCTACACACCAGCTGCATGCACCGTTGCCTTGTGTTGGATTGCAAGGTGTGTGCAACAATCAGGGGAGGGGAGGAGAGTTGTTGCAGTAGCAGATAATCGCATGACAGAGCACCTTGCTGCACATGAAGACAGTTCGTTGTGTCACATGCAACCGGCTTTGCCATTGCAGTGAGCTGATGTGACAGCCACCCGCAAAGCAAGAATGGCTTCGTGGGCCGTGCCTCATGGCCAAAACAGCAGGGCGTCCATGCTTGACATGCCTTCAGAACTACTCCAGCAGTTTTGCAGCTTCCTGGACGACCCTTGTGACCTTGCAAGCTGCCGGATGGTCGATACGAGGTACATGCACTACATGTGATGCGCAGGCGCCTCTCTCAAATGCATGGCAAGTCGTTGCGCTGGTGAGCACTCATAACAGCACATAATACTATTCCAGCTTTGTTGCACAGGGCTATTCACCATGAAGTGTTGTGGCGCAGGTTCCGCGATGCGGCAAGGGCTGCTGTGCAGCGTGCTGAGCCGCATTACCCAGAATTCCTCGACCTTGCATTGCAATACCGCTACCCGCTGCGCCATCTCAGCACTGCTGAACTGTCATTTTGCAGCCTGGATCCATTCCTTGCAAAGGTGCAGAAAGGTTGCATGGTGTGTCTGCACAGCGTCCCATGACCCCGGCTACAGGCTGCAGCTGCCCACGCACACGACAACAAACATAGGGTTGTCCACCATCTTTTGCAAGGTGCGTGTCAATGGAACATGCATGCGCAGTATGCAGTGTGGGTTGACGCGTCAACGTGTGTACAGGCTCCCAGCACCTTGACGTCTCTGGACGTCGATTGGAAGACGTTGATGGAGCACTGGGGTCGGCGTCATGCGGCACGCACGCTGCACATGGCCAACTGGCTGCAGGGCATCTCCAGCCTGCGCTCTCTATCTTGCCCAGTGAGCACATCTGTAGCCCCTCCGTCCTCTGCATGGGCCGCAAAATATGCATGTGCTGGGTGGTAGTGGCACAGAGGGAGGTGTGCGTGACCCTCTGCAGGCCCATGCTCTGAGCTCCTCCCTGCGCCTCTCAACCTGCTCTGAGTATGATGCTAGCTGTGATTGCTGCTGTGCAGGCACCCAGACCGTTTGGATGCCAGCATCGCATATGTATATCATCATGCTGCAATGACAGCCAACACTGACCGCACACCTCGCTGCATGTCGCAGGTCGAGGGGAGTACCCTGGACTTCCTGCAGCCACATCTCAGCGGCCTCACCGCGCTGACGCTGACATTTGCAAATGATCTGACAGACTGCCAGGTAGGTGCAAACAAAGGCATGCAAGATTACGAAGCCAACAGATGGGCTGGCTGCTGTAGATGCACAGCACATGAGGCTCTACCTGAGTGTGGGCATTCAGACCTCCTGCGTATCTGCAGGCGCTCGGGTGCCTGACGAACGTACTGCGTCTGAGACGCCTGAGAATCGTCATGTACTGGCCACCGGGGTGCCAGCTGCTGAATGTGGTGACCAACCTGACATGCCTCCAATCGCTGCGCTTGCCGCTTGGTGGCTGACCCGTCGCCACTCTCGACGCTTGGGTAGGGCGTGCTTGAGCACAGGGGCATCATGATGCTGCAGGACATGTGCAGGCACGCTGCTGCTTCAGGCCACACATTCATGCAGGCACCTGACTGCCTTCGAGCTGGGCGTGAGCATGTGTGACGAAACAAGTTGTGACACCGACGAGGACATCGCAGCGTTGGTCAAGGCTTTGCCAAAGCTACGTGCAATGAAGCTAATTGAGTGCGGAAACCTGGCAACCAGCTCAGGTTTGCTTCACAGAGCACCGCAATGTGTCATGGAGCTCATGCAGCACGCATGTCAGGGTGTCTCTGGAGCTTGCAGAGCACAGTGCCAGGTTGCAAAACACCACATGGCCCTGAGCATGTGAAGCCTCTGCAGGGTGTGGTCAGCTGTCAAAGCTGAGGAGGCTGCAGCACCTGCGCTTGGATGGTTGCTTCAGGCGCGGAAATTACGGCCTGGTCGCAGCTCTGGCCACCATGACAGGTACCATCATACAAGGTCGTCTGCACCCTCAAGCCCAGTAGTGGCTGGTCAGGCACTCTGCTGACAAGCAATTGGATGTGACCTCTTCTGCCATACCATCTTGCAAGCACGAGCAAACTCACTGGCTGCTCTACTGACACAGGCCTGGAGGCACTTGAGATCTCGCGTTGGAGCGTGACTGAGCATGCGATGGCTGGCATCGCTCAGCTCTCATCCTTGACCGGCCTGTTTGCTCATCTTTCGGGCTCTGCGAGGTGCGCTGCCGGAGCGAGCAGTGCTGACACTGTCGATTGTCTGTGCAAGTTGCGGCATTCGCGCTCATGCAAACTCATGAGCCTCGCTCCTCACAGCAGCCCAGCACCCAGGCTTCCTGTGCGGCGTGTATCTTGCATGGAAATGCGAGCGCTCGCAAGGTGACACGAGCATGCGACGGGCAAATTGACCAGGCACTGCTGCACCCTGCAGCGCCATGGACGGCATGATGAGGGCCCTGGGTCCGCGGCTGCAGCGGCTTGTGGTTTATGCTTTGGACCGCCAGCCCGACAGCAGCTACAGCTTACTGCCCGCAATTTTGAAGCACTGTACGCTGCTGAGTCACTTGGACCTGCCCCCTGGATATACACAAGGGGTGATGTTCCTGAACAAAGCCATGAACTGACGCTTGTTCTCTCCTGTATGCAAGTCCACAGCCCACATGAGGTGTATGCAATCATGGCTGCGAGTGTCATAGCAACG
Organism: Diplosphaera chodatii; assembly: GCA_032358165.1. Taxonomy (NCBI): domain Eukaryota; kingdom Viridiplantae; phylum Chlorophyta; class Trebouxiophyceae; order Prasiolales; family Stichococcaceae; genus Diplosphaera; species Diplosphaera chodatii. The sequence goes on from JAALGY010000021.1 coordinate 1,553,596, forward strand.
TGGCTCACATGTCGTGTCTGCAGGAACTGCTGGCGTCTGCGCGGCTGACCAGCTGCAGGCAGCTGTCACTGTGTCGCATTGCAGAGGTGTGCTCGGCGGCCACAAGTTGACCACACACATCAAAAGTGTTGTGCATGGTCGAAACACCTGCAACTTTCATATTGCACCGTCACTACTTTTCGTCAGCACCCGCCAGAGTGTGCAGGCAAAGCGGCTGCTTCCGCATGTTCCTGAGCTGCGCCGCCTGCAGCTGCACCTGGACAACAAGGCAGCTGTGGCAGAGGTATCCATGCTTGAAGGTGGGTGACATTGGCGCTCTCCCCATGCACACCAGCCCCTCCTGAACTCTGAACCGCCATACAGGCCTGGGGACATTTGGAGTATGCACCTCTTGTTCACAGAGCCAAACATGCGCGCACGCACAAGTGCTTCGCTCTGCAGGCCTGCAACGCCTTACCTGTCTCAGCTCAGCGTCAAGATCAACGATATGACGACCGTACCAGCAAACTGTTTGCTCGAGGTACGTGAGGTACGTAAGCATGTAATTGGCACGCAGCTCGCGTCGTGGTACAGATGTAGATTGCATTGTGCTGCTGCGATTGCAGGCGCTTGCCTCCTGCAGAAGCCTCACGTGGCTGCAGCTGGCTGATCACAGTTCCCAGGGCTTGAGCAGCATGCTGGGTCGCCCCAAACCCCGGGTATGTACATACCCATGCCTGCCGCACCTGCTGCAGTGATGCTTGGCAGGCATTGTGCATGCCTCATGGGGCACTGCCACTGCAGTAGTGTACCTGGCGATGAAGCAGCATGCTCGACATGATCTGGCATCTGGTCTGACCAAAGGGCGGGGTGTTGCTGCGCCTGCATCTTGGCCCCAACCGGATTCTGTTGTCAGCAGGGCATCAGCCTTATGCGGCTGAGGGCGCTGACAGCCCTGCCGCGGCTGACGGTGCTGAACCTGCACCAAGTGCTCTGGGCGGAGGACGCTGTGACCTCGGCGTTGACGGTGCTTGCAGCCAGCCTGCCGCATCTGCGCGTCCTCAATGTACCAACCTATGTGCTGGTGCGTCGGAACGGGTGTCCACCTGTGGGTGTGTTCGCCCCTGCTGCGCACCTCTACACTGATCTGCTACCCAGTCTACGTTGTGTCAAACCTGCCCTTGATATGCATGTTGCAGCAGCCAGCGTTTTTGAGTCGATTTGGTTTGGCAGAGCAGTCCGCGCCTCAACCTACAAGCTGCAGATATCCAAAGCCTGAGTGGTGTGGCGCTTTGGTGTGCAGCTGCGGAGCCCGGCAGTGGTCGTCAGCTCTGTGGTGCGGAAGCACGCCTGCATCTATGAGTTGCGGGATCCGCCCGGGCGCCGGCTGCGGCGGTGGCCACGGCGTTCAACCCTGGGCCGTGTCGGCCGGTCTCCTGGGCCTGGACTCAAGTTGTGGTCTGTCATGGAGGAGCACCGCTGGTTGTGGGACGAGTGAGCGAGCGGGACTTGTGTGCGGAGACAGGCTGCAGTCTCTGTGTGTCAACCTGGTGCATGGTCTTGTGATGATGCCCATGTTCTGTCAACAGCAGTAGCACTGCTGGGCGATTGATGACGACGTCGGCAGCTCCTGAGCTTGACAGCTCTGCAGAATACTCTGCAGTGCTGGCAGCTTGTCGACAAGTACAACTGTGTCAGCAAACTGTGGTGGTTTAGGTTCTTCATGCCCAACATCAAGTAATGCGCCTACACTTACAGTTTGAAAGTCCACGCACGCATCGGCTTGGCTGGCTGCAGACAGCATGATATTGCTGCGGCGCTTGCCGATGAAAATCCAGCCACATCGATGTATGTACCTGCCGTCCCCATGAGGCCACTCATTGAGTTGTGTCGGATGTGTCTGGTCGCCGGAGCACCAATCCCCTTCCCGCTGCTGGCAACCCAAACAAGCAAAGCGCCAAGCGGCGTTGCCGCCGCTGCTGCACCACTCACGCCCTTCCTGCCAACACATTAATCAGCTGCATGGCTGAGGTGATGACGGCGGCTGGCAGCAGTCCACTCCACCGCTGCCACACGACTGCAGGCGGCTGCCGTGGTAGCAGCCCACCAGCGGCGTAGGCGGTTGCGGTGGCAGGGGCCTACCTGCAGCAGCTGCAGCCGCAGCTGCGCAAGCTGCGCCTCAGGTAGCATCATAATGTATTGTGCCACGCAGGAAGTGGTACAAAGGGAGAATTGACCATGCACACCCAATGGTGATCGCAACCATTCGAATACGAAAGGCGGATACTTCCCAGCCACCATGTGTTTGGTCACTTCCATTCCGACTGCCGCACACCCCAAAATGCTGACTGCTTGTTGTCTACACACGACAGGTGCACGCAACCCCTTAAGCTCTCCAACGGCACAGCCAGCGCTTGATGCAGGCATCAAGGGCAGCATGCAAACGGACAAGAGTGATGTTACTGCAGGGTGGGCTGAATGAATGAAGGCGATTACATCCCATATACTCCACTGGGCACACAACAAGTCAATGCTGGTGTCCAAGAACTGTGGAGCACCAGGGTTTAGCACAATGGCCGACACCCTGGATGCACCCGAAGGCACACGGGGCAACAACTCAAAACCATCAAGGCTCAAATGAGTGCAGCCAGGGTGGGCTGCCGTGGGTTAATTGAAAAGTGGCGTATACAGTATCGATTAGACCGAGGCTCTGCCCCGCACAACTCAACAGGAGGCACAATGCCACCTGGCCATCCGTTATAGTATAGTCGGCTAGTATACGCGGCTCTCACCCGCGAGACCCGGGTTCGATTCCCGGTGGCGGAAGCGTTTTGTTTGCCCCGGTGTGGGCTCTGCCTTTTGCTTGGGAGCCCTTTTTCGCCCTGCCCGCACCCCGCCAGGTGCGGTGTGCCGGGTGCTGGGGCGGTTGCCCGCGGGCTGCGCCCCTTGCGGGCGGCCGCCGGCCCCTTGTTCCCCGGGCTTTCGATTCCCGGTGGCGGAAGCGTTTTGTTTGCCCCGGTGTGGGCTCTGCCTTTTGCTTGGGAGCCCTTTTTCGCCTTGCCCGCACCCCGCCAGGTGCGGTGTGCCGGGTGCTGGGGCGGTTGCCCGCGGGCTGCGCCCCTTGCGGGCGGCCGCCGGCCCCTTGTTCCCCGGGCTTTCGATTCCCGGTGGCGGAAGCGTTTTGTTTGCCCCGGTGTGGGCTCTGCCTTTTGCTTGGGAGCCCTTTTTCGCCCTGCCCGCACCCCGCCAGGTGCGGTGTGCCGGGTGCTGGGGCGGTTGCCCGCGGGCTGCGCCCCTTGCGGGCGGCCGCCGGCCCCTTGTTCCCCGGGCTTTCGATTCCCGGTGGCGGAAGCGTTTTGTTTGCCCCGGTGTGGGCTCTGCCTTTTGCTTGGGAGCCCTTTTTCGCCTTGCCCGCACCCCGCCAGGTGCGGTGTGCCGGGTGCTGGGGCGGTTGCCCGCGGGCTGCGCCCCTTGCGGGCGGCCGCCGGCCCCTTGTTCCCCGGGCTTTCGATTCCCGGTGGCGGAAGCGTTTTGTTTGCCCCGGTGTGGGCTCTGCCTTTTGCTTGGGAGCCCTTTTTCGCCCTGCCCGCACCCCGCCAGGTGCGGTGTGCCGGGTGCTGGGGCGGTTGCCCGCGGGCTGCGCCCCTTGCGGGCGGCCGCCGGCCCCTTGTTCCCCGGGCTTTCGATTCCCGGTGGCGGAAGCGTTTTGTTTGCCCCGGTGTGGGCTCTGCCTTTTGCTTGGGAGCCCTTTTTCGCCCTGCCCGCACCCCGCCAGGTGCGGTGTGCCGGGTGCTGGGGCGGTTGCCCGCGGGCTGCGCCCCTTGCGGGCGGCCGCCGGCCCCTTGTTCCCCGGGCTTTCGATTCCCGGTGGCGGAAGCGTTTTGTTTGCCCCGGTGTGGGCTCTGCCTTTTGCTTGGGAGCCCTTTTTCGCCCTGCCCGCACCCCGCCAGGTGCGGTGTGCCGGGTGCTGGGGCGGTTGCCCGCGGGCTGCGCCCCTTGCGGGCGGCCGCCGGCCCCTTGTTCCCCGGGCTTTCGATTCCCGGTGGCGGAAGCGTTTTGTTTGCCCCGGTGTGGGCTCTGCCTTTTGCTTGGGAGCCCTTTTTCGCCCTGCCCGCACCCCGCCAGGTGCGGTGTGCCGGGTGCTGGGGCGGTTGCCCGCGGGCTGCGCCCCTTGCGGGCGGCCGCCGGCCCCTTGTTCCCCGGGCTTTCGATTCCCGGTGGCGGAAGCGTTTTGTTTGCCCCGGTGTGGGCTCTGCCTTTTGCTTGGGAGCCCTTTTTCGCCCTGCCCGCACCCCGCCAGGTGCGGTGTGCCGGGTGCTGGGGCGGTTGCCCGCGGGCTGCGCCCCTTGCGGGCGGCCGCCGGCCCCTTGTTCCCCGGGCTTTCGATTCCCGGTGGCGGAAGCGTTTTGTTTGCCCCGGTGTGGGCTCTGCCTTTTGCTTGGGAGCCCTTTTTCGCCCTGCCCGCACCCCGCCAGGTGCGGTGTGCCGGGTGCTGGGGCGGTTGCCCGCGGGCTGCGCCCCTTGCGGGCGGCCGCCGGACCCCTTGCTTGTCATGGCAGAAACTTGTGGTTTTGTTGCCAGATGTGGGCATGATGAACTACGTTATTGGAAACACGACTTTTTGCCCCGATGTGGGTTTCACTGTTTGCTGTGGGCACCTTTTTGCCCGGTGTCAGCTCCTCGGCTGTGCTCTGGCCCGCGTGCTGCACCGGCGGCCCGGGGGCCGGGCCGCCGCCGCCGTGGTTTCGACATATTTGTAGGTCATCGCCTGGGAGTCTTCATGCATGGTGTTGTGTAGCATTCTCGGCCACACTTGGGGAGCTTTACTTCGTAGAGGGGTCCACCATGTCAGAGGAACTGTGTCAAGGATGTGCCCGCTTGACAACATGACCTTGTCGTGATCGGCAGACCACCATGTCCCCCTGTCCTTTTATGGTTGATGGGCTGCAGCCGGTTTCGGCTTGACTGAGTTCAGGTCCACTTACTGATGATTTAAAACGATGCATTGTACTAGCATTCCATGCATCGCAAAGCGGCATCACAGAAACATCATGTGGACGTGATCCCATGACCATCATGTGCCAATGCACAACGTCAGATCACCAACACGTCTCCACTACCATGGTCCACCGGCTACCACGTCAGGGCTGCATGCCCACCGTCCCCGCTTCATATCTTGAACCTCGGTACAAAATGGGTCTTAATCCGTCCCACAGCCAGCGGTGCGTCTCCAGCACAGGCCACGGCGTGTTCGCAGGGTCCTCCGCAGCCGCGCCCAGGGTGCCGCACCGTGGCCACCGCCGCAGCGGCCGCCCCGGTAGATCAGGCAACTCGTAGCTGGCCAGCAAAACATCCTGGGTACCGTCTGGATCCTGCAGCTCGGCACACCGCGAGTTGGACTCCAGAGTAGCCAGCTGGCAAGGCACGGTAGGCATACTACGTCTACTACTAGGCCGGCAGGTGACGTAGGCGCACCAATATGCGGTCAGGTAGATGCAAGACGCGCAGGCGGGGCAAGCGAGCCACCAGCCATGCTGCCATGTCTCCACCCCCTGACCATGGCCAATGCACTTGGCACAGGTTCAGCACCGTCAGCCGCTGCAATGTTGTCAGCGCCTTCAGGTTTGTGTCAAAGCCCTGGGCACCGAGGCTGCAAGTCTTGCTCATTGACAAAGGCAACAGCAGCCGGGTGCGACTTCGGTCTGGCATGGTGCTTGTGATGCAGTTCACATGGACATCATGTTGATGGCAGTAATAGTGCTTGTTCATCAGCATGCACGCAGTTGATACCAGTGGGTTGCAACCATCACGCAGCTGCAACATTGTCAGTTTGCTGCAGGCAGCTACTGCCTGCACCAGCATTGACACCGGGCGCTTTACGTTCTACTTGCAAAGTCCAACACATCAGCAGGGTCGCTGGCTGGAGCCAGCTGGATGGATGGACTCTACGCACATCAAGTGCATTGTGCCCTGAGCCGTCTCTGCGCATTTGAATGTCTATGCTAAGAGCCGCAAGATGCGGAAGATGTCGCAAACCTGCAAAAACAACACAAGATATGCAAACATGGCCTGTGCATCAAGCCACCTCAGGGCTGCACGATGCTAGCAAGTATAGTCGGTGGATCAATGACATACAGTGCCTCATGGTCCTGGTGTACGAACCATCCGTGATGAACGCGAGGCTATGCACACACTCCATCCTGTCGGAGGCGATTCGCAGGCGGCGCAGCTGCTGGAAATGCGATAGCACCAGTAGGGCCTGCATTTCATCAGGCCTCGCTCGGCAGCATGCCGAAGCCGAAGCTGAACCAAAGCCACAAGAGCACTGCAATAAGAGTCTCAAACACACATGCTGCACACACAGTCTGCTGCATTTGTGACCTCCACAGACGTGCAGCCAGCAGTCGGCCTTCCCTGCACGACTGCCAACAGCGCACCTTCGAACCCCAGTGGCTGAGGTGCAGCTGGATGCAGCTTGTCGGCGGTGCACAAGCCAGCAGTTCCTGCGAGGTCGACACACATGCTGTTGTCAAGTGTGACTATGGTGAGGCATTGCAACTGCCGCATGAAATGCAGCAGACTGGCGGCGTATGTCATCGCACATCGCAGAACGGGGGGTCTGTCACATCTCAAGTGCACAGAATGCTGTGGACACGTACGGCTTCAGCTGTGCTCAGCGGCAGGTAGTCGACTTCCAGGTGTGCCAGCTGTGGGCAACGCTGCAGTACCGCAACCACATGCTTGTTGCAACTCCTCCACTCAGATCCCACAAATATGCCAAGCGGACCCTGCACTGATAGCCACCGCAGGCGAGGACCCAGTGCTGCGAGCATGTCTGCCGCGGCGCTGCAGAGCACAGAATGACTGGGGTCATTAGTCGGTATGCACACACTCATGCGATCTGCCAGATGACACTCGACTCGGCATGCATGGTGCCCATGGTTTGGGCGCAGCATTGCTGTTGGGTATTCGGTCTCCCAGTCCCCGTCCCGGCACACTCTGCTCTTGCAACAGTCTGCTCTCAGCCCTGTGCAACCAGCTCTTAGCCGACTGAGCTATGCGCACCCCTCGGAGCCCCTTTCGCGTCCAAAATCGGCACGGAGAGCCGTCAACTTGCCGAGCTGGGCAATAACAGGCATCGCAGGCTGCTCTATCCAAGAGCTGTGCGAGATGTCAAGTGCTTCCAGACCTGGCGTCAAGCAACCGGCCACAGTTAACACCAGTGCTGTTGCACAACAGCAAATGTTTTGTTCTGGCATCAGCATGGCGCATTGCCATGGTTTCCAGCCAGGTCGCACACAGCCTATTGCGCACTTGGCTACCGGCTTATGCAGTGCAACGCAGCAAAGTCACAATTTTGGCACCGGCAGTAAAGACCCCTGCTGCTGTGACGCTACCTGTCATGGTGGCGAGGGCTGCCTGCAAGCCGTGGTGTGTGCAGCACGGAAAGGCCGCTGCCAGGCTCAGGTGCTGCAGCTTGCTGAGATTCGAAAGTTGATCAAAACCTGCACGATGCATAAGCTCAGCGTTGCAAAGAATTTCAGGAACTCTGGGAACACTGTGTTGCTGCAGAACTGTCACCAAGGCACGATATCGCAAAGGTATGATGCATGTGAGGCACTCCACGGGCAAACCTGCATCCGTTGCAGACTTTCCGCCGCCCGAAAGGTTCAACGCACGAAGCTCCGGCATATCAGCTGCTAGCGCTGCTATGAGCTGATTGCCATCGCAACCCAGTGCTGGATGTAGGTGCAAGGGGGTGAGTTGGCTGCACACACATGAAACGCCTGTTGTTGTGCCACACTTGACGGGCAACAGTTGACGGTGAGTCCACCGCAGCGACTGACGTGGATGAGCACATGAATGGATGTGGTCAAAGCTGAGCTGCAAGCATAGCCTGCACATCTTGCTACGTGATTGCGAGTGCTGCTGCGTCAAAAGCTGCAGGATATCTGCATCCTGGCAACTCGGCTGGCGTTTCGATGGCAGCTGTCGTTGATGGAGCCACTTGACATGCGTGGCCCATGCCAGCAGTTGTACATATATGTGGCTGTTCCCGGGTGCAGATTGTAGCCAAAGAGGTGAGTCGCAGCATTGGGTGTACTTGCCTGATTACAACAACTGATGATGGAGCCCATTCGATGGGTGCTGGAAGGCAAAGACAGCGGAGATGTGTCAGCATCGAGATGACGTTCACTCGCGGATCGTCTTTGTAGACATGCCCACTTGTGCTGATTTCTAGTCGCGTCAGACGTGTCAGATGCAGGAGTCCCTGCAGGCATGACATGCTTTGGAGGTCGGTTGCCAAAACGACACATGAGCTGGCGTCTGCAGCTAATTCAGTGGATGACATGCAGGATGCCACCACCTCTCAGTCGCAAGCTACCTGGAAGTCGCTCAGTTTTTGGGATCTCGCATCCAACGACAACGTGCGCATGCCGGCAAGATGTGGCTGCAGAAAACTAAGGGTGCCGTCTTGCACCTGCGTTTCAGCAAGTTGTGCAGTCTGTGACAGGAAGGCTTTCAGACCTTCATGCATGTGTCAGGTAGCAAACAGCTGGGTTCGTCACATCTGCCGTCACTGCCGCTCACAGGCGAAAACAGCAGGTGCACGCAAGCCGCAAACGCCCTGGAGGACGGATGTTGGCCAGCAAGGTGTCAACATACAGGGTGCTGCCCCAGTTCAGGTGGAAGATTCGAAAAGCAGCAGACAGGGACTGGAAATGCGCACTGTGCAAGATAGACTGCGCAGGGTAGAGATGCCGTGAAGCACTGTGCCCAGCGGGATGACAGACTCCACGGTCGAGCCATCCTTTTGCTGGCGCTTTGTCAGTGTCCACTTGGGCATGTACAAGGACGTCAGGCTGCTGGGTGCCTGTGAACTTTAAGGTCGACGTCAGTTGGTGAACTCGACTTCACCGCAGCCTGCAGCCCTGGTGTGCAACATTTATTTGGAAGGTCACTGTGTTGACCGCAACTCCGTAGGTGCGTGCACAAGCAGACAGATCACCACAGCCGCTCGTTCAGGCAGGAATTTACCCTGCACCTGCGCAAGGTAGGGGCCCACGTCGAGGTATTGACATTCAATGGTGCTGAGGTGCCGCAGCGGATACCGGTGCCGCACTGCCATATCGAAAAACCCTTCATCCAACGGCTCTGCGCTATGCAGGGCAGCCATTGCTGCATTGCGAAATCTGTGCCACAGCGATACTAGTCATTTCCGACAGAGGTTGCTTGAACAGCGCAACAATGTGTGTGTGTGTGTGTGTGTGCTCGCAATGACCACCGCAGACCAGCCGCTGCTTGAGCGCACTTGATGTAAGCAATTGCAGCTGGCGCACACACCTTGTATCTACCAGGTGGCAGCTTGCCAGGTCATCTTGGTCGTCCAACAGGCTGCAAATGTGCTGCAGAATGTCTGAAGGCAGGGCTGTCAAAGACTTTTCTGCTTAGAAGGCCGATCGTGCCGGGTCTTGAAATCATGATTGCCTGCTTGCTGCCAGAGCGCAGGTAGGTCGGAGCGAGTGTGAATTAGGCACGTTGCATTCTTGAAGGTGACGAGTGCACGTCACCCTCTTTCTGCCAGGTGTGATATGGGAATGTGCGAGCATTCTGCTGGATGGTTCCCCTTCATCATGACTTGCAGGAAGCAGTCCGAAGCAAGCTGAAGCCACCTCTCGGCTTCGCTAACCGCCAAGCTGATGAGGCCTGCGGTCTCTACCCGATAAACTTCCGGCGGCCCCAGCTGGCGTGCTGCTGAGGACACAGCCCCGCAAGTGCGTTGGGCGCACTCTAGCATGTTCATGCAGCTTTCTGATCGCCTCCCATATATAGTCAGCATTTATGCCACAGATGGGTGCACTACTTCGTATATTGTGTAACATATATCCTTAGCAGCCAACTGGACCCGCACGCATGCTGTTGCTGTCCTCCACCGCGCGCGCCAGCAGTCGCTGCTGCCGCCAGCCGCCGCCGCTGCCATCATTGTTGTTGCTGCTTCTGATCAGTTATTACGATTGACAGAGGCACAGCGAGTCTAGAGGGTGGATATGCATCAGACAAGCCAGTGGGAGGAGTGACAGTCATGAGGAGCGCACTGCCACATATATACACCTACATCTTCGTCGTGACTGCTCAGGTGTGCATGACCATGTGACGCTGCCGACTTATGAACCGGCGGATTGTTTGGGCTCACCCACCGGCGGAAGTCCCTGCTGTGTGGCTTGGCTGCAAGTTGCCAGCCGTGCATGCAGGTGCTGCCAGTGTGTATATATCCCACTGCACCTGATGCCGTGCAGGTCAACAGAGCCGCCGCCCAGCGGGCCATCGTGCAGGTGTTCATTACCGGAATCCCGGGACCTTCTTGCCTTTGTGAGCAAACTGACTTGTTGGTCTGGATATGACACCAGCATCAAGCCATCGGCAAGCTTTTGGGGTTTTATCATGATGTACCTGTCACCACATCAGGCCGGCGTGCCCACAATATTTACTACAAATACTTGGATCTGAGCCTGACGCATGACGCACTCCTCATCCATCCCACGGCCAGCGGTGCGGCTCCAGCACCGGCCAAACGTCTGCCACAGGGTCTTCCACATCATCACCCAGGGTGGCGCGTCGCGGCCACCGCCGCAGCCGACGGTGCGGCAGGTCTGGCAGCTCATAGCTGACCGGCGGTATGCCAGTGTTGTCATCACCCTGCAGCGGCTCACCGGAGGGTCTCATCAAATACTACTGCGATTTGCAAGGTGGCATGACAACAATCTTCTTGCCAGCATCAGGTTGGCAGATGCTGCATGCAAACGCACCAGCACATCGTCCGGCACGTTCAAGACCCGCAAGCGGGGCATGCAAGCCACCAGCCAGGTCGCAAGACCTTTGCCCCCTGCAATGTGCACCTTGAACAGGTTCAACACCCTCAGCCGCTGCAGCGATGTCAGTGGCTTCAGGGTTGGGGCGCCAAAGCCCTGATCAGGGAGGCTTGCAACTAGGGTGACGTGGAGGCGCAGCAACAAAAATGACTGTGTCACGTTGCAGGGGCACAGCAGGTACACCTTGAGGCAGCTGATGTCTGGCCTGCTTGTGCTGGGTGGTGCCATGCACGGACGCCATGATGTAAGCTTGATTACCTGGGGGTTGCAGTCGTCAGCCAGCTGCAGCATCGTCAGACTACTGCAGGCGGCTATTGCCTGCACCATTGAGAGCACAGTGTACACTTCCAAGGCGAACATGCTAGCTGCATGTGTGGCACGAACTTTCCGCAATGCATGTTGGCTGTGGTGGCTTAGATTTGTGGGATTTCAGATACCTCGAGCACTCGATGCCCTGGGCCGCCTCTCCAGTACTCGATTTCGATGCTGAGAGCTTCCAGACCCCTAAGACTTCGCAGCCCTGCAGCAGCAAGACGCTCGGCATGCGCGGGGCTCTGCATTTGGGAATGGCAGCAGTGTATCATACTCCTCAGGCTTGCACCATGACAGCAGGTAGGATGTGGCAGACGCGCCTTTGATGACGTCAGCCAAACCGTGTTCTTGCGCCATCTTCTTACAGGCGATACGCAAGCGACGCAGCTCTTGAAGATGGGACAGCGCCAGTTGTGTCTGCACACCAGTCTTTCCTTACGTTAGCAGCACAGCTTCCACGGGTGTGGTGTTTCACAGAAGAAGTGTGGGTAGCAGTCGCATCCACCACCACACCGCTACTAGCAGCACACGCACCTGCGGACCCCAGCGACGCAGGTGCAGCTGTGTGCAGTGTGCCAGCGGCGATGAAACCAGCAGGTCCTGCAAGTGGGACGGACCAGCCCTTAGTGGCACCTGCGAGCTGCAGGCCGCCTCCATCTTTGCAGGTGCCGTTGCAAGCAGTGCATGTGAGGCATGGCATTGCATTACATGTCCGATCTCGTGTTGCACAACGCCAGCAAAGGTGCAACACCCGTTGACGAGTGCTTACCGAGTCAGCTTTGCTCAGGCGCAGGTTCTTCACTTCCAGGTGTCCCAGCAGTGGGCAGTGCATCAGTATGGCAGGCACATGGTTGTCGGGGTTCTCCTCTTCCCAGGGCCACCAGTCGCCCCACCTCTGCATTGACAGCCGCCGCAGCCGAGGACCCAACGCCACAAGCATGTCGCGTGCAGCGCTGCAGAGCAAAAAGACAAGGTCAGGCGGCATCCCCTCAGATATTGAGGTGACATCGAATACTTGCATCCGTGTGCATACTGTCTGAGGGCCAAGCGTAGCCTGGGACACCACTGTTGGGCCACAGCCTTTAAGGGCCATCTGCTTCAGCAAGAGTTCTGCCGCTGAACAAACCTGGGGATGTGCCAGCCGTAGTGCTGTGCATCCTTGCATCCGCACCTCATGCAGCCGCTTGCAGGAAGCCCATCGGCAAACAGAGTCGTCAATTTTCCGAGCTGAGCAATGTGAGGCAGTGCATGGTGCGTCATCCAGGAGGACGTGACTTCAAGCGCTTCTAGGCCTGCGGCAAAGACTTGCCACCATGTTAAGCTGGTGCTGCAATTCCAGAGTGCTCGCTTGTGTGGCTTGGCAGGTGTAAGTGTGCTGGTCATCATGTAGCTGATAGTGCTCACTCAGCTGCGGCTTCTGCAACACAGTGCAAGTCAGCCACAGTATATCGACACCATGTGCACATGCATCTCTGACGATACCTGTCAGGGTCACGAGAGCCTCCTTCAGGCCAAGGTGTGTGCAGCCCCCAAAGGCCCTGGCCAGGCTCAGGTGCTGCAGCTTGCTGAGCTTCGACAGCTGGCCAAATCCTGCAACTCAAGGACACCTCACCAAAGCAGTGCATAAGCTGTGACAAGAACAGATATGCTCGTGTGAAGGCATCGATATGTCACAACATCGTTCTATACCAAAGCACAACAAAAGCCCATCGCCATGCATCCTCACCCGCATCGGTTGCATGCTGTAGGCAGCCGTTGAGACGCAATGCTCGGAGCTGCGGCAGAGCCTCTGCTAGTGTTGTCATGTCCTCGTCACCATCGCGACCCAGCGGTCAGCGCAGGCACATGGCGGTGAGCTGGCTGCAACAAGATCGGGGTCTATTGCTGCACTCGGCAGTCAAGCTATGGAAGCTCCTCTTGTCTTGCAAGCACATGACATGCTGCACACTTGTTCAGGGTTGTGCTGGAAGCACTGTCAAAGCATAAACCAGACATGCTGCCATTGTCAGCTGCACGCTGCAGAGGGCTGATATTGGTTGCGCTATACGCTTCTCACCCGAGTGCGCACAAAGATGTGGTGTCTGGCCAACTGGTAAGCTCTGGGAGGCTCAGAGACTGCAGTGTCGTCAGCTTGGACACCACGCTCCACAGCAAGCCGCTCAACGCCCCGGGCATGCTGACTGACAGACGTGTTAGGTTTGTCAGATGTAGGATCCCCTGCAGGTATGAACATGGGTGCCTTAGTGCTAATGCTCATCGGGCCCACGCATCTGCTGTGCTGTTTTCACACTGCCTACTGACCCGATGCACAAGTGTGCACAGCATGCAGCATCCAGGTGCCTGATAGTTGTAGACGTGCTGGCCCTCTGTACACTCAAGCGACAGTGTCTTCAGGCCGGCAAGGTGCGGCTGCAGGAACTTCATATTGTCACCCAGCACCTAGGCAAGGTGTGCAGCTCATGTTGCACACTGTTGAGCCACTATGACTATGTATGTTTCGGTGGCACCCTGCTCGGCCATCTTCATCAAGAATGCACTGCACGTCACGTGACAAGGCTGCAGCCGCATTGGAGAACATTGGCAAGCGGTTCTTTGGAGTGACACCGCTCCTGCTATGTTCTGAAGGACAGCTATCTCGACGGGTTGAAGTGGTAACGTCTACATACCGGGCAAGACAGACTGCGCAGGCTGGAGATGCCCTGGAGTACGTTGCGGTCATATGCCGCATCGTCCCGCTGCGCCCAATCTTTGTGTGTCCACTTGGCCATGGTCAGGGACGTCAGGCTGCTGGGCGCCTGTGCACGACACAAAGCACGGATCTCAGGCGGCGGGCTTCACGGCAATCTACAGCACTGCAGTGCCTGCTGCCTACCTCAACATCTGCTGTGGTCTTAGGTGTAACCAGGCATGACTCTGCCATTCAGCAGCATGACATGCCTACAAGCTGAGCGCCATACCCACGCACTGCACCTTCGCCAGATATGAGCCCAAGTTGGCGTTGCGGATCTGCAGCTCGATGGCGCTGAGGTGCTGCAGCGGATAGCGCTGCCACAGCGCCAGGTCGACAAAGCCTGGGTGCTGCGGCTCTGCGCAGTGCAGCGCGGCCCTTGCTGCTTCACAAAGCCTGCATCATACCAGCAAAGATCGCTTGTGTGACTGACAGCCGAGAGTTCAGCACCAGAACCCACAGCAAGACCATGAAATAGCAACGAAGAGCAGCCGCCTGCAGCGGTCTTGAATATGAACACACACCCTGTATCTACCAAGTGGCAGCTTGCAATATCATCTGGGTCCTGCAAAAAGCTGCAAATGTGCTGCAAAACGTCTGAAGGCAGCGCTGACAAACACGTCTTATTGTGTGCGTCAGTTGAACTGGGTCTTGAAGCCATTGCAGCTTTGCTGTCTACAAGCAGACAGAGTGTCTGTCAAAACTGCCCACTGATCAGTGTATGTCAGAGAGTCCACTGATCAAAGTGAGCAATGCAGATCGCGTGCTCGCCGCTTGCTGTTGCACAGCAGTAGTATACTCAAGATACCGAGTTGAATCGATCCCCTTCGGCATCGCTGCAGGAAGCAGTTCGAAGCGAGCCAAGTTGAGCCATCCGACTCAGCTTACATACAGCAGATGATCGGGCGAGCGAGGTACCACCAGATAACACTCCGACGGCACTTGGCTTGCTCCGTCTGGTGCTCACAGACCGAGAGCTCCGCTGCAGGCGTGAAAGCACGATCCATAACACCTGCTGATCTTCACACACAAGTGAACATGGCAGCACACGGGCAAGCAATTTGAACTAAAGCATTGACGCCACCTGCCTCATTAACCTGCACTACCACACTACCACTCAGTAAATGATTGTATAGAGCCAAACAGGGCGCAGCAGCAGCGGCGCCAGCAGCCATTTCGGTATTGATTGAGGCGGCACGGCGACAAGGGTACAGTGTGTGCCGGCAGTTCCGGCTGGCACGAACAGTGCAGAGCATCGAGATGGTGGTCAGGTCGCGCCAGGCTGTTTCGGGCCACGGTTGAGCTGAAAAGGAAGATGGTGAACGGTTTGATCAAGACTACCGTGTGCTAAACCTCCAATTGAGCCGATCCCAAGCTTGACAGCGCCGACATGTGACAGAAAAGTGATACGGAATGCTTTGTCACGGACCCACTGGCATCTTTCACAGCACAACAAGCTGACAAACTGCCTATAGTTCTCTGGTGCGACCAAGGGCTGAGGTCTGCCACCCTGCAAGTTCCTGAACAATCGATGCCACCCCCTGTCAGTCGAAAATCACTCCTGCATCGCCTCGGCAATCGCGGCGTTTGCACCAGCAAACGGCTGACCCGTGGCGGCGGGCAGCACATCAGCCCGCAGCGCGTCCTGCAGGGTGCAGGGGTGCGCACCCAGCTTGGGCTGCAAGCCTGAGCTGAAGCCGAGCAGCCCCTGCTGCACGAAGCGGGGCGACCCCGCCGGCGGGACAAAGTCGGGCCCAACTGCAGCAGACACCGTCGCCACGGCCGGGCGCAGCTTCGGAAGCGCCGCCAGCTGCGGCGGCAGCCGCATGGCTGTTGGCGCCTTTGGCTGCTGCATCTGGCACGCTGCCAGCGGCGCATCCACTGGCGCCGCGCTGGACCCCTGGTGCTGCAGGTCGATGGCGGGCGGGCGGCTCTCGTTGCCGCCGGCCACATCGTCATGCAGCATCGCTGCACCCAGGTCTGCAGTGCACACCTTCAGTAGTGGTAAGAGGCTGCACATCACGAGGTCGCACATGCAGTGTGGCAGACAAACAGTGCCAGCGCTGACCTCGGGTGTCAAGCAGGATATGGCCGGTCGCATGTCCAGATGTGACTCCCGCCTATGGAACATCAGCGCACCTGCAGCCTGCTGGGCAGCGTCCACGGCTTCGCTGCCGCCCAGCGCGCCGGACTGGCGAGTGGACAGCAGCCGGTCCAGCGCTGCAGCAGCGCTGGGCGGCAGAGCTCCAGCGGCTGCCGCCTGCGGCTGTGCTGCAGAGGCGTCGGTTGACTGGCGCTGCGCCAGGACATGGTCTGCTGTTGGCTGAGCGCCATCCTGTTGCTGTTGAGCGACCGGGCCCTGCCCTGCGGTTGCCGGCTGCAGGAGTTCCTGCTGTTCTACCAGTGACTGGTGCGCAGGCTGTGGTGCGTCAGGAGGCTGCTCCTCAGGCCGCGCCGCCTGCTGTGGCTGACCAGGCTGCTCCCCCTGAGCTGTGTGCTGCAATGGCAGGCTGTGCGGCTCTGCCTTTGGCTGCTGCTGTAGTGCTGAGGGCAGCCGCTGCTGAGGGGCAGCGCCTGTGCCTGCCGGCTGTCCTAGAGGCGTGGCAGCACCGCCGGGCGTCGCTGGCTCGGAGATTGGAGGATGCGCCGAATCGCCAGACGCCTGCTCCGGCGCTGGGGCTGCCTCGCAGGGCGGCACCCGGTACCCACGCAGCCCTGCAGACCGCGAGTGGCGCTGTGGTGCCAGGCCTCAGCCGCACATGTACAGACTGTCCACGACTTCCACACACTGCTGCAGGCTGGCCATGAGCACCCTGGCCCAAGGGTTGCCCACTAGCATCCACCGGGCTCACAGCACCCACTGATGACCGCGCGATCATGAGCACAGAACGACAGGTCCTCTGTACGAGAAGCAGCCCTCACCGCTGCCCGCCAGGAGACCAGGCCAGACGAGGGGCCCCCCTGAAGCGGGGTCGCCATCACCGCCGCGGCCGCTGGGCTCGCCGCCCTGGCTGCCAGGGCCGCCAGGGTCGCCGCCACCATGCGAGGCTGGGCCCTCCACCTGGCCAGCCTCCCGCGCCGTCGCCACGAAGTGCTGCGGGAGACACCCAACAGGTTGCCCCTAGATGCTGTGTTATGCTGCACAACCACTGGCCATACTTAGGCCCAAAAAGTGTAGTGAGTTACTCCGAAACAAAGCTCTGGCTGCTTCACCCAGAGCTGTTGTATAAGTAGGAGCAGCGGTTCGCAGCAGGTAGTTGACAACAACAACAACATTGCAGGAGACTACAGCTGGGCGTGCGCTGCGCTCAGTGCCCAACGACGGACCGCTGAGCAGTACAGGGGGCGCCACGCACCTGCAGCCGCCGCAGCGTCAGCGCGTCCAGGCGGCCCATGTCGACGATCATGTCGCAGAAGCCCGGGTGCAGCTCGGGGGCGCGCCCCACCAGCAGCCCCGTCGCCGCGCCAAAGGCGTCCTGCCGCAGCGCCCCAATCCCCCCGCGCCAGCTGGTCCTGTGTACGCAGGGGGGCACAGGGTCAGCGGAAAGTGGCCAGCTTGCTGCGTGCTGCAGTACTGACACTGTGGCAGCACGCTGACGCCCTGGTGCAGCTCTGAATGCTGCCTGCCTTGGTGTCTGAAGCGCATTTGCTGGCATTCAACGGCTGAGGGCGCACAGTGGGGCCACCTTGTCTTCGAGGGACACGGGCTCGCACTGGGAGGCCGCCAGGCTCCGCGCATCGCTCAGCCGGTGGCCCAGCGAGTCCAGGGCGGCCGTCAGCACCTCGCGCGCGCCATCAGCCCCTCGGTGCGTGCCGTCTGCGTATCACAGGTACCAACAGGCTGAGCAACCCGTCAGGTGTTGCAGTATTGGACACCATCTGGACTATCGAACGCAGGCTGTTCTGACAACAGTGGGAAGTGCTGCAGCCGCTGTGACATTGTCGACACAGCGAGGGGTGGTGCACGGCTGGTATGATGGCACCTGCGCAGCTTCTTTGGCTGCGCGGATGGCAGCCTTCTCATCGGCTCTGGAGCACTCGCAGCATCCGTCAGCTTGTTTGTGACCCCCCTCTGCCACTTCTTCTCAGACTCGCTCTGCAGGCCAGACGAGGGGACACATGAGCAGCAATTGTGCTAAGCCTCGCTGCTGACGCCGTGACAACCACTTCGATGTGCTGCTGGCGGCATTGCGATGCAATCCAGAGCAGCGGACGGATGCACAGGAATGCCAGGAGCCGTACCTGCGAAGTGGTCGCCATCACGCCCACATTCGACTCCTGCTGGTTACACAGGGAGGTGTTTGTGAACACCTGGCATCAAGAGACAGCAGGCATGAAGCTGCACACGCATCGCGCCATCCCATGCTTGCTAGCAAACAATTTTGCGGAGCAGCTGAGCATGCACAGCCCTGCGGCTACCAAAAAGGTGTCCACTGGATTGTGGCTGTGTCAATGACATGTGGCATGCCAGCGTCTAGGTGATGAAAGACTTGAGGCACCACCAGGATTGAACCGCAGGAAGCGGAGCACCTCGACGAGCACACCTCCCACAAGGCACCGGCTCGTGTGTGACGCTGTCACAACAGTGAGTGCAGGGCATTGTTGCACCGTCTAGCCCGCAGCGCCGCGATGAACTCAACACTGCAGCGCGATGCTGGACTGCCACTTTGTGCAAGGCTGCCGGCGGCACCGCCCTGGAGGGCCAGCGCGTGCAGCGAGGGCCTCACCCGGTGGGAGACGAGGGACCGCAGCACCGCAGCGCAGCCGCGGATCATGACATCGGCGGTGCGGCGAGCGGCGGACTCTGCCAGCCGCGCCCGGTCCGCCCCGCCCAGCGGCTCCTCCAGCGGCGGCGTCGGCCTCGCCCACAGCGCCTGGGTGTTGTTCGATGCGATATCTGCATTCAGATGCTTTGCCACAGACGGGTGCACCCACTCTCACAATGGTACACAGGTCCTGAACAGCCAGTTGAAGCCCCACCTGCACCGAAGCTGTGTGCTGACAAGCCAGCCGCCGCCGCCACTGCTGCTGGTGAGCTGCTGCTGCTGCTGCTAGAAAGGATGCTGCTATTGTACGCTTCGGAACCTGCCGTTGCCATTGATGCTGTGGCTCACAGTGGGAGTGGTGCCATCATGCGCTGCAGGCCGTCCGAGTGGCAACGACGCTGTATAGTATTCCCATGCTGCCAAGTGTCGATTACCAAACCCTGTGCCAACCAACACATGGCACTGTATGTCATGGTTTGCCATGTGCGCTCCAGAACCAACAACAAGATGCGCTCTCCGAGTCAGCCATTAAGCTGTGGTAGTCCAGGAGCACAGGGCGGCCTGATCCAGTAGTCTGCAGTGACGCACCACAGGCCAGCTGCTGCATGTGTCGGGTGCGTGGGGCGGCCGCAGCGCCTGCAATGTCTTCAGCAAGGCCAGGCCAGGACGGTTGTGGCTGCAATCAATATGATAGTAGAGGACTCAGCCAACAGGACATGCATCGAATGAAGCCTGTAGGAGGAGTCACACTCACGTCGACACAATGATGTGTGCGGAGCAGCATGCCAAGGCGGACGTGGCTGCTGAGCGTGTCCCACCATGCAGCAGCAGAAACTCGCTTGGAGCGCGCTGTCACTGGCAGCGCTAGATGCTGGCTCAAAGTCCACCTGGGCAGACAGGCATGACAAGGCGCAGATGGCTGTGGAGCCTCACATCGTTCCTGCAACTGCCTGTGAGCAGGCATGTCCTCAGCCAGGTGGCTGAAAGTGTGCAACCTCCTGTGTGCTGCCTGGGGGTGACAGCAAATCTGATTTATTGAAGCTGTGCAACTGGTAATTTGTGCATCAAGTGCATCAGCTGGCTTGCACCTGATCGTACACCGTAGATGAACCATCCAGCGCTGAAGACAAAACACCCCCTTCCTGGTGCAAACACGCTGCCGCTGCTAATTCTGTGCCTCTCGTGCCAGGTGCACCACTGCTGCACGGCCGTATATGCACTCCGCAGTTGCCAAGCTCCGTCATCTGCTGAGCGATGCAGCCACAGTACATTCTGCCGTAGCAGCCAGCAAACAAGGATTCCATACACTACATCCGTATCGATGCACAATGATGATGCGACCTGATCCAAGCACCTGTCTAGCGGCAGTCTGCATGGCATCCGTCTGGGCTGACCATTGCGGCGGCTGGGCAGATACCTGCGGCTCATTAATGCGGTACGCTACAAGGTGCTGCAGCCATCTGCCAGCGCCTCTCCAGCACCGTATCATTGTGCTCGCTTGCCTGCACGTACAGCTTCAGCGGCATGGTGTTGCTGCTGGCTGGCGCCCTCGTTACACGGAGCAGGCAGTGTACTGCCAGCAATGCTGATCTGACGGTCAGGCCACCGCAATCTACGTGAGTGCATTGCAGGTATCTATGCCATCCTGGAGCAGACTGAGTCTGCTCAAACTCATTGACGAGTCACAATGTGCTGAATACAGGGGCAACTCCATTTTGCCTACCAGGCTGCCCGTCAGCTGGTGCCTGTGGTAAAACACACCTGCTGGACGTAGAGTTGCCAGGTGCCGCCAGTACTTTATCTGGCGGCTCATATCCTGCAACGTTCAAAAGAGCTGCCAGCGCGTGGCGTATCGCCACAGAATCTGCTCGCAGCTGACTTCAAATGCAGTGCACTGCCACACAGACCTACATCTGGTTCCAGGCACCACACATGGTCAAAGACGAATGGAACCATTCGAGAAAGCATGCATGCATGGACGCCAGGCAGGCAGGACTGTACATGGCTAATGTTCAAGCGCACCAGTTGTGCACATGTCGGCTACACCGCCTGTGACACCAACACTGGCGCAATCTGGAACCTCTGCAAGGCACAGCATTGTTATCAGTAGTGTGGTCACGTGTGTCGCTGTACATCGCACTGCGCAGGTGCAACAGAATAAGTAGTGCACATAACCAATGCAGCCATGGCAACGACGGTCGCTGCGGTGCCTGACAGCCAGCCATGGCGTGCAAACCCGGCGGCAGCAGCGACACCCTGGACGGCGATGTACGTCCTCTTCATCTGTAATCTGCAGACGCAGATTCACAAGCTTGACTTGCACAATGGGTCCTGCAAACATGGCTGTCATCCGGCAGACCTGGCACTCAATTGCAGAGCCCTTGGCTGTCCAAGGCTCTCAAGGCCTACCGCTTGGCGCCGGCCAGACCGCCTGCCTTCTACCATGCGCTGCAAGCGTTCCAGCTGTCGCGGACTCACTATTGAGGCTCATCAAATGTGCAGGTGTTCTGAGGCAAGTGGCTCCTATTGTGCGCATGACACTACTCACGCAGACATTGTGGACAGACGTAGATAGGAGAGGTCCTCAAGGGCAAGGATGCCATTCATGTACATCATGCGCTCACCGGCTGTGGATCTTGCATCATTCCCTGCTTGACGCCCTGAAGCATGTCGTCGATGTGTGCGATGTACCAGTTCCAGAGTGGCGCAGGTGATCATAGCCCTGCCTGCGCCTTGGTCAAAACCTACACCAAGGCTGCATTCACGAGTGCATGTCAGAAGCAGGCAATACATAGCTACATGCAAGTGCTGCTCCAGTGAAATTACATGTGGTTCACAGACAGGAAGCTGCTATTGCAGCAGATAGGATGGCAGCACGTTCATGCAGCAAGGTTTGCCTTGGGTGCAACATCGAAGGCCACCACGCAAGCTGCTTTCTCAGTTCGATTTCAAGCTTAACAAAGCACCATCATCTGTCAACAGCTTCAAGCTTCATGTCTCGCGACATGTCAGCATGTGCTGGCATGCCCCATCCGACCACTGAGCCACTGAAGTCCGAGCTATTGATGCCATGGTAGGTGTTGCATGCCGTCATACGGGCACCACATGATGACCCTGCTTGCATCCATTGATGGACACGCGCAGCCCCATGCATGACGATTGCTCACTCATCCCAGAACCAACGATGCTGCTCCAGCACCGACCACAAGACTTGCGCAGGCTCGGCCCCAAGGTCGCACAGGGCAGACTGCCGTGGCCACCGCCGCAGCCGACGATGCGGCAGGTCTGGAAGCACATAGCTGTGCGGCGGTAGGTGACGTGAAACGTCATGATCCTGCAGCATGTGACGAAAGCCGTTAATAACACGAGCACGCATACCGAGCAACTCCGCTGCCAGCCGGGCCAAGAGCTCGTTGCCAACATCAGGTCGGCAGGTTGCGCACGTACTAGCACATGATCTGGCACGTTCAAGATGCGCAGGCGCGGCAAGCGAGCTACCAGCCATGCTGGCATGTCTCTGCCCATTGCACAGTGCACGCCATACAGGTTCAGCGCCCTCAGCCGCTGCAGTGCTGCCAGTGGCTTCAGGGTTGTGGCGCCAAAGCCCTGGTCACAAAGGCGCACACTCTGGGGATGCAGGTGATCAACAATGTGCACCATCTGCCCACACCTATGTCAATCTATCAAGGGACTGCAGCAGAACAAACAACTGCATGAAATACTTATGATATATACGTTCGTGTGCGGCTTGCATCTTGCATGGTGCAATGACAACATGGTGCATCGTCCATGCATGCATATGGACTGTCATCAGCACACAGGCTGTGAAGGATGTTACCTTGGGGTTGCGAGCATCAACCAGCTGCAGCATTGTCAGGTTTGTGCAGGCAAGCACTGCCTGCACACCATTGAGTCAAGATGCTGTTATCAAGCCACGAAGAGTCGTGCCTATGGAATGAAAATGGCTTCATGGAGGCAGCATTACAGCCCGCAGTTGTAGCGCTCCCAGATACCTCAAGCAGGTTCTGCCCTGCGCCGCCTCTCGAAACGTCAAGTTCAACACTGAGAGCCTCAAGATGCGGGAGATATCTCAAGCCTGCAATGACGACATGTTGTGGGTGCGCCCATGTGCAATCCTGCGTCGCAGTGCATGCATGTGGCGCTGGACTGGACAGAGGCCCGCATCATGCAAACAAGCAAGACGTGCTTGTAGACCACACAGCAACGTCACATGACGCTGGCATACACACCATTCATGTTGTAAACCAGGTTGTGTTCTGTTGTCCATCTCTTCGTGACGATTTGCAAGCGGCGCAGCTCATGTAGACCCGAAAGCGCCAACTGCTCCTACATGTCAGGCTCACAATGGGAGTGAACTCGCAGTTTCACAGAGGTAGCGTACTGCAGCTCTGGAATGCTCAGTACGCTACCTCTGCAACTTGACATGAGTGAAGACTGTCATGGTCCTGTGCTTGCAGACATGTCATCTTGCTGCATGTAAGCGCACGAATGCGACCAGAGAGAGAAGCTGGCAGAAATGGCACCAATGCCAACTATGCACCTCTGCAATTCCGAAGCGCAGGTGCAATTGGCTGCACCGCATCAGTGGTGCAATACCCAGCTGCACCTGCAGTCGGCAAACTCCTGCTGTCAGCATTTGCACGCACCTTGAGACCCAACTACCTCCACTGTTGTAGGTGTGGGGTGATGAAACCGACGTTGCACTAGTAGAGTGCAGGTCACGCTTGCTGGATGACTACCGCGTCAACGAGCCTCAGCCGCAGGTGGTCCACTTCAAGGTGTGCCAGTAGCGGGCAGTGCTGCAGTATTGCAGGCATGCAGTTGTTGGGGCCCTGCCCACTGCTGTGCCACTCGTCACCCGGACCCAGCATCGACAGCCGGTGCAGCCGGGGACCTAGTGCCGCCAGCATGGCGCTCACGGCGCTGCAGCGGATCACAGTGAGATGGGGTCATGCAACAAACGCTCTGAGGCCCGCGTTTCAATCACATTCAGATCCATGTGCACACGGTGCAAGGTGCGGGCCCTGCATGCTGATGCACTTGAATGATGTGTTCCATGCACATGGAACTTCGTTCACATTGTGAGGTCTGCTGCTTCCAGACATACACATGTCATTTGTGGCACGATGTGCCTTGCACATTCGCACCTCAGACATGCAGTGGTGGCCGCCCCATTGGCAAATAGAGCCGTCAAAGTCGTAAGTCGCGCAACATCAGCCATTGCGTGCTGCGTCATCCAGATGGACGACACATCCAGCGCTTCAAGAGCTGCAGTCAGGACGTGCCACACAGTTGCTGAGGCTACCAGGATGCACAAGCATTTTGGGAAAGAGTTGATCCGGTTTTCGTAATAGTCATGCTGCAAACTCCATCTGGTGCTGACTTTTGCCATATGTACGTCACTGAGCAAAGGCCTGAACAACCCAGCAGTCTGACGCACTGCTACCTGTCATGGCACTGATAGCTGCCTTCAGGCCGTGGTGTGTGCAGTCCTCGAAGGACTTCGCCAGACTAAGGTGCTGCAGTTTGCTGAGCTTTGAGATCTGGCCAAACCCTGCAGTTTGTGCAATACCTTATCAATGGGTTGCCCAAGCTGTTGATTGTGGGACACCCCTGCACAGCTGCAGGGCCACAGAAGATGCCATGTCAGCGACTACACCAACATCGCAGCTGCACGGTGGTTTTGTGCGTTGCTGACCTGCATCGGTTGCCAGCTCTGCGCAGAGACTCAGGTCCAATGCTCGAAGCTGCGGCAGAGCCTCCGCTAATGCTCTTATGTCCTCATCAAGGCCGCCACCCAGCGCTCCACGCAGGCACAGGGCAGTCAGCTGGCTGCACAGAGAAGATTTTGTTTTTTTGGCACTTGACGGCCAAGCACTGGAGGATGATCACGCCATGCTGACACAAACATTCCTTGAGGCATGCTTGGTCAGGGCTGTGCTGCAAGCACACTCGAAGCACATGTTCAGCAATGCCGGTGTCCCTGCCAGGTCTGCGTTTGTCAGCTGCGCAGCAGCTTGATACACCGGGGGTGTTAATGCAGCCAAGAGGGGCAGATGTGCATATGTGCAGTGGCGGGGGTACATTTTTGAACCGTGCAGGATTTTGTACCTGAGCGCTGAGAAGGATGATGCAAGCGACCAGGTGATATGTGCTGGAAGGTATAACGACTGCAGCTTCGTCAGCCTCGTGACCACATCCAGCAGCAGCCCGCTTGACATACTGAGCGCTAGACGCGAGAGATTTTTAGGTGCAGCAGCCCCTGCAGGCATGGTGCGCTTCGACTTTATACCATTTCACCACCACCACCACCAATCCGGTGTATGGTGCCACTTGCTGCAATGGATAAGTGCAGCAAGCAGCATCCACCTACCCGATAGTCGTAGATGTTCCAATGCCCAGCGTCGAGTGACACTGCGCTCAGGCCAGCTAGATGTGGGTGCAGGAAGTCGAGGGTTCCATTCACCACCTGCGTATGTCGAAGTATGCACAGCTTATGTGCTGCACCTGACCAGCAGGTTGTTGCAGATTATGTGGCACACAACTAGGTCCACTCTACCTAAAACACTGGGAATTTGCCCAGACTGCTGAGCATGCACACAAGGGCGTCAGCCAGCTGGAGCCGCAACTGGGCACATAGCCCATGAGGAATGGCAGCACGCGAGGGCCAAGAAGTGCGCGCACCGGACAGTGAAGACTATGCAGGCTGTGGATGCCTCGAAGCGCACTTCCCAGCGGGGTCACCGCCGAACCGCATTGCAGCGGCTGCTCTGGCAACGTCCACTTCGCAATGTGTATAGATGTCAAGCTGCTGGGCGCCTGCGACATGTTGGAGGCACGACCTCAGGTGGTGATCTGCTTCACCTTGCGCTGCAGCCCTGAAGCTCAGTCTTTGGACATGAAGCCTGCACAGTTCTTGGATGCAGCTACGCTGCTACGGCACTGCGATCTGACGGGTCGACAGCTCAACATGCCCGTGAAGGCAGCATCACGCCGCAGCTGTGCAAGCACCTGTGCAAGGTACGAGCCCAAGTCGTAGGAACAGAGCTCGATGGTGCTGAGGTGCTGCAGTGGATAGCGGTGCTTCAGCGCTCGGTCGAGAAAGCCTGGCTCTGGCGGCTCTACACAAAGCAGGGTAGCCCGTAGTGCCTCGCAAAACCTGCAACGCATCGTCGTGTGCTGCGCGGTCAAGTTCTCACTGAGCGTCGTTGCATCAGCAGCCGTTGTCATTGATTGCATGCATGCGCCATGGACCAAGGCGCGCACTCCCAGCGCACGTCATAGACATGGATCATCACATGCAGGCACCTTGTATCTACCAAGTGGCAGCTCGCAACATCCTCTTGATCCTGCAAAAAGCTGCAAATGTACTGCAGAATATCTGGAGGCAGCGCTGTCAGAGACGACGAGCTGCTGAAAGTGCCTGCTTGATCAGGTCTCGAAGCCATGGCTTCGCTCCAAGACGTAAAAACAGGAAAGAGTTCGAGTGCATCTTGCAAATTGCAACTACCGCAATTTCCTTAAAACTAGCAAATTCACTGCTGGATACTTTTCACTTGCACGTGCTGAATGCAGGAAGTATCTCGAGACGAGCCGAGCTGGAGCAACAATTGTGCCAGTCATGAGGCGAGCTAGCTCCCACCGAATATTGAACTGGCGGATATTTCGTTGCTCTGCGATCTCGTTGACGGCAAACCGGCGCAGTGACGGTGTTCACGCCAAACAGAACGGCTGCATGCAAAGCTATGAGGATGTACCGCCAACTGCGCATACACCTTGCAGCACTCCCAGCGTCACAAACAGATTTTTGCAACGGCTCGGCATGGCAATGCATGTGGCAATGTCGCCGCAACCCATTAATCATTCAGGCCATCCATGTTCCGATTCCAATTGTGACAAGCTTGCACTATACCAGTGCTGCAATGGTCACTGTGTGCAACAATGTGTGGAGCGCATGGTATCATTGACAAGACAGGCCTTCCAGTCCGTCGCTCAGCAGCAGGACTTTGCGTTGTGCGCCACAGCAGCCATGCACAGTGCTGATGATGAATGCGCTGCGGCCTGACACTCGATGAACGAGAGTAGCAGTGGCGACTGTGTTCGCACGCGGACTGCATTCCATTCCGCACATACAAGCGCAACGTGCATGACACGGTCGTCTCCTGACGGTACATCCGCATCCAAGAGGTGGGCCAATGTTCACGTGACTGCCAATGAACGCAGTTGGCATGCACAGTGCATACAACATGTCAAGACCAGTACGTCCTCTACGCTGGACCCTTTGTGCCTCTCTTCATGCCACCATGTTCTCAGTACACCCTTTCGAATGTTCACGCTGACAATATGCAGATTTGCATTCGAGCTGATTTGACCTTTGCAGCAACACCTAACATCCAGAGATGGGACAGAGAATGTTTGGTCACGGACCCAATGACCCATCTGACAGCAAACAAGCTGCACTCGTACAGGGCGACCACGAGCTGAGAGTCTACACCCAGCACCTACCTGAGACAACAGCCGCCACCCCATGTCCACCTAGCCTCACTCCTGCATCGCCTCGGCAATCGCGGCGGTGGCACCAGCAAACGGCTGGGCCGCAGCGGCAGGCAGCACATCAGCCCGCAGCGCGTCCTGCAGCGTGCAGGGGTGCGCGCCCAGCTTGGGCTGCAAGCCTGAGCTGAAGCCGAGCAGCCCCTGCTGCACGAAGCGGGGCGACCCCGCCGGCGGCACAAAGTCGGGCCCCACTGCAGCAGACACCGTCGCCACGGCCGGGCGCAGCTTCGGCAGCGCCGCCAGCTGCGGCGGCAGCCGCTTGGCTGTTGGTGCCTTTGGCTGCTGCATCTGGCATGCTGCCAGCGGCGCGTCCACCGGCGCCGCGCTGGACCCCTGGTGCTGCAGGTCGGTGGCGGGCGGGCGGCTCTCGCTGCCGCCGGCCACATCGTCATGCAGCATCGCTGCGCCCAGGTCTGCAGTGCACATCTCCAGCAGTAGTAAGAGGCTGCACACCACGAGGTCGCACATGCACTGTGGCAGACAAACAGTGCCGGCGCCGACCTCGGGTGTCAAGCAGGATATGGCCGGTCACATGTCCAGATGTGACTCCCCTATGGAACATCAGCGCACCTGCAGCCTGCTGGGCAGCGTCCGCGGCTTCGCTGCCGCCCAGCGCGCCGGACTGGCGAGTGGACAGCAGCCGGTCCAGCGCTGCAGCAGCACTGGGCGGCAGAGCTCCAGCAGCTGCCGCCTGCGGCTGGCCTGCATTCATTTCCACTGGCTGGCGCTGCGCAACTGCAGGGTCCTCTGCTGGCTGCCCGCCTTCCTGCTGCTGCGGAGGAAACGTGGCCTGCCCTAGAGTTGCCAGCTTCAAATGTTGCTGCTGATTGACCAGCGGCGGGTGCAAAAGATGTGCTGCATCAAGAGGCTGCTCCTCAGGCCGCGCTGCCTGCTGTGGGTGTCCCGGTCGCTCCCCCTGTGCTGAACGCTGTGGCGGCGCGCTTGGCGGCTCTGCCTTTGGCTGCTGCTGTACTGCTGAGGCGGGCTCCTGCTGAGCGGCAGCCGCTGCGCCTGCTGGCTGTCCTAGAGGCGTGGCACCACCGCCAGGCGTCGCTGGCTCGGACACTGGCGGATGCGCCGAATCGCCAGACGCCTGCTCTGGCGCTAGGGCTGCCTCGCACGGCGGCACCCGGTACCCACGCAGCCCTGCAGACCGTAAGTGGCGCTGTGGTGCCAGGCTACAACCACACATGTACAGACTGTCCAGCACTTCCACACACTGCTGCATGAGTACATTGGCCAAAGGGTTGCCCACTACTTACCGGGCTCACAGCACCCACTGATGACCGCGTGACCATGAGCACAAAACGACAGGTACTCTGTACGAGAAGCAGCCCTCACCGCTGCCCGCCAGGAGACCAGGCCAGACGAGGGGCCCCCCTGAAGCGGGGTCGCCATCACCGCCGCCGCCGCTGGGCTTGCCGCCCTGGCTGCCAGGGCCGCCAGGGTCGCCGCCACCATGCGAGGCTGGGCTCTCAATTTGGCCAGCCTCCCGCGCCGTCGCCACGAAGTGCTGCGGGAGACACCCAACAGGTTGCCACTCAACGTTGTGATACGCCGCACCAACCCTGGCCATGCTCAGGCCCAACGAGCGTGGTGAGTCACCCCGAAACTGAACGCTGGCTGCTTAGCCCTGAGGCTTTGTGTGAGTAGCGGCAGCAGTGTGCATGCAGGTGGCTCACGGCAACACAGTCATCGCAGGAGACCACAGCTGGGCATGCGCTGCGCTCAGTGCCCAACGACGGACCGCTGAGCAGTACAGGGGCCGCCGCACCTGCAGCTGCCGCAGCGTCAGCGCGTCCAGGCGGTCCATGTCGACAATCATGTCGCAGGAGCCCGGGTGCAGCTCGGGGGCGCGCCCCACCAGCAGCCCCATCGCTGTCCCAAAGGCGTCCTGCCGCAGCGCCCCAATCCCCCGCGCCAGCTGGTCCTGTAAGTGTGCATGAGGGGTGCAACTCTGAAAAGGGGTACAAGAGACGGCCTAGCATACATACAGTTAAAAGCTTTTCTGCTCTCTACGTAGCCGGCAAATGCTGCACACCAGCTGTCCCACTGCTGCCGATTCTGGGACATCGTTGAAGTAAGATGACTAAACCTGTCGAAGATCAGGGTGTGTAGCCGCTCGGCCTGGAAGTAATGGCAGGTGGAGTGCATGTGCTTGTCCGGTGACATCCAGACTCTGAGGATGCCACCCCACTTACCTTGTCTTCGAGGGACACGGGGTCGCACTGCGAGGCCGCCAGGCTCTGCGCATCGCTCAGCCGGTGGCCCAGCGAGTCCAGGGCTGCCGTCAGCATCTCCGCGCGTGCCATCAGGCCCTCTGTGCGCGCCGTCTGCGCACAAACAGTGCCAGCGGTTGAAGAACCTATCAGGCGGTGTAGGGTGAGTACCATCGGATTGTCAATGGCAAGACGGGTGTGACAATGGTGCGGCAGTGCTGCGGCCCTGAAACATCCATCAGACAGCGAGGAGTGCGACGGGCTGGACGGCGTCGACACCTGCGCAGCTTCTGTGGCTGCACGAATGGCAGCCTTCTCCTCGGCTCTACACGCGCTCGCAGCATCCGCCAGCTTGTTCGTGACCTCCCGCTGCCACTTCTTCTCAAACTCGCTCTGCAGACCAGAGGAGGGGACGCCTTGGCAATGACTGTGCTGAGTCTCGGGTGCTGATGCCGTGAAGAGCACGTGCACATGCTGCTTGCTACCCTGCTGCAGTACTGTGTGACCCGAAGCGGCAGATGTACAGGCATGCAGGCGGCTGTACCTGCAGAGTGGTCGCCATCACGCCCACATTTGACTCCCGCGGGTTGAACAGGAAGGCGTTCGTGAACACCTGGCACCACAAGACAGCAGGCGTGAGCTGCACACTCACCGTGCCATCCCATGCTTGCTTGCAAACAACTTTGCTGAGCAGCTGAGCATGCACAGCCCTGTGGCTGCGGAGGAGGCGTCCACATGCATTGTGGCTGTGTAGTTGACATGTGGCATGCCGGCGCCAAGGCAAGTCATATTGGAGGCACCACCGGAACCGACTCCCCACCTGCTGGATGTCCGCATGCATGTCGTCCGGGACCTTGTACGTGCCCGCCTCAAGCTTGCGCTTGATGGTGCCAAAGTCCATTGGGCGATCCACATACTTGAGATAATTATCGTAGCGCTTGGTGTCCACCGGCTGGTTGAACGGGTACGCCCACTGCGCAGGAGATGAAGCAAGGCTCAAGAAGCACACCTCACAAATTGCACCGACTCTGGTGTGACAGTGTCGCAGCCCTTGAGCGCAGGGCTCCTGTTGCAGCGCCACCTCGCCAGCGACGCTGCAAGCACCTCGGCATTCCAGTGCGGCGCCTGATGACATGACGGCCACCGCCTGCAAGGTTGTCAGTGGCTTCAAAGATGGAGCGAGGGCCTCACCCGGTGCGACGTCAGGGACCGCAGCACCGCAGCGCAGCCGCGGGTCATGACGTCGGCGGTGCGGCGGGCGGCGGACTCTGCCAGCCGCGCCCGGTCAGCGCCGCCCAGCGGCTCCTCCAACGGCGGCATCGGCTTCGCCCACAGCGCCTGGATGTTGTTCACCTGCGGTGCGATAGGCCGACCAGTGCGTGCCAGTGCCTGCTTCGCAGTTTTCAGGCAAACGGGGCAGTTGTGTGCATGCTGAGCATCAGCATGCATCCTGATGCGCGTGGGTGAAGGGTGCCTGCCACGGCAGCCTGCAATTTGAGTGTGCTGTTACACCCTACATTTGGAAGATCAAGACTCCCTCCGCTGTGCACCTCATTCTGCAGCGCCTCGTACTCGGCCGTGATGTCCGCCATGTGCCGCCGCAGCTCCAGGCGGCGCTGCCGCTGCGCCTCGTCCTCGTGCCGCCGCCTGCGCTTCGCCCGGCGCTCGGCCTCACCTGCCGACTGCGGCGGCATCGACCGCTGTTTCTGCTTCCCATCCGCTGGTGCACTGAGTGCATAGCCGGCTGCGGCTGCAAAGTGGGCGCCATCAGCCTCAGCAGGGTTGCCGCCCGGGAGGCGGGGTGCAGCCGGTGTCGCGCCATTGGCGTTGATGCCGTTGGACGTGCCCCTGCTGGACGGGTCTGCTGCGGGGTGGGCTGCGGGCCCGTCCGGGTTGCGGCGGGCGGCGGCCACTGTGAGGTCGGCGTGCCGCTGCTGCGCTGCCTGAGCCGCGCTGCTGCTCTGCTTTGCCAGCGCTGCTGCTTTGGCCTGTGCTGTCAGCAGGTGGGGCACAGGCATGCCGGCCGCCGTCGCATCTGGCTGCAGCAAGCCAGCTGCTGGCTGTGCAGCTGCCATGGCTGCTGACAGGCTGCCCGCAGCACCATCCGCTGGCAACAGCGGCGTGTGTGACGTGGATGGCGGGGCGGGGCCAGTGCCATTTGGCTGCATCGGCGGTCAGACCACCAGTGCTGTCATTGTCGCATGCAGCAGCAGCTGCTGCACGGCGCCTACTGCTCGTGACTGCAACCGTGGCACCGCCTTTCAGTGTAAATCAGCAGCCCGCATACAGAGCCGCAGGTGGCTGTGGCGCTGCGGCGCATGCCAGCGCCATGTGCTGCAGGACCAGCGGCGTGTGCCGCTGCACTATGCCAGCCGCCCCCTGACGTGCTGTGCACGCCTGCTGCTGGCGCCCAAGCTCAGATCAACAGGCCTTGGGCTGCGATTGCCCCTTGCGCCCTGCGGTCACCACTGACGGCAGTAAGCAACGGGCAGGGAGACCAGCGTATGATCAAGCGTGACCGTACCCACTGCTGCGATGCTGAAAAGCCTGCCTGTTGACTCAACGGACGCACGCATGAGCACATGCGGCGGGTGCAGCCCACGGCGCGGCTCAGTCATGTGCCGTGCCTGACAAACAGAGACGGCGTGCCATGTGCTGTATGTTCACGAGACTGCCTTCCAAGCCGCCGACATTTGCAGATTCTGACGCAGGAGGTTTTGCCAGGCTGGTCCTATCGGACGAGGAGGCGACCGACGTGAAGGTTTCGGGGGTGCGCTGGCAGCGAAGTTGGTC
Source organism: Diplosphaera chodatii (assembly GCA_032358165.1). Lineage (NCBI taxonomy): Eukaryota > Viridiplantae > Chlorophyta > Trebouxiophyceae > Prasiolales > Stichococcaceae > Diplosphaera > Diplosphaera chodatii. The sequence continues at coordinate 1,585,838 of JAALGY010000021.1, forward strand.
CAGCGCCCCGCACCTGCTGCAATGCAGTCCTGCAGAGCTGCGGCTGCTGCTTGCGGCCCTGGTTCGCCCTGCCCAGCCCCAACCTGTGCTCCAATCCGTGCTAATCAGCACGACTGCCCACCGTTGGTGTGCACAGCAGAGGCGCCCTCGGTGCCAGCCCTCTTGAATAGCTCCTGACGAGCGTCTGACCGCAAAGCAGATGACTTGTGAAGCGGCGGACGGTCTGCTGTGCTCTCAAGACCTAGGGACTGCCAAAGCGGGGGTGGGACCCGTCAGTGTCAGACCACGATGCAGGCCATCTTAGTTAGCCTGTTGCGAATGCTTTCGCGTGTGCATGGTGCGCAAACATCTACGTCTGCTTGTGGCATCTGACTTGGGCGGCACTCGCTGATTGCGTTGCCTGCAACCGCCTCCTGCAAGGTGCAAGGCAGACCGGCGGAAGGGCTTCCGTGGCATCACGCGAACAGGGCAGGTTGAGCTGATTGGCTATACATCGAGATTGCCGTGTATGGTATCGGACCTACCGAGCGGCGCGGCTGCTTGACTCCGCACCGTTTCCCTCAGCGCATCGATGGCGCGAGCGGTGGCACCTCCGCCTGACAATGACGACTCCAGCTTGGAAGTTACAGACCTTGGTGCGGCAGCAACGTGCTGTGAAACGTTCATTGAGCCATGATGCAAGAACGTGCATTGCTACGATGAGCCCTGTGTCCTGCCATAGAGCTCAATGGGTCCGCCGCTCCTTGCAGGCGGCTCAGATGCGCTGCAGCTGCTGCGGCAGTACATCCGGGACGCGCTGCTGTCACGCATCAAGGGCGTTGACACGGGAGCATACACACAGTGAGTGCTGCTATGTGGCTTTTGTGCCGCCCTGACATGGCAGGCTTCCTGCTCTGAACCATGCATGCGCATCTGCAGCGCGTCTGACGCAACAATGCCTGCTGATGCCACGTCGGCTGATCGATATTGCAGCCTGGTGCGGGAGCTGCGTCAGCTAAAGGAGCAGGTCGCACTGAGTGCTGGCGGTGAGCTTCATGACGTGGCAGAGCAGCAAGAAGCAGATGGAGGCGATGCAGCTGAGGAGGCAGCCCCAGCGGTACAGCAGCTGGCCAACATGCTGGTGGCGCTGTCGGCGCACGTGTCGCTGCTGCACGAGCGGCTTCACGAGGCACTGCTGAGCCAGATCCTGGGCTTGCAGCTCTGGACGTTGCCTCAGGTCAGCGCTCTTGCTCTTTAATGAAGCCGGCACTTCTTGATGCCATCAGTAGTGTTGTTGCACAACGACCTCCTGCGTTGCCTTGAAGTGGCCTGCAAGCCATGACATACTGCCATTGCCAGATCACATGGCTGGAGGTCCGGCAACATGCAGCAGCACAGCCAGTCGCTGCTGACTGGCCGTGTGTGCCGCCAGATGTCACGTCTTCAGTTGGTCCGAGATTGCCTATGGTTGGGGCACTATTCATTGGGTGCTGAGGGGGCTACTCCGCTGGGAAGGCACATGGGTAGGACCACTGCCTCAGCATGGCCCGTGTCCTGCAGGGGGTGCGGTCCGCGGCGCTGCAGCTGGTGCAGCACCTGGTGCTGTGCAGCGGGGCGCTCCTGCAGCTGGGGCTGCGCATGCTGGTGCTGGGGCTGTCGCCGCCGCCGCGGCCCCCGGCTCCCGGCAGCAACACCGCCAGCCCGGGCGGCGGCGCCGCCTGGCGCCCCCAGCCCCACGCAGTGCTGGTGCAGGACCAGGTCCTCGCTGTGCTGCTGAAGGTGGGGCTGAGGCGCCGCAGTGCCGCTATGGTGGGGTCCGGCTGAGCCCGTCCGTGCTCGAACATTCAAACAATGTGCCGCTGCAACTGTGCAGAGGACGCTGTGGTGTCCCCATCTGGCGATCTGGATGCTTGTAGGTGCTGGCGCTGGTGCCAACAGCACCGACGCGGCTGCTGCCGGTGCTTGCGACGGGGCTGCCGCACAAGAGCCGCGAGCGCGACGTGCACTGCCTGGCGCTGCGCGGCGTGTTTGCGCTCGCTGCGTCGCCGGCAGGTGGGCCTGCGGTAACAGTCCGAAGGACAGCAGTCTCGCACCAGGCTGTTGTCTGCTTGGGCACGAGTTGCGAAGGGTGTGGTGTCACACAAGCCTGCTGCATCGCACATCTGGAGCATCCTAGTGTGACGCTCGGCAGGCGCAACCATTCGGGAGGGGCTGCTGGCGGCTGTGGTGGACCACCTCCTGGAACTGGACGTCGAGATCCGGTGGCAGGACATTTCCGAGCGGCCAGGTGCGCGCCACACAAGGCCGTCCAGGCCTCTAGAAATTTTTCGACAAGGGGACCTCCCATTGCTGCCGGTCTGTAGTTCTCTTGGCGGCATAAGGAGTGTGAGCATCCAGGTCAGGTGCCTGATTGAGGTGCCTGATCCCTCCGATATCATCTACACAGTAAGCTGATACAGAAACGCCAACTGGTTGGTATAGCACAGGCACTACACATGCCTCCCGAGCTGAAAGCCACTCAAACTTGCATTGTCGCACCGTGGTCAACAGCGGGCTCGGACCTGCGCTGAGCAGTCGCATCGTATGTTGTGCAATGTTTTGACTCAGCTTCCACGGAGACAGATCGTCAATGTCTGAGCGATAACTGTTGCATGTGCCGCGCAGATGAGCCAGACGATGAGGCAAATGAGGCGGAGCAGCAGGCGCAGCTGCAGGCAGAGGTCGAGGACATGTTTGAGCTGGAGGGTGAGCAGCACCGCCACACATCCTTGGCATGCATCACGCTGCGGTCATGGCACACAAAAGACAGAGCCAGGCGTTTTCGACTCGCGACCCAACAGTTTGCCACAGTGCGTGCTGTGTCCTTTGCAGGGATGACGGAGCTGGACATCTACAGCAGCCAAGCAGCGCATCAAGCCGGGCAGCAGGCGGCCGGCCTGCACCGCGGCGGCTGGGAGGGCGCCCCCGCGCCCGCACAGGTGCCTATGCCCCTGCTGCCCCATCGGACGTCTGCAACCCTGCTGTCAAGATGTCAGCCACCCTGTGTTCTGTTAATGAATGACTGGCATCTGCACCGACAGGAAGCCTTGCTGTGTGCGCTGCGCAGGTGCCGCCAGCGGAGCGGACGGCAGCGGACGAGCAGGCGGATAAACTGGACGCCATGATGGAGCTCACCCTGGAGCACCTGCAGCAGCGCACCGTGAGCAGCTCTTGTCCACTCAAACGACATCGTGGCACCCTCTGTCAGTGCTTGCATGCACAGCGCCACCCGCCAGCATCACGCCCGTGCAAGTTCTGGTCTGAGTTTCCCGGTTGCTGATGTTTTGGCGCCAGAGCTGTGCAGGAGGAGGGGCAGGCGGCGGGGGTGTGGGCCACACTGATGGGTGCCCTGGACCGGGCGCTGCTGCCCACGCAGCGCTCCAAGTTCACGCAGTTCCTGCTGTTCTATGCGGCGCGGCAGGTGCGCATGTGCTGCGGTTACCTATCGGCGTGCCGTCCTGTGGACGCTCGTATCTGACACTGACGGTCTTGCTGCGTACTTGCAGCAATAGTGGCACTAGTTGAAGGTTGCTGCTGCGCTCGAGTCGAGCAGAGCCACCGCCTGCTACACTGTTGTCAATCTGTGGGGTCGCATCAGGCAGACATGGCAGGGCTCCAACGCCGACGAACCATGTGGTTGTCCTTTTGAACACGGACAGGAACCAGAGCGGTGCTCCCACGAGATGCTGCAGCTGCTGCTGGCGCGGCTGGCCGACTCGAGGGCTGCGCCCCTGACGCGGTCCGCCGCCGCCGCCTACGCGGGCAGCTTCCTCGCACGCGCAGCCTTCGTGCCGCCGCCCCTGGTCGTCAGCGCCGTGCAGGTGTGCGGGGTTCATGCCTATTCGGTGACACGTCAATGGTGGCCTGGCAGCGCCTCAGCCCGTTGCTGCGCTCATGCACTGCTGAGTTCATTTTGGGGAGCTGCGAGTGCCAAGAAGCGCTGCAGCAGTGGACGGCCTCTACCTGCACACGCGTTCAACCACATAGCGACAGGGCTGAGTACAACGTAGCTGACCTGCGTCGCACTCGCTGCAGGAGCTGGCCAACTGGTGCTGGCGGTACTGCTGCGAGCAGGATGCGAGGGCGGCGGTGCAGCGGCCCGCCGCGCCGCCGCCCCCCGACTCAGGCGCCGCCGCCGAGCAGCAGGCCGCGGATGCGCTCGCCCAGCACCAGGTGCCGCCCTGCCCTGCATACGGTGTTTGTGTTCCTACAGTGCGCTTACTGTTATGTATGCTTGTGATGCGATGGCAGTGCATGTGGAAGGGCAGCCATTCCCTGGTCTAGGCATCCACTCGACGTGCTGAGCTGTTGAAGGCTTCGAACTTGCGTTGCAAACCATCAAACATTGTCTCGTTGCTGCAGGTGTTCTTCGCGGCTTTCCAGGCGCTGCTGTATGTGCTGTGCTACCACCTGGAGGGCCTCATGCAGCCGCAGCCGCCTGCCTCAGCAGCCGACCAGCAGCGGATACCACAGCATCAGCAGCAGCCCGAGGACAGCAACCTGCCGGCAGCTGTGCGGCTGATGTTCCAGAGCGTCATCTCGCAGCTGCTGGCGCACCGCCTCGCCCCGCTGTCAGCGTGCAACGCAACGGTGAGTGCATTGGGCATCTGCTGAGTCCATTACGACAGTGCCCAGATAGGATGCAGGTCTGTGGCTGGCAAGATATTCGGCTGCTTCCTTGACAGCTGATACTGCCGCACATGCCCGAGTGACGACGAGTGTGCTACAGATGTCTGGGTGGCAATGCAGGTGGTCGCCGAGTTCTCGCGGCTGTCAGGGCGGCTCTCGCTGCTGCCCGCTGGTGCGGCAGGGGCAGCGGCGGCTCTGGCGGTGTCGCGGGCAGCAGCCCCCGGCGTCCGCCCCCTGGAGATGTTCTTTCCCTTCGACCCGTACCTGTTGCGCCGCTCGGCCCACCTGCTGGACCTCGAGGTGGGTCCCATTAGCTGAACATGCAGTGGGACGAGGCCGCCATCAGCTGCTTTCCATTGTCAACATTAAGCAACACGTGCGCACGTAGCGCTATGCTACCCTTGTGGTGAGTGAGGACTGTCATCAGGTGCCAGACCATCGTGCAGGACCCTGCGGAATGGCTCTCTGCTCACAAGTTCTCAGCATGATGTCAAGCAGACGCCGCTGTGCAGGAGACGTATGTGTATTGGAGCAAGGGGCATGCGCAGCCGGTGCAACCAGGGGACGCCATTGCCGGCGCCTCAGATGCCGCCTCCAGCGATGACGACTTCGATGCCGAGGAGGCGTCGGACGACGATGCCAGCAGCAGCGACAGCGACAAGGACGATGAGCCCAGGTATGTTACAGAGCGCTGTTGGTACGATGTTGCCGGCGCAGAGACATATGCATCTACTGCATGAAAAGGCTGATCCCATTTACTGCAGTGATTTGCATTCTGCACTCGTACCAGAAGGGCTGGGATGCGTGATGCCCTGTGCAATGGCAGAGTGCCTGGCTGCTGGATCATACATCAGCTTCCTGCTGCCTGCAGGTCGCTGCCGCCGACAGCGCCCAGGGCCGGCCCCAAGCGCAGCAGCACCGCAGCGTTCCAGCCCATTGTCGGCTTTGCGTCGGGGCGGCAGCGGGCGCTGAGCGCCGACATGGCGCGCCGCGGCCAGCAACTCCCGCTGGGCGGCAGCGCCAGCAGCGGCGGCGTGCATCAGGTGCCTTCTGTGGAGACATCATGCACACACATCATGCACACAGATGCATGCACGGGTGGCGCTGAGGGCACACCGTGCCATGTCACCCTCATGTGCCCCCGAACTACGTGTTTGAGCAAGGCTGCTGAAAACCTCCTTGTTGTGACCTCCTGACGGTGGGGACGCCACTCAACGGTTAAACCTTGTGCATGCAGAGCTCATTCAGCACAGACGGCACAGATGCGCTAGGCCAGTCGCCATGGGGCACGTCATATGCGATGTCGCCAAGTGGTGCAACTGGCATGTCGTGGGCAGCGGAGGTCAAGATCAACGGCTTCATGGCCCGCACACAGTCTGAGCCCAGCAGCGGCGGCTAGGGTGCCTGGCCCTGTCAAGCCTGCCAAAGTAGTGTGTTCCTTCGAGCCTGTGCACATGTTCTGGTGTCTGCTGGGCTGCTGGCAGAGGGGTGTTGTGGGGTCGAGTGATTTCTATTCATGTCACGGCTGAGGTTGCAGCTGGATGAAGTGTCTTTCTTGTGGTTTGTCATGCCCCAATTGGGCGGTTTTGCTGTAGTTTGACCGAGATCTTCGAGGACTTGATGGTGCTGCAAAGGGGCAGTCATGGTTTGCAATCTGATGAACAGTGTACGCACTAGCCACCAACCGATGGCAGCATGCAGTGCAAAATTTCCACACAAGCGCCTGGCTAGCTGTTAGCTGATCGCTGCTCCGTCTGGCATCCCCTCACAGGCGGTCACACGCCCCGCCGCGGTGACCAGCGGCTTGCCGTCAAAGGTGGCGGTGCCGCCCCGCACCTGCAGCAGCTCCTTGATCTGGGCCCACGGCCCCGACTTGAGCACCTGCCCACCCAGCAGCAGGGATGTTCGGACTGCTGCACAGCTCAAGTCAAAACACACAATGGCTGACAGTTGTCGTGGCCACGAAACAGATCTGCAGCTATCCATGCGATGCAGGGAACCCTTACCTTTGGTGGTGCCTCGCTGGGGGAGGCGCCCTCAATGAGCACACGTGACCCCACCTCCGCATCCCCTGATGCGATACATACCACTCACATGTCAGTGGTCATCGTAAGAGCTCACAGGTGTAACCAGCACAGGAGTGTGACAGCCGATGTTGCACAGCGGCCGTCGGAACACTAACGCACACCATTTGGCCGTATCGGGTGCACCAGCTCGCCAGCAGGCAGCGCCTCATCCTTATGTACAGCCGCGAGGATCATCCTGTCGACAGAGTGAGCAGCCGTAAGCCAGAGGGTGGCCGCAGGATCCTGCCAGACATTTGTGACATTGTGAACCAACCCCTTTGCAGGACACACACACACACAGGTGTGCAGCATCACTTGAATATGATTGCTGACATAGGCGATGCACCACATGATGCTCACCCTTCGCTCAGCTCCCCTGCCAGCTTGGCAGCCTTGAGGTTCAGGATGACGACCACCAGCGAGCCCTGCAGGGCTGGCTGCTCGATGTGCTTGCGCAGGCCGGCAATGATCTGCATGGATCCAGCAAGCGGCATGTCAACATGTGTATGTGGTCACAGTGCACTGTGCACATGCCGCCATAGACTGCCTGTGGCAGCCAGGGGAATGCCACCCGACATCGAGGGCACTTGCTCAATGGTGTATGCACATCAACTGTGTACATTCTGTGACAGCACCTGCCGCTCCTCTCCGCCAGCAACCTGCACCCTCGTCTTGTACAACTTGTCGCTGGATGGCAGCGCCTCCGCACTGACCACACGCGCTACCTACAGAGGTGTGCGCGGACCACGTAGGTCTAGTTGTGTACTGGTGGCTGCACAGTACAGACTGTCCACAAGATGGTGAGTGCCCCCTCGAGACCAGATCCAGGTCACCTGCAGCATAGCCTTGCCGGACAGGTCATCCGTCGTCTCGGGCGCCGCCGGCGCCGCCTGCTTCTTCTCCTTCTTCTCCCTCTTCTTCTGCATGCCAGCCGGCGCCGCTGCAGCAGCTGCAGGCGCTGCCTGTCCGTCTGCCGGCTCGGCTGCACCGTCTGCGGCTGCCGGAGCTGTGCTGGGCTGGGCATCTGGAGCACATGCTGACGCCGGGTCAGCAGCCTGGTCCGCCGGCAGTCGCAACCATGCAGTGCTCCTGACAACAGCATGCATTGCTGGATGTCCGATCGACCACTGCTTGATGGTGTTCTTGCATCAGTCTAGATTGAATGCGCCTTTACCTGGTATGCTGGAGGAAGCCAGCGCATGCCACGGCTGCCTCACGGGCGGAGCAACCTGCGCCGCCATGCCATTGGCGGTTCCTGATCCAGCGCCTGAAGTCCCGCCATCTGCCTCACTTTGCAGCTTTGCGCACAGAGAGTCAATCAGAGCAATTGCTTCATCGAGAGCTGGCGTCGATTGCGTGCCAGTGGTCATTGCACTGGCTGTTGTGCGTGCGATGCAGCAAACCCTCGGCACAGCACCAGGGCCACCACCAGCTGTGAAAGCTGCAGAAGATCACGACTTCCACCTTTTGCAAGGACCACTGCGAATTCACGCCTAAGGTTCGGCCGTCTTGGGGCGTGGGCACATGCTGCGGTCGAAAGGGAGATGGCAAAGGCACGCAGCAGAGGGCGGCCTTCGGAGGTTTCTGCCTACCCCGCAAGCATCAGCTGGGTTTACGCGATCACGAACGCTCCGCACTGCTGCTTTGCGTCCTGCTTGGGCGCCCCTTTGCCATGCCGCTGGTCTGTGGCGGGTCAAGTGCACTGACGAAGCCTCGGCGCTCGTTCTGGCCACCGTATCGCTGCCGAGTAGTGGCACACGTGCTGCAATCCATAACGCTGCCCTAGACAATGCCCACCTTTGTGAGGAAGCCCCCAGCAGACCTCAAATGCTCGGGGTGTGGAGCAACATCAGCGAATGGCGCACAGCTGGTAGAGTGCGTTGCCTGCCTGCGGGAGTGCAGCCGAGGGCAGACTACAGCAATCTACTGCTCGGGGCCCGAAGGGGGCTGCTTTAGCACGCACTGGCAGACGCGGAAGCATGGCCCGCAAGGCGGTTGTGAAGCAGCAATAGACAGGTGAGCCGGCAGACCGCCGCGCATGCCGCGCTCGACTCCGACAGTGTTGTTGACAAGACACCGGACGGTTCGAAAGCTGTTCTCATCTAGCCGCTCGCCGCTGCATTCGTCAGCGATCGCAGTGTTTCTATTGATCTGGTGCCACCCGGCCGTGCTATGGTGGCCCACCTGCGCTCTCGCCGGCTGCGTGCTGACACATCCGCAAAGCAAAGTAGTTCGAGACGGTGTTCTGCACACCGCACACGGCCACGCGATCGTCGCACGCCAGCCTTTCAGGCTTGATCTGCTACTGCAGAGCTGCATGGCCGCACCAGCGGCGCGGATCATGCCCACCATGGCAACCCTGAGATACTTGAGGGTGACCCTGCAGTGTGGCGCCCAGCCCGCAGCAGCTGCGGCCGCCGTCGGCGGCGAGGAGCGTGCGCGCCTACGGCAGTGGCAGCAACGGCGATTCAGGCAGCTCCAGCCCTGCCCAGGGGTCCCTGTCGAGCAGCCCCAGCGTCGCGGCGCCCATCACGCCGCCGCCGCCCCCGCGGAAAGGTGCACAGTTGTCCTGGATGTCGTGTGTGTGATGCTCGGCTTTCTACAAGGAAGGACAGCTCACAGCGTGGACGCTACAAGGGTACAAAGCTGGCTGCACTGCCAAACGTCAGTACAGGGCCACCAGCAGCGGGTCCTTGGCCGTATTGCACCGCTCAGAAGCTCCAATACCCTGTGCATACTTGTGCAGGGTTCGCACAGCGGCACTACAGCCCGCACGCTGCGGTCCTGCACGCCGGCGGCCTCAGGCCGCTGCACGTCGGAAACACGCAGCGCGCTGTGTCAGCTGGCGGTCCATCCTCCCGCGGCTGAGGCAACAGCATCTCTCGTGCCTCCACACGAGGAAGTGAGTCGGTCTACATCGGGGTCATTGACATACTGAGAGGTGGGCTGACCAGCACTGCAAACGCTGTGTTCTGCAGCATGAGATTTGACCTTTGCCGGCAGCGGCAAACAGTGAGAGAGAGAGGGAGTGTGTCCTGTTGAGGGTTTTGTGTGGCAATGCGTGACTGCTCCATGTACATTGTGTTTCGACCCAGTTGTATTGTTTGCCACATGCATGGTCATGCTGGCGGCAATCTTGCAAACAATGCTGATTTGTCTGCGGTCTCGCACTGCCACCTGAAGTTTGGACAATGTAACACTTGCAACAGTCATGACTACATTCGCCCGTGTTGGCATAGACACACATCTTCACCGACTGTAACATGCTGCCTGATGAGCCTGAGACACCACGCAGCACACGGACTGCAAACCCTTATGAAGACGCTGACGCACCCCACTGTCTATCGGACACAAACAACAGAGCATCTACCACCCCCATCTAGCGACTGAAAGGTCATCATCCTCAGCTGCGACAGCAGCCGTGCCGTTTGACACCAGGTCTGATGATGCAGCTCATTGTATATGTACACAGTCACACTGCAATCTTCTGTACATGAGCGCTATGCGGGTCATTCGCGCTTGGCTGTTCTGGTATGGAGGGCAGCTGCTGCACCAGGCCGAAACCACCTGCAGTCACCAGGCAAACATCAGATGACTTGCATTACCTTGTGGGCATCAGCTGCGTCATGTAGCTAAGGTATATCTGCAGATTCAGGTTGCTCAAGAGCAGCTGATTGTAATAATGCTGCATACCTGTGCCTGACTCCACGACACGGCCCAGAACCAGGCGGGCGGCAGGTGACGACAGGTCGTCATGCGCGCCGCGCAGCGTTGCCTCTGTGAGGAATGCCGTCGCCGTCTCGAAGCTGATCTTCAGGAATGGTGAGGCATTTGAGTCGATGCCCAGACGGCTGCACGCCCGGTACCCGCCCTGGAGTGGAACAAGCACAGCACATGAAAATTTGTGCAGCACAGGACACAGCAGTTGTGACATTCAGCACCGTCTCAACACGTGGTGCCTGCAGCCATGACCGTTGTGCAGGCACGCCGGGTGGGTGCAAACCTGACCAAAAGGTGGAGCAACCAGTCGTGCTCCCATCGCTCAGTGTACCTGGTGCATCATGAAGTCGGCGATGAGGTTGAGGTGGCGGGCGTCGACGCCAATGCCATACACGCCAAACACGCGGCCGATTTCCGTGAGCAGCGTCGACCGCGCAGCCTCCACGCCCAGAGACTGGAGCACCGCGCCGACGTCGTTCGTTGTGATGCGAGCGGTGTCAATCAAGTCCTGCAGTCAGGCAGATAGCAGGTTGTCAAACTGTGGTTCCTCGAACAGCTCACGTTGGCATTATGCCCCACATTTGCATTTCGCCATCACAGGGGGCACAAGTTGCCACCACCGAGCTGACCTGGTGCTGCCAGACGCCGGGGAAGCTGATGCCCTGCGCCTCCACAATGGGGCCATCGCTGCCCGGCGGCTCCACGATGTTGCTGCGCTCGATGCCTGCCACACCACATGGCGCGGTCAACACGCCTGGCCAATGGTGCACAGCGAAACGGAAGCAATGCGCAGCCGATGCAACGGAGTTGCGTGCAGCAAGCCAGAGCTGACCACAGTGCATGCCGGGTGTGGCCCTGTACAGCACCAGGTGGTCGGTCTGCGGCTTGTAGAAGGCCAGGACATGCATGAGGGCCCACTTCGCGGACCGCCCTGCGCACCTGTCGTGGCACGGACGGTGGTGGCCACAGCGGCGCGCTCCGCAAGCTCCAGCAGCAGCACCTTGGGCGCCGCCAGCGACATCGCCAGCTTCAGCGCCAGCGTGTTGCCAGGCTGCAGCGCAGGGCGGCAGGGGGCATCGGACCACAGCGTGAGCCTGGGGCCTGTTGCCGACGGCATTGCCATCAAAGGACGCTAGGGTCACCCCTGGCCACGTGCGCCTCGTGGTCATCTCCAGCAGAAGCCATAACCTGATGCCCCTACCCATCAGCAGCTATGCAACCAGCTGGCAGGGCAATCAGACACCTCTGGCGTCATCCTGCAGCCGGCACCAATGCTCCTGGTCTGCCCCCTCACCTCGTCGATGACCACCTCGTTGAACACCGCGCCCGCCGCCTGGCCCTTGGCCTTGACGACTGGCGACTTGAGGGCTTCAGCGCCGCTGGGCTGCTGCTGCTGCTGGCCTGGGCCGGCTGCGGGCGGGGCGCTGGGCGCGTCGTCATCCATAGTCGACTCCCCTGGCGGCTCCTCCTCACCCTCATCGTCCTCGTCGATCTGTGTACGCAGGACAGGCGTGACAGTCACCCACCACACCTGCATCTTATGCCTCCAGCAGAATGTGCCTCGGGCGCCTGACTGGCATCACCCTTGACCCAGCATGGGCGTAGTCAATATACACACCCCTTCGGTCTCACACCAATGGTGCCGTCATGTGTATGAACGCATGGCTGTCACATGACAGAAATATGCGGCCAAACCACGTCCACATCTGCAACGCCTTCTCCTGCGGGGTGGGCGCACCTCGGGGGGCTCGGCGGCGCGCTGCAGGGCGACGTCCTCCGCCTCCCCCGCATCGTAGGTGGCCTCCTCCCGGCGGCCGCCCACCCACTGCAGCTTGCCCTCCTCCATGTCGGCGTCCGCCTCCGCATTCTCGTCCTCCTCCTCCTGTGCCATGGTGATGCAAATGCTCGAGTCGACATGTCGTCCTGCTGCAGCCACTCAGATTCGACCGGGGTGGAGTGGGGACTCAGCACCAAGTTGTGCAACGGATGGCCTTGTCCCTTTGCTGCTGGTGCAAAGAGAGGGTTCTGTCAGGCCATCCCCGATGCAGTAGCGCAGTCTCTTGCATGCGTGAGCATCCCGTTGCACCAAAGCCCATGCCATCACCCCACGCTGCTCCATCTCTGTTACACCTTCTCCGTTGCAGCGCACCTTCTTGGAGGCCTTGGCGCCCTCGGCCACCTCCCCCTCATCCCGCTGTGCGCCGCCGCCAAAGGCGGGGCCGCCCGCACCCTCCTCCCCGCCCACCCGTGCCACATTCATGGAGTCCACCGTGAAGCTAGCGTCCGCGCGCTTCTGCGCTGCCTTCACTGCTGCCTACGGCCAGAAGTTTGTGCGTTGATACGTTGTCCAAGATCATAAGCGGCCTACAATATGAAAGCAGAAGGCAACCACCAGTCCACACCAAATACCAGAACTACAATGACAGGACCAGATGGCCTGACAAGCCTGAGAGGATGGCAGACTGTCGAAGGCAAGGTATTGACAGCAGCTCACCCGCAGCCGTGGCACGAAGCTGTTCTGGAAGGCGGCCTCGATCATGGGGAAGGTGATGCCCGCCTCTGTTGGATATTTCTCCATTGGGTAGATACGGGTGAGCACTGTATACCGCCGGACCGCAGTGCGCGCATCCAGCTGCTCCTGTATCGTGATGCCTGCAGCAGGCAGATGACCAATGAGACACTAATCCACCTCAAATCGCCAGTGGCACACTCTTGAGGGCGCACAGCGAGAGGGTGTTGCCATTACCCTTCCTACAACATGCAAAGCCTATGCATTGCACGTCATCGGGAAGCCCTCTACTGATCTGATGTAGCGCAACGTCATCCCGGCAGGTGCATGAAAGAGCACCAGAAACAGGCGCACACCCTGCAGAATCTCAGCGAAGCTCAGGCGCCGCAGCCGGCTCTGCAGCACGGCGGCCTTCTCCCTCTTGCTGAGCGCGTCCACCGGGGACCCGCGCTCTGGGTCCGGCAGCGGCAGCAGCGGCGGCAGCAACGGCAGCGTCATCACGGGCGTCTTGATGGACAGTGCCGCCGTCATCAGCAACTCCCTGCGTACCAGAAAGGACCTTGAGTGAGCTTTGCAACCTGTGCATCTGCGGCCTTGAGGCGCTCTAACAAGGCAGAACACTGCAGACAGCCAGCGCATGGCTGTGGTGAGAGTGAACTTGACAGCAGCATGGCAGACGGTGGGTGCGTGGATCGACTGGCGGCAGGAGACGGGGGCTGGCGGGCGCACCGCAGGCGCGGGATGCCGAGCGTGACGTTGGCCTCGCCGCGCCCCGCCATGTGGAACGTGTTGAGCGTCATCTGGGTGCTGGGCTCGCCGATGGACTGCGCCGCCAGCACGCCCACCGCCTCACCCGACGCAGTCGCAGCACGGGCATACTTGAGCTCCATCAGCCGCTGCAGTAAGCAAGGTGGGACCCAGTTGTGCTGGGCACACATGCATGTCATGCTGCGACTGGTCACTAATCTCACACGTGCATGGGCACGCTGTGATGGGCGATGACATAGGCTGCATGTGCGGTGGAACCGCAAGAACTGCGGCAAAGCTGGTGGTCGCACCCGGAAGCCGTTGCCTGAGCGTGGGTCAACCTCGCCATCTGCTGGATTGCCTGCCTCCTCTGTCTCGCTGGCCTTGCGCTTACGACCCTGCCCAGTTCTAAGCAATACAGTCAGCCTTTGCAGCAAGAAGGTACATGTTTGACGGAAGCTGTGCAAGCTGCCCATCTGTATGCCGACCAGCAAGCCACCCACCTTGTCCTTGAGCAGCTTTTCGGGGTTGTCCTCCAGATAGTCCGCAAGAGAGTCGGCAAAGGCCTCGCTGACAGCGCCCAGCGCTGATGGCAGCGCTACCGCTGACACGGGTGGCTTCTCGGCCTCTGCTGCCAGGGCGGCTGTGGCGGCTTCCTTCCCACGGCGCGCCTCGCGCCGCAGCCGCTGCCGCTCCCTGCACAATGTATGCCCATCCGTCAAGCTTGACAGCAGCATGTGGTGCAGCAATGGTGAAGTTTCAGGGGCTTTCCCTTTCTGAACTTCCTACTGAGGTACATGGACACAAAATATGCATCAGGTCGTCGCTGCATAGATCAGGTTCCGCAGCTGACATGCGATGAATTTGCATCCACCATTGCATGCGTGCTGTTGCTTGCTCATGTCGGCAAATCACGAAGCGTGCTGCAGAAAGTCACCTGGCAGTCCGTTGCACGGCAGCCTCCTGCTGCTGGACTGCCGTGGCGCCAGCAGCGGCCTGCGCCTCTTGCAGGCGCAGCTGCTGCGCAAAGCGGTCTGCATTTGACGCCTGGAAGCCAAACTTGGTCAGGAAGCCCGTCTGCAGCACGTCTATGCCGTCCTCGCCGTACAGGAACTGCACCAGAGCAGAAGCACCACTGCGTCTTGGATTGCTAGAGGAGCATCCAGTCTGTCTGGAGCCTGACCCACATGGCCGGACCGTCCCGCAATGAGCTACCACTCATCGCAGGAGCAGATGCACAGCTGCAGCCACACAGGCCACTGCTTCCACAAATACCAGCCGCTGAAGCTGCAGATGCAGCGCATGTCACTCCCTGTGTACGACAGGATGCAAGCACCTGCACGATGGAGCCGTCGGTGTCATCGCGCACGGTGGCATCATAGTGCACATGCAGCGCCTCCAGGTTCTTCACCATGCACCGCTGCAGATACCTGCAAGCAAGACCATATGCTGCTTGCAACCCCTTAGCGAGATGCATTGAGTGCAGAGTGCTTGCGTTGCTACAGAGACTGGACAAACTTCTACCAGGTGGGCTTTGCACACCCAGAGCGGGATGTCTTCACGGTGGTGTCGACCAGCCCCTCACGTCCCGCCATGCAGTGGAAGTAGTATTCCTGCAGTAAGAAGCCCAGTGGACCTATCATGTGCAGGGAAACTCAGGAGTGCACGTAGGGTGCAAGTTACCTTGTAGAGACGGCAAATGGTGATTTGGGGGGTCATTTACTGATCAAGCGCACACAGACCTGCGGGCGCAGGCCATCCAGGAAGCGGTCTCCGACAAAGCCGCCGGAGCGTGCGCCGCCATCGTACGGCGCAAAGCACGGCAGCGTCTTGCCGCTGGACATGCGCGGCACACGCCGCCCTTCCAGCGTCTGCAGCCAGCAAATCAGTCAGCTACTCGGGTGGAATGCATGGCGACGACGAATGAGATGCATGAAGCAGACAGCTTTTGGCCTGCAGTGAACATGCATTGATGCCTGCATCTGCAGCTTCCTTTTCAGACAAACTCATCAGCTGCTTCGCTGCGGATCTGCAATAATTCAGCTAGCATCATGCTGGACGACTCACTTGCTGGCCCAGCAGGCAGGAGATCTGCGAGAAGTTGACTTGGCTGCCCTTGGCGCCAGTGCTCGTCATCAGTGCCATGCAATTGTGCCGGAAGGGCTTCTTTTCACCCCCTGGGAAGCACGCCTGTGCAGCAAGATCAAAAAGATGACATGACTGCGTATAGCACACCTGAGCAGGCAAGGCTAGAGAATGCAGCTGCTGTGCAACCTGCAGGTGGCCGACTGGTCTTGCCATCGCACATTGCATCTGCAGTCACACAGCAGTGCGAAGTATTGCAGCATGTCACGCATCCAGCCCCACCCCGACGATGGTGGAGGCGAAGGGGTTGATGGCCGACATAGTGCTGGCATCATGCATAGCACCCCACTCGCGGCTGCCTGCATACTTCTGCGCCAGTGCCGCCTGCACAATGGCCGGCGAATCATCCTCGCCACCCTGCGGATCAGAAGACAGCGCCATCAGTCAATCAGCAGCTTGCATGCACCCCACAGACGTGCATGCCTCATCCAAGCATGGTGCAGCAGGTCTGGACCGCCGAGATGCAGGTTGACACCCCCTAGTCAGATGCTGAACTCTGATTCACTCGAGTGACGCATCATAAGCTGCATAGCATGCAGGAACATGTGATCCGGGGGGCACCTTGAGCGGGGGCAAGCCAGCCGCCTCGGCGGACGCACGCAGAGCAGTGGCATCTGCGCCGAGTAGCACCTCTGACCGCTTGGCCTCTGCCTCCGGGTTCAGGATAACATCATCGATGCCGCAGGTGAACCCATTGCCCTGCAAAGCAGATTAGTGGATGCACTCATTGGTGCACTGCACGTGAGGAGATACCCACCAGCCTGCACATTGGGCTGGTGGCCTTGCCTGCAGGAAATGCGTGAAGAGGCGTGAGAAGCCGCTGAGCAGGCGACCAGCCGCCACGTTGCCGTACAACTCCTGCACAACACACAGCCATTGTTCGTGTTGTCAGTGCTGCCCGCAATGCTACAGACAGTATTGTTTGTCCAGCCTGATGACAGAGTTTCGAGCTGAGACAGCTCATCAACACCGGGCCTAGCGCGCCACACCTGCACGCTGTGCACCAGCCCATAGCTGCCAAACTGCGCCTTGTCTAAGAGGCCCGTCACCATATCGCCGCTGCGGAACTCCATGTACTCCTGCATCGGGAATGATGAGCTTGTCTACCAGATAGCCTGGCTGTGTCCCCTCCACGATGTGCCCAGCAGCACACTCAGTTCTGCTGTCTGCCACACAAAGTCCCGCACCTCGCTGCTGGTGACGCCCCAGGCGTGGGCCGGCGTCTTGGCCTTGCACACCATGCTGACGGGGGCCATGCCGCGCGTGAAGTGCCGCACCACCGCCGACAGCACCTGCACATACATGCAACATACGCTGAGTAAATGCACATGTGACAACATGCACAAGCAGAAGGCAGTGACACGCTGAGCATCATACACTGTGTTTCTGGCTGCCACACTGGGAGTTTGGGTATGGTATCTGCACTTCAGACCGCTATGGTGTCGTCAGGCTGCCCGTGCGGACACGGGCGCGTCATAGAGTGTGTAACAAGCTAATCATCACCAGTGCCTCCACCTATGCCCTTGCTGACAGATAATGCCTCAGAGTTTGCATGTGTTGTCGTCACTGAGCCCTCGAGGGGCTTTCAGTCCTATCGATCGTTGTGATCTCATCACAGGCAGTGTCAGCAGCACTTTCTAATGTGTTCATGCATGCAACAACCAGTGCAGTGCACCAGCAGCATGGCTGCTTTGGATAATGAGTTGCACCTTGGGCTCTTGGGAGCACACTTCGTTCTGCAGTGTTCAGACAGTAAAAGGTGCTGTTTGCGGGCTTGCGCCTCAGGGTCTAGCGGCCCGACCTGCTTGCCGGTGTACAGGGGCTGGGGGCGCCAGATGGCGGGGGGCGGCACGCGCAGGCTGCCGACGGCAGCCGCAGCGTCGGCGCCCGGCCGGCTGGAGCAGCAGGCCGCGTACAGCAGCTGCATGTACTGCGCGCGCGTGAGGAAGGTGTCGCGCTTTGTCAGCAGCACGCCCGCGATGATGTGGTCCTGTGGGCACGGTGGTAATGTTGGGGCAGCGTTCAACCTGAAAAGTGCCCAACATAGATGGCTCAACATGGACATCAGAGTTCTACTTTGACCAGCGGAACAGCTAGCTCCATAATGAAGCCAAGGCTTGCTAGGCATCAAGTCAATGTTGGCCAGCAGCAGGTTATATGCAAACCTTCGCACCTGGATCAGGCCGCGGATGGGCTTCCCATCAGTTGGCACAATGTACTGCTCATCTGCGTGCACAATGCCGTAGCCCTCTGCACGCCCCATCTGGTCCTGCAGTGACCATCAGCAGACTTGAGACCTTATCCTCCTGAGCGGTCGCACCAGGATGCATCTCATCATGCAGTGGCAACTGCCTAGTGGTGTAAGTGGCCAGGTTTTGGGAGAGTGAGACTTTAGCATGCAGCATGCCTGCGGCAGGTGCAGGTTGATTTCATCTCCATCAAAGTCGGCATTGAACGTCGCGCAGTTGGCATAGTGCATGCGGATCGTGCGCTCGCCCTGCACATGCAAGGAAAAATATGTCAACACCTGCACCTGCGCAGGATATGTCATAACATTTTGCATCCCTCCTGATGCTCTCAGCTGTGGCAGTTCAGTGCATGCATTATGGTATTTGGATTGCCTTGAGTACGCGGGCGCGGTGGGCCATCATGCCGGGCTTGTGCAGCGTCGGCTGCCGGTTGGTCAGCATCAGGTCGCCGTCGCGCAGGTTGCGGTACACGGTCTTGCCCTTGCCAGGCTTGGCGGCAGCTGCGCTTGCGCGTGCCAGCAGCTGCTTTGCAATCGCATCCCGCTTCTGTTAGCACACCAAAAAGCACATCATCGTCAACAGCAGTTGCACCTCGAGCAGGTGCAGTAGTGCAATCGTGGGTTGCTAGGTTGCCTCGATGTGACAAATGCTGCAGCTGTGGGACTCGGCACATATGCTCATGTTTGGGGTGCATCATCCAGCACAGCCACTTGTACAGCCTCAGCTCCTGATACGGCATTACCTCAGCAGCGAGTGTGGCAAGGCTGAGCATACGACCCTGCTCATCCTCGACTGCCACTGCGCCAGGCAACGCATCTGGTCCAGCACGCACCTGTTGCCACCACTGGTTTTGTTTACAACACACCATAGGGGCTATCCCTGACCAGTGCAAAGCTCTTGCTGGTGAATGCACAGACAGAGTGTGCACTCGCAAGGCAGGAATGGTGCTCACCGCTGCTGCCAGCGACGCAGCATTCCATGGGGTGACCGGCTCTGGAAATGAAAGCCGCTTTGCAAAGTAGGGAGGCACGCCAATCTCGCCAGTGGCTGCACAGGGACCAGCGAATCTGCTTGTACATTTGAGTGGAAGCATGCCACAATTTGCATGCTGCTGCAGGCCCTCAGAGGATGTTTCCCTGATGGCATCAGACTGCAACCACCTTGCACACGCAAAATGAGTACCTATATATGGGTCAGGCGAGATGACGGAGCGGCAGGCGAAGTTGACGCGTTTGCCCATCATGTTCTTGCGGAACAGGCCCTCCTTCTTCTCCAGCTGCTGCCTTATACCCTACATAGCCCGTACATATTTCAGCGACTGGCAGTGAAATTGCATCTGCTGACTTTTTGGCTTTCAGCAAGTGTCAAACACAAAAGCTTACCTGAATGGCACACTGTCACACAACATGGGTGGTCCACATGTGCATCAAGGTCGCCCATCATATTGTCACAGCCTCACCAGAACGCCCTTGTCAGCAGTGGTGCTGTCGATGAAGCCATTCACTGACGCCTGCAGGTCCAGCCACAGCTTCAGGGAGCGCGCCAGCCGCGCCGCGACGATGTCGGCAGCACTTGCGCCTGCGGCAGTGACGATCAGACTACGGACAGGCACATTGATGTCTGAGCAGTTTTGAGTTGATTTGAGCAGGTGCGGCTGCGTCAGAAGGAACAGAGCATCGGCTTGCTACCCGCCTGCGCCCTTGTCACCGGCCGGAATGCTGTATGCCGGCTCTGCAGCCAATGCCTCAAGCTCCAGGTTGGCAGTCACCACCTGCCCCAGCACCGTGTTCTGCGGGTGCTCGAACCTGCAGGTGGGATGGCAAGCGTCAGGACCAGAGACTGCTGTTGCGTGGCAGCAGAACCTCACTGCCACTATGCACGTTTCTGGGCTGCTCAGAAGCGTTGCTGCACAAAGTGTGTTCGTGAGGCTGATGGCAACATCCCATGCATGGGAAACAACACGCTCATGTGCCTCAGCCAGTACTCACAGGCCGTCGCCCATACGCGAGGGCGGGCGGAACTTGTTCGGCGGCACTGCAACAGCATGCAAGAAGAACATGCGCCAGGAGTCCGCAGCACCACCAACGCCCCCCGGCAGCGCGAGACCCGAGCGCTGCGCGTCTGTTGCGAAGATGAGCGACAGCAGGTCGCCATGGCGTGCCCACATCCGCCGCAGCGCTTCCCTCACCTGCAGGCATGACGTTTCGGTTTGGATGGTGCAGTACCGAACAATCCACCGCAGGGGAAAACTGTAGGGCGCTGGCACAGACGCCATGGCTGCAAATGCCGGCTTGTGCACTTCATGACCGTCTGGACTATACATGGCAGGCAGTGCGTATGTCCATGTGTAGGTGCACCTCTGCCGGCGTCATGAAGCGCGGTCGGCCTGCTTGCTTTACTGAGGCCTGGGCGGCTGCTGCGTCGCTGGCCTTACCGCCTGCAGCCAGCTGTGTTGCAAGCTCCTGCTCCAGACCAGCAGCCTCTGCAGTCGAAATCACCAATAGTGTGTGTACTGCATGACGCCTGCCGCACTGAAAATGGGCCAGATTGCAGATCACCATGACGGCATGCCTCACATGGCAGGGTGCTTGCAATAACAAGAAAGATGAAGCGCACCGCTACTGGCTGCATCGGAGGGGTTGATCGTGATGGGGCGCAGGATGGTCCCCAGCACTGCATTCCTTGCAATCTGTGCTGGCGTCAATGGCATCTGGAACACTTTGGATGCGCCCTCCCTGCAGCCACAAAGGCAGGTGGTCGTAAACACCAGGACCTCACCACCGATACTGCAGGTACATTACTAATGCTTGATGTATGAGCAAGTTGCTGAGCTACCACTTGACAGCTCGCCAGTAACAGCCATGCACCTGCGGATGGTGGGGTTGGACGCCTTGCAATTGGCGCACTGCTTGAGCGGCATCTGCTTCATCATCTCAG
This sequence comes from Diplosphaera chodatii, assembly GCA_032358165.1. Lineage (NCBI taxonomy): Eukaryota > Viridiplantae > Chlorophyta > Trebouxiophyceae > Prasiolales > Stichococcaceae > Diplosphaera > Diplosphaera chodatii. The sequence continues at coordinate 1,606,858 of JAALGY010000021.1, forward strand.
CGATGCAGTCACGCACCGCCTCAAGTGTGCCAGCAGTCAACTTGCCCGCCCGCAGGATTGGCCCCTCCTCTGTTTGCAGTGACGACTTATCAGCATAAATTGGAAATGTCAACAGGCGGCATCATATGCCATGCACCCAAGACTCACAAGTGCTGCCGCTGCTTCCTTGCGTGTGGATGCCGCAGCACTGTGCATGCTGGATACAGCACATACAAAAATGGCCGAGCGACACCCACCTATGGCATCCTTGCCCTTGCCGCCTGGCTTGCCAAGCCCAGCAGCGGCGTCAGCAGCTGGGTCAGTGTCCTTGCCCCAGTCCTCGTCCATGTCTGCTGCGTCCCCTTCCTGGTCACTGGAGGAGCGGGACTTCAGCACGGTGGCAAGATGTAACGGAGGGTTGATGCACAGCCTGCAGACTCCACCTGATGCAAGCGCAATCTGATGCAAGCGCAAAGTTCGATGGCAGCAGCGCATGTTGAGCGCAACAATGCCAAGCGCCAATGCACCTTGCCGATCTTGCCGGCGGCTGAGCGTACAGCGCTGCTGGCGCCGCCTGCCGCCCCAGTCGCCTCCACCAGCCGGCCCTGCAGAGCATGCCATGTCAGCAGCCGCCGAATCTATTACTCTGCTACAAACCTATACACAACACACCTTCAGGGATCTTGGTAAGCCACAGTATGAGACCGCCTCTGACATGCAGTTTCGGAGTGCAGGGTCACCTGCAGCAGCAGGGCCAGCCGCTGGCGGTAGCGCGCCAAAAGGGTCTGGTCCATCTTCAGGTGGAAGCAGTGCAGGCATGTGCACCGCAGCAGCTTGAACATCATCCTGCGGTACCGTGCATAACGATATTTGCGATGACCCGGTGACGGAGTATCGAAAACAGCCTGTGTCGCAGTAGATGTGCAGCAAGCAGCAGCAGCAGCAGCAACAGCAGCAGCAGCAGCACTCACGGAAACACGAGGGGGTTGAACACGGGTACTGCCAGCTCCACGTGCCCAAAGTGGCCAGGGCAATGCTGGTAACGCAGCCCACATGTCGCACAGCTGCAATTTTCATTATGAGTGTCAGCTTTGACAGCGTGCTAGGGCATCACAACAGTGTGCTTGCACACTGTGCCCCCGTGGCTGCCTTCGTCGAGCAGTTGGCAAAAGCACACATGCCGTGTGCAATCGCACCACCAGCAAACACCAGCTACACATGAGATTGTGTACAAGCGACCCGCACCTGTCGTGCGTTTCCATTGGCCCCATGGCCGCATCATACAGGCCGTTCGGCACCGCATTCTTGAGGTTGTCATACACCAGCGGGCTTGTGACACGCTTGACGCTGAGCTTGCGGATCTGCAAATAGGCAGTCAGCCTTTATGACAGTTTGTGATGCAAGCATCAGCAATCAGCCCACAACTTGACTGCATGCGCATCCCAGCCGTCAGGCGCCCACGGGGGCTTCGGGGGGCCTTTACTTGCGCGCACGCTTGCACAAAACACATACTATCACGGACAGCAGGCCTGGTATCATCTGTTGTCATTTCCCCCCACCTCCGCGTCCGTGAAGAAGCCGAATGTGACGCCTGCGACCTGCACAGTGGTCACCTCTTTCGATACCTGAGCACTCATGCTGCTGTTGTCACGGCTACATCAGTGTACCATCCTGCCTTGCACGCTGGCGTACTGCAAGCAACCAGGTACATTGCACGGAGTGGCTGCATCCGCTGTATGCATGCAGGTTGCAGGCTTCGACAAGGAAGCACACAGGATGCAGCAGCAGGTGTTTTCGGTGTTGCACGGTCCCATAGATGTGCACTCCCTAGATTGCTAAGCCGCTGTGACGTATCAAGATACCATCGCAATGCCTCGTGTCGCCTCACGGCAAGTGCTGGCCTTGGCAGCGGCTGCAAGATCGCTGGCAGCCTCAAACGTTTTACAAGTGCAGCCAGCGGCAGCGCTCCTGTCATCTAGACTTGTCCACACAGGCTGCAGTCGATCCTGCACATGCTCGCTGTGCTCAGCCAGTCCTAGGCAGCACCATCTGTCATGTGCATGTGGCAGCTGCCGCACGGTGGCGCTGGGTGCATCAACAGTACCATCCGGGCGGATGTGTTTTGCCACCCTTGGCGACAGCCAGGGCAAGGTAGCACGCGATCTCCTGCTGCCTGAGCTGCGATCTTTTGGGCGTGGTGTTCGTATTCAGTTGCTGCTGCGACAGATACTGACTCATGCCTGCAGATGGATGCAATCAATGATCGCTTTGCGGAGGCCCGAGAGGAGATCAGCATTGCGCATGACGATGCAGAGACGACGTGAGCTGCTGACGTGCGCTATGATGTGGCGGTCATGTGCCTTCGCGCGAGTTGGCACCGCCATCATCATGATCACATACTTGCATTGAGCAGCGACGCTACACACGCTTGCAACGCAGGTACTTTGACGAGGCTTATCAGGAGGCCAAGCAGGTAGAGCCACACCAGCAACGTCATGCACAGATCCCATGTAGTGCTGCTCCATACCTTCGTAGGCAGCAGTTCAATGCACAAATGTGACTGCAGGCCACCACCGAGGTGCTGACCATGTTCGAGGACCTGCTGGCCAGTCTAGACGAGGCAGAGCGGGGGAAGCTCCAGAGATCCATGGGGATGAAAATGGAACAGCTCAAGGTGGGGACCCTGTGCTTGTTAGACAGCCAATCCGGCTAGACTGCCGCCCTGTGCAGACATGTTCAATCGACATGTCCTAGCTGATCCTGCCGTAGAACGCGCTTCTGTTGCTGTGCAGGCAGAGATGTCACAGCTAGACACACTGCATGATTGACATGGGGCAGAAGCTAGGCATCCCATTCATTGCCCCGCTGTATGTGCAACATCAACCCGTTCAGAAGCTCCCAGATTGTTTCTATCGTGATCAACCTACAAAATAAGCACCTAGCCGAGAGCTATGATCGATGTCTAAACCGGCGGGTCTGAGGGTCTGTATGCTTGCTCCGCTGTGCTCATGCCAAAATTTCTCTACACTCCGTCAGAAGGCTTCAGGCGGCACGTTGACGAGCTCGTACTCCACTAGTGACAAGTTGAAATCCGTCTGCAACAGCACACGTCAAATGCCTCAGAACTACCAATGTCAGCCCGCGCCAGTCAAACACATTAGAAAGATGCCGTCATTTGTGCATAATCTCCCTATGCAGTAGTGATACGGTCGTCTGACCCTAGCATGATCTTTGCGCCTCATCACATGGCAGACGACAGGAGCAGGAAACTGCATCTCCAGGCCGCTCACCTTTGGCTCGATGCTGGTGTTCTCTGATGGCTCCAGCTTGCCAAACTGGTCCACTGCAAGGCGCATGCAGCCGCGGTACATGTCCACCTTAGCGTTGCGCAGCATCCATGCTGTGCCTGGCTGCAGCTGGTCCACTGCAGTGCACCAGCTGATGGTCACAGGCCTGTCAAGGATGCCTTGGTTGGCGTAGTCAGGACCGGTACCAGTGCTGTGCCAGACGTCTTCACTTATGCCTGCCTCGTAACCCCAGCAAAACAGCGTGATGGCAGCAGCCGCTGGCAGATGAGACTTTTGCAGACTGGGCAGGGGCTCTCACCCTGGTCATTGCGCGCAGTCAGCACCATGACACCACTGTCATCGCCGACCAGGCATTCTGCGATCCGAGTGGGTTGTGATCCTGGACGTCCTTGCCGCGAGGCCACCAGCTTCGCTTCAATGACCTGCAAGAGGATGCTTGCACACTGTTGCGGCAGCATTCTTACACAGGCTGCCGAAGCAGCGCATCCTAATGCAGAAGCACCGACTTCTGCCTGGGTGGTCGATGCGCAGGCATGAGCAACGAGGCATCTGCAGCAGCCGATACAGCAAGTGGGTTGGGTGCTGCACACCTTGACGGTCAGGTTATGGCCTGCTGTGTCGGGTCGAAGCTCTCCCAACTTCTTGAACACAGCAGGCTGCTTATCGTCTGTGCTCATTGCCCCTTGCAGAAAAGGGCTCAATCGTGCTCTCCGGTACAACGCAGCTGGGAGAGACGCTGTGACAGACACTTTGCAAGTACCAGGGGATCAAGGTAACAGATCACAGACAGAAGCACAACGTCGTCTGGTGCACAACGTGCGCCGCCGTTGAGCTGGTGTCCCAACATGCGTGTGAAGGTCACTCCAGATGCAAAGCAGTCATGGCTGCATTTATGGCTGCACCCCAGGAAGCTGCAACGTCTGGAAAGGCTCACAGGGTCCACAGCCGTTTATAGATGACTGGGAGCCCCATTGCACTCGAAGGCGGTTTCTCGTTGAAAGGTGCAAAATCAAGTGGCACTGTGTAGCACGAAGGCAGGGATCCCGCTTGCTGTAAGCGCCGGTTTGGATAGTGTCCTGCTGCCTGTTGAGCAATAACAGACGGCATGTGCTAAGACCTTGCACACTTGCAGATAAACCTGAAACAGCGGACCGCTGCAGCACGAAACCGGACACTCTGTAGAGCACTCTGATGCTATCCCTTGTTTCAACTCGACCCTGCCTACATCACACTGTGCGACCACAAGACATGATCTCAGTCAATCGAGTAAGGTGCAGACTATGAGCTGTTGCCCGTGCCACTAAGCTGAGCCTCAGTTCCCCGGTATGAGAATTGACATGTGTCCATCAGCAATGATCTCCTCGAGATTGAGCTCCTCCACCTCGCCACTGGTGTATTGCACCCTGCGCAGTGCAAATCACAGTGACCATGTAGGTGTCATGTTGTGTGGATGGTTTGCAAGTACTTCGATCTGCCAAAGGAGATGCAGAGTGTTGGCATGAACCTCAAACACGAAGGGGGCGGATATCCACTCACTTGGCAGTCCTGGCTTTGGGGTTGACGCTATGCACCTCGATGAGGTACCACTTCTTGTCGTCTGGCCAATAAAGCTGCAGGCACGTGTCGCCAGTGATCAACTTCAGGAGGCCTCATGCCGGCGTGCAAGATCCTTACAACGCGTGCACTGGCACCGCTGAGCATGGTCTCAGAACAGCAGAAGCACCGGTTGTGGCGCTGGCAGATGAAGATCAGCATGTTGAGCTCGGCTGGCATACCTCTGCACGTCGCCCCTTCAGGTTGACACTGATGTCTGCCTGCGTGGCTAGCCGCCCGCTGGCCAGCGGCGCCTCGCTCGACTGCGCCACCCCCGTCATCTGCTCCTGCAGTGCATCCCAAGACAACTGTTTGACTGCAAAGGGAAGGCAGAGTCCCACTCCAGGGTGCACCACCTGACAGTTTAGTGAGAGCGGAACCTCTCACAACCGCTGTTCGGGCAGGGGGTGGAGCAGCGCACTGGCTCCTGGCGGTTGCGGCCCATGCCGCCGACGCCGCCTCGGCTGGCCTGGCCCATGACTATCTCGAACAGCGTCGGGCCCTGGTTGATCGTCTTGAACAGGCGCGCCCGGCCTGCGGCGTCGAGGCGCGCACCTGCAGGATGGTGATTGGGGATGATCAGCTTGGGACCTTGAAGACTGCGCACCGCCTGCTTGGCGCCTGCGAGACATGCACACTCTCGGAGGCATGACATGCCTCCTGTCCCACCGTAGTAGAAGGCCACACTCAGCAGCCAGGCGTCGGAGTGCACCGCCACCAGTGCCAGCCAGTCGCGCTGCTGCATGCCATTGCGGGCGAAGTTGATGCCAAGGCAGGGCTCCGGCAGCTCCGCCGGCACCTCCTCTGCTGGCAGGTCCACTGCCCAGGAGCCGTCCGACTCACCTGCCGAGGGCAGACACCCCGGCATGGGATGAATGGTGAGCTGCAATGAGGGGTTCAGCACAAGGGCAGGCATCAGCTGGCGCATGTTGCAGCACCGAGATCGACCGGACACACGCAACCCGCGCGTACATGCACGATGAGCCGTGCAGGCTGAAGAGCGTTGCGCACCATAAAGGCACAGGTTTTCGCGCTCCGGATCGCATTGGTCGTAGAGGTCGTCGACCTCTGCAGAGCACAACACGACCCTGAGCATCCGCACAGGCTGCGCGGCCCATCTTCGTGTCATGATGTTCTCTCTTGAGAAGCAGTCGTTAAGAGTAAACGGTGCAGCGGATGGCTGCGAAGCAGCTTGGGCAGCGGGATGGGGCAGGTGCGACAGATCACCTTCTGTGAGTGCGCGGAGCAGGCCCCTGAAGCGATTCTGGTAGTCTGTGTAGATCTGATCCGCAGTGCGCGGATGGTCCATGTCCCAGCCGTCCGCGCCAAGCCGAAGTAGCTGGCCCGTGCTCTGACAAGAACAGACTCCGAGACCGGCAGTCGCCGCAGTTCTGACTGCCAAGGCGCGGCGATACGTGACGAGCTCTCCAACGATGAAGACTTAGGTCAGCCTCCAGTAGCCCGCCTTGCCGGTGTTGTACGTCCAGGGCTGCTGCGGCTGGGGATGCACACAGCACCTACAGCACCGCTGATCGGGCGAACAAACGAAGAGCGCCTGTGCGAGCCTTGATGGAGCGTGAAACGTATGGAGATTGCGACAATGGTAGCATTAATCTGGCGCGCAGATATGGCAATGGCCACACTGGCACGCGGGCAGGTGGCATTCCCCGTGCGTGATGCATGCTGTGCTGTAAGACCCTGGTGCAGTCGGTCATAATTGCAGTTGCAGCAAGTGTGTAGCATCCATCGCGACTGCCAAAGCAAGTGTAGAGCTGGCCAACTGTGTGAGGCACATCGAGCACTGGTCCATTGTTGCAACAAGGCAGGCTGGTGCCGCAGCGTGGGTGGCGCACTGCACACTAGTTCAGCGGTGTAAACCTCACATTTGAGCGCCCTTTTGACTGACAGAGACTAAGCATAGAGTCAACAGCACACTGTGATGTCTCTCACGGGCCTAACGAGGCAGGCAGCGGGCCTGGCATGTCGTCTGCGGCAGGGGTGTCATCATGAGCCGGCATGGCGCAGCCTTGCAGGAACAATGTCAACAACATCGGCAGGCGACTCTTCAGCACAGCGAGAGCAGGAAATCGCAGACTTGTTACGATCCAGGATGCCAGGCACCCAAGCAGTGCGGGTGCTAGACACTAGCGGCGGTTGCGGCTCGATGTATCGCATCGAAATTGTTGCTGAGGAGTTCAAGTAAGCTGCCTCGCACTATCCGCTGATATGCTTCCGAATCTGGGTTCATGCATCATACGTTCCTGTTGTTGAAGCATACTCCAGCCTGGTCCAACAGATGCATGCATGTGTCTGTCAGGTCTGCTGTGGCTCACAGTGGCACGCACGATGACCTGCAGGGGCCAGAGCATCGTGAAGCAGCATCAGCTTGTGACAAAGGCTCTGGAGGACGAAATACCGAAGTGGCACGGCTTCGTGCTGGACACCAAGCCATCATAACCCAGCAGCAGGCGGGCATGCTTGGGCTGGGCAGAGACCGAATTGTTACATTAGCAGAAGACCGCACTGTCTGTTCGTGCGTAGAGCAAAACAGCGTTGAGAAGAACTGAAAAACACTGTGTTGGTATCTGTGTTGCCTACACGTACAACAGTACCAGGCTGCGGCTTGTCAGTGACCCTCCCGGAATTGGACACCCGTCACGGAGCTCTGCTCCAGCATGTCCAGCTGCCTCTTTCCCTTCCGCACCAAGTGCTACACAAACCAATGCGACAGTTGTTGACACATCATCGCACACTCCGAGGCGCACTCTTCAGCACTTGAAGCATTTGACGCAAGACGCACCTCAATCAGCTGATAGTCTTTTGGGTTGACGTCTCTGTGCCTGTGAATCAGGAAACTGACATGCTCTGACAAGCTTCCAGATGAGAGCAAGACGCAATAACATTATCGAGATACGTACAGCGGGATGGCAATGGTGCAAACCTCTCAAACTCGCCCCGTGCATACGCCGCAATGGGGCCACGCTGCGCTGCAGACTGCTTCCTGGTCTGCCGGAGCACGGTCCTGTAGAAAGCCAAGACCTGTCTCTGCACTTCATCGACACCACAAACTCAGAAGTCACACAACCCAGCAAGGTGCTCCTGCAACATGCCAGCATGCATCAACCATGTGGCGCGCTGACGCAGACCAGCTCACGAATGATGATGCACCTGCAAGCCAGAAACACGCCGCGCGGGTGCTTCCATCAATATTACCGAAACATGGTAGATGTCGAAGTAGCAAGACGAAGGTTATGCTGCTGCCGTCCTGCGAGGGAGCATGGCCATGCTGCACCCTCACGGTGTAGGATTACCCGTCCTGCGCAGTACTTCCGGTTGGTCAGGCCGTGAGCCACATCATGTGCGTTTCCTGATCCGCAGGTGCAGTTTTCGATAAATGTCGCAGCGCGAGCGTGCTGAACCATGCGTTATGCATAGTACAGTGTGGTGCAGTTGCTCGAGATAGCGTTCCCAGCCTTATCACGAACCCCAACTGCCGAGCTGTGCAGCAACAAGCTCTGCAAGAGCTGTTAGAACAGAATGCATGCGGGGCTGCGCCCCGTCAGCTGCAGCATGCATCAGACAGCAGCATACATGCATCAGTGCCCGCGGCTGGCCGCGCACTCGGTAGCTGCTCCAGCTCAGTCGCTTGGCAGACTCCAGCGAGCATACCCAGCGGCTCGGTCAGATGCCCTAGAATTGCAGCATGCGTTCAGCCGGCACAGGCAAGTCCTCTGAAGGAGCAGCAAGCGTGCACGAGGGCTTTGGCATTGCTCATCGACAGTGGCAGCTCTTCAAATGACAGCAGGGCGCCAGGCGCTGCAGCAGGTTGACATACACCATATTGCTCACAGACCGGAGCGTCCAGTGTATTGCAGATGTTTTGGGTGTTCTGCAGGTCATCGTGCGTTGGCGGAGCACATGTCCAGCTTCTGCCGCAGCGGCAACAGACTAGGCAGACGCCGGAGCGGCTCCGGTGTGCAGCAGCCGCCACAGAGGTGCCCTGGCCAGATATCCCCTGCCTTGTGTCGGCTGCATTCTCGGAGTGCAGGTTTGTGAGTACAGTGCACATGATGTTTCCAGCTCGAATGGCAGTGACATGCCTCACTTTGCAGGCGCCACCGGCCCCGCCTAAGGGCAAGGGCAAAGGCGGCAAGAAAGGCAAAAAAGGGGGCGGCGGCAGCGGCAGTGGTGGCGGCAGCGGTTCAGCTGGCGCCTCGACCATCAGCTCTGGCATCAAGCTGGAGAATATCAGTATCACATTCAAGAACCAGCAAGTGCTCCGGGGCGTCACATGGGAAGTGAAGAAGGGAGAGCGCGTTGGGCTTGTAGGTGCGCTACAGGGATGTTTCTGTCGAGGCAACTCAATGCTGGCATGCCGGACACGAATACCTGCAAGTCGGCAGATACGCAAAGCTGGCGCCAGTGAAGCTTCAGCCTCCCTGCAGCTGTGCTTCTGCTGTTGCTGAAGCTGAACATCATGGCTGCCTCAGGTGTGAACGGTGCTGGCAAGACGACACAGCTGCAGATCATCACCGGGCAGCTGCAGCCAGATGGCGGCGAGGTCATCAAGGCGCGCGCCAACATGAAGATTGCGCACCTGACGCAGGAGTTCAATGTTGTGCCAACACGCACCGTCAGGTGAGATGCTCGGCGCAATGCAGAGTGGAATACCTGCAAGTGGTGTAGTGTCAGCAGCAGAGTCTGCTTACGTAGAGCAGCGCAATAGTCTGCGACTGCTGCAACGTCACTCCATGCACTGCGGTCGCAAGTGTGGCTTTTTGCGTCCAGGGAGGAGTTCATGTCAGCGTTCGGGGAGCAGGTGGAGCTGCTGGCGCGGCAGGAGGCGCTGCAGCAGCAGCTGGAGGGCGTCGGGGAGGACATGGAGGCCATGACGCGCATCCTGGACGAGCTGGACAGCCTCAACAGCAAGGTGGGCTGACGCACATTGTGTACTCTCCACATGGTGGAAAGTTCCGTGACCCTTACTGGACTGTCCAATTGTTCTCGATCTTTGTTGGAATCTTGCATGCAAAGCGTTCCACTTGAGGCCTGTCAGGATGTATGCCGCAACATGTACTACAATAGCAGGGTGTGGTTGCACGCTCACCGCCTGCATGCTTGCTGGACCTGGTCAGTCTCAGTAAGCGATGGGCAGCTCGTCTCAAGACACGGCCTGACTCTGAAAGGGCAGATCCTTCCAGCCTGAACGCTGACTGCATTCCTGCAATCTGCCACACATCACACAATCCATTGAAGTGCCACATGGACGCCACACATCGGGCCCTGCTGACGCTGACCTCTGGTTGCCGACAGGCGGTGGACCTGGATGTGGACAAGCTGGACAAGAACATCGACCGCATGATGCCGGAGCTGGGCTTCAGCGCGGAGGACAACGACCGGCTGGTGGCCTCCTACTCGGGCGGGTGGCAGATGCGCATGTGCCTGGGCAAGATCCTGCTGCAGCAGCCCGACCTGCTGCTGCTGGATGAGCCCACCAACCACCTGGACCTGGAGGCCATCGAGTGGCTGGAAGGTGCCGCCTGCGCCCTGCTCCCTTCCTGTGCAATGTCGTCACCCGATCATGTTTTAATTTGTGTTATAGCCACCCAAGGACGATGCCTGTAAAGCGCATGCCATGTCAAACCCCACTTTGATTTGCCTCGTCTGCCAGCCCTTCAGCTGGTAGCAGCACAGCAGGACAGCAGGTCAGCAGTCGACCACAGTTTTGTACCTTGTGCAGGCTACCTGAAGCAGCAGGAGATCCCCATGGTGATTGTGAGTCACGATCGGGAGTTCCTGGACCAGCTGTGCACCAAGATCGTGCACACTGAGTTTGGGCTGGCACATACATTCGCCGGCAACTACACCCGGTTCACGAATGCCCGCGAGGAGGCGGTTGCACAGCAGTGGGCCGCATGGGAGAAGCAGCAGAAAGAGATCGCGCGCCAGGTTGGTGCTGACAGCCACACATATACGCACCAAAATCTGCCAGCATTGCTGTGACATCGCACATGCTTGTGTCTGGCTGTGTGCAGTAAGGCTCGAGGTATTGATCCAGCAAGCGGGGGTACACACCATCTGGTTTCCTACTTGCTGACACTCCCCTGTGAGTTTGATCCACAGGAGGAGATGGTGTCCCGCCTGTCAGCCGGCGCTGCCAGCGGTCGTGCTGCCACAGCGGAGAAAACGCTGGAGAAGCTCAATGCTGAGGGCGTCAAGGTGCTCGCACGCTGGGATGGTTGACACAAACAGTAGAACAGCTGGCACCTCACAGTCGCACTGTGCACTGCGCCATGAGAAGAAGCTGCAACATGCTGTCTCCGTGTGAATTATCTTCAGGTGAAGAAGCCTTTCGTGCCCAAAAAGCGCACATTCCAGTTTCCAGTTGTGGAGCGCATGGGCCAGATCGCAGTGAAGGTCGAGAACCTGACACATGGGTGAGCTGAGTGCTGGGTGTGCTGCTGACGACCACGCTGCGCCAAGTTATGCAACAGAGCTTCCGTCACAGGGGCTGCTCCACCACCAGCCGTGAAAACTCTGATGCCTGGCAGCACCTGCCAAGAACTAGCTGTGCTCATAACAGCATGTGTCTCAGCAAGGGAGGCACGGGCACTTGCAGGTACCAGGACCGTCAGCTCTTTGACTGCACCAGCCTGGAGGTCGAGCGTGGCGAGCGCGTCGCCCTCATCGGTGCGGCGCATGCTCCGCTCTACCAGACTCGAGCATTGCCGAGCTGTACCCTGGCCAAGCTATTTGTCCTGGTTGTCGACTGCCTGCGCCTGTCTGCTGATTGGGTCGGATGGGTCACGTCCTGCTACTGCTGCCGACGCAGGCCCGAACGGCGCGGGCAAGAGCACGCTGCTGCGGCTGATCATGGGGCGGGAGCAGCCCATCAACGGCCGCGTGGAGCTGGGCGTCCACGGCATCGTGCCCAACTACTTCGAGCAGAACCAGGTGTGCTGTCGGCACCACATGCGTCATGCTGACAGCCTTGGTCATGCACACCTGCAAGCCCAGACGCGGTCTTGCTGGGATGCTGAGCAGGCTGCAATGCTCAACACTAGGACTGGCCTGCCAGGGGCTTTGATCAAGGGGTGCAGTATTGCTCTGTGTTTGCGCTCAACACTCCCGTCACATGGCTGCGTGCCTGCCTCAGGCAGCGTTCTGTTCGTGCACAGGCGGAAGCGCTGGACCCCGAGCTCAGCGCAACAGAGACCCTGGAGCGGGCGGCGCCGGACGCCGAGCTGCAGGACATCAAGGCCCTGCTGGGCCGTATGCTCTTCTCTGGCCGTGCCGCACACAAAAAGGTGCTGTCTCATTGTCGTGTCCAGTCATGATGGTGATGCTTGACCTGGTTTCCCGGAGGTACCACATTGAAGGGCAGTGATGCAGTCCCTCAGGGACAGTGACCTGCGCTTGCTCAGGTCTGTCTGCTCAGCGTTGCTTGAAGCCTATTCAGCAGTATCACTTCGTGCAGTGCACAGCATGTGAGTCGGGCTGTGGGAGCCGTAGCATGTGCCAGTTGCAGCAGCAGCCTCATGACTCCATGATTAATCAATCAAATTGTCTGGATGTCTGTGTGCTGCAGGTATCGGTGCTGAGCGGCGGGGAGAAGGCCCGCCTGGCGCTTGCCAAGTTCATGCTCACCCGTGGCAGCCTGCTGGTGAACCACTTGAATCATATCCCGTCAAAGAACAACAGCTGTGGCGTGAGAGTACGATTTGGAACTGCTCAGCGTTGCTTCATAGCATGTCTTCACCTAAAGTAAGTCCGCATTGCCTCCACCCTAACACGCATGTAATATTGCCTCATACAGGTGCTGGATGAGCCAACGAATCACCTGGACATCCCGTCCAAGGAGACGCTGGAGGAGGCGCTGCGCGAGTTCCAGGGCTCTGTCATCGCCGTGTCGCATGACCGCTACTTCCTGAAGCAGATTGCCACCCGGATTGTTGCGGTGAGCATGGCTGTCAAGGGTGCTTGTCCAGCGCAAGCAGTCCAGAGCAGACTCTTGTGCTGTATTGCCTATGGCAGTGTCTTGTGCTGAGCACAACGATGCACACAAGTGCTGCCTGCAGCTGCAGCCAAGGCTGCACATACGTTGTTGTCCCTTAGGCACCCTGCCCGGCCTGCAGCGTTCCCTGAGATCACTTATAACCACCAACAGGTGGAGGGCGCGAAGCTGCGGGACTACGAGGGCAACTACGAGGAGTTCCTGGAGAAGAACGAGGAAGAGGCGGAGGTGATGGCCGCTAAGGAGGAGAAAAGCCGCGAAATCGAAAAGGACAACATCAAAGCCAAGTCCAAGATGAGCAAGGTGCGCTTTCCCAGCAGTGGGCCGCTGCATCTGCAGGGCTTTGTAAACTCCATGCCGATTCTTTTGAGCGCCTGTGAGCCCTCCCTTGAATGCGGGGCCGCTGACTGATTGTTTATTGATGACCTATGCATGGCATGCTGCAGGCTGAGAAGCTTCGCATCAAGAAGCAGAAAGCGAAGGCTTTCACCGACAACAAGAACGCTGGCAAGGTGCCCTCAGTGTGCCGGCTAGCCTTGAAGTCTGTCAGTATGCTCTTGCGGTAGCATCAGCGTGAAGCAGCATCATTTCACGGATGCCCAACTGCCCCCTGCACTGCAGGTTGCCAAAAATGCCAAGCGGTGGAACTGATTGTGGCGCAATTGGCATATATATAAGTACGAAGTGAGGAAGGTGGCCGATGCTAACAGCACCTGTGTTTGCAGCACGACTGAGTGGACTCGAACCCTGTACCAATATCTGGTTTGTGGTGGCGGTCGATGTGTGCACTGTTTTTGGGCGTGTGTGGAGGGCTTGGTCCTTTGGGCCTAACTTGTGGGCTAGTATGGGTAGCGGCGCCATTTATGTTGAGCGCAAACCATGAACTTGCTGGACTGCATGCGTTGCTTGGTGCAAACTTGCTTTGTACAACCCCGACTTTGTCACACAAACGGATTCTTTGCCCTCCCCAAGCTCTAAGAAGCCCACCAAAGAGTTAGTTCGCTGTGGCTTCTGTCATGACTCATGGTCACGTGGTGGCTGGCCGGCATTGCCTTTCTTTGCGTGTGACTTCTACCCGGGCAGACACTTCGTGCAGGCATTCATTCGATTGATCGCATCAACTTTACCCACGAGATTAGCCAGTTTCTTGTCATGCGTCCCCGGCTTGTGATTCCACTGCATATGTGCTGACACTGCCATTCGCGCATGCATCTTGCAGTCGCGATTGTTGCCAGCGTGCATTTGTCTCCACCGCCTTTCGAGCACCATGTTGATGGTGTTGCAATGACCCGCCCAGGATCGCGGGGCCGCTTGCACAGAAAGCACCAGTGAGAGGGCGTCCCCAGGGCGGCGCTGTCGCCACTGATTCTCTGCGCCAATTCTGGCAACTTCGCAGCCAAACACGTAGAGGACCTTTTGGAGACTGACATCAGCGACATCAGCAGGGAGCATGGGGCAGGTGGAGGATAAGGAGGCAGCATACCAGAAACCGGGGCAGCGCAAATTCGTGAAGAAGGTCATGCGGCGCTTCAGCACGGACGTTGATGGCGAGCAGCCGCTGCCAAAGCCTGTGAAGCTGAAGGGTCATCCTGGCACAGACAGCCTCGAAGACAACCCATGATGAGTGCTCCCAACCCTCAGATGGTGCCGGCTCTCTGTACATGCACTGCAGCAAATGTGGACGCTGTGTGCAGTTGCATAACCTGCGCAATTCTGGCTGCACGCAGCTGGAGTACCCCAGCAGGGACGAGGTCGGATCGATCCGGTACCACAGCCAGGCGCGACGGTGGCTGCATGTTGACAAGGGCGGCAACCTGCAATACCGCACGGTGAGTCGACACTCCATCTGGTTTCCAACTACGAGCTTACATGGTGCCCTCGCACGGTGTTTGCGATCATACTTCGGAGGGTGAGATTCCTGGTGTGCAGATCGACCGGCAGGACCTCGTGCTGGAGCTCAACATCTCATACCGTGATGTCCGCATCCTGGACCCATTGGTGAGTCCTGTAGTTGTGCCCAGACAAACCAAAGCTGTCCCCGACCTGCGACCCGCTTCTGGTAGGTGAACACCGCTGGCATGTGCAGGTAGCGGAGCCGTATCCCACGGCGCTGCTGATCCGTGAGCGGGCGCTGATCGTCAACATAGAGGCCGTGCGCATGATCATCTGCAGGGACCAGTGCTTTGTGAGTGACTTTACCATGTCCCTGCGGTGGACCGTTGGCGCTGTTCTCGCCTGCGACCGGCTGCCACCAGCAAGCAGCTGTCAGAGCACAGTCCCTGTGCAAGCCTGCGTGTGTACAGCCGTGCTGACGTCAGCCACGGCTCAACCGCAGACTTCACTATTGTGTGCAGGTCCTGAGCGTGCCCAACCCCAATGTGCCCAGCACAATTGGCATGTTTCCTGTAGAGGTGCGCTGTCCTACGAGAGCTGCTCGGTGCACACCGAATATTGAAGTGAACGGGGCACTTGGCATTGACGCCCCACACCATGACCGGTCTGGTGGTCGCAGGACAGTACCTTCGTCCAGGACCTCATATCTCTCATCAAAAAGCGCGCTCCAATGCAGACTTATAGGTAGGAGGTGCTGGTGATCAGTCAGAGCCATGCAGCAGTCGAGCGGCACCTAGCTCATTCATAGCCTCTTAACAGCGTGCCTGCTGTCTGATATGACTGGGATGACAGCGCCGCGATGCACAGTGTGCAATGTCAGAATTCGGAGGTCTGCTGTGTCCACCATTGCCAGCCCTGAGTCTACAGCAGGCCATTGGATTCATTGAGCGCCGTTTCATCTGCAGCTCGGCGGCGTCAGAGTGGGATGAGGCGCTGCCCTACGAGCTGCGGTGCCTGGAGGCGGCGCTGCAGGCGACGGGCCGCAGCCTCGGCGGCGAGGTGTCCGCCATGGAGCAGCGCGCCGCCCCCGGGCTGCAGCGCCTGCTGCAGAAGGTATGACATGTTGTCGCTATCGTGTGCATGTAGCAGGCTGGGCAAGGTTGTGGGAAGGGGCCTATGTTTCCCCTGCTACGCTCGGTGCCAGGGCTTGCAAACTAGCCGCTGAGCCGTCAGACGCCTGTGAGCCACTGACATTGACACACGGTTTGTAGCATCACGCCAAGTGTGTGAGTGGTTCAAAAGGTCACGCCTGCTCTGGCGCAGCTGGATGACTTGGAGCTGGAGAACATGCGGGCCACCAAGGCGGCGCTGACCGCGCTCATCAACCGCGTCTCCAAAGTCCGCCAGGAGCTGGAGGTGACGCCTCAGCACAAGCTGTGATGTCCAGCAGACAACGCCTTTAGTGCGTGTCACATCGCCTGTCCAGGTTCAGGAGCCAGCCCTAGCATCCTGCTTGGATGTGCTGAAGTGGGCGGCAGCGTGCCTGATGTCAGGCCACAGCACGGCATGGGTGCGGCCCCAGACACGCGCTGCGCACCGCTGCAGGAGACGCTGGACGACGACCAGGAGATGCTGGACATGTACCTGGGGCGGCGGCACAAGCGGGAGCAGGCGCTCAGGGCCCGGCGCGCCTCCGTCGAGAGCGGCCAGCGCGGCGGCGGGGGCAGGCCGGATGCAGGAAGCGGCGGCGGCGCGCCGCCCGCTGCGCACCGGACCGAGCACAGCGCCCCGCTGGCGGACGCCAGCGACGTCGCGCCCCCGGCAGCACAGCAGACCGGCAGCGGCGCGGGCGCAGCGCAGCAGGACAGCCCCTTCCGCGTCGCAGCTGCAGAGGCGCAGGGGCCGGCGGCGGCGGTGGGCGATGCGGATGCAGCGGCGAGGCGGGCGGCGACGCAGCGGCGCCTGCACCAGCACTCGTCGGTGGACGGGCCGCAGCTGAGCAGGGAGCTTGAGCACCATGCGGACGGCACCAGGTGGGTTTCCCAAGTACTCGTGCTCCTGCTGCCAGTACTGCTGCTGGTGCTGGACACAGGCGCTCGCATCCCAAGGCTGCCGACTCGGGACTCATACAGCTGACATGGATGGCAGTGCCGCCAGTACATCGCCAACACCTCTTGCTCTCAGAGATGTCAGGACCATTGTGGCACGTGCAATGCGCAGGGCGCTGCACCACTCGGTGTCCGCCCCCATGCCGGCGGCCACGCTCCTGGCGCGGCTGGTGGCGGCACGCGACTCGGGCATCGCCGAGGTGCGGTCGGCTTCGTCCTCCCGCTCGCACTCTCAGCTGCCGCCATGTCCCATCACGTGCCTCACATGTGCCCGCACCACGACCACATCTCCACCCCCTGTGCACAGGCAGCTGTGAAGACTTGAGCACCTGGTGCACATGCCGATCAAATGGGCCCGAGCTCTCAGCCGGTCGCCCTATTGGTCCCATTGCGTCCATGCTCTGATGTGAGTCGGTATGTGGCTGTGTTTGCTGCAGGACTTGACGGTGGAGGACCTGGCCGCCGCGGGCGTGTACGCGCTGACGCGGCACGGGCTGGGGGAGGGGCTGCCCCCCCTGGACCAGTCGCGCTTCTCGCCCCCCGACCCCCGCGACATCTCCGAGTGCGAGGGCCTCCTGGAGGTGCGCCGCCGCCCCCACCGGACGCTACCCTGCATGTGTAGCTTGCAGCTTGCAGCCGTGCAGGCTAGAGCCCAATCTGCATTTCATGTTCTTTCCGGTGCATCCTGTTGTCCATGGCTGTGCTTGAAGCCAACATGCCAGTGGGCTTCATGCTCCTGGGACTGTCACACTTACACCTTCGTGTGCATCAACCTGAGGCAGCGGGACCTTGTATCCAGTGCAGGCAGAACTGCGCCACGTGCCTGTGCTCGTGCTCCGCAGGTGTACTTCAAGCAGGCGGACGACCTGCTGCGGCGGCTGGTGGCCACGCGCTCCCGCATCGCCGACACCGAGGCCTCCATCGAAGTGTTGCTGGACCAGCGGCGCAACGGCCTCGTTGCGTGAGCACCCTCTTGACGCATATCGATGCTAACATCTCACACTATCCAAGCCCAGGATCTCGGTCGATACCTGCATTACTGTATCCTGGGGCTGGTGGGGGGCTCTCGGACCATGCCTGCTGCTGGCGTGTCGTGCAAAGCCTGGAGCCAGTCCAGGCAGCAGTGGAGGTGCTGGTGTGGCTGCGGCTGCAGGCTGACGCTGGTCGTCAACTCCATCATGCTGGCCTTTGGCTTCGTCGCCATGGTGGTGGGCGGCTTTGGCATGAACTACAACACCTGGATGTCTGCAGAGGACGTCGCAACCAGCAAGGCATGCCGCCTGTGAAACTACGTATGTTGCACGGTGTTGGCATTGCTGGCCAACCTAATGCCAACCCAGTGCAGAGTGTGCTGCATGCAGTGCCGGCTGGGTGATTCAGGAAGCGGACTTTCTGTGACGGGTGCTAACCCTTCACTCCTGCTGGCTACAGAGGCACTTCTGGATGGCGTTCGTCTTCCCATGCATTGCAGCCTTCTTCATGTTTGCTGCGGTCGTCATGTACGCAAGGTGGCGGCGGCTGCTGTGGATCCCGGAGACAGTGTGATCTGCTGTAGCATACGGTAGACTGAATGAAACCTGAACCGAAACATCGAACTGGGAGTTGTGAACTCTGTGCTGTCACCGCGCGCCGATACTTCTAGATCTGGTTGTGGCATCGTTGCGTGGCATGTGCCTGGCAGCTGAGCTTGCTAGTGGCAAGCAATCCACCGAGGGCATCATCATCATCATCATCCAGAGAAGTGACTCAGCATTGAAGTTCACTACAGATAGGGCAATTGGACACCGGGAATGCATGGTGTGGAACTGGACCTAATTGGGCCATGACCTCGAAACGTCTGGGTGGTGTTGAGCTGAATGATCGTAAAAAAGTGGGAGAGCAGACAGCCGACAATGACTGGACTGGTGCGGCGCACACCGCCCTGGCTACTGCAACCCGCAGCGAGTCTGCAAGCATACAGCTCCTCAGGAGCAGACCGCATAGCAACACGAACACACACGTGGTGCAAGTAAACGACACGACTGTGCCAAGCTCGAACCGCACCCCAAAAGCTGACGGCAACGAATATGAGGGCTGCCAAAGGTCTGGCGCCGCTGGCAAAATGATGCCACAAGACACCGGGAACAGTGGCGGCCCCGTAGCGTTTTGACTCTGCCTAACCCTCACAAACACTGCGCTGTGCGATACATCGACACGTGGCAGGATGGCACCAACAAAGCCAGCAGACAATCCCAGTTTCGGACCCCACACACAACTTGTGCGTGCCATTTTGTACCTATCGTAATGACCCTGCGTGTAGATTGCAGGCCCACCGCTGAACAGAGACTCTGACTCATGACAAGGTCTATTCTACTGTGGTCATGCCGATGGCTGCCGCTGAGAGTAGTGGCAGCTGTCGGCATGCTCTACTCCTGAGTGGCGTTCTCTCACTCTCTGCTGTCGTGTGCGCATCCCAGCGACACTATCTCCTCATATACTGCTGTAGACTGTCGGCCGCAGATCAGAAGCCTTTGCCAACCTGGGGAATTGAGCACAGCCTCCTAGAGTTACTGGTGCAGGCTGGCCAGCTGCAGCTGCTGTGTCTGCATCCCAGCATGTGTACCTCGAAAAAAAAGCACTGCTGCAAGCTGTGCACTGATTGCTGGCAGGCTCAGCAGCATCAGCATACTGTGGAGCAGCTGCCAGTCTGCAGGTCCAATCGAAGGCGCTGCAGCATGGCTGCCACATCTGCACATCTGCAGATGTCGTCCGGATGTGTCGGCGCATGGCATCCTGTGTTGCCAAGATCCATGCCATCCCGCAACAGGTACTGTGTCTTTGCACCCCCAGCCGCCACCCCGCCTCAGAGGTGAGGGGGTTCTCCAACTGTTCAGCGCCCCCTCAAAAGAAGCCGGCGCCGAAGCCGGTGCCCAGGTGCGCCAGGCGGCGGTGCACATCCTCCTCGGCGGCTGAGGACGCCGAGCGCGGGCGCTCCAGGGCGGCCCCGATCGCTGCAGGGCTGGGGCCGTCAAGCGCAGTGGGCCCAGCCGTGGCGAGCATGTCGGCGGCATTGTCGGCGGAGGAGTATGTGCGCTGCGGCAGGTCCGCAGATCCCGGGCGCTGCATGCATGAAACAGGGCATGGCTTCAAAGCCATAACAGCTACGTGCTAAGTCGAGCAGCAACTCAGCGTAGCATCATGTGCAGTGAACTGATTTGCGATCAACGAATTGATTAGGGATCAAAGCAGATGGTGGTGACCACTCACCTGCAGGGGTGGTGGGTCTGGCGTCCTGGAGCGGCCCAGGAATGGGGCAGCGGCAGCGGCAGCGCCTGCGCCCGCTGTCAGGCCGGACGAGGAAGCGGTCCCCAGGCTGAACGCCGGCGGCCGCGGCGGACGGCCATTGCCAGAGCCAGGGGGGTTGGGAGCAGCGCCCCCACGGGGGGAGGTGCCGGCACTTGCGCTGCCATGAGCGCCGCCTCCTGCTGCCGCCGCCGCGGGCTCGTCCAGCATGGAGTGCCCCGAGCGCAGGCGGCCGAACAGGCTGGTGGGGCGAAGCTCGCCGCTGTCGCCGCCGCCCGCAGCCTGGGGCAGCAGGCCGGGCGGGAAGCTGCCAGCTGGCGGGAAGCTGGAAGGCGCAAAGAATGCCGCGGGCTGCGCCGCGGGCTCATCAGCTGACTGCGCCGACGCCGTGAGAGCATCTGCAGAGGAGGAGCGCTGCGGGGCATCTCCCCCGGGGGCCACACCCTCAGCACTCGGCGCCTTGCCTTCGCTGCTGCCGCCAGAGCCGTCACCAGAGCCGAGGAGCTTGCTTTCGCCCTGAACATCGCCCTTCGCTGGCTGGGGGCCACCAGCCTCCCCTTCCAGCAGATCCTCGACGGCCTGCTCCCAACCAACCAGGAGACGATCAGGCGTGTGAACAAACATGGGGTGGTCGAAGCCGCTCAGGCTTGGATGGTGCGACGGGCAGACAGCAGGTGCGCAAGTCTGCCCTCAAAGTGTGCAGCGAGAGGCATCCTTCTCGCACGCACCTGGCCGAAGAAGCCGAAGTTGCCGGCGTCAAAGGCGGAGGCGTCGGTGTCGGGCACCTCGCCAAGGCTGCTGCCGGCCCCGCCTGGTGACAGGGACCCCTCGTCCTCCGCCCCGGCCGCCGCCAGCGCCGCCGCCTCCTCGCGGGCGGCCGCAGCTTCTGCGGCCGCGTCAGCAGCCTGCAGAGCAACAGGTCAGACCAGTTACTCTCACATCCTCGCAGAGCAGGAACATGGGTATACAACCATAGGAAGATGGGCGCGCGACCGCCTGGTGACATGATGAGCAGCGGGTCGCATCCATGAGTGTCCGACCGTAGCAGCAGGTCGACAACAGGAGTAATCTGGCTGGCAATGGCCCACCTCGGCAGCTGCGTCCGGCTGCGAATTGGCAAGCACCTCCAGCTCTGGCGGCAGCAACTTCCCTGGTGCACTGCCAGCGATAGCGGGCACTGTGGCAGTGTCTGTGCGCAGGGACAATCCTTCGTTATCCAGCTTGCCTCAGAAATTGCTTGCAATCGACGAAGAGCTTGCACCGAGACAGTGGCAAGTTGCGCTACGAGCCAGCGCATGCCATGACGTCTAGCTGTGTACGGCAGCACGGCTGCAACGCCGGTCACAAACCGCAGCGGTGGCGTCACCTGGGGCAGGGGGCGTTTTGATGTGTTCCAGCTCCGCCAGGAGACCTGGGGCGCCGGAGCCGGCGGCGGCCAGGCCACTGCCGCCGCGGGACGCCAGCTCCAGGTGCTGCAGCGCACCCACCAGCCCGCCGGGCGCACCCTGCAGGCCACATGGCAACGTGGGATGTCGTGAGGTGCAGCCTAGTGGGGTGCAAATGGCTTGCGTGAAGACTCGCATGAACGTGATGTCTGTCTTGCATGCCTGCAAGGTTGTCGGTATCATTCGCACAGGCATCAGGTGAGCTGCTGCCCTTGATCCACAGCAGTTGGCAACGGCGAGGCGTCAGCGCACCTGCTGAGGGACACCGAATCCGCGACCCACGGCGACCTCCGCCAGCGAAGCGGATGCAGGGCGGCCGGCAGCGGTGAGCGCTGCTGCTCGCTGCTGCTGCTGCGCCGCCGCAGAGCTGGCGCTCGGCAGCATGCCGCCACCCCCAAAGGGACCCCCACCCTGCAGCGCCGCACCCGGGGACGGCGGGGCCGACAGCTGGGCCGAGGCCTCAGCGTGGCCGCGCGACAGCAGGTTGATGTCGCCAGCGCTTAGGCCACCCAGCAACCCTGCAATACAGCAGCAGGTGCACTTAGTGACAGTTGCTGGACATTGAATGTTGCAGCTTGGGTCGACACATCTGCTCAGTACAGCGGAGAAATAAGTATAATCATGGGGGCATCACGCCCCCAATCAGCTCTGTTGAGCTTGAATATTTCTTGTGATCATCATCGCAGCAGAGCCTTGTCATGGCAAGTGGCACACAAATACATTAACATGCTACACGTTCCAGCGGACGCACCGACGCTGATGGCCAGGTCCACAGAGATGCGGCGCATGGCGAAGCGCGCGCCCAATTGCACCAACACATTGCGTGCAGCCTCCTCCCGCCCAAGCTCCGCAAAATCTGTGACCCCAAAACCCTCAACGTCAGCAAGCTCACGCCACAGTAAGCTGCTCGTGCTCGGCAAGATCTCCCGTGCAGGAGGCTTCTCTGCAGGTAGTGCACAGGCCGTTGAATAATGTATGCGACGGCAAGGACTGGGGCAGCTCAGGAGATCCGCCGCCTGGCTGGGCGCCTTTCGGCAAACAATGCCGTAACAAACTGACTGACTGAGTGAGGCGGCGGCGGCGCACCGGAGATGTGGGGCAGGTTGAGGACGCGGGGTGGCAGGACCATGAGGGGGGGCGACGCGCCGCGCGCCCCGCCGCCCAGCAGCTCCGACACCCCCAGCAGCTGCAGCTGCGGCACCGACATGGCTGCAGCAAGCGACACACAGCTGTCAGCGGCACTGCCCAGGCGCTGGAACCCTACTGTTGCACAGGCCATCAAATGGTGACAGCTTGCTGACACTTGATGAAATGAAGGCAGGGCTGGGGTCGTGCTTGGCTCAGAGAGATTCCCACAAGATGCATCGTCAGCGACAGAAGTCTCTGATGTCCATATCTACTACAATAATGAGGAGTGTCATCACAGCCAGGCCGCCAGCACACAAAAAAACATGAAACAGAGCATGCAAGCGCATCACCTCTGTCGCATACACACACAAGATAGACAAGGTGGTTGAGAGGCATGGTTCATTGGCATGCACATTGAACACCTATTGCAGACGATGGAAGCAACACAAGGAAGTCGTTTGACAAGTGCGTCTGGGGTGCGGTGCGGGCATGGCAGCGCACTGGAGGTGTCGATGCCCTGGCAGTCGGGGTCCAGCAGGGCCTGCGCCAGGCTGAGGGGGCCGCCTCGACCGCCGCGCCCGCCGCCGACGCGCTGCTGCGCCCCGCCCTGCTGGTGCTGCTGCTGCTGCTGCTGCGCCAGCGCCTGCTGCAGCGCCTGCGGATCAGCATGGCAGTTTGTGCATCCCATCGTATGGACACAGCCAGCAACCATGTGCTTCAGCGCACTTGATCGGACCCTGCTCGTGCCAGTGGATCATGCTAGGGTTGCCAAGCAAGGCGTGTGCTTTCTTGCTTACACAACAACACACAAATGGTCCTGTTCAGACGGGCAGAACTGACAGAAGGCCAAGGCTTAGTTCGTGTAGATCAGCCAATCAGGTCTTTGGCGGGGCCGCACCTGCTGCTGGTCCAGGGCGCCGCCGTTGACGAGGGAGTAGCCGCCGGGGGAGGACTGCGCGCGGCGGATGTAGGCGGCCGCGCCCGTCTCCCCCAGCAGCCCGCTGCTGCTGCGGCCCGCCAGGCCCTGCAGCCGACCCCAACAGCACATCTCAGAATCGCCGTGATGAGTCTAGTCAGCCTGCCTGGAAGCGGTGATGTGCAATGATCATGGCTGATGACAGGTTGCATGGCACCAGCTTACAGGGTTTCAATTGGAGATGCAGCAGCAGGCACCTGCATGGTTTGGCCGAAGCCGGGGTTGGACCGCTGCGGCTGCTGGGGCTGCGGCGCGACGCCCAGGCCATAGGACCCAGGCGTCGAGCGCCCCCGGGCGGCGCCGGCAGCGGAGCCATGGCGGGGCGCCCCCAGCACGCCCACATTCTGGGCATTCTGGGCCGCAGCCGCAGCAGCCGCCTGCAAAGTGGAGCTCACACGCTTACACCGGTATGCTGTCATAGCACTGCTAGCGCATCAGTTTATGCACACCACCCTGCAGTTCTTCAAACCACCATCGAGTATATTGACGCTACACCATAATGAGGAAGACAGGTCAACAGGCTGCAGTGCAGGCAATCACCTGCAACCCAGCAAAGTTGCCTTGGCGGTTTGCCCCTAGGCCAATGTTGGCAGTCGGGGCTCCCCCCGTGAAGGAGCGCCCTGTTGCTTGCTGGATAGCGGCAGTGGCGGCCTGCTGAGCGGCAGCCAGAATGGCTGCGTGTGAGATTGCCCCACCCCCCATCTGCGCCTGCAGTGACCCAGGACATAGAAGGGTTCAGACAGCGCACACATCAGCCGGCCAATGAACCACAACAAGCAGTCGATCAGTCCTGGGATGCAGGCACGCACAACCCACCTGGCGCGCAGCTGCCGCTGCAGCAGCGGAGGCGGCCTGCTGCTGCGCAAGCAGGTACAGCGTCTGCGCCTGCAGCTGCTGCTGCGCGGCTGCCTGCTGCTGCTGTTGCTGCTGCTGTTGCGCGGCGGCTGCCGCCGCCTGCTGGCTCGCCTGCTGCTGCCGCTGCTGCAGCAGGTACTGGTGCTGCGCGGCCTGCTGCCGCGCCAGCTCCTGCTGCTTCATCAGCGCCTGCTGCTGCAGCAGGGACCCCAGGCCGCTGCCGGCCGCCCCCCCTGGGACGCCGCCACCGCCCGCCGCGGCCGCCTGCCGCTGCAGCAGCAGGCTCTGCTGCGCCTGCTGCTGCAGCTGTTGCTGCTGCAGCTGCTGCTGCTGCCGCTGCTGTGCCTGCAGCGCCTGCAGCTTGCCCAGCTGAGAGGCGGCCGGCGGGAAGCCGGGTGAGCGTGCACGCTGCTGAGCAGCCTGCTGCTGCAGGGCTGCCAGGCTGCCGCCAGCCTGCAGGCCTGCGCCTGGAGCAGCAACAAACTGTCATCAGACCAGTACGTCTGTCCCAGTGATCAGCATTGCACGCAGGTGTTACATAAACACTATTGTACGATGGCAGACACATCTGCAAAGGCGCACCTGGGCTGGTGCTGTAAAGCCATGGCGCATTGGGCTGGGGCGATGCGTTGCGCCGCGGGAACTCGGGCATGCTGGACGCCGTCAGGCTGCGCTGCCCAAAGTTGCCAGCCTGCTGCTGCTCCTGTGCACCAGAAAAGACAGTGTACTTAGGATGATTGAGCAAAGGCTGCTCAGATTGTGGTCGTTACAAACACGCAGCACATGCACAGGTGGAACAGATGATGCAATAAGCGCCGACCTGCTGCTGCTGCAACAGAAACCGGCGCTGCTGCTCGCTGGAAAACCCGCCCTGCTGCAGGGCCTGCAGCTGCTGCAGCTGCTGCTGCTGCTGCTGCACGAGCTGCTGCTGCTGGGCGAAGCTGGGCGACTGCGACTGCTGTGCAAAGGAGTGGCCCTGCGCACCATGCTGGCTGCCATTGGCAGACAGCGCAGCACTGAGGCGTCCGCTCTGGCCAAAGTCGCCGATAGTGCCGAAGCCAGCTCCAGGCAAGCCTGGGCTCTGGGATGAGCGGAAGGCGAGGCCTTGCTGTGGCTGCTGCTGCTGCTGCTGCTGGCTCTGCTGATGTTGCTGCTGCTGCTGTTGCTGCTGCTGCTGCTGCTGCTGGGGTCCTGCAAAACCCCCGCTGCCCTGACTCAGGAACCCTGCTGTGAACGGGGAGGCGCCAGCAACAGGTGGCGTGCCACCAGGCCTGGCCGTCGTCAGCGGCGGATCAGAGGCCGTGGGCGCAGATGAGACGTTGTTCCAGATGCTGGCCATGGAGGACATGTCCCATGATGCTGATGATGAGCCGCCGCTGGCGCCCCTGTACCAACAGTCAGCACCTTACAAGCATGTTGCAGCCCGCAGGCAACGTGGTGTGTGGAGCCTACTGGCAGCTTGATCCACTTCACGAGTCGCAGATAGGGCAACGGACGAGCAATCAGCATGGCCCTCAGAAGCACAATCACCAGCAGGCACCAACAGCCGGACGGCCAGTGCGACCGCTGATTGTATTGCTGCGCAGTGTGGCATCCTCACCAGTTGACACCGGAGGCCAGGCCGCCGGCCGCCCCCGGCGCTCTGCCGTTGCCGGATCCGGTCGTCTCGTCCGAAAGCGGAAACATGACCGAGTCACAAAGCTCATCCCACAGGCTGCGCGCTGGTCGCCGCCATGGTTGCAACAGCCCTGTAAGGACCAAACCAAAGCTACTTGCGGTGGCAATCGCGCAGGCTGCGGAGATAGTTTTCCCTGCTTGTTAAGCCAAGCTTGCAACGGCCGACTGCCGCTCTAGGACCCCGGCATGCCGCCTGTCAAGGGCAGTGCCCCCAGCCGCATGGCGGCATTGCCCGGAAGGACATCCACGTGAGCGACGGGCAGACAAGCGGACGTCACGTTTGGTGTGTTCCACTCGACACGCAGCAAAGTATCATCTGCCGGCAGACTTCGCCAGCGCAAACGTATGGCCAGGCTGCTTACACTGAAGCCATACAGCCTGATAGAGGACGCAGCCCACCTGTTGCCGCTGGGCTGCTCGCCCTGCAAGCTCGCAATAACCCTTCTGCAAACCTGCCCGATGAGAATGTCTTGCCAAACTGCCGCACTGCCACGCGTCGGGCCCCTGACCGGACCTCCAACCCTACAACAGCACGCAGGCCGCGTGACCAAGCCGAAGTCGGGGCCGGCTCTGAGCTTCGTTCTCGTGTGTGTGCCAGGGCTAGGGTGTAAGGAGGAAATCAGCGGAAGTAGCAAGGAGCTGACGTCAGATACACGTGAGTTCATGCCGCGTAGCCCCCTTCAAGGCCTGGAGGGTGTGCCCCAGAGCCCCACCCTGCCCAATCTTCTGCTCATGCTGGATTGACAGGGGCATGGGTTGCTGCCGATGCAGGACACAGGGCAGCAACTCTGGCAAACCGACTTGCAGAGACCATTACAGTCAAGGTGCCAATTTCAACGACTACTGCGGGCGTGCATGCACATTAACCCCATGACGCCATCAGGCAACCAGCCACAGTCCACGTCATGCGCAAATGTCCCAACCCTTTGGATCTGCTCATAGTTTCGCTTGGGTGCTGTGGCTTGAGGGCGCATTGAAAGAGTGCGTTGATCCTGCGTACAGATATCATTATCAAGCTCCATCAGCGTGCAAGGAGGCAAGTTGTGCCTTAGCTGCATGCAGAAATACTCCTCAAGCAATCGCAGGTCGAATGTTGAGTTTGCAGGACAAAGACCACACACAGAACTGCACCCGCACCCGACTCCACCCCAGCAAGGGGGTCGATGGCAACGTTGATAAGTGCGGGCTTCTTGGCGGAGAATGCCTGCCGACATGCAACCACGAGCTGCTGCCTGCTGTTCACCGCATAGCCGTCCCCTCCAAAGGCTTGCATCAGCAACTCGTACCTACGAGCAGCAGGGTGTACAGGTGCATGGGGTTTGGTGCAGGGAATGAAGGACTCTGCAACCTAGCGTGCAAGCCGGAGGCAGATGGGATCGTACTGTGCATTGGCCACAAAGGCGGTGGGTATAGGGTCGGCTGAGAAGCCGCCAGAGCGCGCCCCCGCTTCAGCAGCCTCCCTCACTGCTGCCTTGCGGCGGTCACCGCCGTAGATGCCGCCATTGTTGAAGACGATGATGACGACCGGCAGCTGGTATCTGCAGCACAACAGCGTTGCCACTGCTTGGTTGCACCAGGTTGCAGGGTGGTATAGATCAGCGTTGAACATGTGAATGCCTGCTGCGCGTGATCGTAAAGATGCCCGTGAAGACAGCAGCAGGCTGCCAGACAGGGCCACTTGGATCTAGGCTGGCAACTCACTGCTGACAGCCTCATGCGCAGCATGACCTGACTGCCAGCGTCACATGCAGACAGCGATCAGCCGTGTTTTTGCAGTGTCAACAGCAGCATGAAGTCATCGGCCTGTGCGGGGAACGCAGCCGCACCTGCAGATCGTCTCGCACTCCATGCCGGAGAAGCCGAAGGCGGAGTCGCCCTCCACGGCGACCGCCAGCCGGTCGGGGCGCGCCGTGGCGGCGGCGATCGCAGCGCCCAGCCCCACGCCCATGGTGCCCCAGGTGCCCGCGTCCAGCCTCAGCCGCCCCTCCCGCACCGGCTCCAGCAGTATCCTGCATTGGCAGGCGGAGCCGATGGGTCACGCTGTGCGCGAGGGGTCCATCAGCACCTCCGCCCCCATTGGCTGACTGCCAAGGTGCACAAGCATAATGAACATGGCCACCCCTCTGCACTGGCCCCAGGGCAAAAGCTTGCAGCGTGCCTGAGGACCTCTTGCTTCAGGAAGACGACCAAGCATCAGGCGCATGGTGCAAACATGCTTGGGGTGACGCCACTGGTCCGTAGTGACAGTCGCAGTTGGCGTGTAGGTCGGATCAGAGCTCTGACGATGGAGCATGATCGTATGATGTGAACTCACCGGGCCTGGTCCATGGTGTTGGCCCCCTCGCTGCAGACTACAGGATGGGGCTCCACTGCTGCTAGCGCATCGCGGATGGCCGACAGCGCTGTCGCATAGTCCAATGGGAACGCCTCCCTGCTGAGGCGCTGCAACATTTTCCCTTTCGACCTCGCTGCCTGCAATGCGCATCGGAGTGACTCATGGCGAGATGGTGGGCAGCTGCTGTGACTGCTATGCAGGTTACGTACAACTCGAGTCTGGCCGGCTGCACTGCAGGGCCTGCCCTGCACAAGGCATGGCGCTGCGGCCGCATATGCTGCCTGCACACTGCCTGCAGGTGCCAGCAGGCAGCCCACCTGCTGCTGGAGGCCATCTGTCCATTGCGTGAACTTCTCCCGGCTGAGTGCCCCAGGGAGTGCCGTTGCCAGCTGCTGAGCGACTGCTTCAGCGTCACCACGCAGCACCAGTGCAGCCTGCACACGGCGCATCAGCCGTGTAACTCGGATGATGGGACGTTCATGGTCCATTGGGTATGCTCTGCAACCTGGGAGTTTAGTTCATGTCCACACTGAGCTGCACAAATGGAATGAAATGATATGGCAGACCTTCTGGCTGTCCCGATCTGAGGCTGCCGTGTCCACCAGGATGAACTTGACACCCTGGGCCCACTTTGGCGGCTCGCCAAAGTGCAGCTGCCAGTTGAGCCTGCATGCGGAGTGTGGCATGGTTGTCGCACATTACACATCAGTAGCGATGGCTGTTGGATTAGCCATTGCCATGTACTACAGCCATGTACAGGAAACCGTGATGATGACGCCTACCTGGCACCGAAGATGAGGGCGACGTCAGCGCCGCGCAGCGCCGCAGACCTTGCGGCGTTCACAGCCGCAGGGTGGTCATCGGGCACCACGCCGCGGCCCATTGCTGTCGCCAGGAAGGGCAGCCCTGTAGCGTCCACCAGCCGCCGCAGCGTGGCGTCCGCCTGTGACAGCGCGGCGCCCTTGCCAACAATCAAGAGCGGCCTGCAGGCAACAAAACAGGCAATAGCACCACTCTGACTGGTGCATGTGCTCAGCCGTGAAAGGGACCCTTGGCAGCACAGCGCCTGCGTACGCAGAAGCAAGAAAGGGCATATGTTGGCACAACTGACAGCTTCATGGATGCTGCAAAGGGTGACTGCTAGACCTGTGACATTCCGAGCCATCGGCGCACCGTTGCGCGGACTGCAGCAGGTCGACAGCCTGCTTAACTGCAGCAGTGCTAGCCTGCAGCCGTTGCCGCGGCGGCGGCGGTGGGGGCAGCTGCGGTGCGCCGCTGCCTCCCAGCTCTGCGAACAGGATGTCGGAGGGTATATCGACGTATGCTGCCCCTGGGCGCCCCGCCACCGCTGCCTACAGACACACAGAGCTCACATCACTGTAGAAGTCAAGCTACATGTGCACTGTCAGGTGCGGAAAGGCCTGTACACCTGCCATCGTCACAGCAGCAACTGCCACACAGCCTTAGACGTCTGCATGCTCGCAAGCTGTGAGCCCTTATCCTATTTATGTAAACCGCCCCAACCTCAAAGGCCTGCTGGATGATGGTGGGGACAGCAGCTGCAGAGGTGGCGCGCGCCGAAAACTTGCACAGCTGTCGCGCCGCCGCAACCTGGTCCAGCTCCTGGAAGGCGCCCTTGCCCACCTCGTCCTGCGGCGGCAATCATAACGTGTTTCAAAGCAGCAGCGTCAACCCGACGAAGTACAGCAGACAACACCCGACTTGCAGTGCGTACAGATGTAACCTTTCCAGGGCAAATCCCTGCGTCTTTGCATATGCGCATCTTTGGTAAGTGCGTCAGATGACGGAGTTTGCAACTGACCTGAGCTGCGGAGCCGGCAATGTGCAGCATGGGCCAGGCATTGACGGTCGCGTGCGCAACACCCGGCAGCCCGTGCAGCACCCCAGGGCCGCTGACGGTCAGCAGCGCAGCGGGGGTACCCGTCAGGAAGCCGGCTGCAGCGGCGGCGTAGCCGGCGGCTTGCTCGTTGCGGAAGCTGATGAAGCGGATGCCTGCTGCCTGTGTCACAGGAAGGCGCACGCTCAGGACCACATTGATCCGGATGCTTCCTTCGACAGGTCACACAGGGGCATTTGCACAATGGCGGAAGGCGGGTGATGTTTCTCCGCTGGCACCGCACTGGTACCTGCGCTGCAGAGGCCAGCTCGGTGACGGGGATGCCAATGACGCCGTACATGAGCTTCACGCCCAGCCGCGCCAGGGACTGCGCCACCAGGCTGTAGCCGTTCCTGACAGCCGCCCTGCTTCCTGCATTGCCATTGTTGCTTGAGCTGCTCGACTGAGTTGTGCTGGCTTTGCTGCCACCGCTGCCAGCACTGCCTGCACAGCACCAGCGCTCAAGGTTACGTGTCGCCCAGGCGCTGCTCTGGCGACCCCAGTGTGCAACAAACTTCGGTCGTTCACACAGCATAGCGACGTAGGCACCATAGTACAACCCAGTCACAAAACCGTTACAGGACACGGCAGGCTGGAGTCACGATGGATTGAAAACGAAGTGTACGTGCCAACACTTCCCCTTGCCAACCAATAAACTTGGTGTGTCACAACTTGGACCTCGGCTGCTGGTTGCTGGTTGAACTCTGACCTGAGTCAGCCTGCTTGCCGCTGCCACCCATGAAGTGTCCGACCATGAAACGCCGCTGGATCTTGCCAGTGGCTGTCTTGGGCAGCGCCTTCGTGATGAAGGTCTTGCTTGGCACCTGCGCAATCACAAGATGCATGTGATACATGAAGCAGGCACAGCTCGGCTGACATGCAAACCCCCAGTCCGCTGAGTATTTTCACGGTGATATGTCGGATCCATGGAGGATGCTTGGCAAGGACTGCCAGCATGGCAAAGACATTGCAGCACAATACTACACACTGAAGTACCTTGAAGGACGCAAGGCGCTTTGCCGTCTGCGCCTGGATGTCCTTGACGGCTTCCGCCTCGTCGTCCACCTGCTTGGCCAGCACCACCGCCGCCGCGACCACCTCCCCATACTTCTCGTCAGGCGCGGCAAACGCCACGGCCTCCGCCACCAGCGGGTGCGCCAGCAGTGCGCCATCTACCTGCTTAGTGTGCAAGGGGCTGCTTTGCTGGTCCCGTATGTACAATGCAGCGTCACATGAGCTGAGGAAGTGGTGCACACTTTGGGGTTTGTACTGTGTGGGAAACCCTTTCGTGAAAAGTGGCACCCTCTGCATTTTGATGCGAGTTGAGGATGTATAGAGCTGAGCACGTGCAGGGCTGCGGACCTCGATGGGGCTGATCTTCTCGCCGCCCCGGTTGATGAGCTCCTTGATGCGGCCCGTCAGCGTCAGGAAGCCGTCCCCGTCCAGGAAGCCCTGGTCCCCGGTGTGGAACCAGCCCCCTGCGCAGTCAAGCAACCATCGACACAACCATCACAGGCGCTAGCATGCGAGAGGTGTATCAGAGGCCATAGCTGATGTGGGATGCACAAGTGAACAAGTAAGTCGTTTCACAGTCCCATGCATACCTGCATATGCCTCTTTATTGGCTTCAGGCCTGTTGAGGTAGCCCTTTGTGACATTTGGGCCCTGGATGCACACCTCGCCAATCTTCCCGGTGGGCACCTGCTGGTTGCTGCCATCCAGAACGGCCACCTGCATCGCACCAGCCGCCATGCATTGTTGCGCACTTAACAGTGCTGCAGCTGCATCAGCACTGCACAGCATGAGAACTAGTGCGAGTCAAACCAGTGTTGAGCCAGACTACAATGACGGAGGCACCGGGCCCGTGTCACACCTTAACTGAGCCCTGAGCGCGGCCAACAGAGCCTGGCTTGTGCGGCCCATGCTTTGGGAGCGGGTTCGAGGTCATCTGGTGCGACGCCTCCGTCATTGCATAGGCTGCAATGCAGACGCAAGATGGTGTTAGCTGGTATGAAGCGTCCATCACGTGTTGTACTGGAACCCCCCGTGCAGCCGCGGTCCCCAAGTGCTGGTGCTGCGCTGTGGTCCTGAACATGCAGACTGTGCATCGAGTGAGGGTGTCCGCGACGCACCTTCCAGAACAGGCGCATGGAACGCAGCCTCCAGCTTGTGCAGCGTCGCGGCTGCCAGGCTGGAGGAGCAGCTGCGGATGAAACGCAGCGGCGGCGGCGCATCTGCTGGGTAGTCCTTACCTGCGAAAAGGCGATGAAGCATTTGGGGTCAATTCAAGCTGAAGGGGAAGGCGACAAAGGCAAGTTTCTGGTATGTAACCGTAACAAACTGTATAGTCTTCTGCACCCTCCTTTGAGCCTTGGTTGGTGAGTGTGCATGTCAGATAGTAAAGCAGTGTGAAGCACCTGCGCGTGACAGCAGGATCTGATGCATGGTAGGCACTGCTGTGTAGAAGGTGGCGCGGTGCTCGCATGCGTCCCGCCAGAACGTGCCTGCCGCGAATCGGCCCTCCTTTGGCAGGATGACAGCTGCGCTGGCTGCCAGTGGCGCCAGCAGTCCTGCAGCATTTGTTGGTGTCCCTCTGACATGTGCTATGCTTGCTTGATCACCAGCTTGATGTGATATCAAAATTCCCAGCTTGGTTCTGGGGCCTATAGTCTCTTGAGTACAGAGAGCATTGCCACAGTGGCCCCTGCGCTAGGGAGTACTGGCCACACAACAGTGCTCACCTGCCATCAGCCCGTGCACATGGAACAATGGCATGACGAGCAGCGAACGATCTGCTGACGACAGCTCGTATGTGTGCACGATATTGTCCAGGCTGGCTGCCAGGTTGCCGTGGCTGAGTGGCACGCCTGCAATGCAGCACAGCAGATGGACAAAAGTCCAGGCGCTGACGTCCACAGGCAGCCAGCGGATATGTCCTCCAAAAGGCAGTGAGTTGAGCACACAGACCGTCACAACACGCCATTGTTTGCAGGTTTCCCGTGAGCAGGTTGTCCAGAGAACGGCACCGCCATGGTGGCGTACGCACCCTTGGGGCGGCTGGTCGTGCCAGAGGTGTGCAGGAACAGCGCCACATCATCGGGGCGCGCCCTTTCCAGCTCAGACCGCTGCGGCGCACTTGCGATGTGTGCACCGCCTGACTTGGCATGCAGCACGCCCTTACCGTCGCCTGCAGAACGTGTCAAGAGGTGTGCCTTGTGCCTGACAGTGGCTGTGACGTTTCAGGTGGGACGATCAGCAAGATCACTGTGGCAACGGCCAGCGAGCCGGAGGCTGCGAGATGAGGTGCTGCGCTGCATCCTGGACCCCTCCTGATTGGCTCTGCTTAGGACAGAGCTGCGACCACTGACGCTGGCCGCTGAAGGTCACATCAGTGCTGATGCCGTTGCTAGCAGCGTGGCCATGCACCCACCCTGAGCAATGCTGAATGTGGCGACAGGCACGCCCAGGTCTGCTGCAGCTGCCTCCGCGTTGCGATTGCCACCGGCTGGCACGATCAGCAGCTTGGAGGACGCATCCTCCAAGTAGAACTTGAACTCGTCCTGCGGGGACGGCCAAGGATCAGTGAGCGATGGTGCGTTCTGTGAACAGCGCTTGGTCAAAGGAGCATAGGGCGAATGCGTGCGGCGTGAACCACTGCACAGGCATCAAGGGTTGTGCAACCTGCTTGTAACTGGAGTTGAGTGGAGCAGCGACAGCCCGAGCCCAGGTGATGCCAAGGAATGCGACCACGAACTCGACCTGCATACCAAGTCTGGCCCGCTTCTGCATGCACCAAAGCTCAAGCGCCAAATGCAAACCAGCAGCACGTACAGGATCAAAGGGACAGACGGCACTTTCAGGCACGTTCCAAGCTCTCCATTGATCACCGTGTTTGTGTCTGCAAGCGACACTGTGTCGCCTGGCCGGATGCCGCTGGCTTTCAGCACGCCCGCAAAGTGCACGATGTGCTGTAGCAGCTGCGACCGGGTCACAGTCGGGCCACCACCTGAAATATACAAAACAGTGCGCACGGCTGCAAGCCACTGCAAGAAAGAATGCAAACGTGCATGACCACAGCCAGATGACGGTGCTGCTGGCCATCACCTGCCAGGACGATCGCAGGTGCATTGGCGTGTCCCTGCAGCGCGTCCACCAGCGTTGACACTACCATGGCGCCACTTCAGACGCCAGTTGCTGATAAACACATGCAACTGGGACAAAAGGCAACTTGTTTGATGTACATAATTCACACATGCTGACATGTGGTGACAGTGTGAGGTCACGTGTTTTGGTAGTCATCCAGCTAACATACTAGGCAGCAACCCTGCTCATTTGCGACGGTATGAAAGCATGGCGGGCGGCATGCATCCTTGTGAGGATGACACCGTCAAAGAATGGCGCCGTGAGGTCGGTGCGGCAGATCATGCAATCATGCCTAATGCAGTTTGCAGTATGTACTTACAGATTGATGTTCCTTGCAGAAACCTGCAGGGACAGTTTGCTTCGACGTCCCATTCTGCAACTCTGCGATGCTGAGACGAAACAAAGCCATGGTTGTGCATGGACCCCAAAATAGTCGACAAAACTCAGCACCCCAGGAAAATTGTTGCCGTCTGATGTGGGGACCCTTTCTCCCTTCAACCACTGGCTGTGCTGATGTGATTATACATCGCATGAGCAGCGTCCTCTGCAAACGCAGCACTGTAGGTGTCATTCCACGCCGCAGCTGCCGCAGCTGCTGCACCAGCGACGGGTTGGGGCGCCTCAGCCCACCCGCTGCTTAGCCTTCTTCAGCAGCTCCTCCCGCAGTGCAGGATCTGGCAGCGGCTTCCAAGCTGCTCGAAGAATGATGATAACGACCACCACGAAGAGCAACACCATCGTCGGCAACACCTACTTGTCAGCACAACATGCCCTTACCCAGACTGAGGCAGCTTGCCAGAATGCCCACTCTTCAAGACAATTACCTTGTCGGCTGCACAAGGATGTGTCAAGCGTAACGAGCTGCTTTGTGCAACAGCCGCTGACGAGTGAAGCGCACCCATCTGAGCTGCGATTGGATGAAACGATTTTCGTCCTTCCGCACGCGTTTGTCGCGGCTCTTCTCCTTGTTGGCCTGGTTTTTGGCTGCGCAGCAGAGCAGACCGACGTTCTGAGCTGTCGCATCAGGTGGCAGTCACTTCGCTGCAGTGACGACGTCATGCATGTGGCGGGATGGCGACTGTGGCATACGCCATGATTACAATGCCAATGAGCACCGAGACAACGGAGCCTTGATCAGGCTACAGCGAAACGGGCTGAATGAGCATCATGACGGGTTTGCCGCCAGTATGCAGGTTAGTTTCCTGCCAATGCTGTGACCTCGGGTCGCTGCACTTGCCTTGCGGTTATCAGCATGCGCCAACCGTGATCAGCAGGAAAATGCAGCAAACCCATGCCCATGATTATTCACATCACCCATCAGATGACGTTACCATAGAGCTACGACTGTCCTCGACGCGGGATTCGCAGCATTTGCGTCTTTGACTTAGTCAGGATGCAAGTTGGCTTGCAACATCGAGGGCAAATACCTGTCGAACCGCGCGCCATATCTGCGTGCGCTCAGCACAGTGGTTCCAGTCTGCCCCTGACGCTGCCCAAGTTTTGCAAAGGCTGCTCGGTACCTGAACTCAACCGGTCACAAGCCCAGCAAGCAGTCCTACGCAGGTCAGTAGCGGGTAACATGCGTCGAAACCCGTGTAAAGCCAGTCTGCTGCAAGTGAAGAATATACAAGCAGTGAGGCACGGTTGCTTCTGGCACCTGCACGGTGCAGCGTATTTGCACGGGTGCCCTCGCTGGCCAGCGATTTCGCCCCCTTCCTGACCTGCCGCTTGACCAATCAACAGCGGCCTGCCATCCAGCTTGAACCTGATTGTAGGTATGTGCAGTGCATGACGGTGTCCGCAGGCTGACCATTTGCGACTAGTGTACCGCACATTGTGAAATAATGCCTCGTGAGTGGGGTCAAAAGCCATTAGCCGGTTCAGCATATTCGAATGGTCAGTAGCAAGGGCAATGTGCCCATGGTCAAGATACACTGAGCTCATATGCGGGCTCCTCTGGCTGTGCCTCAGGCCCGCCACTGGCCTGCCCATGGAAGCCTGGCGGCCCTGTGGCGCCGAATGCCGCGACAGGCACCCCAGCCCGGCCGAGCTTTAGTGCAAGGTACTCGGCCTTGTCGCGCCCGGCTGCAAAGCGCACCCACTCCTTGCTCGAGATGGAGACCACCTGCACAACACCACATCCACGAGTGAGGCTCGCCAAGCACACCAACAGCGCCACAGGCATCTGCTGGCGACAAACGACAGCACAATGAAGTAGCCCTGGCGCCTGCCTTGGCGTGCCTCAGGACGGTCAATGCATAGCGATTGCTCACCACCCAGCCGCGGGCGCGCAGGAGGCGATCACGGACCAGCGTCCTGCCCAATGGCGCGCCGGTGTTGCTGGCAAAGTGGTGTGGTCCGTCCACCTGCACAGAAGGAGGGCCCTACTTGGCGGGCTGGTCAACATTCACGGCCATGGTGTGCCATAAGGGCACTGGCGCTCAAGATAGGATGCGTTCCCCCTAATATGATCCGCTGCGCCGCTGCGCTTAGCCCAGCGTCGTGCCGCCAGCATTTGGGCATGGGCACATCAGTGTTCCTCACCTCGATCGCGATTAGTGGAAGGCCGGCAGCGCGCAACTGCGCCTCAAGGTGCAGCTTGAGACCTGACGCCTGGCTGGCCTCCCACCTGACCGCTGCCTCGCCTGCACCAATCACAATCAGAAGATATGAATGAAGCCCCAGCGACCTAGTCAGCTGTGACTGTGACATACTCTTCGGGCGAACATTGGCAGTTGTGTGGCAATCCCTGACCGCGCCAGGCGGTCTCACATTGTAAACATCAAGCACCTGCAAGGCTGGCGCCATCTGTGGCGGATGGGGTACCTCCAGCACCAACTGCAATGTCCTCCAGCAGGGCCGCAAGCGCTGGGGAGGCTTCTGGCGATCGGCTTGCTGCGATGTGCCTGAAATGCAGGGACGGACCGTTGGATGCACAGCATCAACTTCCTCAGAATGCCTCCGAGAGGCAATATGTCAGTGCAAAGAGGCACTGCACATGGATTGTAACGGGCAGCATTGACCAGTGCTTCAGTCTGAACTGTAACACAGGCATCAGCATCCATGAGCAGTATGGCAGCGCACCTTTGAGGCACATCAGCATCGCTGAGTGCTTCCTCAGACCGCTGCGGCCGTGCAGCAAGCGGCGGAGGCTGCTGCTGCAGCGGGTCATGCGGCTGACACCCCACAATGCGTGGCCTCAGGTCCTGGACAGCAACAACAGAGCTCTTGTCAGGCGGAGGGTGTGGCCTCGTACAGCCAAGCTGGTATGCACTGCGTTTGCACGCATATCATGTGTGTAAACACGTTAGCATGTGGGCAACATGTTGCTAGTCTAGCTCTTGTTAGTCTGACACCTCCTCACCTGGTGCTCCTGTGCGCCATCATGCTGTGGCTCATCTGGCATGCTGCTGCTGCCGTTACTGCTGTAAGTGCTGCCGTTAGCTTGCGGCTCTGCATTGGCTATGGCTGCAGCGGGCTGCCCTGTCAGCCCAGGCGGCGGCCGCAGCGCCAAATCAATGGA
The DNA here is from genome assembly GCA_032358165.1 of Diplosphaera chodatii. Taxonomy (NCBI): domain Eukaryota; kingdom Viridiplantae; phylum Chlorophyta; class Trebouxiophyceae; order Prasiolales; family Stichococcaceae; genus Diplosphaera; species Diplosphaera chodatii. The sequence goes on from JAALGY010000021.1 coordinate 1,644,954, forward strand.
GAACAGCCCATCTTCTGTGATGTACTCCACCACATAGCTGAAGCCTGCGGGTCGAGATGGCATGCATATGCGTCAAATGAAATAAGACGGCAAGAGACTTCCTGCGACTACGATGATGCCCTATGACTAGAGCAGTGCATCAGTCTCTGCGTGTGCAGACATCGGCCTAGCATCGTAAACAAGGACCCGACGAATTGGTCTTCAGACCCCAATGGTCTCACCCAGCACCGTCAGCGCAGCGGCGACCTCACGGTGCAGCTCCGACACGGACACGCTGCTCACGTCGAAGGCCTGCTGCAGCCACAGACGCTGCGCCTCCGCTGCCAGGCCCCGCCGCATCTGCACATCCCCCAGCTCCGGCGCCTGCCACCGGACACATGCATTACCGAATGGGGTTTGCATCGGTATGTGAAGGAGATGAGCGTTGAAAGTGTGCGGGTCGTGGGTATGCAGCAGACCCCACTGACTGCTGCAGACGGTCTCAAGGAAGTAGCAGCACACAGCTCCGATGTGTTGCGCACCTCGGTGTGCAGTATGATGGCAGTGTGGAACAGCTTCAGGGCCCTCTGTGTGTCGCTCGCGCGGACGGCCTCGCATGCTGCTGCCCAGATGTCCCGTAACTCTGGTACAGCTGTCTCCTGTAGCATATATAGACGACATGCTTGGCTTGCCTTCCTACTGCTTTGCTGTGCGATCTGTGGAGACAGTTGACTGCATCGCAGTAACCTTGCTGACACCCTGCTGTCTGCTTCGGGTGACACAGACGGTGCACCTGCATGACCGCAAGCGCCCAGGCGGCTGTCACGGGTGCAGTCCCGCCATTGGCTGTGTCCAGCAGCCTGTCGCGGCAAGCTGCCACGAGCCGCGGGATGCAGCCTGGCCCGTGGGATGCTGATGCTGGCGAGGAGCAGCCCAGCGCTGCCAATGCCCCCAGTACCTCGTGCGGTGCCTGCACACACATGGCAACATACATGGCGGCATTAAGACAGGGATCAGACAGATGCTTCATCTTTGCGCAACCATTGTCCACATGCACTACCCCCTGACCGAAAAACAGCTGGGCAAGCCACCTGCATGGACAACGTCGTGCCGCACAAACCGCTGGCTGCGCTGACAGCAACAGTTGTGCCGTGCACAGAGGACTGGCAACAGGGCAGCGGGCACACCACTGCGTATCCTAGCCCCTCGCACCTGCAGAGCGGCGCCGTGCGCCTCCAGGATCGAGCAGATGTGGCCCAGCTGCGTGGGCGACGGCAGGTGCTGCAGGTGCGCGCATGCTGTGAGGGCGTGCGAGAGCGCTGCCGCCTGCAGGGTGCTGGCATTGGCTCCCGAGGGGTCCGCCGCGGCACACCCCCGCACCGAGTCCTGCGCAGGAAGGCACAGACAGCACCATCACCGTCGTTTGTCACTGCTGATCCAAGCCCTACTTGCATGAGGACAGCCACAGCGCAGCGCGTTGCCCTTATCACAGCTACAGCTGCGTCCTCTGCGCCGGGGCGGCTTTGCTTTCCAGAGCTGATGCTCAAGCAGATATCTAACCAGCATGCCAAACTGTGCTCAGTTCAAGCCCCACCATCTGGGCCAGGAGCGCGTCCAGCAAGTCGTGGACCATGCGTGCCGGTGGCGGCGGCAGCTGCTCGGACCCGGCCGCAGTGCTCAGCGCCCCCAGCACCATGGACAGCTCCGACCGGCTGCACGTCCGCCGCTGCCTGCGGATTGAATCAGACAAACCCGCTGGAAAACGTGCTGCAGATGGGGGTGACAGCAGCGACTCGACGTTGCAGCGTCTTTGCAGATCAGCCGTCTGACATTCGAAAGACACTGGCCGATTCAGCAGCTGGGTGGCACTGCATGTGTCCCACCGCAGCCTCTGGCGCAAGCAAGCGCCTGGTAGTCGGCGACTCACCTGTGCACGTAGGTGAAGAGGGCGGAGGCGGCCTCCGCTGGGAGCACCCCCAGGCTGGTGCAGTAGTGCAGCATCGCAGCGGCGGCGGGCGGTGGCACCCGCTTGGGCGCGATCGCCGCCATGCGCACCACCATGCTTTCCAGCAGCTCCAGCGGCGGCAGGTAGATGTCCGCCAGGAATGCATAGCTGCAGGACACATGCTGCTAATGAGGCCTAGGTGACCAACATAGGTAGGCCCAAGCGCCACGCCCATCAACCCTGTTTGTCACATCAGTGAGACCAGTGGCAGACGGGGTACGTGCATACAACATCCAGCTCGTCCATGTGCATGTCGTGATGAGCGCATGGCTGGCTGACAGCAAGTGACGAAGCAGCAGGCAGGTTGTGCTGTTTCACCACACCTGCGGCTGATGTTGGCGAGGTTGGCGGCATTGGCCTTGGGCATTGACTCGCCCAACAGCTCCGCGATCTCTTCCAGCAGGCCGGTGCGCGGCACATACCGCAAGATGCTAATCGCTGCACACCACACGGGCATCTTCTCATTGTCTGCAGTGGCCTGCTTTGGGCTGCGAACCATGAGGCCCTGGCAGCCAGTGCTTGCTCGGCCACTGGTTAAACATTGCAAACACCGTCAGCAACGCAGTCTGCCAGAGGTGGGTGTTCCGGATCGCACTCCACAGCATGATGGGCAGGTGGATGAAGCGCTCTTCCACCAGCTCACGGAAGCCGGGCCGCGACAGGCGCGCCTCCATAGCCAGGAAGCGCGGGTCCTGCACCACCTGCATACCCAGGGGGCAACTGTAATTGTGACGATCAACTCGGGAGGTGGCCCACGCATGTGGTTTTGCAAGACTCGCGATTCGCGGCTCGGGTTACATACGTATACCACCAATGTCACGATGCTGCTGAAGGCGGGGAGAAGTTGGAAACCCACCTGCAGGGCGCGCCGGTGGTCGTACCGCACGCAGTGCGCCAGGCAGTTGACCGCCATGAAGGCGACCTTGGGGCTCAGCGTCGGCCCTGCATGCCACATACCATGCTGCTGACACGGATGGCAAGCACACTCAGATGGAGAAGTTTGGCGCAGTTACCGGCTGCTTACCGATGTAACAGCCTGATGTGTCCGGCACATGCGCATGTGAAGCCTTGCGCACACAAGACGTCTGCATGATACAGCAGCAACCTCACCCAGCTTCTCGACCTCCTGGAATGCGCCTTCGATCAGCTCCTCACGCGCCGTCGTGAACTTGGCCTGCTTGTCGCCGCCAAGCGACTCAAAGGCATAGTCCGATGAAGCCTGCGGTGTCCGACGCACAAACCGCACTCACTGGCACCCGTTCGGGACTATCAGCTCCACAACCCAAAGGAGCCAGTCCGTTGACATGGCGATATGATGCGGGCCTCACCAGTTCCTCAGGGCCGGCATTTCGGAAGTGGACCTGCACCAGCCGGCACGCCTGCACAGGAGGAGGCCACACAATTCCACCACACTACTCAGTACGATATGCCGAAGCAGTGAGCATGGCTGACGCAAAAGGCAGCAATGGCTGCCTTCTGCGTCTCCCTCTTAAACACAGAGAAGCATCACACTCCCCGCCTCTGAAGTATGCTCAGGAGCCACTCGCCAACGCAGGTGCAACACAAGTGCAACATCCAACACATGCATGCATCCCCAGCCAGGTTTCTTTTTATGCTGGTTCACCAGCTGCTGGAGACGGACGAGCTCCGGCAGCTGATAGTCCTCCCAGCCATCGTCCAGCATTGCAGCAAGCGTCTTGCGGTAGGAGAAGTTCTTGACGGTGCCGTCGCGCCGGAGCAGCGTGAAGCAGCGCACGCCGCGAATGCTGAGGTGCGGCGACACCGTCACGTCCTGGATGCCTGGGCCGATCTTGTCTGCAGCCCTCTGCAACAAGGGTGCACGCTGCTGAGCAAGGTTGTGACCATACTGGCAGGTTCGTCAGCAGCTCTCCGACATGGAAGGTTTGGACAAGCCTCACAGGCTGGCTCACAACGCCACTGAGATGAAAGCTGCCACAGACTGCTTCACGTACATGTCATTTTGCAGCAGCACCTTGTGGAAGTCCAGCAGCGCAAGCACGGCCCTGCGGTCGCGCCCACGCAGCGGTTTGTGCGTTGAGGAGGACGAGAGCAGCAACCCGAAGAAGTGGAACAACTCCTCCCGGCACCAGAACTCAATGCCGCCAAGCATCACCGGCCACCTGACGTGTCCGAGTGCTATTTCAGCAACATAATGAACCCATACAGACAGACCATCCCCAGGCCAACAGCAGATCAGGCCAGGAGCACGGAAAGCTGCAAACGCCACCTGGCCTTGTCCGGCCGCCTGACTGCAGGTCCGCCGATGCTGACGACAGCTGCGTCCTGCTGCGGCGGCGCATCACCCTCATACAGAGCTGTATCTGCTGCCAGCCGTGCCTCACCCGCCGACCCTGCCGGTACCGACTGTGGCTGTGCAGAGGACACCGAGGCCCAGGCGCTGGTTTGATGCCGCCGCGTCCGTATTCTGCTGGGAGCTTGTTGCACGTCACGCACATGTAGTGCTGTGGCAGCTGCAGAGCTGCGGCATGTGTCCAGGCGCCGGGTGAGCATGGCTGCAACGGGTGCACTGGTGCGGGCTCCAGACGCAAGCACAGCGCCTGCAATCTGTCGTGATGCAGGCATGTCCATGCTGGTGTTGCAAGTCACACGCCAAGCAAGACCTCGACGTGCTGACTGCAGTAATGCAATGCGCACAGGCTATCTTAATGAGGAAGTGACTGCTGAATGCCCGGCCAAAGCCTTGACCTTGCTGTGTAAACTGTGGTGATATATTTCACGATGCGATACATGCGCTGAGTGAGCCATGTGAAATAGGCGAGCAAGCAGTGCTTGCCAAGGGACAGCAGTTGAAGTTCAGGTTTCCAACTAGACCGCCCTTGCAGGCGTCTCTTGACTTGGATAGGACTAGAAAGGCTCTGTAACTAGGTGTTGCAGCCAAAACGGCGAACTGTGGCAGTCGCAAGATACAGATGAGCTTCAGGCCGCCGGCGTCTGACAGGATTGCATATCTGTCTGACAGCCGTGCCATATATACACTGACACAACTGAGCGCACAGGCAAAACCTGCATGACGGCTTATAGCCTGCCGGTCATATGCAATTGAATGTCTTTGTGATGCTGGCGTTACAGCCGCACACAGTCACTGTGGTGTTGTAGATGGTGCCTGCTGCAGCAGTTGATCAATCATGAGATGTGTGGCATCGTTGTGATCTTGAACGGCGTCACCATTACGTATGAGGATCATGAAATCAAACACAACGTGCGTTTATTCAATGCGTGGTTGTTACCGCAGTGGAATTTTAACAGCATGTGCATCGTCTGAAGCAACCTACTGTACTCGTGTAGGATCCAGGCGCCGAACCTGCACGGCACGCACAATTGAGCGACTTGCGGCTTGACGCCTTTGCGGACGTGCTGGCTGCACGCGGACCTGACCGTCAGCAAAGCACGACGGTAGGCCGACCCCACCATCATGACGATGTACATGCTGATCCACCAGTGTCATCAGGTGTACCGTCAGTGAGCTATCCAAGTAAAAGCCTGTACGTTGATCGGTGCAGATCGGGCTTGGCGACGGGGCGACTATCAGCTGCCTGTCATCGCTTCTGCAAGTCCGTGGCAATGCGCCGGCCAAGCCGCAGCATGGGTCTGGCGATGGCGACATGCTCCTCTTCAACGGTAGGTTGAACGGCAACTTTGATTCCTGGTATGAGCAGCAGTGTATGCTGACCCTGAAACGCTCTTGCGCGCGAGCGCAGGGGAAGTGTTTGGTGGTCTGCATGTGCTACCCGGCCACAACGATGGGGATGCCCTCGTGGCTGCGCTTGCGGCGGAGGACGACGTCTGCGAAGTGCTGCAGCAGCTGCGTGGGCCCTGGGCGGCCGTGCACTGGCGGGCGTCAACCCGTGTGCTGACAGTTGGACGTGACGTCTTTGGTGCGACCCATTGCAGATTGAGTAGCCCTGCTGCACATGCGGATCAGGTGCATCTGGATACTGTGGGCGATTGTGCCAAAGACCTTTAGTGGCTTGCTTTCTGCACAGGCAAGCGAAGCCTGCTGGTCCACCAGCCAGATGCTAATGACAGCCGCTTCATTGTTGCATCGGTGTCGCACGCGACTGTGTCCAGCAGTTCACATGCGGACTTTTGGCAGGTAAGCCCGTTCACAAAGCACTTGCACATCCTGCGTTTCTTGCAAGTATATGAGGAGCTCTATCAAACTGCTGTCTTTGCAGGAACTGCCGCCTGGACTTGCCAGCATCCGCATTGAGGCAGCGCCGCAGGCGTGGGCAAATGCTGCTGACCGGCAGCCGATGTGCGGATGGCTGCGGCGCCGACCATGGAGCTGCCCACAGCTGCTGCGCATTGCTGCATGCCAGCGCCCAGCAGACCTGCTTGACGAATTGGAGTTGGCACCAGTAGCGGTGGTGGGGGTGGCAGATGCAGCTGGGTTGGTACACGGCGCGCCGCCACCCGCTGCGTCAGCCGCTGAGGCAACCCCGCAGACAGTGAGAGAGGCAGCTGCCAGACTGCTGGCCGTGCTGACGGCAGCGGTGGCGCAGCGGTGCTTGACGGCAGATGAGCCGGCTACAGACCGCCGAGCCACCGAACTTGAGGCAGCCTGCAACCCAGACTCGCCGTTGTGGCCCAGATACTGTGCTGGCACCGCTGAAGCACGAAGTCAGCTGTCCATCGATACAGGTGGCAGCATGGGTCGTAGCAGCTCCTCCAGCACTGCAGGCACAGCGAACAGCGGATCGCACCCGGCCTCCGCAGCCAGTTATGGCCGTGACAGCATTCAGAACGGCTGGACAGCGCCTGCTGACATGCAGCATCCGCAGGCAGCTTCAACGGTAGCACGTGGCAGGTGTATAGCACCAGCGCCAGTACTGGTGCTTTTCAGCGGCGGTGTGGACTCCACCCTCCTAGCGGCGTTGGCTCATCAGGTGCGCTTGCGCCGTATCGAATACCATCAAGATAGCTTCTTTTCCGCGGTTGGGTAGTGCCTCAGGATAATTCCCGGCATCAAGCATGTATAGGCACTGACATGGTGAGGAGCTCAGCCTTCGAATGGCACAACATATGCATTGTGCATCAGCAGGCACTGCCGCCCTCTGCCCCAATCGACTTGGCGACGGTGTGCTTTGCGGGCGGCACGAGCCCCGACCGCCTGTCAGCGCGGGATGCCCTGGAGGAGCTGGCCGCCTGGGCGCCCGACAGGCAGGTCCTGCTGTAATGTTGCTTAAAGATAGCATGCAGCTGATCATGGCGTTAGCACTCGGATCATGTCAGTGGCGCCAGTGTGGTGCATCCTTGTACAAGAGCTGTATGGTAAGAAGGTGGCCTGCTCCGTAGAATTCATATTGTAGATGACATTATTGAGTATGCCTCGTGCCTGTGCAGGGTGTGGCGTCTCATTGAGGTGAATGCCACCCTAGAGCAGCTGGAGCCGCACCGTCCGCACCTGCTGCAGCTGCTGGTACGTGTCATGACATGCCTGACAGCACAGGCCTCATGATGGTGTGACCCGCTAACCGAGGCACGGTGGCTCCATCTGTTGAACGTCGTAACGATTGAGTGGACCTCATAGCAATCAGGGATAACTGGCTGGGTGACGCTCAAGAGCCTGTGACACACCACCATCCGCAGGCGCCATCGGGGACTGTCATGGACCTGAACATCGGCAGCGCGCTGTGGTGCGCAGCGAATGCCGCTGGCTGCTTGCAGTACCCACAGCTGCTAGCCTGGCGCTCCGCAGCCTGCGGCCGTGCTGCGCAGGAAGGTGATGCTGCAGGCGCCGGAAGCAACGCAGAGCAGCACGCCAGCCAAGCAGCGGCAGAAGGCTGGCCACCCTCAGCAGCAGGCGACCTCCAGGAGAGCACAGCAGCACGAGTGGAGGCAGCAGTGACACCCGGGGGCACCGCAAGCGGTAAGGAGGCCCTGCGGCGGCCCGCCCGGGAGGGGGCGCCCTACCGCAGCTGCGCTCGCGTCACGCTGCTGGGCCACGGCGCCGACGAGCAGTGCGGCGGCTATGGCCGCCACCGCACCACATTCGGCCGTGAGGTGCAGCCAGCAACTTTAAGATTTCAGCAATATGTTGCATCTCCTAATCTGATGTGCCAAACTGATAGGCTGGCGACCAGCAGCACGGCAGCACCTGCGCCCCCGTCCGCTGCGGTGGTCATGGTCAATCGGCAGACATATCTCCTTCCGGTTATACCCAAAGGTGCCCAAGAGCAGCACAGCGGGCTGGCCTTGCCCACGTTCACTACTGGTCCCAACCTGCCCACCCGCATGCGGATCCTCAGTGGTCCAGCCCGCGTGCAGGGGTGGCGGGGGCTGGGGGACGAGCTGGGGCGGGACACGCGGCGGCTGTGGGTGCGCAACCTGGGGCGCGACGACAGGGTCGTGGCGGACACGGGGCGCGAGGCGCGGCACCCCTTCCTGGCCGAGGCCGTTGTGGACGCGCTGCTGGCCACGCCGCTGCACCTGGTCGCCGACCTGCGCCTGCCGCCAGGTGCCCCATGCTTTGCGACCACCCAACGGCTGCCAGGAGGTCTCCATCTGTTGCTGAGCAATCATGCATGTTGCACAACTCGTAGCTGCACTTCGGAAGACGAGGACATGCTCGCGCGAACTGCCACATCTACAGAGCTGGATTGGGCATGCTGTGAGAGCTGCTCCTGCAGCAAGCAGCAAGCTCATTGCCAAGTGTCTGTCGATGACTGTTCAGGTGTGGGCGACAAGATCATATTGCGGGAGGCGCTGCGACTGCTGGGCCTACCGCGAGCTGCAGCCCGTGTGAAGCGTGCCATCCAGTTCGGCAGCCGCATCGGCAATGCAGTGAACCGCCGCGACTTTGGCAGCAACCGTGCAGCAAATGCATCGAGTGCGGGATCAGTGCAGCTGGCAGACCTGCCACAACGGCAACAAGCCGCAGAGTAGTGCTGAAATAAGTCGATCGTCATCGCGAGTGCACCAGTGTCTTTAGAGCTCAGGGAACTCTTCTGATGATGTTGCCAGTCATAACCAAGTTGGTTTCAAGTGTTTTGGAGCTCCACTCTCGCTCAGCAGCATTGATAGCGAGATTCCATATTACAACATATATTACAACATGGTCGAAATCTGCCTGTTCAGAGGTGCCAGCGATTGATCGGGCAATCTGCCCTCACAGGACGGCGCAGCAATGCCTCTCAGATATGCGTGAATGAATACACCTAATGCCAAGACGCAAGGTTTGCTGCTATCGATGCCACCATACTGACAACGCCGCCTCAACCGCCTCCTCATTTACACTGCGTTGTGGAGAGGGTTTGATCAAGGTCTCAGGCACATTGCCATAGAAAATCATGCGCAAACATCGGTGACCATGAAGGCATCGCCGCCAACCTGCGGTACAGCGTCCACACTGCGGCGCCAAAGCAAATTGCCAGTAGCGTTGCGCCGCGCAGCGCCTCGGCAAAGATCGCACCGTCGCGCTCGCGGTCCACGCGTGCGCCCCCCGGCGTCCTCCAGTTCCAGATGTCGATGTCTGCAAGTCATGCAGCAGGTTTCCGACATAGTTTCCGCTGAAGTGCACGGGCGCGGCGAAGCACTGGACAACCTGCTGACAGCCAGGCAGCGATGGAGGTCGCTGACAAAGCAGCAGTCCTCACAGGCTGTGTAGTAGCATCGCCATATTGCCATCAGGCCCAGCACGCCCGCTGCTGTTGTAAATGGCTCCCCTGGACCTGCGCCCAAGTCGGAGACGTCTCACTTCCTAGCTGCTGCTGTTGCCTTGACACACTGCTGCACATATCAAACAGAAGTGGTGCAAGGAAGTGCACTGTGCACCTGAGGCTGCGAGAGGGAGCTTGGAGGCAAAGCCAAGCCCTGACACCAGGGCAGCATCCTCTGCCGCTGTGGCCAGCACCAGCTGCGCTGCTGCGATTGGCATTGCGCACCCCCAGGTGATGAATGCCTTCCAGGCTGCCGTCTGAATGTCTGCAATGGGTCAGCAGCTCTGGGCATGGGGCACGTATGGAGCGGCAGACCATGAGGGCATTCCATGCACTGCATCTGCATGAGGCGCTTGTGATTTCCAGCCAGTGTTGCGTTTGAGTCTGGACACAGCAGCACCTGACGTGGAGTCTCTGTTGTATGCTCCGAGCAGCAGCGCAGCGCCTACCCAGGTGCCACACAGCGTCGCAGCAAAGCCCGCAAACTCCTCAAACCGCACCGGGTTGAAGTGCAGAGGGGCGAGCACCCCAGGGAAGGCTGGCGCCAGCATGATGGCTGCAATCTGTGGCATGACACCACGGGCAGCTTCGTTGGTTCTAACGCCGTAATCCTGGGCGGTCTCCAGGGCGTGCATGATGCAGGCATGGCGCTGGGCACCCTGTACCGAAGGTAGCAGCGTGGCAGTGGAGCCACTCTGACCTGCTTGTAGAAGCAGAAGCACAACAGGCAGACGACGTCGCCGACCAGCAGCTCGCGCTGCTGCATGTCCAGTGCGGACGGCCGCATCCGGCAGTCTGACCGCCTGCGCTGCCGGGGTCTGCATGCTGCCTGAAAGCATCGCCTGCCGATGCTCGCTGGCCGCTGGAGTCGACACTGGTAGCTGACTGTACTTTGGGTTAACACCCCTGATCTGCTGCAGATGCAAGTCGCACTGACGTAACATGATTGTGCTGCATGTGGCGCTGACCAGGCATGCCTGACGTCAGTCGTCCTCACCGACGAGCGGCGGCTGAGCGCCGCAGTGTTGCTGCAGCCAGTCACCGCACCCCGTTGCATGATTTGCTGACGGTCACGCAGGTGGCAGCAGGTTGAGCAGCTCAGGCACGGCAGCGCAATGCCCGCAATGCCGTTTGTTCACAACAGCGCTGCAGAGACCATGACGGACTGCATTGGCACATGGACGACATGTGTCGTCATCGACTTCGTGTGCTCCTGCACAATCGGGCAGTGGTCTGAGATATCGGGTTGAGGCAGTGTCGCAGTGAGGCAGAAGCTTTCTAGCATTGTAGCTTTGTAGGGACTTGATCGGGGGCAAGGCTCCTACTACACCGGGAAAGGCAAGGTCCCTGTCCTTGCTGGGGAAGTCTAGGCACATCCGAGCATGTGCCAAAAACTCCTGTTGTGGCTGCTCTTAGATCGGGATCTTACGCTTGTCAGCCTGTAAGGTTGTCACAGAGGTGATGCCATGCCTGTGATGCGTGCGCAGAAGATCGCTCCCCATATGCGCTGATGTCAGCCATATATATCACAGTTGTGTACGAGTCAGATACCCCACTGCCGAACAGTTGGGTTGAGTTCCAGTGCAATTTTCAGCGCTACGCACAATACAACACGGGTCACAAGCCCTGCGCTTGGGTCTTGGACAGGGCGCGGCAAGAAGATGACAATGCTGTGCGAGACCTAAGCAGACCATGACCAACTGCTGAGCCTGTTGGGGCTGACAGTCTGTCACTTGTTCAGCAGCGTACTTCAGACGGTATGGTGGGAACACCCAGCAAGCACACGGACCCGCCCCTCCTGGAGGGATGGCTGCTGCGTGAATCGACATATGTTGGCGGCACCGTGAACAAGTGCGCAACAGACGCTGGTCATCTGGTCAGCTGTTGCACGCCTTTCGTCAGTCACATGTGCCAGACGGAACAGCTTTTGCAGGTGACAATGATCAGGATCCGCCAGAGAGCTTGTGAGGTGTGCTGATGCAGGCGCTATGCACTGCTGCACGCGACGGAGCTGGTGACGCTTCGGCGCGAGGGCGACTTCAGCACCTCCAAGAACTGGAAGCTGGACGCCCGCTGCCGCGTGGACCCGCCCAACCAGAAGACCTTCAACCTGATCAAGTCGGGGCGGGAGAAGACGCTGTGGGCCGTCATCAGCAACGAGGCGCAGCACGTGCAGCTGGTGCGCAGGCTGGCACACAAGTCCTGCTGTTGCGCGCTGAGACAGGGTCACTTGGCACTTGCGAAATGTGTGCTTCGGTGGTACATCAGCAGTCAGACTGCTGTCATATATGTGGTGTGTGCGGCCCTGCAGAAGTACATCACGGTGCACACCTCGCACGGTGCCGTCACACTCGCGTTCGAGGAGTCGGCAGAGGCGCAGCTGTGGTTTGCAGCCCTCAAGGATGTGGTTGCCACCCTGAAGCAGGTGCCATCTGTGACCGTGCATGACTCTGGATCAGTGCTCACCGGGTCATGTTGCTGATGGTGCACAAGCTCCGGAATGACCTGACGTCCACAGTAGTAGGTCTGCACAGTAATCAAGCCATCATTCCTGCCAGGCACGGGAGGCATCGCGGCACCCACAGCGCTCCAATGGCACCGCCACCTCCAGCATCGGCGGCGCGTCATTCGGCGACCACCACTCCACGGGCGGGTCGCTGTACGGCGGCTCGCAGCACGGCTCGCACCACGGGTCCCCGGCCTCCACGCCCCGCCTGGGCAACGATGCCGGCGGCAGCACAGGCAGCATGCACGTGCAGCCGTTCGTGGTGCGCACGGTACCAGCCTCTGTGCACAGTCTAAGCTTGCAACTGCGTGGATCAGCCTGCGGCCGGGCACATCCAAGGTGTACACTGTACACGCTCCCCTGCAGCAACCGCAGTGATGAATGCCACACCTGGGTGCTGTGTTTCACATGGACGCTTCAGTGGCAAACGCAAGCCTTCTAGGGCTGTTGGATTCAGCTGGCAGTCGATGTGCAGCCTCGTGCACGCGCAGCGCAACGCGCCGCCGGAGGCGGAGGCAGGTGAGGAGCCAATGCTGCTGCGCTCGAACCTGACGCCCGCCGAGATAACGCAGCGGTGCAAGACACGCAAGAAGTGGCGGCCCTACACCTACATCAATGGAGTATCGGTGAGGCTGATATGCAGTCGCTTCCAGCACATGTTGCATTCGTGCGCTCTGTTGGATGTCGCACATATCTGCTTCTGTACACATGAACATGCCAGTTGGTTGTAGCTGGCTAACACTGATCGTGTCGTGCCTCTGCAGGTGTATCTAGAGAACCCCAAGCAGGATGAGGATGAACATGCAGAGGATGACCCGGCGATCATGACCAGCCACATCATTCGCGCCCCGCCGGTGCTGTGTGCACAGGTGAGGTCATGGGGAACTGGGGGTTGGCACCCGGGCCAGCTTCTGCTGTGATATTGGACTGCAGGCATACGACGTCGTGCTAAGCCAAGCTGCTTGAGCGAAGCTTGTGTGGCCCAACCCTGCATGCAACTGCATGGTGAAGGTAGAAGCGTATCCTTCCGTGCTGCAGGGCATGATCACGGGGGCGCAGGGGCTGGGCGAAGACAGCCAGGACATGACAGAGGTGCTGGAAAGCCTGGACGCGCACACCGCCGTGGTGCGCATTTTCACCCCAGCCTGCTGAGGCACATACTTGCAAACTTGCGTCCTTCACCCTCGTAGCTTTGCAGTGTTACTGCTGGCAGCCAACTCCCAGGCTACGGCCTTGTGGCGCTGACCTGATGGGCTCAGTCGGCACTATATCGTGTTCCATCTGCTGATGCTGTCGCCGTCCCACCAAGCTCATCCCAGCGACTTGCTTGCACCAGTGCTGTGTCAACAGGTAAAGGAGTCGTGGCCGGCGCCGCGGCTGCTGCGGCCCTTCATCGCGACACGGGAGCTGGTGCTGCGGCGCTCCTGGCGGCGCGAGGTGCGCAGCTTGCTACACGTTCCTGCTCCTCCCTGACGGTATCGGTGTTGCATCTGATTTCAGCTTCACGTACGATGTTGCTGTTGTTATTGTACCGGTCCATGTGAGACACTGTCACTCTTAGCTGCAGGCAACTATACACTGGTTCCGGGGCTCATGTATATGTCGAGGTCGATCAAGGTGATGTGCTCAAGGGCTGCACATGCAACTGCAGGATGACGGCACAATCCTGGTGCTGTACTCCAGCACCACGCACCACAAGTGCCGCCCGCAGCCGCGCGCCTGGTGGCACTGGCTGGCCCCCATCCGAGCCTCGGTGTGAAGGCTCCTGCAAATGTCACTGCATATCAGCAGCCATGCTGTCTTGCAGCTGTGTCACGCAAATCAAAGCGCCTGCTTATGCAAGTTGACAAGTTACATGCATCATGCTGACAGGTCGAGGCAGGGTACACCTTCAGCCCCCTCATGCCGCGCTTCACCAGCAGCGGCTCCAGCGGCGAGTGCCTGGTCACCCAGGTGTGCAGGCTTATGGCTTGTGGTTGGAACTGTCATTGGCAGTGGTTGGCAGCAGTTTGACAACAGCTGGGCCGTAGAGGCATGCTGAGGTCGAGCGGGCCTGCTAACGAGTACCGGGCAAGGACCGCAGCCTGCATGGGGCGATATTTGTGCTGATAATGCACGTTAGGGAGGCAGTTCTGCCCCCGGCCGCTGCAGGTGGTGAAGGCGGACCTGGCGGGGTGGCTGGGCAACCCGGGCCGCCGGGCGCGCTCCTTCCTGTGGCCCGTCATCTTCGCCACCAGCGGCTCCTTCCTGTCGCGCGTGGTGCGGGGCGCCGTGGTGCTGCGGGAACAGGTGCGCCCTTTGCCCTGGTCCTAGACCCTGACCCCTGAACCCTGACTGCTGCTCGCCACGATCTGCATGTGGCTCGGGTGCAGCTGTTGCGAAGGCAAGGTCCATCATTTGCACGTCCACTGTCAGTTTCCACATGCTGCTGCTGAGCACCCAGCAGTCATGCAGATGGGACGCGATGCACTGCCTTAGGGCAGCGGCTCTGCAGGTTCATCGTCAAAGCTACAGATGATATAGTTACACGTATGTGATCACCAGCGCAGGTGGAGCAGGAACGCTTTCTGGTGCGGCCGAGCATGCTGGGCGGCGCAGAGCCCGAGGACCCCGGGCACCTCACCCGCATGGTGCGCAGATGTGCTGCCTGGAAGTGGCTCCAGTGTTGGGCGTCGGCAGGTGTTGCCACACAGCGGTTTCCACGTGCTAAACTGCACCTGACATTTGGCACATTGGGACTTGGGGACCTGTCGTCCTAGATGCCGGTTTCATCATCTGCAGGCATCGAGGTCAGCAACATTCCGGATACAGCGCGCGTCTGGCGTCGGCTTGCCAAGCAGCCGGCGCTCAGTCTTCACCGGCATGTGCGCCACCCTGGCGGCAGCCTCAAAGCCACACAGTTGTGTCCAAGCATGCTGGCACAACATGCAGCTGCCCTCGTAACTGGGCCCCTATAACTGGGTATGCGCTGAGCCGTGCGCCAGCTGCAACTGCAGGGCGCCGCCAGACCAGACAGCACCGCTGCCGGTGCCGGTCATCAAGGAGGCGCCCAAGGCAGAGGGCGCAGCACACGATGACCACCAGCAGCAGGAGGAGGCAGACGCGGGCACCTACTCGGCAACCGGCACGCTCAGCCAGCAGTTCTGGGTGTGCCCCGGCTCAGCCGGCTTCAAAATCCGCGGCCCGACATACCTGCAGGTGCGCTCGCTCCTGCCTGTTTCGGTCAGAAGTTGTATCCCTCTCTCTTGTGCGCATGAAGTATGTACTGCTCGTGTCGGGCAGGTGACTCTGCCTCCTGCTGATTGTCCAGGACCACAAAAAGGCGGCGGCGGGCGACCCGGTGTTCGAGCTGGCGAGCATGGACCTGGTGGAGACGGACCAGCCGTGCTTCAACATCGCGCGCTTCCTCCCCGCCATCAAGTGGGTCCATGCAGCACTGCAGGCTTTGACCTGCAGCACATGTTGCCGTTGCCGCGGATGCTGGCCTACTAGCCGCATCAGCAGATGAGCTGCAATCCCGCCAGGGCACCACATCTCTCTTGTATTTGCTGAGTTCAACCAACCACCCAAAAGGACTTCGACTGCAGGCGTGGTAGGGCACTGCAGTGACCCTGATCCAAGCATGTGCTGTGCGGCCGCAGGCACAGCAAGGCGCCCTTCACCTTCGTGGTCCAGATCATGGTGCCGCAGTCGCCGCCACTGAGCCTCACAGCCGCCTGGGCGGCGGACATCAACCCCGCAGCCGCGGGCAGGGCCAGCTCCGCCACCGGCTCGGAGGCCACCTCGCCAGGTGGCGACTGCCACACGAGCAATGCAGCCATGCCCCACTCCTGCTACAGCATCCAATTGCCGCTTGCAAGGCCACCTCCTAATGTGGTGGCTGTTCCGTGCATGTCACGCCATGGTCAAGCAGGATGTCGCGCGTGAGTCCTGCCATGCAAATCTGCTGAGGATTATGCTCCACAGGAGATGGCGACTCGGATGAAGAGAGGGAGCGGGGCTGCCCCTTCGACACCGCCTTCGCCAGGTGACCTGACATCGCTTTGCGCAGGAGGCGCTGTCACAGCTGCTGCAAACCGATGAACTGTGGCAGCGTGCGGTCTTCAGAAAGGCCAATGGCCAGCGTGTGGCTGTGCGCAGGTTTGTGGCGGGCGGGGACGATCCCGAGTCCACCGAGCGCCGCAACGGCGCCTTCAAGCTGATCCCCAAGATCGTGAAGGGCTCCTGGCTGGTGAAGCAGAGCGTGGGCGAGACGCCCGTGCTGCTGGGCCGCAAGCTCACCACCAAGTACTTCAGGTGCGAGGCGCCAGGCCTCGGCCGGGCAGATCGTGACACACATCTCCAACCGCATTTGCTGCTGACATCAGCAATGGTGACAGACCGCTGCGCACGGTATGCAGCACTATAGATGTTGCCACGCCTTGGGCGCCGAGCAACAGGCGTGGTGGATGATGAAATGCCACTCACTGATCTGCATCACTGCCTAGGGGCCCCAACTACATGGAGGTGGACATCGATGTGGCGTCGTCTAGCGTGGCGCGCCACGTGGTCGGCCTCGTCAGCGGCGCGTCCAAGTCCGTGGTGGTGGACATGGGCATCCTGCTGCAGGTGGGCTGGCGCTCGTGTTGCTGCATGGCCACAGACCCGCATGTGCTGCGCTGCAGAATGTGGTATCCTGCAGCTTGCAGCATCTTGTCACGCATCGTCTGGTGTGAACCTGTCCTTTGCCAGTCGCCCTCGAACATGTTGAGACTAAATGTGCACTGTGCTTGGCGTCTGCTCAGGGCAATGCGAGGGACGAGCTGCCGGAGAGCCTGCTGGGCACCATGCGGCTATGCAATGTGCGCAGCCACAGCAATGCACCACTACCAATCTTGATCAGCCGTCACGGTTGCAAAGATTTGCATCGCATTCCTATCGCAGGCCCTGCCTCTGCAACCCCGTCCAACTGTTTATGATGCACTGCAGATCGACCTGAGCACTGCATCATACCTGGACGTCAACACTGGGACGATCCATCCAAAGAAGTGATGAGGGCTTCTGAGATACAACCTTTCTTGGCGGTTGCAGAACTCAACAGGCAACACCCGCGACAGCTTGCACCTGCGGCCAGGGCCCGCGCCCTGGGGGGCAAGCGCAGTCTGCTCGGTGTGACTAATGAATACGTTCCGAAGCGTTGTATCGTCCTTGGGCAAGTCAGCCGACTTTGGTTTCCTACGACCACACTATCTTGGGAAGCAGAGGCAGCATGTCGGGGCCTGTGGTGCCCGAAACTGCATGACTGCATTGGCCATGGAAACAAGCGGAGCTGCCAGATGAGGGTCGATGCTAGGCGTGAGAGCGGGATGCAATATGTGTGAACTCTGCACTGTGTCACTCGGAGGCTGACACGTCCCGAAGGCAGAGAATTGAACGGTCACGCTGTGGCGGGTATGTAGTTGGAATCTGCAGACCGATCAGCCACGTACAATGCCATTGATGTTACGCCGGCCAGGAGGAATCGAACCTCTGCCCATCTCTGGGCCACGGGATTTGAAGTCCCGTCACGCCACCAGGCGAGCTCAAGCCGGCAGAAGCAGCACATGCTGCTAGCATAAATGTGCACAAATACGACAGCGTGCACATAGCGCTGAGAAGCTCCACTCCCATTATCATGGCTCCCAAGGTTTATTTCGTTCAAGCAGCCCAGCCCAGGAGGATCCCGGGCAGCGTCAGGCCGCAGATGATTGATGTGGGATGCCGCTGTATCCAGTGCAGAACAGACTTGTCACCTGTTGCGCCTGAGCGGTGGTCCTGCATGCCGGCAGCAGAGTGCGGCGCAGTCGGATCTGCATCGCAGCCAGACCCCGTCAAGTCAAGGATGCATGACAATTGTCTGCAGCGGGTAGCGCAAATCTGCACCGGCTTTTGCAGACCGCTGTTGCCTCCCGTGGCAGCTGAAGGTTCTACCCATCAATGTATGTTGCACAGATACACCTTTCGCTTTATGCCTGCCGGCGACGACTCCAGCCGGCAAGAGGCTACTGTGTGCGAGCTTGACAATCCAAGATCGATCCAAGCGGGCCAAGATGCTGCCCCAGTGGCGTAAGGCGAGGCATGCCTGACCAAGACCCATATTCGCCCCAGAACAACCAGAACACACTCAGGCACTTGTGGAAGGCTCACCATTGGTCCGAACGCCAAATGTTGGCGGATCTTTTAGAACTTGGAACCGCTACGTACAGCCGTTGGCTGGCCGCGCCTCAGTCTCGCTCTTTGCGGTAGCACACCTGTTTTGACATGGCAGGCATGCGCACAAAGCAGTGTGTGACTTGGCAACCGGGCTGAAACGGTCTTTATCCTTGTCAGACCCAGGGCACTATTTATTCCATCGCAGAGGTGGGTTGTGATGAGCCACGTCGACGCGCAGCCAGTGCCATTTGTGCGATCAGCTCGCCGGGTCGCTTGCTCAATCTGCGTACAGACGTGCCGTTGGGCCCACAGACACGCAGCTTCCTTGTTGCGCAGCAAATCACCGACACTTTGGCTGCTCATGCCTCCTTTACCATTTGGCAAAGGAGGCATGAAGGGCACCTCTGCTGGCGCGGCGGGCCGCGGCGGCATGCGCTTGCACGCTGCAGCAACGGCAACAGCATCAGCCGCAGCGGGGGCGCGGGGCCACCTGGTCCAGAAGTCTACAACGCATCCGTCAGCCGCATCCAGGACGTCCCTGGGTAGCCGCCCGCTCACCGCCGGCACAGTGCGGCAACAGGATCATTGGCTGGCGGACTTTTGGCCACGGCACTCATCACTGCATGCGGTTGTGGCGGCACATGCTACAGCCGTCCGTGAGGTGCCGACAGCAGCGGAGCCGTCAGCGCCGAAGACGTCGCGCAGCCCACGGCAGTCCTTTGATCGGCAGCGCGACCTTCCGCTGCCAGATGAGCCCACCACACCAGCACAGCAGCGGGAGGGTCCCTTTCTGGATGGCGCCCTTACCAGCATCGATTCAGCAGACAGTGATGCCACACATGCTCCTGAGCCTACAGAGGCAGCGGCTGCAGCAGAACCAGTCGTACAGACAGCCGCGGTTCAGGCCTCGCAGCCTGCTGCAGCGCCTGACTCGCAGCCTGCTGCAGCGCCTGACGCGCAGCAGCAGCAGCAGCAGCCGGGCAGCCCCACCAGCGACGCTGCCAGCGCTGCCTCTGCCAGCAGTGCAGACAGCTTCAGCCGGCAGGCGCCTGGCAACGTGGTGGCCACCATCTTGGTGCCGCGCGCTCTATCCGGCTGGCTGATCGGCGCCAATGGTGCCACCGCACAGCAGCACCAGGT
This sequence comes from Diplosphaera chodatii, assembly GCA_032358165.1. Classification (NCBI taxonomy): domain Eukaryota; kingdom Viridiplantae; phylum Chlorophyta; class Trebouxiophyceae; order Prasiolales; family Stichococcaceae; genus Diplosphaera; species Diplosphaera chodatii. The sequence continues at coordinate 1,664,455 of JAALGY010000021.1, forward strand.
GCCGGGGGCCCGGTGGTTCTTTGGAGATGCCAAGCTGGTGGTGGGCGGCCAACAAGGGCTCAGGTGTGCGGACGGCATTTTCATGATGGGAGCTGGGAGCTTGCAGGTGTTTGTCTCTGCGATTGGGTCATGTTCAACGGCGTCGCAGGTCTGCGTCATGCAGCTGACGCTGCAGCATGTGGCGCTGCAGGATGCTGCACATCCAGGGGCCACCAGACAGGGCGGCAGCCGCTGTGCAGGAGCTGTACGGCCTGCTCATGGCAGATGGCGCCCCGCGCAACGTGGCGTTCTTCAGGTGTGCCCCCTGTCCATCACTGGTTCGGTCAATATGCACGGCACCCTGAACCTGCTGCAGCTGCAGTCGGTACCAGTTGCTGAAGGGGTTACACCTGCTGGCTACAGGACGAAGGGAGGCCAGCATAAGACAAAGCTCATCGTGCAGACCTGGCTGGTGGGCAGCATTGTCGGCAGGAATGGCCAACGAATAAGGCAAGCCACAATGTGTGTTCAGGGTGACTTGCGGTGCCGTCTACTTGTTGCACAACAGGGGGCGGTGACAACTGTACATGATGCGTCTTGCTACATCACTTGACTGCTCTGCCACTCCACAGGGAAGCGCAGGAGCGCACGGGCTGCCGAATGCAGATCGTGCCGCTAGAGACAGGACTGAAGCATGGCATCAAGGGGCAGACTGGCGAGCGGGAGCCGGTGCGTTTGCCTCATCTCATACATATGTCAGCAGGTTTCTGCCTGCACATGTGCTGCGTCTGCCCAATACTATGACGGCACCCTCTCTTGGCCCAGTTCCAAGCGTTGTCCTGAGGGTGCTATTTCCCTGTGCAGTTGAATGGGCCCATGGCAGTGCTGGAGGCTGCAGCTGAGTCGGTGGACAGCCTGGTGGCTGGCCTGCAGACTGTGTTCGAGTCGATCGCCGCCAACCCTAAGTACAAGCCTTTCGTCATGAAGGAGCTGCCACTCGCCAACCGCCAGGGCAGCGGCAGCAGCAGGAGCAGCAGCTCAGGCAGCAGCTCTCCGGGCGGTGTGGCCCGCGCTGCATGAGTGTCGAGGCCACCAAACTGGCGTGTTTGGTGGCATGTCGAGGGTTGTGCGGCATGCGAGGGGTTGTGTCAACAGAACCACATTCATTTGAGTACCAGAACTGAGACATTTGGTTTGATACTTTTGGCATATCCACCTTGTTTCCGAGCTGTGTGCTGTAGTTGAGATATGCGTTATGGCATTGCGTTGCAAACCTTGCTTTGGAATGCTAATCGGGTCAATCTTGCGATCAAGGGCATCATCACAAGCGTCGGACGACAAGTCCACTCAGCCTCAGTCCCTGTGTCATGGTCTATCTTGTCCCTCAGGGCTTCTCGACTTTCTTCTCGGTGCCATCGCTCTTCTCCTGCACCACCTGCATCGAGACTATCGCGGGCGGTATCAGTGGAACTGTAGGGTCTGAGAGAACTCTGTCCAAGCATGCATGACCTTTCTGCAGCACATGACCAGTGTCCAGGTTGTGGCAACACCATAGAGCGACTCACGTCTCCTACTTGCGAGCCGCCTGGTTGCAGCTGTGCTGCTTTCTCGTTTGCAGCTTTTGCAGCACTGGACGCAACATCCTGCACCGTCTCGCTCGCCTTCGTCAGAGGGTTTGCGTCCTTGCCGGTGTCACTCATGACTACTTCTTCTACTGCATGGCAACGATGTGGTTTGAATGGTGCGCCGAACATTCTGTTGGGTGCGTCTTTATTGATGACCAGGTGCTTGCAACGTGCTGTCGCGGAGTGTCACTAGCATGTGCCTTCCAGTCAACCAGCATCTTTCTCTACGTATCAGTATCTTGTTTGATAGCGGCGGACCACCTCTCAGCAAGTAGGTTGTGAAGTGCGTCGCGGTGCTGGGTTGTCAGTGCAATCGCGCATGCGACTCTTGAGCTCTTGATCCGGGAATATGCTGGGCCTACGACCTCCAGGCAGACATGATATGCTGTTGTTAGGTGCTTGGGGCGTCAGAAGTAATATCATGCATGCTACAGTGAGAGCTGACCTGGCAACAAGAGTAACAAATTTCTTAAGTACAACCGCGTGCTTATGTATCCCACGAAAGTTGGCCTGAGATTGTCCACCGCTGAATCAAGCTCTTGCCTGTTGTCCGAGTCTGCCCGCCATCAGCAGTTGCACGTATTGATTGCGGTGTGAAAGACTGATTCGGGCGTTTTATGAGTCAGTCACACCTAAGATAGACAGATATCTTCTGTGCGCTTTTCAACTCAACTCTAGTTGCCTGACAAAAAGAAGAGCTGTTGCGGCCCACGGTCTTTGCGCTCGCCAGCACCTCCCAGGCATGAAGGCTCTGGGCCTACGGCGCAGCGCTGGGACCCCGAATGGCAGCTCGGGCTCAAGCTTCCAGCCAGCAGCCTTGGGCAGCCAGGCGCCCAGGCCCGTTTGGGGCCCGCGCCTGCAGCAGCCCCACCTGCGGCCGGGCATTGATGTGCTGCGTGCCGAGCGGCAGGCAAACAGCGGTCCACACCGACGCACGTTGCTGGGTGGCACAGCGGCTTTGCTTACTGCTGTGCCGCACAGACCAGCGGCGCCCGCCGTTGCTGCGCCCGACCAGCTCACAGTCTCGGAGCCTGTGCGGCTCAATGGCAGCCAGAATGGCAGCGGCGACGACGGCGGCGGTGAGCCGGAGGCGCCGGTGTGCGCGAAGGATTGCAGGCCAGCGAACCCTCCGCTCCGCATCACGGCGCCCGGGCGCGTCGTAGCAGGTCAGCATAGTCCTGAGCTTTTTTGTATATCGCCTGACGCCTGACGCGGAGCGTCCACACCAGCTAGGTCATCGCATTCTCAGTTGAATCAGTGCACGAAAAGTCGCCCTTGGTTGCACCTCCGCAGCAACTTGCGTGATCCCTAGCAACGGCTCACGTGAGCAAACCATGCACCATCAGCAGAGTCGCCGCCGTTGCCCGTTGCTGATGCCAACATTCTGCGCTTTCCCCGTGTGCAAAGGTGCGCCAAATGCTCCTTATGACAGTGCTGTTCACCTGTGCAGTGGGCGACATCCACGGCGACCTGCAGAAGGCCGTCACGCTGTTCAAACTGGCGGGCTGCGTGGAGGAGGTGGACCGCCGGCTGGTGTGGACCGGCGGCAACACCACCGTGGTGCAGCTGGGCGACGTGCTCGACCGCGGCAGCCAGGAGATTGGTGGGTGCTTGGGGCTCATCCTGCCTGGCATAAACTGGCAGTGGAGCTTTCGTCGGGAATGTCATCGTGTCAGACTTGCCAGCTGTGCAATGAAGCAGTTTGTGGCTCAGTAACACAGGCAACAGTCGTGACCCAGCCGCCTGCATCTGACCCCGCTGAGCCATACAACTAGTATAACTCCATGTTGTCTGTGTTGTTGCTATGCAGCGTCGCTGCAGCTGCTCAGGAACCTGGACACACAGGCGCGGGCGGAGGGCGGCGCCGTGTGGATGATCAACGGCAACCACGAGTCGCTCAACGTCGCCGGCGACTTCAGGTTTGTGCAATGCCATCGCTGCTCCGGCTGCGCTGCCTCATGCCGTCCAGGGTCTCCAGCCTCTGTCTCCCTCAAGTAAAGGTTCACAACACTGTTTCAGCATGACCCCCAGCATCTGGACTTTGCAGATCAATTGCTGGCATTGCCGGGTGGCCAGTCAGCAGCACCGCTCATTGCCAAAGTCTGTTTGCAGGTATGCGACGGAGGGCGGCCTGCTGGAGTCGGCCATCATGGGCGGCCTGCGCGGGGTGGAGGCGCACCTGCTGCCCAACCAGCGCGCCGCCCGCATGCGGCTGTTCGCCCCCGGTGGCCACTTAGCCAAGGTGTACACCAAGCTGCTGGTCGCTCGTCTCGCATCATCATTCGCGCATTTATCAAGACAGTCAGGAGATACACAATGTTTCAAGCAGTTATGCAAATACACACACGCATTCCCTACTGCAAGTCTGTCTCGTGACCTGAAACCCTGGCAAGCATGGCATACATCAGTCGCCCGGGGTGATGCACGGTGTTCCGGTGCACCAGAGATTCTGAAGCGCACTCCCCAACCGCGCAGGAGCTGGCGCACAACCCCACGGTGCTGATCGTGAACGACACCATGTTTGCGCACGGCGGCGTGCTGACGGGGCACGTGCAGTACGGCCTGGAGCGCATCAACGCCGAGGTGGCGGCCTGGATGCGCGGCGACCGCCTCATCGACGGCTCCCGCGCCCCGCCGCCCTTCCTCGCCATGGGGTGCGCCCCACCTGCACCATCTCTCCACAGATTTGAAAGTCATCTCACCGTGGTTGTGGCCCCATTGATGCGTTTCAGGGGTGTCATTGGCGGCGTCCGCATGCACTGGAGCTGGTGCTGGGCTGTTGTCCCACAGCGTCGAAGCGTTTTCTGATGGGACAACTCTGCAGACGTGGGCTATCGCTGACATTGTGCTTCGCATTTGCAGGGACAGGCGCAGCGTGATGTGGAACCGCACGTTCAGCCAGGAGTGCTTCGGCACCCTGTACGACAAGTACCACGCCTCCAACCAGCTGCGGCAGGTGCTCGAGCGCACCGGCTGCAAGCGCCTCGTCATCGGCCACACGCCCCAGGTGCCCAGCTGATCCTGCCTTGCCTGGACCACTGTGCCGCTGTCGTCTGCTGCTGTGCATGCATGGATATGCTGAGCTGACTATCAAGCCGGGCAGGAAAGGAAATGAATGCTGGTTGCACCATCTGAGAAGAGCCAACGTTGGCAAGATGTCTCGTCTGATGCGGCCTAGTTTCAATGAGTGCAGCAACAAGGGCTGAACTCCGAGTGCGATGGCATGGTGTGGCGCGTGGATGTGGGCATGTCGTCTGGCGTGCTCAATGCCATGCCCCAGGTATGCACCACTTACACCCCGCAGCACGAGCCTTGTCACATGTGTCGAGCTTCTCCAGGGCTATCTATACAAAGGGCAGGTGATGTAGAAGGGTTCAGCAGCGCAGGGCAGCAAGGTTCGGTTGGGCTGGCCGAACTGCACTGACGGTGTGCAATGTCTCCAGGCGCTGGAGATTGGCGCGAAGGAGGGTGCCAGGGAGCCCGACATCAGGGTGCTGGGTGAGTCCACCGGGCCGCAGCTGCCGCAGATGGGGCGCGGCAGCGCCTTTCTGGCCCGCAGCTTCGGCAGCATCGGCGCCGTCAGCCGCTTGTAGCCGGCCCCCAGCCGCAGCTGCAGCAGCAGCAGCAGCACTTGTTTGCTGGGTACTCCGACAGCGGCAACAGCTGCACAGTCGTACAGAAGGGCGCCTGCCCCAGCGCTCAGCTGGCCTTGGTCAGCAGTGTGGCAGTCTGACGGCTGGCAGATCGCAGCCTCGGCCCCGCACCAGCTGCAGTTGTGGCATCGTGGCACATGGGCCAGCAGCTCTGGAGGCCCAAGGGTTTGTGGGAGTACCCAGGGCCGCCGTGTACAGCAGCGCACCGTGTACAGCAGCGGCGCTTCGTGGCAGACCCCTGCATGGAGGGCCAACCGGCCGTGCAGGCTTGAGATACACGGGGAGGGGCCCCGCACGCATGATTGGGGTTTGTTTCAACGGTTTCGATGGGATATATTCTTGACCCGCGGCGGACGCCTGCTCGCTTCACCCCCAGCTCATAGCTGCGAGCGTGAGCAGCATGGCAGCTGCGGGCGCTGCCGTGTCTGGGTGTGCTGTGCAGACTGTGCGCCATGCTTTGCTGGGTAGGGTCACGCTCCTGGCGCTGCAACATGGCTAGCACAGCATGCAAGCGCACCCCGACGCGCAGCAATGAGTCTGTCACAGCCCACTCAGTCGCCTTGTCTTTGCCGGCATCTCGTGGATCATCTGCGGCATTGGCGACCTGTCCTGGGGTTTCACAGCACAACACATTGTCTGTCCTGAGCGTTCGGCACAGAGCGAGCGATTGCGAGCAAGTGAGCGACACTCAGACCTGGGATTGTCAGTAGTGTACAGTAGAAAGCAAATCGTTGTTGCGCATTTAGTCTGTAAACATGAAGCAAACCACACACGGGCATCCGCAGATCCAACACAATCCCCGAAACGTGCTGAAAGGCCAAGCCACCGAGTCTGAACACTGGGATACCATATGTGACTGCTACAATAATGCGGCCCACACTAAGCATCAAACAATGACAGGTCAACTGCCGGCGGTTGATACTCGATTGCTGCCACCAAGCACTTGCCACCTGGCAATGCACTTGCCGCCTTCGCAACCGCCTGCATGCAGAACAGGTGTCCATAAAAATGGTGCCACTCGAAGTGGCTGCCTGCCAAGCTCCCCTTTGCAGGTCAGCCAACTTGCCTGCACACGCTAACAGGTGCGATTCACATACGGGCAGCACCACAACGTCTTGTATTACCCAAGCTACCTGGAAATGGACGCTCTCACGCAACTGGTCAGCTGCTGCGCGGGCTGCCTGCAGGGCCGCAAGCTCGGCGGACCAGGTGTCGCGCCATGCATTGGCCTCATTCGCGATGCCCGCACAGTCCTGCAGCGTGGCGGCGCCCTCCTGCGCCGTGACAGCCCAAATCACATGATCCGGGTGTCCAGGTACGACACCAACCCAGGCTCACCCAGCCGTCAGCAGCGTGTCAACAATAGTCACATTGCTGCAGGTGTGGTGCAAGCTCACAGCACAGTAGTCGGCATCCAGCGCACTGTGCAGTCTGGGTCAGTGCGCACATCGATGCCCGCCACAGCCGAGCCGGCTGCGCCGTCCGCCACCTCGGCGCCGGCCCATGCCCGGCGGGCGCGCGCGGCGGCCAGCGACCAGCCGAGCGCCAGCGCCTTTTTGAGGCGCTCTGGCGCCAGGCTGCACTGCTGCAGGGCAGCCCGGACCGACTGCGCCGCCGCCTCCAGCAGATCTGCGGCAGGCGTGCGGTGACTGAGAGCATCATGAGGATGCACTCAGAAGGGGCACCTGTGTACGCCACTGTGTTCGGGCAGCCTGCAGTGCTGGTGCAATCCATCTCGGGCATTGCAGTGTGTTGAAGTACACGGGGAACCGCCATTCCAGCGGACAACACCCCACAGCGTACTGCCCTCCACCTGCTGTGCCGACATGGAGGGCGGCAACGAGTGGGGGGCTGCTGCCGCGCAGCTCCGCCCGGTGCGCCGTCACCGCCTGCGCATCTGCCAGGCACAGCTGCCGCAGCGCCGCCGCCACGCCAGGCACCAGCTCCGGTACCCTGCAGCGCCCATCACGGTGCACATGTGTCCAGGGGCTGCGGGTTTGCCGTGTTCTGTGCAGTTGCGACGAGCAAGCCATGTGAGCACCGCTGAGCACAGCAAGCACTCGGGTCGCTGTGGCGCGACCCCAGCCTTTGACACTGGTGCCCTGCCATGGCGACACCGTCACAGCTCATGTGTGGTGAGCACACAGGAAATGCAGAGATGGAAGGCCGTCACCTCTTAGCAGGTGCACCGTCCAGGCTGGCCAGGTGCGTTTCCAGGAACGCATAGATTCCCGCTGCGCAGCGCAGCGCCCTGGCTGCCTGCGGGTGCCCTGCCGCCGCTGCCGCCGCCTGCGCCTCCCGCTGAGCCGCACCCTCCGCTGCATCGCCGTCAGCATCGCGGCGATGGTGCTGTGGCGGCGGCGGCGGCGGCAGGGCCGCCATGGTCTCGTGCCCCAGCTGCCGCAGCCCGGCCGCCAGCACATGCAGCGTCTGCAGTGCCAAGACACAGGTACTGCAAGGACTACCCCCCTGTCTGCCACACTGATGCGAGAGGCTGTGCGCCATGCTGCGCGTGACCCTCCTTCAGGTACATATTGTTGGTGCATCCTCCTCACATCTTGGTGCTTGCTGCCCGGCACCATGCAATCGCGTCTCACCATGGCATGCTCATGAGGCAGGCCCTGGAACCGTTGGAAGCGGTCGGGCTGGCGCCCCAGCGGCGAGGTCCAGTCAAAGGCGAGCTTCTCCGGCTGGCTGTGCGCCGCGGCGAAAGCCGCCACGTACTCCAAATACCTCTCAGTCCTGCGGCATAGGACCCAAGCATGCTGCAGAGCGCTGCCCTGGGCCTGACTCATCACTGAGGCTGATCGTCTGGATCAGATCGCAGAATCGCCACGCATCGCCAAGCGCAGCCTGCCTGTCGATCCTGTCGAGCGTGGCGGTGGACGCGGCGGCGCCCCTGCTGATCGCGGAGCGCAGCGCAGTGGCCTGCCGCAGGCTCTCCAGCACCGCCGGCTGCCCGCTGGCGAGCTGGCCCACGAAGCTGAAGGGCCTGGTGTTGAGGTCCCTGTACACGTCAGCCAGCTCCAGCAGCACGTTGGCGGGATGTGTTGCCATGGGGCGCACAGCCGAGCATGTGCAAGACAAACGAGGCAGTCTCAGATCATCAGTGGACCGTGCAATGCACAGTTAGATGCACGAACCGTGCGCTCTGGGCATGCCTGCGAAGAGAGTGGGTCTGTGCCAATTGACAGACTCGCGACTGCGACGTTCGATTCCACCCAAAATGTAGGCACGTGGACCAGGCGCTCCAGGCCACACGTGCGCAGATCAAAGCGATCTAATCACAGTGGCATTTACGTGCACGAGTCAGACCCGCCTTGCACAGCAACTCGAAGCTCGTACACTTGACCCCTACGGTCTCATGATCATGCACCACTGAAGCACGCGGCAGTCAAGAGCCGCCAGAAAGGGCGCGGCTTGCGTCGGAGGTTTGCCGACACCAGAACGGTGAGCAGAGCACTGCCAGCTGCCTCGGCAGGGGTATAGCGCCCCGTGCGGCGTGCTGGCCGTGCAAAGCATTAGTCCTCGAGCTTGCGCAGCCCTGTGCGTGTCCGTATGGGCGGGGCGGCTCCCGGCTTCTTAGTAGCGCCTGCTCGGCTACTCGCTGCGTGCTGAGGCCATATTAGCGGGTGTGACTTGAGGCCACAGCGAGGCCACAGCACCGTAAGATCTACAGCAGATCAGACGAGCGTCAGTGTGCTGCGGCAGCTGGGCTGCCCGCAGGTCCTGCACACCTGTTCAGCACGTGTCAGGGCGTTCTGGCCGCTGCGGGCGCTGCGGCTGCGCAGCGCCCCTGCAGTTACCACCAGTGCCTCGAATCCATGCCGCTGCAGGGCTCTGGCTTGGCGCCAGCCCCGCCGCCGCCGGTCCTTCAAATCTTTCGCGCATTCTCCGAGTCAGCAGTTGTCGGGCCGGTCCCTTAGCAGCAGCTGTCCGATACACCCGCCGCGATCGGCAGACTGCAGGTGTATGCTTGATACCATCTGACTGGTTCCCCGCGGGTCGAACACCGCCGAGTGGCCGCTGTACACACTGCTTGCAGCTGGATGGAACGCGAGTGACGTGCCTGCACACAACGCCTGCTTGAAGCCTGCGCATGCTCACTTCTTGTGTAACGTATCCTCATGGCCCCAGTACTGACGGTGTACATGCTCCTGTGCGCTGCAGGCAGCCCTCGCAGCGGGAGGCTGGTAAGCGGCGGCGCGATGTTGCAGCAGAGCACGCCGGTGCCGCAGCACCTGTTCTCTCCAAATGCGGACTCGGTGACCAGCGTGGAGCGCTCCGATGGCCCGGGCTGGCGGCGGCCCATGCCCCGGGTGTCCAGCATGCTGTTTGACCTCGAGGTGAGCCGCTGGGCCGTGCTCGAGATGAAGGCCCAGTGAAACAGCATCCGATGCATCTGACAATGAGCCAATGAGCCTCCTGGGTTCTGGCACCCAGAGTCGGGGGTATTGTCAATCCACACTGGTGTTGCCACCCACCTGTTGGGGCCGGCAGGATGGGCTGTCAAGGGACCTGCACACCTTACCGCTTTTGTGCAGCAGCTGTACATGAATGTACCAGCAACTGTACAAGCGCACTGGTCCAGTGCGGACAACAGATGCTGCGTCGCCCTGCCTTTCCTTTCATCCGTGACCTTGGAAAGCATTGCTCACTGTATGAAGATAGCCCCATCCCAATCTTGCGCAGCAATGTGATCCAAGTGCTACTGAGGCGCGTACTCAGGTCGTGTTGTGTCATCCCAGTGCATAGCAAGGAAAACTCTTGGCCGACCTGCTGCTGTGCCGAGCCCTTTGCCATTGTTTGCTGTGCAGCTGGAGGATCAGGAGTCAGGGGACGATGTGGCAGCGCCCAGCATCTCCCGCCAGCTGCTCAAACTGCTGCAGCCCCGCAGCCAGGACGAGCACCAGGTTTGCGTCCTGAGCTGGTTTTAGGGTTTTAGGCCAGCCAAAGTGCATGTATTCTGTATGAGTTGTGACATGGAAGCGAAAAGCCAAGCGCAGTTTGCTGAGAGCGTGGAAGCTAATGTGATAAACTCAAGCCAAGCAGATCCTGTTTTGTGCACTGCAGCTGGGCATGGCGGTGAACGCGGCGTATGAGAAGGCGGCCGGCGCCGGGCAGCAGCTGGGCATCGACGAGCTGGCCGACACGCTTCGTCGGGAGGGGCACGACGTGCGCATCCGCACCGCGCTGGGCGGCGGCGGCGGCGGGGAGTGCCTCCGCAACCTGCGCCACCAGTTCCTCACCCTCAACATGACGGGTGCGCCCTGTTTATCGAATCGCCTGCTCGTCAGGGGCCAGCTCGTATGATGCAGGTGCTGGTCACATCATGCAGGTGCTGCAGCATGTGCTGATTGCACCAACGACTGTTGCCGCCCCAGCCTCAAGCCGCCTGCTCACACGTTCTGCGCCGTGCGCAACAGGGCAGGACGGCGTGCGTGTGGAGTGCATCATCGACCCCAGCTTCGCGGAGCAGTGGGGCATTGCCCGCCCCACGCCCGCCTACGCCAACGTGGTCGCCGCGCTGCCCCAGGTCCGGGCCGCACCCCTCCGCCACAAAGTCTCTGCCACACGCACTTGACGCTTGACACCGCAACTGCAAGCACCCTGCCAAGCTGGTTGCCAGCGACCCCACTGTCCCGCCGTCACCCGTCAGCTGGCCATGGGCAGTGGGAATGGGAACACCCTAGCAAATGCGTGCGCAGGTGTATGTGGGCTCCGCGGTGGAGCCGCTGGTGGACTTTCTGTGCAGCGAGCTGGCGGCGGCGTTCCGGGCGGAGGGGGCGACGCTGCCGCCCTGGCGCGCCGCCGACGCGATGCTGTCCAAGTGGCGGCCCCGCCGCTCCGTCGACTGCGACATGCTGTCGCCCCCCGGCACCTTCCACGTGCGTCACCCAGTCGACGCTTGCCATGTTTGTCAGTGTTGAGCTCAGCCGCCACAAGGTCACATGAGCATGTTGCCAGGCTTCGCCTGGGAGCTCATTTAGCTGAGGGCGTCTGCCCTGCAACTGGGAGCTCCCAGCACCTTCTTGCATGCAGCTGCTATATGCTGACACCTGGGCAAGGGTATCCTTTCATGATCCTTTGACTGACCCTATCTGCAGGCATCTCACTCGCCATTTGAGGCCGCGATGGCGCACCTGTCCCGTTGCTCCGCACCCGGCGGCCGCCCGAGCAAGGCGCAGCGCCTGAGCGGCGTGGGCGGCGGCGGCGGCGGCAGCACCAGCTCCGGGGCGGTGCACAAGCCGCCGCACCACGCCTCCGCCTCCCTGCACGCCAGCCCGCGCGCCAGCCCCAAGCCCAGCCCCCGTGGCAGCTTCCTGGCAGGTGGGGTCTGCTGTCTGGTTCACTTGACCAAGGCATGACAGCCGGATTTGCTTCTACAAAGGGTGTGGAGGGTAGTCTGGGTACCAAAGCCGCTGACTTGGGTGCATCCCTGTAATCGTGGCTACAGCGCTGCACCAATTGGTCAGTCCCACCTCTTCAACATCGATGTCTGCACTGCAGGCGGCAGCTACATGGGCGGCCGGCCGCTGGCGATGGACAAGTCGGCCAGCCGGGCGCTGTCGGATGCCGAGGCTGAGGAGGCCCTCGGTGCCCAGGTCAGTGCAGCGCACCACATGCCTTCCATCAAGCCCGGCTGTCCACTGCACTGTGTGATCGTGTCAACGCAAGATGCAGCATCCTCTTGTACCCTGTTGCTGTGCAGGCATGCACAGTTTGACGCTTTTGTACACTTGGTTGCAGGTCGCACTCGCTGCTGCTGCTCGGGCCGCGGCCGCAAAGTTCGCGCTGGACAGCCACCCCGACGTGTACAGCGACGGTGGAGACCTGTCTGACAGCAGCGCCGACTCCGACGCCGCCACCATGACGGACTTGAGCTTCCGCCGGTCCGCCAACATGGACCGCATCAGCGGTGGCCAGGGGCAGGCCAGCAGCGGGACGCCCTACAGGGTGGGCCGCCGCACTTCTGCTGGCGCGGACCTGTCCACGCTGTCCAGCAGCTGGCGCGCGTCCGACTGCATGCCCTTTGGCGGCGGCGGCGGCGGCTTTGGCGTCGCCCCGAGCAGCTCGCCACACCGTGGCTCCGTCAGCAATGGCGCCGTCCGCATGAGCCTGGAGGGGGTGTCCAACAGCGATGGCAGGTCAACAGCTGCTACCAACCTTGCCAGCTGCTGTCTCCGCCCAGGCTGAAGCATGTGTCTGCTGCTGAACACAGCATCAGCTGCGGTATCAAGTGTGGTGTATCGTTTGTGGCTGCTTGCGTCGTTGCCGACACCTTGCTGACTACATTTGGTTGTGCTGCCTGCAGCGACACCACAGCAGTGCCGCCCGCACCCAGCGGCCTGCCGCCCATAGCGCTACAGGGCCGCCTCATCTCTGCGCCGCCGTGCCTGCCCGGCCCTGACGCCGGCGGCGCCTCGCAGGTCGGTGATGCGAGCATTGCAGCAACTGCTGCATGCCTGGCTTGGCATCCCCAACAGGCTGTGCTGCCCTGCCAGATGTCAGACATTTCACAAGGTCAATAAGCAGCAGCCTTACAGCCTCTGACTCCTAGTACTCTCATGCGCTGCAGGCTGTACCGCAGGTACAACCGGCAGCCCGTGCCCCCTCCGCCCCGCAGCCGCCAGCCCCAGTCATTGAGCCCGAGTTCGACTTCCCCAAGCCGGCGAGCATGTCCACATATGTCCCACCGGCATGCATGGCACTGACTACTTTATACTAAGTTTCCTGTTCAACAGCTTGGCACTGCGATAGACATCATGGATGTTGCTTTTGCAGGCGCCTGCAAAGTCTGCGCTGTCCTTTGCACGCCGCCCCTCCGGCCCCACCGGCAGCGGCAGCGGGCTGGACCGCCGCAGCGGCACCATCAGCCGAGCGTCTGGTGGCAGCGGGCGCGGCGCTGGCGGCCGCACCGTGAAGTGCCTCCCGCCGCTGGAGGCGGGCCCCGGCCGCCAGACCAGCCTGCCCTTCAACACGACCAGCGGCAAGGCCGCCGCGCTGTCCGACATGCACATCACCCGCAGCAGCGGGCTGCTGCACAGCGCACACAGCACCAGCGCCGGCGAGCTCAGCCGCAAGGGGGGCGCCGCCGTGCCCCAGGGCGGGCCCCGGGGCCTGCCGCCGCTCCAGGGTGGCCCGCCGGCGGCGCCGGGCAGCAGCCCTGCGCGGCGTGCGGCTGCAGCGCAGCAGCAATTCGGTGTGCGCCCAGGACGGCATGCCAGCCCCGCTGCCCGCCGCTCGCCGTTTGCTGCGGGCCTCGAAGGTTGAGGGAGCTGCCCCACACTGAGGCTGCGCCGCTGCTGGCGGGCTGGACTGGGGTTCCACGGCGGCAAGGCTGCTGCCGTGGTGTGTGAGCGGTGAGATCCCAGCGGCGGTGTGCAGCGTCAGGGTCTGAGCGGCTGTGAGGCGAGCAGCTATCGCCAGTGTGCGGCTGGCACTCCCAACAACGGGTGTCGCGCAGCAATTTTGAGGGCCTGCAACAGCGGCCCATTCCTACATTTGATTGGCAGCATGCGGCTTGGTCCGCGGCGCTGCCGCCTCTTCTTTGTGAGCAGCTGCTGACGATGGGGCAAGCGCAGCGAGTGAGACTCTGCCACCACGAGAGACAGGCAGGCAGCGGAGACAACACGCCCAAGAGTGGTTGCTGGACGGACGATACGGTGGCTGCAGCCATTCCTGTAATGGCTCATAGGCAGCCGAGAGGGCTTGGGGCGCTTGTGCCTGCTTGCAGAGCGGCTGAGTATACAGTAGATGAGACTCCCATGGTGCGGCAGATAGTTGACGAGCGAGATTCGGGAAAGATGTGGTGCTGCCAATGTTTGAGATGTTGCGCCGGGCCCTGGATGGGGGGCTTTGGCCAAGGGCAGCAGCCAGCGTGTGTCATCAGAAGCTGTGCACCCAGCTATGCGCAAATTGGCGCGCAAAGCGATTTTGGCACCGTATCATGGTTTCCACAGGTAGCATGCGAGTGAGACGGGCGCCTATCTTCTGGCTGCGCCTTGTAGCCCCACACCTTGTTGCAGCAGTTACTCTGATGGAGTTGACCCCTCAGAAATTGATTCTGTTTCTGAGCTGCCTGGCTGCAAGGCATTTTGCATGGTCCGTTCTTGTTGTGCTGTGCCTGCTGGCGGAATGCACCATTAGAAGACCACACCAGACTGTAATCTACATATATTATATGATGCGATCAGCCTCCAAAACATGCACATCTCATGTGCTCTTGACAGACTCTACACAGATCTGAAACTCCATTCCACCAAAATACATCTGTTGCACATCACAGAAAGGCTGACTGTTGGTACTGTGGCTGCAAACGCTACACGCAAGCGCTACACTCTCTCAAATGCACAAGATTGATCAGGCAGCTTACACGTGTCTCTCGCTGTCATGCCATGTACCACTTGCACACCATCCAACCCTAACGCAGCACGGTCACACGTGGCGCCGCACAGGCGCCAGCATTGCATGATGCTCCTCGATACGCCGCAGCAGCCGCTCCGGAACCCTGCTGCTGACGGTGGCCGACCCCGCCAGGCCAGCAGCTGCAGGCCCCACGACGCTGCTGTCCCCGTCTGAGGCGCCGTCGGCAGCAGCGTCTGCGGACGTGCGCAGGCCGGCGGCGGCTGCGGGCCCCGACCTGACATGCTGCTGCGACGCTGTGGCACTGTCGGCGGCGGCGCTGGTGCAGGCCCGCTTGTGCGGCGGCGGCACATGCCGAGGCGGGGCCTCCTCCTGTGCCACAGCGTTGGATACTGTCAGCTCCGAGCTTGCGGCTGTATTTCTCCTGATCGGCAAGATAGACAGCAGCCCCAGTGCTGCTGGCCGTCGGCACCAAATCACGCTTTGAACACCCAGCGGAACCCACAGGCAGTGGACGACACTGGCATTGCCCTGGGTGCGGATGCTCATGTGCTACACCGCACCGGTGCACTCACCCGGGCCACGCGCTTCAGCACGCGGTGGGCAGCCTTGAGCTCTGCTGCCGGGGGCGCCGACCCCACGATGCGATACCGCACCAGGTTCGCGCACCTGCCGCCCCCCAGGTCCCTCACCTCCAGCTTGCCGTCCTGCAGACACCCGGAACAGGGTTTGCAGAAGCCTACAACCACTTCACAGCTGCACACACGGACAGGCAGACTCAAGGTATGGCAGATTGGCCACTTCCGAAGCTGCACATCCAGAGCGGGCCCTGGCAAAGTAGGCTGGGCAGAGCACCGCGGCTCGTGTCCGGAGCCAGGCACAGCCACGCCACCAGCAGGGAAACGCTGGGGGTAAGGCGGGGAGGCTGAAGGGTCTGTAGGCGGCGCGCCTTGGCCAGGCGGGCGAGGCAGTAGCGCTGCAGCATCTGCGGGCGGCGGCGCCCCAGCCACGCCGCCAGGGTGGGCGGCCCCCCCAGCAGCAGCACCTCCCGAATGCGCCCCGCGCTCGCGCACCCCGCCTCCTGCACGAGCAGAGCACGCCAGAACATGTAGGGCCACATCCACTTCGCCTGCTCCGATGGCCACATCACTCTGCACCCCGCTACAACCGAGAGCTCGGTCGTGGTGGTGAGCGTGCACAGACTGGTGTCATAGGCTCCATCTCGTCATGGAATTGAGCAAAAGGTTGGTGTGGCACGGTTAACAGCGTGGATCACAGGCGCACATGCGGCATACCATTGACCGCAGGCCGCAGGTAGTGTCCAGGCTTTGCTGGCAAGCATGTGATGTTGTGCAGCAGGCTTCATGCCGCACCGTGAGCGCCGCCACCGCCGACACCAGCAGCCCGAACTTGGCCTGCTGCACCGCCACCGCCCGCCCCACCACCTCCTCGATTGGGCCCTCAGGCTCCCGCTCCCCTGGCGAAGGCCCTGTAGGAATAAACAGTGCATGCACTCAGACACTAATGATTGGTCAACTGCAGAGCATGTCGCCCATTGGACCCGCCACCGACAGGAGATGGCAAGCACATCTTGGCTGGTCGACATCAGGAGGCACACACGGTCATGAAATTTGCATGCATGCGGACACAGATGCGATCAGCCAGCAGCGAGACTGGCGTGCAGCGGTCCGCCAACCCGCACCAGCGCGCAGCAGGGTCTGGACGCTGGCTGCCAGGTCGGCGGGCGAGGGCACCTTGGCACGTGCATGCAGGCGGTAGGCCTTGGCCAGGCGCTGCGGCACCTTAGAGTCCCGCGAGTCCCGCACCTCCTGCAGATGGGTGCCGATAACAGCGACTACAAGCTAGGCCAATTACACTTCTGTGTGATGCATGTGCACATGAAGATGGGCAAGTATATGTGGAAGCAGATGCAGTAGTACATACCTACAGGCGAGCTGCAAGCATAAGCAGATAGCACCTGCATGCAGGGCCAGGGTGTCGCGTGACATGTCAAGCATGAGAAAGTGCGGTGAGTGGCGTGCAGCACCCGCACGCACCACAAGCTGGTGGGAGGCCTGCAGCACCGCCAGCAGCTCGTGCAGGGAGGAGCGCTGCAGCAGCGCCTTCAGCGCTGAGGGCCGCGCGCCGCTGGTGCCGCCCCGCCGGCCGCCCACCCTGAACCACGCCTCACCGCCGGCCGCCGGCCTGCAGCATCAGTCACATAGTTCGTGAATCTTTGCTTTGTCCGCCACCAGCTCCCTTGCAAGGGAACTCAGAGTGAGCAGCCAAGACACCTGTCCGAGCATGGGCTGCCGCGTAGACTCAGCGTGCATGACAGCCAGGCTGGACTGAGGCAAGTGCAATGTGCGCCTGTCAGCCGATGACGCAGGGCATGCCTGGGAGCGGGGTCGGCGGCATCGGCCGCCACCTCGGCCAGAGTGGCTATGGTGTCTGCATGCGCTGCCTGGATGTAGTCGCACAACTCGCTGCTGGTGACGCCCTTCAGCTCCTGGATGGACTGCACATAGCACCACACAGCCTTGCATGGAACTCTACACATTCGGTCAGATACTGCTGGACACACGGCCAGTCCTTGAGTTGTGCACAGCCCTGCTTGCCAACCTCAGACACAATTAAGCTGTGGACACGTAGATCAGTGTCGAATGCAAGATATTGCCTGAATGTGGTAGACAGCACACCAGCACAAAGTTGTCAGTCATGAACACACCTGCACCGCGCCGAGGATGAGAGTCCGCAGCGCTGCCTCTGTCTCATCTGCCACAAACGCCCCGGCAGGCTGCTGTGCATGCACCTCAGCTGCTGCAGCCTCTGCATGCTGCTGCTCTGGCGCTTGCGGGTCCTGCTGCATGGCGGGCTGCTCTGGATCTGCATGTTCCAGCTGCGCATGCACTGGCGCCGCGCCCGGGTGCTGTGTGGCGGGCTCTGCGGTCCGCCTGCTGCGACTGGCGCCACGAGGCTGCTGCGCCTGCGCTGTTGCACACGGCGGGTGCTGCTGCTGCTGCTCAGCTGCGTTGGACGCTGGCGCTGCTGGCTGCTCGGCGGGCGCCGCCGACGAGGCTTGCGCAGGAGTGCGGGGTGCAGACGACTGAGGAGCAAGGCCGGGCGGCTGCGCCAGGTCGCCCGCCTGCTGCGAGGCGGCTGGCCATGGCGCCTGTACCTGAGTTCGTGTTGCCCCGCTGCATGCGCGCTGCCTGGCTGCAGTCATGCTGGCGACGCGGCACCCCGCCAATCAACAAATTCCTGCGCAGGGTCTCACGGTATTTCGGTCCTCATACAACTACGGCGTCAACTTCAGCGATCCTCCCCGTGTATGTGCTATGTATCGAGGCCTGCAAGAGTCATTAAGGACCCGACACGGCCGCACGGGCTTCGCCCATCCGGAGGTTATGATCTGACATATGAGTATCTCGCGGAGTGAAGCATGTGAATGCACTATTCGGAAGGCAGGAGCCCAGGCCTCAGGCCCTCAGCAGTTGCACTGAGAGTCCCAACTTGCGATGCGTTCCCATCGGCCATGCCAAGAGCCAGAGCACACGCGCTGGCTTGGCGCATGCACAGCGTGGGATTAGTGACACTGTGCTTCCGGCGGCATGCATGATTCAGACATACTGCTGCACCGTGAGCCGTCTCGTTATGTTTCAAAGCATGACTTGCATCGATCACCTCGTCAAGTTGCCAAACTGCATCGCAGCGAGTGTACCACGAACCGCTGACAAGTGATGGCAAACATCATATCACGGTCACCCTGAAATGTAATCAGCCCAAAGTCTGAGCAAATGTCACTCAGTCATATGGTGTGCTGTACGAGCTGCAACAGCTGCATGTGCTGCAGCAGCGCCACAGACCGATGACGGCCGACCAGATCTTCAATCATCATATCAATGCGTGCTGCTGGGCAGCAAAGCGGCCCGAAGTTGGTCAGTAGACCAGGTCAATTGACTGGGTGTACGATGCGATGCCGTGGGGCCGTGCGGGGATGTCCGCAAACAGGAACTACGAGGAAGGGACACACAGAAGTTCACTGGACATGGTGGTCATGATGAAGTACAGCAGTGGCTCATTTTCTTGGCTCCAGCAACGGCTGTGAGACACAGGGGTTACAATGGCGCACCTGCACGCTCTTGTCAGTCTTGAACTTATCATCCTTGATCTCCACGACCACAATCTGCAGGGGCAGCATCGATGCTTGGTTCACACTTGCGTCAGAAACAATTCGATAAAATACACAGAAAGTGTGACGTAAAGATGGACACAGCGCCCGGAGCACACCTTGCGGTTGCCGATATCATGAACAACACCAACAGCGCCCTGATCTGCAGAGGGCGGAACCGACCTTGCAAGCAGCCTACTTAGAACAGGAAGACAAGCGGCGACCTAGAGTCCTCGCATCAGTGGCACACCACAAACGCTGGAAAGAGCAGCGCACCAAGGAAGTAGTCGGCAATTGCGAATCGGCTGCAGAACAACACAGCATACTGTTTACCAAGTAGCCTTTGTTTGTTGGGAAGCATGGTGCTTGCCAATTTGCGTTCAGTGCATACAGCGCACGCATGACATGCCACACGAGACTGATGCACATGGCAGCCTCCAATAGAAATGTGGGCGAAACAGGCGATGCACTTGTCGCCAGGGCCCAACGGGGTGATGTAGTGCGGCCTGGCCGCGCTGCCCAGGTCCAGGACGTCCAGCAGCTGACGCCGGCAGATGTAAACAGGATGTTTAGTCGTATCAGTGTAACTGCAAGCTGCTACCTGGATGCTGCAGCTGCACAGCTCTTTGCAAGGCAGCTGATGGGGTTCTGGCTGGCTGCAGAAGGCATGAACCCATCCTCACGCCCACTGTGCGCGCACCTTGGGGTGCAGGGGGTCGGTAGTGTCTAGGTACAGCACCTTGCCCACCAGGTTCAGCGACAGCAGGAAGCGGGTGCCGGGCGCCTGACAGCACGCAGTCAAGCAACATGTGACCGATCAACGTTGCTGACGGCTGCTTAAGAAGATCAAAGATTTGAGATCGAACACAGCAATATCGGACTCTGCTCAGAGCGGCAAGGTTGTGCGGTCAGCCATCACTGGCGGAGCAGTCACAGACCCACCGCATTGGGGTCCTCTGCCAGCAGGTGCGGGTGTGTCTCGTCCTGCAGCAGAGCAGCTTCGCACTCATGCTGCATTGTTATGGCTGCCCACCTATCACCCGCGCACGCTTGTCCAGAGGGCACCGTGCCCTGGGGAATGGGTAAACTGTCTATCGTACCTCATCATTTTTGCAGCCATTGCTCACCTCAAACTGTAGGACCTTCTGCGATGTACCCGCCACAACGTCAATGACGAATAGGCCGTTGTTGAGCACATCAGTGGCATATGCAAACTTCGTGTTGCCTGCATCAAACAGAGGACAACATCCCAGTGAAAACGGTGGACGTCTGCAGGGTTCACAGGCTGTGTATTATGAAACATGAACACACTACCAACTGGACTAGGTGGCTGCACCAATGAACTTGACATCGATGCTGCCGCTTGCGCCCTCCAGCTTGATGATGTGCCTACAGAACACCCACACTACATTGTGCAATCTACAACATGTCATCTACAACATGAGCAGCCCTGTGTGTCATGCGGGGTAAATGCAGGTGGTTGCTCCTATTTCATGTGAAGGCGCATGGAACAGACGCCCACCGCAGCTTCACGGTGTCAAAGTCCCAGACGTGCACGGTATCGCGGCCCACGATGTGGCCCAGCGGAGTGATGTCGCTGTTGTTCAGAAGCTGATCCGCTGCATGAGAGCACATGCCAATAGTGTCAGCATTGTGCTGCTGGGGTCTCTGTGCACACTGGTCTCGCCTCACAATACCGAAAGAAGTGCTGGTGGGCAGCTGCACATTCTCACCAGCGACACCATCAAAGTGTTTGCGCTGAAGGCTGACACGCATGAAAGGATGCAGCAGGTGCGAGCTGCAGCACACCGATGGGGAAGGTCGCCACGTTGGCGGTGACGGTGGAGACCGGCAGGATGAAGTCGGAGGTGACGAGGGAGTTGGTGGGCAGGTGCACCGCGGCGCCGTGCGGGTCAAGCTTGGGGTACTGGCTGTCCACCAGGTCGTTGCCCGTAGAGTCCTGCAGGACATAGACGACAGTTGCTCATCAGACAGCGGGCAACGTGCACTTGTATGGTATGAGCGATGCTGCTGATTGCTCCCAATTGCCTTGGCATGGGTGCTTGTGCAGGCGTGATCGGCCACACAAGGACTGCTTAGTCTGAAGGTTCGGCAGACCCAGCACATGGTCACCTGAGGGTACTGAGCGACGACCTGCAAGTCAGGGTCTGTAGCCACAAGACGGACTGTTTAAGACTTTGCATCTCTTGTATAGGTGATGAGAGACTAGCAACGGCGGTGTAGGACAGGCTATGGGCAAGCAGTACACTGCCAATGCACATGCTACACGCACTGTAGAGCGAGATGCCGCCAGGTGCGCCACCAATGTCGGATCCCATCTGCACAGTGAGAGCAATCTCTATTGAAAAGCAGCTCACCAGATGTGTGCACATGTGCAAAGCAGTGCAAAGCAGACAGGACAGCCAACAAACTGAATGTGAACCAGTAAAGTCACACTGGTGATGCACGACAGGTGTGCGTGGACCTGTGTGGTCAGGAAGCCACCATCCGGCAGCTTGGGGTGGATTCCGGATTTGATACCCAGCACGTGGTCTGACACCGCTTTACGCTGCAGAGCAACGCAGGCGTGCAATGTCGCAGTTCAATGGACATGCTGCACACTCGGACTTGGCTGCCATTGATTTGTCCAAGCGTCGGATCAGCAGGTGGCCTCATTATGACCGACTGGTGGTGCCCTCACCGGTGGGTTGATGCTCTTCACGAACTTGGGCTTCCGCGGATCGGTGATGTCAAACTGCAGTGGAAAGGCAACCATTATGGTCAGTTGCCACTGCAGGACATGGCGTGTTTGATGGCGCCTGAACACTGATTGCATGGCACAAGTATAGAACACAGCATCCGCTATGATATGACCCTATCAGAAGGTGAACAGGTACTGCCAGGTGAGCAATGCACCCATACCATATGGATATGGAATGCAATAGTACTACAGCGACTGCCTGTGCAGCATAAAAGACCATTGCAGCACACCTGGAAGATGTCATCCTGCAGCTTGAGGAAAGACAGCAGGCCGCTGCCCAAGATGGTCTTGCGGTCGAAGCTGATGCCGATACTGCAGTAGTAAACTCAGTACCTGTTATGGAGGTCCGGTGGGCGTGGACTGTGACGTCATAAGCAGCTGCATCGATCCATCTAGCAGTGTATTCAGGAGCAAGGCTCTGTATCATCCATCTGCCTAGTCATGTCATGACCAATATTCCTGATTTACAACAGCCTATCCATCACAGCAGCATATATAGCAGCAGGCGCACGCTGTGGTAGTGTAGCAGCAATACACACTCACTGATGGGGCTCATTGCCTATGGTCGGCACACGCGTCACCTGGATGACCTTGCCATATGTGGGGCTGCCTGCAGTGCACAACTCAGACGATCAAATATTTGCCACCCAGCTGTACTCACGTGAATCAGCCCCCACACGCCATGCAACCGCAGTGGCAGGCATCAAGCAAGGGAAGGGGCTGCATCCATCATCGTTAAGCGCCAATGAACATCTCGTGTGTAGTCAACAGCTGCATTCCATGTGCACACCATAGGTCAGATCTGCAGTGGCCAGGAAGTCCTGCTGGGTGGAGATGAGTGGGTCCGTGAACGTCTTGCCATAGCCAGCCCAGATGTATAGAAATGTGCCATTCCTGTATTAGCGATGCACCATCAAGTCAGGCCCATCTTTTCCTCACGCCAGATCAACAGCCCTGCCCGCGAGCGATGCCTCGATCAGGGCCCTTGCTCGACAGCACACTTACTTGGGCGTGCCGGTGGCTGGCTGGGGGTTGTCAGCAGGTGTCAATATGTTGCGCAAGTCGATCCCGATGGGCGCCAGTGGGCCTGTAAACAGCACCAGTGCATACATGGCGACATGACGACAACTGGAAGGGCTACGATGAGCGCCAACATTACAGTAAATCAAGGATGGGCTCCGCACGCCGCAGCAAACAGCCTTTGCTTTTCGTTTGCTTAGCGTGGCGGGCGTCTAGAAGCAACATTCGCTCACCCAGCTGCGGTGTGCTGAATGCCAAGAGACCGCCTAGCAGGCCACCAAGTCCAAGAGCGTCCACCAGAGAATTGACGCTTGCAGGCAGAACCTCAGGGCGGTTGAGCAGATGTATGCCATGCATGGCTGCCATTTGCCAAGGCATGCTAATGTGATTCTCAGCAGACACGCGAGGCGTTCGCGAGCGGTATCAATCATCATGATACGAGGGTTCGTCTGTAGGTTGACAGAGGAGCAGGTCGTCAAAGTGGTAAATCATAACATGCGCCATGCGCACTGCACCTGTTGAGGAGGGGCTTGACCACCGGCAGCGTCGTGACGGTGGTGATCTGGTTGAGAGGCAGGATGGAGCCTGTCGGCAGCTGTAGGAGAGCACGCTCAAGCGTCAGGCAAAGGGCATGCAGCCGCGCGAGCAAGCTTGCCTGGCAGCAACACTTGATGCCGCCTGCTGCCGGCAAGCCGCAAGCCAGCATGTCACAAGCAAGGACAACCAAGCATGGACGCAGGCACGACGAACACAGACAGCAGAGCTCCCATATTATCGGACTGTTTAATGTTCAAAGTTTCGTGTCGAAGTCACATCTTGCCCATGCGCAGCATTGTGTGCGCATTCGATTGCGAATGAAGTTTGGCTGACACGTGGACCACTCTCACTGCATGCTCGCTTTCGCTTCAAGTGCTGCACAAGTGATAGCGACAAACACAGCGCCGTAACATTAAGATGAAGTATGGTCGTATCAGTCAGCCAAGAAAAGCGCAGCGCTCTCCTGGGTGATGGTCGATCAGCCACCCGTCGCATCGAGGCCCACCGCGTGGGCTTTCAAGAGCGCATGAGTGGCATTGTGCCGTATTAACACGAACAAGACATCACGCTCAGAGCTCAGGGGCGCCGGCGTGCTGTTGGCCATGCGAAAGCGCGGAATACCCCCGCGGACGACAGGTGCGTGCGGGTGTTACCACACACAGTCGGTGATGGTGATTGCTGGTGGCACGCACCGATGGTATGCCGATGGGCAGTGATGTGGTCAGGCCACCGCCCGGAAGAATACCTTTGAGCTTGCGGCCATTCTTTTCGGTTTCTGCCGCCGAAGCAGTGGCTGCCAGAAGCGCGAACAGAGCCACGGCCACAAGCACAAGGCTGCGAGCCATTATGGGTCCGTCGGGCGTGTTCGAAGAGGAGGAGCGAACACAAACTGATGGATTGACGGCCGCGCTTTCAGAGTACATGACGACCGGCGAAAGGTTCCATGTTTTGAAACACGTGCATGGACCATCGGAAGCCGACGCGGCAGGCGTGCCGGCACGTGCCAGAGGTTGTGGTGATAATCTAGGGGTAGTTAAAGAAGTTCTTTAACTACCCCTAGATAATCAACACCCGGTGGGGAACTACCAAATACAAAAGGGGCCCTTGGCTAGCCACCGACCATAGCCCCAGGAGCGACTGCTGCCATTGCTGACAAGTGATGCTACTCGGCAATCATGCACGCACCAATATGGTCTCGACATGAATATGATAACGAGGTCATCATGTGCGGGCAGCGATCTGTGTCATGCTCAGCACCCAGGCGTCAGCATGCAGCACATCGCAGGCACCCCGACCCGCAGCCAGCACAGCTTGCGTCGTGCTTCCCTCCTGCACGGCTGTCAAGACCACCAGCGAGTGTCCAGTCCTGGCCGCTGGGAGCTGCCCGTCCTGTATGTCACCAAAATTATGCTGGCGCCAGCGTACTGCCTGGACGTGTGGTGATTGCAGACCCTGTGCATGCGTGATTTGCGGACATCATCGCAGGGCTAACACGCCATGATCACCTGCATGAGCGGTTTGGTCCAGCGCCACGTGCGGGTGTCAAGCAGCGCCAGGTCGGCTTCATACCGGTCCTCATCCGCGTCTCCACCGCCGTACAGCGCCAGGGTGCTGGCATCATGGAGGGGCACAGCGGCGTGGCCATACCTGCAGTGACCCTTGCGAGAATGAGCTTGTGCAAGTAGTACAGTGAAGCAGAAGTGGATGTTGTACCCTGAAGCAACGCTCAGTGGCCCGCAGACCCCTGGCAACAAGCGTGCTGAAATTGGCACAGCACCTGGCACTGTGGTTCACACGCACCGTGGGCTAGGCACCTCGCCATCGACTGCGCTAGTGTGCTCCCGCCACACCCAGCCCTCAATGCTCAAGCTGTACACCTACATGCTAGAGGGCGGGTGTCAGTGCTCGGACCAGAAATTTGCAGACCCAGTTGTGGATGTTCGTGCGAAAATAGCGTTCAAGGTTCTCAAAAGGTCTGGTCAAGTTCACATCAGTATGTTACTTACTTCCTTGCACGACCATGTGCAGCTACCTAGCCCGCCCACGATGATGATACGGCCATTGATGAG
Source organism: Diplosphaera chodatii (assembly GCA_032358165.1). Classification (NCBI taxonomy): domain Eukaryota; kingdom Viridiplantae; phylum Chlorophyta; class Trebouxiophyceae; order Prasiolales; family Stichococcaceae; genus Diplosphaera; species Diplosphaera chodatii. The sequence continues at coordinate 1,689,636 of JAALGY010000021.1, forward strand.
GGTCGCACTGCAGTGAAACACAAACAGGGTGAGAACTGCACTGCCTGCAGGAGCAGCGCCAGACCATGTGCAGGGCAGCACAGGAGATAGAGCACTGTTGCTGCCAACCTTTATGACTTGCAGAGCAGCTCACAGGCAGCATGCACTCCCAGCACGGTAAATCAAAGTGCACCTGTGATAGGCACGGGGCTTGGGCGGTGCGCCCCGAGTGATGCCTCCCTTTAGTGCCAGCCAGCGCATGCGGGCCGGGTCCACCAGGAAGGCGTCATTGCGATAGGCGCCCGCCTCATCGACCCCACCGAAGACAAGCACCCGGCCATTGGGCAGCGGCGTGGCGGAGTGGCCAGAGCGCCTCGGCGCCTCGCCCTCGCCTGCATGATACGTCATGGCGCTGAATTCTGTAGGCATAAACCATAAAACGAGGTTCCAGCGCAGTTTGCGTCAGGAATTGCATGCAGAGTACGTGCCTTGATATGCGAACGCACCTGAGACCGGCAGGCCCGACCATGCGCTGAGGTCTGTGCCTGCCAACAATGCCTCGCCAACAGTGTCTGTCTCATCGGGCCTCTCACTGTCAACCTCGCCGCCAACTACCACCGCACCGCCGCCCTGCTGGAAAGAGCTTGCACCTCAGTGTGCGCCCAACCGTCAAGAGCCACGGCTGTGCACCATACACAGACTTTGAACAACATGCGAAAGGCCCTGTGACTACATCCCCTCCTTGCAGATGGCAGGCATATCATGTTGTACTGTCATCAACCGCACCTCGGCTGCAGGCAGGGGGGTGGCGGTGTGCCAGCAGCGTGCCATGTCCAGCGGCAGACCTGGCAGCCACTTGCCGCTCGCGGCATTGCCGAGCGACAGCTGCAAACGCCAGGTATCGCTCATGGGCCCGTCATGCGCAGCACCGCCCAGCAGGTAGACCTACAGTCATGAGCATAGTAGCTTGTTGTGACACACATGGGTATCACTTATGGCCACATGAGGCAAGTTGGCAAGTGCGAGGTCATAGCGCTGTTTCTGTGTTGCGTCCCACACCTCGGATGGCCCAGATGCCAGCATGCCCGCTCCCCAGCGGCCAGCTGGCGCCTCGCCACCATCAGCCACCTCGACCGCTTGCCATGCCGCTTGCCAGGTGCCTGTGCAAGACGTACTGCAGGTGCGAGAGGTTCCATGACAGAGGAGGCCACCACTGGTGCAGATGACCGTCAAGCAGATCGCATGCCGAATGTTGCAATGCCCTGCAGCCCACCTGGCTCAGCTGCTTGAGGGCACGCCAGTGCTCGAGGCGACGCCGCAGATGAGCGGCGGCTGCGGCCACTGCGCAGCAGGCCTGCCGATGCCGGCATGAGGGACTTCCGCTTCCTGCCGCCACTGCCACCAGAGGAGGGCGGCGGCGATGGCTCCACGTTTGGCGTCTGCACGGCTGCCAGCGGCGTGCGCTGCTGCGGCGGCTGCGGCACATGCACCACTGCCATAGGCGAAGCTGGAGGGTCGAGCTGAGATGTGTCTGCACCGGGCTGTGATCTTGCAGCGGCAGCAGGCACAGCTGCAGTGGCGTCCATTGGCAGAGGCTCAGCAGCGGCCCGCAGCAAGGGCGGCCCGGTAGGCGCCCCAGGTGCCGGTGCAGCACCTGCCCTGGCTGTTGCCTGCGGACTGTCATGCACACCACCTGCCGCTGGTGCAGCCGCTGCACCCTCGTGGGAGCTAAAATGGTTGGCTGGCTGTGCAACACTGCGGGCTGCTGCGGGGCTGTCTGCCGCCTGTGCGCTGTCAATGTCCGCTGTCATTGACTGCTCGGCGGTGGCGCTCAGCTGCGCGACTGCTCCTGACGCTGCACCAGATGGCACGCCGGAGGCCTCGCCTGACGCCTGAGCAGTGAAAAGGTGTTCGGTGAACTTGTGGCTCAGCTTGTGTTCGGTGGGTGTTTGGCTGTACACAGCTGGAATACGACATCAGTTGCCAGGCATGATGAGTGCATGGAGTGGCAGTCAGCATGCCTTGCCTGACTGACGGCCTTGAAGCGGCCAGGGCGGAAGGCAGGCACAGATCCCGCTGCTGTCAGCCTTTCTGTAGGGTGCTGCAGCAGGTCATCGAAGGCATCTGCGCCCGGTTGTGCGGCAGGTGCGGGCGCAGTCGCGTGAGTGGCCCCCGCAGTCCCGGGCTGGCAGTGCTGCCCGAAGCAGCCGCTGAAGTCAGCAGCAGCGGCTGATTGCGCTGCAGCAGTCCGGGAGGCTGGCGCGCAACACGATGCTTCGTCCACTGTCCGGCTGACTAGGTGCTCGGAGCATACCAGGTGTGGCAGCTGCAGCTGTGCTGCTGCAGCTGCGGTCTGCTGTGGCTGGACATCATCCACTGCATGTGCGTCACCAAGGACGTCTGCCATGCCAAACTTCTCCGTCCGAGACACACCTGCGCCACGACCGGCCCCTTAAAGTGCATGCTTTTGCACGCAACTGCCACGAATGCTCACATGCTAGGCGAGGCCGGCTTACCTGCATCCACTTTGATTGTGCCGCCCGCAGGCAGATAATAGGTCAGGCCGCCATCTAGATTTCGGACTTTGCAGCAGTCCCCAGGCACTATCAATGTGACGCCTTCGTAACGTTCCACGAGCCTGGCCATTGCGAAGCAGGTTGCTAGACGGTCAACTGAAAGCGCGAGTGGCGCAGCAATATGCAATGAACAACGCGTGCAGAGTCAACAACCGAGTACGTGCGCAACACAAGAGCGTAAATAGCACTCAATGCACGCTTTGGGCACGAGTGTATGCCCTGTGTGCGGCGAATCGGGCGCTAGGCGCAACATGCAGCTGCCCAAGATCAAATTTTGAAGGTGCACGTGTGCAGGGGGTGGAGCGGGTGGCTGTTTCCGGGCAGGTCGATCGTCCTGGCTACGCCGACGGGGCAGTCTGTACCTGTCGACGCAGATCTGCAAAACGCAAATGGACATCTCATTGCAATGAAACGCTCGTGGGTCATGCCAGGCCACCCTTGGCAAGGCGGCATGTGAGGTAACCTGCTGGATCAGAAGCCAGATGATGTGATCCTGACGGATCCGAAGGCTGAAAGCATGCACTGATGGCCAGATGATTGATTTAAGACGGTGATGCTGGATCTGCGACCTGTCCGGTACTGGTGCGCATTCCTACACATGCTCAGACAGGGGACAACACGCCAGGATGCCACTGTCGGCTTCTATGTCCCGCATATACGGCTGTCTGTTCTCAGGAACAATCCGAAAGTGCATGCGCCATCCATGATGTTCTCCTGATGAACGAAGTGTAGGTTGTTTCTGCAAACGTGCTGGTTTTACACATGCAGATGGACCGGGTGAGCGGCAGGCTGCTGGCCTGCCAGCACTGTCAGTGTTTGTGCTTTGAAGATGTGATAGGCCATCAGATCCTGCATGCCAGTGCACAGCATGATGCAGGCTTCGCCTCAGGCTGTCGTTATATTGCACTGTCCAGTCACTTTCCTCTTGCGCCGTGCAGTATTATGGCTTCCAGGAGATCGGCTCGGGTACATATGGCACAGTCTACAAAGCTACGGACAGCCAGACAGGTGGCTGCATCACAAAGAATACCGTGGCACGGTGATGCAGCTCTGCCGTGTCATGTGCCGGTGTATTCTGCTGCCTACTCACTCACACTGTTTCTTCGCCGCAGGTGCGACCATCGCACTCAAGAAGATCAGGCTGGAGCAGGAGGAGGAGGGCGTGCCGTCCACAGCCATCCGCGAGATCTCGCTATTGAAGGAGCTGCACCACGAGAACGTCGTGCGCCTGGAGAACGTGGTGTATGCCGACCGCAGGTGCGACGGGCAGACGCAGCGCTCTACATTCGCAAGGGTCGTCCTGCTGAAGCTACATAATCTAGTCGTGACGCCACTTCCAATACACATCATGATCAATGCATACACGCACCGCATTGCTGTTGCCTGATTTATCAAAAGCTCAGCCACAACTGTGATGAGATGAGTTTCTTTGCCACGCCTCGTCTGCAGCCTGTACTTGGTGTTCGAGCATCTGGACCTGGACCTGAAACGTTATATGGACGAGAACAAGGACACCTTCAACCGAAACCATCGGCTCATCAAGGTCAGGCGGAAGGACGTCTGTTCTCTTGCTTGTGCATGGCACGGTTACCCAGGCCCATATGCGTGCACTTGCTAGGGCCCCAAAACTGCTGCACTTGCTGCTGACGCAGCACCGTGTCTGCCTGCAGCTGTTCCTGTATCAGATGCTGCGGGGCCTGGCAGACTGCCACGCCCGCTGCATCCTGCACCGTGACCTGAAGCCCCAGAACCTGCTGATCGACCAGACGCACAATTACCTGAAGCTGGCCGACTTCGGGCTGGCCCGCGCCTTTGGCATCCCTGTGCGTGCCTACACACATGAGGTGTGCCCAAGATGCCACAGCTGCATGCGTGTCGGCAGTCATCACATCAGCTTGTTGGCCAGCTGCGAGGTCAATGCCTACATGTCATCACGCACGACCACCAGGAAGTTGTGACACGATCCACTTCATGTGCTGTGCTGCCCCCCACCCCCTGCCATGTACCATCAGACCGTCCTTCCCGCCCGGCAGGTGGTCACCCTGTGGTACCGCGCCCCCGAGATCCTGCTGGGCGCCAAGATGTACTCCACGCCCGTGGACGTGTGGTCGGTCGGCTGCATCTTCGCGGAGATGCTGAACCAGCGGCCGCTGTTCCAGGGCGAGTCGGTGCGTGCGGCAAGCAGGCTGTGCTGCCCTGGGTGTCTCGGCACTTGCCAGCCTGCTGTCACGCATGATCAAACTGAATGCTGTTCTCGCATGCCGGTCGACCTGTTGCGGGTGTGCTAGCTGTCCATCCTAGGGACACGAGGAGCCGTCATAAGATGGTTGCTAATCAGATCAGGGTTGCCGGCGCAGGAGATCGACGAGCTGTTCCGCATCTTCCGGGTGCTGGGCACGCCCACGGAGGCGTCGTGGCCGGGCGTCAGCGCGCTGCCCGACTACCGCGACATCTTCCCCCGCTGGCCGCCCCGCGCCCTGGCGGAGCTGGTGCCCGCGCTGGACCCGGTGGGCCTGGACGTCCTGGCCCAGATGCTGCGGTGGGCGGCTTCCCAAACCCTAACCCTTGGACCAACCCGTGATCACGTTATGACGCACGTGTCTGCTGATGCCGCGGTCCAGAGGCAGCAAGCAGTGCTGCAGTGGCAGCTCGCCGTCAAATGATGCCGCTGACCATGCATCCAGGGTGCTGTGCTTCATCCGGCGAAGGGCGCTGCCAATGTTGTGGCAGCCAGTGCGATATTCTCGACAGCAATCAGCAATCTGGGACGCGGTCAAAGTCATGCTGCTGCTGACAGGCTGCATGGTCCCTTTGCAGGTATGAGCCGAGCCAGCGCGCAACTGCGCGGGAGCTACAGCAGCACGCCTACTTTGCAGATGTCAGGGGCATGGTGGCACCAGTTGCATAGCCGAGGGTATGCAGCACAGGGACATGTACCAGCATGGCGCGGGAATCTCCTTGCTCAGTGATCAGCAACCCCATGTGCAGCCATTTTCCATATCCATGCTGAAGGGGTCACCGTCATCCGCCAGCCGTGATACCTCCAACATTGGCATAGTCTGCAACAGTGATACTAATAACGAGTGAATCTGAATCGAATTGTTAGGACTAGGCGAGTTTGATCCTGCAGTTTTGCATCGCATGCCATTTAGGGCCTCGCATGCTTGTAGGTGCCCCCAGGCTAACAGTTTTACAGCAAATTTTTGCCGCGCGCCCTCTTAATCCGTTTAATAGTTTGCCGGCATTCTCAACACGGCACCCCGTCTTTCCACCCCGCGTTCTCCGTACTTCACTGCGATGCCCCGTATTCCTCTCACGCGGTCCCCGTAAACGTTACTAGCGGTCACCCCGGCCGCCGTGCCGCACGCGACGCGCGGCCCTTCTGCGTGGGCAGTCTCCACCATCATGCTAAGCTGCCACGCGCTGGCGGGCCTCCGTGTTGGGCGGTCGGCACTCAACAGCTATTCTAGCAGCGATTCTAGCAGCGCGGCGTCGGTTGCTCGTCATTGGCGGCGTGCTGATACTGCGTCGTGTTATATGACCCCACGCAAAGCCAGACGCTGCCCGCGCTCGGGTGCCTGCTGTTGATGCCGCTTCAGCGGCACGTGCCTTCACCTTGCTGTCCCTTGACACCCCTGTTTTCACAGTACCAACCCCTTGACGGGTCCGCAACCCAACCATGAGGCCCGTATCAAATCAGATATTTCCAATGCCTGGGGGCCTACCTATATAAATACACGGTTAAGCGACATGATCCCGCCAGAAACTTCCGCGGCGGGCGAGAATCAGGCATTGGGAACTTTGGGTGTCCAAGCTTTGCACAGGTCACTGCCCTCTCGACAACGTCCATGATCTGCAGAATATTCAGAACTCTCATCTTGAAACGGTAGCATTGTCAAGTTGTTGAGTACTTCTCTTTTCCAGCGCAACATCAGATCAGCTTTTGCGATTGCACACTTGATTTGTGCCGGACCGCAGTCATCATTCCATGCTCACATGTCGACAAAGCATTACAGCATACACGTACTATACTCAACTACACACAGTGACGATGGCAGGATCTGATTTGGGGCCTGCTTCGATCTGCCGCATGAGCTTGTACAGGGCGTGACGAGCGTCAGGGAAGGCACCTCAGCAGCTGGGTGCACTGTCCGCGCTTGCACTTTAGTGGGTTCTGCACTGAAGCTACGAGCAGCGGCATGTGATGCCGGAGCGAGAGATCGTGCCGGAGTTGGCGGAGTGGCAAGCGCGGCGCAATGCGTCATTCCACCTACGCCAACAGCAGCCTGCGCCGGAGCCGCAGCAGCTGCTGCCGCCGCTGCCGCTGCACACGGCGCAGGCGCTCAGCCACACCCACCAGTCCAGCCTGTCCAGCCTGCCGCCCAGCGACCCCGTCACGCCGCACACGAACGCCAGCACCAGCACCCGGGGCGCCGACCGCCCCGGCGGCGGCAGCAGCAGCGCCTCGGACGCCGGCGACGAGGACAGCGGCAGCAGGCCGCCCAGCAGCCGCTTCGCGGCGCCGTACGCCGCCAGCGACTCGCCGCGGGATGCGGAGCCGCGCCACCGCCTCCAGCCCAGCTGGCCGCAGCTGTCCACCTCAGGTTCGCGGCATCTGGAGGAGCGAAGCGTTTCACATGCTGACGAGGAATCAGTGCTTGTGAATGGGTCCCGGCACATACATCTTCAAGTTGCACTCAGATGTCCATTTATGATGCAGAGACCGGGGCCGAGGACGAGGACCCAGCGCAGCTGTTCGACATCATCTGCCAGCTGGGTGCGCAGGCAGACGGCTGACATCCCCCAGGGTCGCCAGCGACAACATGCTGGGGTCAGTGCTGCGTGTGCTCCGCCTCATTGCACCGTTTGATTGCCGTTTTCCACTGTGTGCGTACCTGTGCTGCAGGCAAGGGCAGCTATGGCAGCGTGTTCAAGGCGCGGGAGCGGGCCTCGGGACAGCTCGTGGCGGTCAAGGTGGTGCCGCTGTCGGAGGGGGACGACCCCGCGGACCTGGCGCATGAGATCGAGCTGCTGGCCGCCTGCGACCACCCCAACGTCGTGCGCTACCTGGTGAGACGGTTGCGTGTGCTGGCCTCACCACCTGTCTGGCTGCATGCATGGCTGCATGGCTGCATGCAGCTTGCTGTCGTCTCTGCGACAGTACTGATGCAGGCGGCCTGTGCTGTGCTGATGTGGAAGCTGAAGCACCGCAACAGGGCAGCTGGAAGGCGCCGGACGCGCTGTGGATCGCCATGGAGTACTGCGCCGGCGGCAGCGTGAGCGACCTGATGCGCGCCGCCGACGCGCCGCTGCCGGAGCAGCTGATCGCCTTCGTGACGCGGCACACCCTGGCCGGCCTCGCCTACCTGCACTCCGTCGGCAAGGTCTGGAAGCTTCCGTTGTTATGCACTGCTTAAACTGCACTGTCTTGTTACACACTGATGGCAATTCAGGTCAATTCAGAACCAGATGTAGTGATGGTGTTTGGGTGACGCTTGCTCGCAGTTCCTCGTCACGTGTGCTCGACATTTGGTGGCAGGTGCACCGGGACATCAAGTGCGGCAACATCCTGCTGGGCGCGGACGGCGGCGTGAAGCTGGCGGACTTTGGCGTCGCGGCGCAGCTGACCGGCACCATGAGCAAGCGCAACACCTTCATCGGCACCCCGCACTGGATGGCGCCCGAGGTCATCCAGGAGTCCCGCTACGACGGCAAGGTGAGCGCCACCCAATTTTGTGACACCTGCCGCAGTGTCGGGCTTGACGGCCTGCAGTGCTCTTGCCAGCTGGCGTTGCTGATGGCAGACGTGTGAGGTGCCAGCCGCGGGCACAGTGTCATTGCGCCCAAGCACGTCAGAGGCAGGGCGCCCTGCCCGCAGGTGGACATGTGGGCGCTGGGCATCAGCGTGATCGAGATGGCTGAGGTGGTGCCCCCGCGCTGGAAGGTAGAGTCACCCGCCGCCGCACAGCTGTGCGCTGAGCATGGGTGGGTGGGCACGTGGCACACATGAGCTACTCAGCAGCCGCTAGTGTGAGCCTGTCACCAGCTGCTGCTTGAATAACTGCGCTGCAGGTGCATCCCATGCGGGTGATCTTCCAGATCAGCCGCGAGGCGCCCCCGCGGCTGGCGGACCACGCCAAGTGGTCGCCCGCCCTGCACGACTTCATCGCGCGGTGCCTGCAGAAGGTGCGCTCTGCCTGCAGCGAGCACACGCGGTGTCAGGGCTGCCTCAGATCCCCGGCCATGCTGCTGTGCAGCGTTTTGAGCAAGGCTGCGCAGCTTCTGCGTTACCACACATCATCATAAAGGCTGGAGTCTCTTGGGTGTCGAGGTTCATGAGCTGAACACACCACTGCTCTGTCCAGGACCCCCGCCAGCGGCCGTCTGCCAAGGAGCTCATCAGCCACCCGCTGTGCGCCGGCGCCAGCCCCGCCGCCCAGGTGCTGCCTGGACCTGCTGATGCTTGAGGGGACGCCAGTCTTGGGGAGAGTGGGTGGGTCGATGGTAGTTGTTTGATGGTCAGTGCTGGCAGCGCCATGCCGTGATAGGCATGACGACAGTACTGTGTGCCTCCCCGCGCAGGCGACCCTGCTGCCTATGATCGCGGCATCACGTGACGCGCTGGCGGCCACAGACCCCGAGCTGGACTCTGAGCAGCTGCAGGTATTCACAGCTCCCAGCTGATACCCACGTTGCCGCTGCAGTTCGAGGGCGTGAAGCTCTTGGGTCACGACATAGATGCCGTAAAGGGTCAGCCATGGGCGTGCTGAACCCTGGGACACCATCTCCGCTGGCAGGAGGCAGCCCGGAACGCAGGGCGCCCGGCTCCCAGGCGCGCTGATGACACGGGGCGCTTCTCCTGGAAGCCGCCCCAGGCAGCAGACCCACCCTCAGGTTAGACACTGCTACCTGCTACAGGGCGTTTGCATGGCATCATGTGTTTCAGAGCACCATGTCTGCATTGCATGTGCATTAAAAGTGTCTCAACTGTTGCTGCGTGCTGCCTGCTGCAGTCATGTCAGTGCTGGCAGATGGTCCGGTGGATGCAGCGGCATCCAGAAGTGGGACCCCATTGTCGAATGGCGTACACTCTTTTTTCTGAGCGGTGCTGCGGTAAGCTACACTGCCAAATCTCGGCCTCTCGACAAGACAACAGCTGCTTCAGCACCCTGCTGTACCGCTGTGCACAGGCGTTTGATCCTTTTGCACATTGTCGACGGTCAACACAACTCGATCTAGAATGCAGGAGGAAGGCCTGGGCTGGGGTGGGCAGAGCGCTGACAACGGCACCCTTGTGGTGCACAACCAGCCTCTAGAGGTGCACATTTTCCCACAAGCAATCACGAGCTCAACTATCAGAAGTTCATCACCAACCTTGTGTGTTTACAGACCAGCAGCAGATGCTTCACTCTTACACCCTCACCATCGGACCTCAGGCCACAGCAGCCTCAGACACCTTCAGGGAGGTGCCAGAGTTCCTCGACACCTTCCGAGAGATGCCGGACCCAGCGCACCCCTCGTCAGACGCCCCCATGGGCCACCCAGCCCTTGACGCTGGGGGTGGCGGCGCCGCAGGCAGAGAGGCGCCCACAGCAGCAGCGGAGCCCTCCGACTACGAGGCGGCCCTGGCGTCAGCCATGCGGGAAGCCGAGAGGTGTTTGTCACTGTGCTGCGGTCAAGCCCTGTCACCTGTGTGTCATGGATCGTTTTGACGGCGATGACGGCTGATCTTGAGAGCATGTTACCAGCGTGCAAGCAAAGGCGCAATGGTGGTGCCGACCTGCCGGTTCCTGCATGTAGCCCGGTGGAGGCGGCGATGCGGAGGCCCAGGCGGCGGCCGCCGCCCGAGCCGTCGCCCCTGGACCGCCGCCGGCCGGCTGCAACCCCGCCGGCAGGGGGCCCAACATCAGTGGCAGCACCCCCGCCGTCGCCGGCCTGGTCCCAGGCCCGGCCGCCGGGGCACGCCGTCCAGCCCCCGCAGCAGGGGGCCGAAGCAGCGCAGTTGGGCGACGCGCGAGGGGGGGTGCTGGCGCGGCTGCGGGGCCTGGCGGAGGGCGGCGCGGTCGTGCCGCTGCCCTTCATGCGGGCGTCGGACCTTGGTCAGCCGGCCGCGCTGCTGAACGACCCCAGGGCCGCCTACCTGTCCCCCGACAAGGCGCACCTGCTGGGCAACCTGGTGAGCGCGACCTCACAGCACGGCCGCCGTGTGTCCAGGCGTCTCGAGGGCTAGGCAGGCACTGACCTCAGCTTGGCTGCTGCACCCGCATGATCGTTCTCCACACGGCGCGCAGCTGAGACGGTCCAGCTCTGCCCGGAAGCGTCCTGAGCTCTGCTGCCTCAACAGCAGACGACTGCGATCGTCAGTGGCTTGCTTGCCGCACTGACAGCTGTCGCCACGTTGCGTGCAGCCGTACGGCGCGGGCCGCAACGTGCTGCCGGGCGCGTGGCAGGCGGAGCTGGCTCGGCTTGCGGCGGAGGGCGGCGATGCAGGGGGGGCGGCAGCGGTGTTGGGCCCCGCCCCGGCGGCCACTGCAGGGGCAGGCGCCGTGCCAGCGGCCCCAGCAGCGCCGCCTGATGCTGCAAGCGCCTTGCCGGCTCCGGCCGGCGTGCCGCCCGAGCTGCAGCAGAAGGTGAGCCCGGGAGGCGTGATGTGGTTCACCCGGTATGCAGTGCTCGCCAGACGCAGGGCAGCGCTGTCATGTACGATGTGACGGACGACACAGCCTGACGTCACAGTGAGACGCGACCACACCCAGATGGTGATCAGCCGACTGACAATGGTTGCAGGCCGCGGCGTCGCCGGTGGTCATCGGCCTGCTGCGCTCGCTGGCGTGGCACCGGCGGGCGGCGGCCGAGGCGCTGGTGCCGCAGCAGGAGCAGGGCCGGCTCGAGGGCGTCGCCGCAGACCTGGCGGAAACGCTGCGGACGCTGCTGCTGCTGTGAACACCCGATGACAGCAGGCATTGGTGTAATGTTCTTTGTGTCTTTGTATACCAGCGTCTGACACCGTACTGGACTTTGGGAGTCATGATCCGACTGGGTGTGACTGCATGCTAAGCTATGTAGGTGCAACGAACGAGCTGGGGCATCCCGCCAGTGCGGAGGACTGTCAGAGAATGTTGACAGCGCCAAGAAAATGCTTGCAGCAGATAGAGGCACCGATGCCAGGGCTGCGTACATCCTCGCTGCTGGCAGCCCGCCCGCCACTGTCCTGGCCTGCCGAAAGCCGACCATGATGTGCTCTTCAGGCAGGGAGCCGACTGGCTGTGGTAGACATAGGGCACAGGCCCGCTTAGATAAGCCATGAGAGCCGATTGCAGCGGGTCACATCATAAGTGCCAGTCTGCCGGATGACCAGAGCGTCCTCGAGAGTGAGAGTCCCACCTCCGCTCTTAAACCGCTGCGCTGTCCGGAGTTGCTCACACAGCCAGTTTCCACTGAGCAGCCGCCCGCAGACATAGCCGTGCAAGCCTGTCAACGTCTCAAGGCAAGTCACTGATTACCCGCTGCTATGTAGTGTTGTTTGTTCCGGTTTTGCTTGCAACATACCCTGCCTTGAGCACTGACGGTGCACTGATGCGCCGCGTGACGCCCGAGTGTCGCCAGGCGCCGTACATGTTTACAAGCTGCTAGATTCTCCTGTCCGCACGCTCTGCAGTAACGTATCGACGCGGCACGGAATCAATGTGCGGTTCTCGGCCTGCATGCTAGCTGCTGCTGTCGCTGGCACGTCTATCCGGCGATGCGCAGCTAGCTGTCACCTTTGAGCGCCGCTCGACCTCATGACACAAACTTGTATGCGAGATGCTGCTCATATGAGTGTTCCGCGACGTATGGTGGTTAACGGCTTGCTGCAAGTGTGCAACAAGCTGCGACTGCCGACGCGTCGGGTTCGGCTAGCTGTGTCCGTCTGGCCCTCGGCGTGCTGTCGCGCTCTTTGAGCAGAGCCTATTTGGCCAGAAACATTTGATTGACCGCAAGTGTATGCAATCATACACGCTGCAGCACTGTTCACACGCATCACATGCGTGCACGCACCATGCCCAGTCCTCGCGACATCCCGTGTGCGCTGATGCAAACACGCTCCTGGGGCTCGGCGCTGCCGCGCAAACACTTTTGAACCAGTCTACGTATCTAAAAGCCGAAGTGCGTGGCCTGTGCGCCCTGTGTTGCGAGCAGAATCGACGTACTATGCATGGGAACTAGATGCGACTTGCTTTGCAGGTCGTCCGTTTGGCTGCGCCGCCATGGCGGGCACAATTTCAACGTCGCTGTTCGGCCTCACGCTCGTGTTGGTGATGGCTGCCGCTGTCGCCGCGGCTGCCGGCCGAGAGGAGTCTACTATGCAATCTGAGGATTCGGAAGTGGTGAGCCTGTCACAGCAAATCACACACACTAAACCTCTGTTTCGGCCGTGGCGACCTCCATATCCCTGCAGTGTTGTGCGTTCCGCGGTACCGTCCTTTGTCTGCCTCGCCAGGTGTTCGAACTTCAGGCAATGCATGCATGCATGCATGGGTTCGGACCGCGCCCGTGTGATGCTTGACCAATTGAACAACATGAAGTTAGTTCACATGCTGTGATGCGAAGCTGGTGAGGAGGGGTTGTCAATGTTGCATGCCCACATGGGCGTCTTCCAAGACGCATGCTGGCTTCATATGGCAGGTCGCCAACGACGGCCGCTCCCTGAAGGCATGCAAGCCTGGATATGGCCTGTACCGTGGCAATTGCTGGTGCAAGCCCGGGTGAGTCCGCATGCCACGGTTCCAGTGCTGCGGCGCGCGTGCTTGCGCCACGGCTGCAGGAGCTGACTCGTCTGTTGCGGTGTGCAGGTATGGCTACAACTCGAAGAGGCGCACGTGCAACTACTGCCCGGTGCACTCTGCTGCCTTGTGTTCCGCACCTGCACCGCATACATATTGCCTTATTATCGGCGTGGAAGAGTGAAGCTGGCCACGGATGCCAACACCTGTGTGCAACAGGCACAAAATCATCGCATGGCACCTCGGCAAGCTTACTGACGTTTGATACTGTGTGCTTTGCAGTCTGGCTATTACAAGGCTGGCTATAATTTCCAGAAGTGCCAGAAGTGCCAGTCAGACTATCTCGTGGATGAGCCAATCCGCAGCAAGTGCCAGCGTGAGGCTTAGCATAGCACACTACAGGACACTTGCACAGTCAAGGCGGCAACAAAACATGGGCTCGACGTTGATGATGGCATGGATGCCAAGCTGTGTGCATGTTGCCTTTTGCAGCTCACTGCAAGAAGACCAACGATTTCAGCACTACATATTGGAAGGGCTACGTGGCCGGTAAGCAAGGACATAATGACCCCATCGTCCCCAGGCATGAGCGCCAAGTGCAATGTCATTCTGGCAGCTCACATGGACAGTAAACTCCACACCAGGCCACTTCCTAGCAGATGATGTTGTTGACTTCCTCTGCAGTGGCGTACCCCACCTACTACTATGACTGGAATGGTTCTGGTGAGTGCCACTGCACGTGGGGTCTGGATCAAGCGCAAAGACCTTCATCCAGCTGACAGGTCTGCAGCATGCCGGATCTAAGCATGAAGCGACGCTGACATGGTAGTCTGCTGGTGGTGCAGGCTCCAAGAACTACAATGAATACAGTTCTGCGGCTGAGGTGAGCCTTCCACAGGCAGACTGTGTCTGCTTTGTACTGGCCTTGTGTCGCTCAGTCTTCGATGGTTGCCCTCAAGGGCAAGAAGTGAACCTGAGGCCTGCCTGTATCTGTGATATATACGCCTTGGATGTCCGCAGCTTTGAGGCATAGATCGGCATTCCTGCCCGTCCGACTATGGCATCACAGTGCCACGCATGCTGTTGCGCAGGTCTGCGAGTCCCTGAGGAGCGAGGGCTACGCCAACTATGTGCCGGCGATCATCCGGAGCTCTGACCGCAACGCCGTCAGCTTCCTGGCCCGCTTCCACTTCAAGTGCTTCCCAAGGGGCCACTATTATTGGGCGTGGAAGGCAAGTGCTCTCTGCATCCTGCAAATGCGCCATCAAAGCCTATTTGCAATGATGCAGCCCCACATAGCCCAGCACCTTGAAACATATTGTCCACACCGACCTACAACAGCCTCCTCGATGGGCTTGCTACACAGCACAAGTGCATCGTGGTGTACACTAGCTACCAGTCATCATACTTGCAGAGCTGGAACGACAACTCGCTCAGTGGCTTTGGCGAGTGCGACCGCTGCCGCATCTCCGACGGCGTCGGGCAGCAGTACCGCGGCAGCAGGTCAGTAGCCATCTGGCCGTCGAGCGCCTGTTTAGTCACCTGCATGCCTGCATGGTTGTCAACTGTTATGCACATTTGACCCTAAGCTTGGCGACACCACTAGCATGCAAAGTAGACTGTGTAGGTGTGTATAAGTGCGGTTCGGCATTGCTGGCCACCGCTCATGCTTAGCGGTAAAGCACCTGCGCCTTTTGTCGGCGCAGGTGCTTCCCGCAAGGTGGCTCTTCATGGAAGTACCCGGTCATTTGCTCCAAGGGGTGAGCCTGCCTTGCTCTTCGCTGTCAAATGCACCTGTGAGATTTCCCTCAACGGCTCCTCAATAAAGAATGTCGTCGGTGCCTGTTCCATTTGCACACGCTGCTCTCTCAGATGCAAGTATGGCCTGAAGTCACAACGGCGCTGCGTGTGGTGTCGACAACCTCGGTGCCGTGGCTGCAGATGTGACAAGTGGTGCCGCTCCTGCAACAACGGCAGGTGCGACGACTGCGAGCCGGGGTACACGTCAAACCGCTCCGGTGAGCACTGGGATCCAGCCGTGCTGCGCAATGTTGCTTGCATGTCCCTGGATCTGATGTCCTTTGAAGCCCTCAGAGTCTGCCGTGCAGGACAGCGGTCCCTGAGTCTGTGATCTGCTGTCTGACCCACTACTTCTGGCGCAGGCGACTGCGTCAGGGACGCCTCGCCCTTCCGGGAGGACAAGTGACCGCACCGCGCCGGCAGGCTGGTGCACAAGACGCATGCAAAACGGACTCAGGTACTGCCCTCGACCCAGCTGCGGCATGCTGGTGGCGGGGGTGAGTGGGATGGGCCCGTCAAGGCGCAACATCAATGGATACATGTCCCACCACTACAAACTTTCCCGATGGGGCAACCTCTGCTGCTTGCCGATCAACACAAGGCACTGTGAACACGGCTGTTACCCTGTCAATTTGAAAGACACGGAAGCTGAGCTCGCTGCTGAAGCTCAGCAGATGAAGTGTGACTTGTTCGTGAACAACATCAGCATTCGATCGCACATGAGCAGGCAGCTGTGTACCTGCTCTGCTGTTGTCTGAGCGCACGCCACATGACAGACCTAAGCACTTCGTTGAGTGCATTCTCATGCATGATTGCGCATTTCACTTTTGGCTAGGCCCACATGGGGCGAAGCCTTGTAACTGCTGACGCTTTTACGGGCGGATCAGCCGCAAGCCCCTCCTGCCATGTACAGTGTTCCCAGTCCTCGACGCTGTCTCACATGTGCCCCCCTGCAGCAGTCCATGTGGTGTCCATCTCAGCGGGATACTCCACACAAGTAACACTGTCGATGGTGTTACAGCAGCCCATGCATGTGAATCGCACGACGCTCCATCCAGCAACAAATGCCAGCTAGTAAAGCTAAACTTGAAATAAAATAACATAAAAATTCATGAAATTTGAAATATTCATTTTCATTTAATCAATAAAATGAAGTGTGATGGCCTTGCACCGTGCGCTGACCAGGTTCACCTGTCCTCTATCGACTCAGAGTGGCGGACTCGTTCTGCAGGTCCACTGCTGACTCAGCATCGACTGCGCCCCCGCCGGTGCGGTTGCCGTCTGCATCTACCGGGTAGGGCGAGTTGACCCAGAAGCTTCCTGCACGACCCACATGACCTCTGAGCCCTTGTTGATCCAGTAGCTGGTGGACATGGCGGCGGCAACAGGCGTGGTCACTCCCTGCTGGACGAGCCAGCACGCTGCAGCCACCCTTGCGAGCAGCTGTGCTCAGCAGGGCAGTGACTGCAGTTGCCGACGCTGCGCTATGCCAGCTGCTCATGAGGGTGCGGTTGGGAGCACCGTGACATTTTCTGCACCTGGCGTCGTGAGGTCATGCAGCGAGAAGCGCTCGTCGGCGGCCTCGCCGATGCAGTCGAACACAGCGTCTGCGAGCGCAAAGTCCTCCTCCGCTGTGTAGCTGCTCTGTGTCACGACACACCTGCGTGCCGGCGCTGCCAACTCAGGCGCTGCAGACATTACGAATCCTTGACCGCTGATCTGTCAGTACTTAGAGATGCATATTCTGGAGGCGTCCGCATGGTGACGTCCCACATCCACATCAGCAGCGCGTGTGCAGCAGGGCACCCTGCGGCAGCACTTGCACTTGGCGTCTTGGCATGCAGGGGGTGGAAGCTGAGGCGCTGACCTCATGCCAGCAGCGCGTGCGGACCGCACGCCGATGTGGCTGTCCTCGATGACCACACACCTGCATCAGCGCAGCCAGAGCCTTGCCGGCAACGGTATGAACACAACACTCCTGCTCAAAATGCTGCAAGTCGCTGCAATGGGCTGGTTGCTGTGCTGCCAGAGGCCCTTGGGCGTATCTCGAGGGCAGCAGCGCCCTCTCAGACATCTGCCAAGGCGGTGAAAACACTCCCACTCCTTGTGCTGCTCCCCTGTTGGCTTCTCAATGTCTGGCTGATCTGACGCCCACATGATGTGCAGCTCAAACCCCTTGTACACCCACCTGGCGGGGTTTGCACTCAGCTCTTTGTCGCGAGCAGGCAGTTCACGTGGTCTGTGGCGGGCTACTGTGCATAATGATCAGCTCAGGGTTGTGTCATCTACTTTCGACCATGTCATATACCTGGCGGGGTCCACGCCCAGCTCCTGCGCCGCCAGCAGGTAGATCGCGGGGTCCGGCTTCTTGGCGGGCACCATGTCGCCGGCAAACACGCGCATCTGCTTCGCCACATCCGCGCCCAGTAGCACGTCCACGATCGCCTGCACCGCACGCTCGTTAGACGTGGAGCACACCGCCACCTTCACGCCGGCGTCGATCGCCTCGCCTGCACGGAGCACGGCGGTGCATCAGGCCCCCGATACGGCACACGTCAGCGGCACCGGCACCACTGGAGCCCCGGCCGCAGGGAGGAGGCCAGCAGCACGGCAAGTCCCCATGGTCACAGCACCAGCAGCGCCATGCTCGCAGGGCATCACATGCTTGGGGCTACAAGCAGCAGTCTGTGAGATGCTCTGGATAGACGGTTTTCATGTTCATTCCTTTAGCTAGTAAGATTGTTTCAATTCTGCTAAGTATTTAATTGATTTTGTATTCCAGAGGGGCTCACGGACGAGGCGCTGGACGCCGGGCCGCAGCGGCATCGTGCCCCGCTGCACCATGTCCATGAAGATGTCCGTCTTCAGCTTGTGCAGCTCCGCCACCAGCGCCTTGCGCTCCCCCTCGTCCTGTGTACGTTCACACCCCTCATCTGCCCTAAACGGTCATCAGTTTCCTGATGTGCCACTGCTGTCACCAGCGCCTTATACAGCCCATGTCCTTTCCGGTGGCAATCCCGGTGGAGGGAGGTGCCATTTGAGCAGATGCTGAACACAGGCCAGGGCCAAGACCATGTGGTGCAGTGGAGACGCCCAAGCAGGGCCACACTCCACAGTGCATCGTAGCATGCAGTGTGCAGGTTGAGGAAGGATACCACGTTGGCCATCAGCAACACCTTCATGGATTTGAAGGGCTCCTGATCCTCCACCTCCTGCAGTGCGCGCAGACCAAGGTCTGGTCGCATCGCATACGCGGAGATGCAGGTGCTCAGACAGCAAGACAGTGCGTCACAACCAAGCTGGTGACTCCTCTGTGGGACATCCCATGTCAGCTTGACATGCAACTGACAAAACTGCCCGGTGTACCTTGAAGTAGCGCGTCATGCGTTCCTTCCCGCCGCCTGTCGTCAGCAGCTCGCCGTACTTCTCCACGCTCCACTCGTGGGGCAGCCCTGCAGCGGGCGGGGGCTGTGGATGTCGCATGGTGATGCACCACACGCCACGTGACCGTGTGGCCAGCATGGTGCATGGCGTGATCAGGCCAGCATGCGTCCTCACCCTTCTGCTTGAAGGCCTCGTTGAATGCGACGCGATGGCCATCGCGCTCGGTGTCGCACAGCACGCCGTCGCAGTCCCAAAGCAGCGCCTGCGGAAACGGCATGCCGCTGATCAATGCTTCCGCTGACCAGATGTGTGGACCAGCCGAACGCCTGCCGTGAGGCTGCTGCTGCACAGCTGCCGGCACCCAGCTGCTGTGTCCGCAGATGCACACCATGCGTGCGTTGCAGCCAAAGCCAGGGCGGCTAACTGCCACACCAACTGGCTTGATGCAAATAACTCACTGTTTGCATGTGCATGAGCATGAGCCACGAACAAGACCATCACACGAAACGCATCGTTGGTCCGGGCCAGGCAGTACCTCGGGCTCATCAAAGTTGCGCAGGCTGCAGATCACCATCGCATGCGCTGGGGCCAGGCGCTGCATGTTGTGCTGCACGTGCAACCGTCGCTGCCGCTGCATGTAGCTGGATATGCAGCTGTCCATCCTGCCCTGGAGTTGAAGGCTTGTTGATCCCTTGCATGATCTGGCAGTCGAAACAATGAGGCTGCTTGCACGGTTGCGACCCGCAGCATGGCAAGGGGCACAACGCAGCAGAGTCTGGTCAAGCAGGGTTTGCATGTCGGTGTCTTCACAGGCGATGCAGTGCTGGCAAATGCACTGCTGTCCTGGTGAAGATTGGTAAGCTCCTATGCAAGTGGTCAGCCGTCCAGATCACCTCCTGGAATTTGGCAAAAACAAGGCGCAATTGTACCAGTGTTCGACTGCTGGGGCCTCACTCATATAGGAGCTGGTGGTCGTGTGGAACGTGCGGCAAGCTAGTAACAGATTATCATAACGCATGATCACTGGGCAGATGGACCCAGCATCCTCAGCCCTGTGCTGGCTATACGGGAAAGTACCGCTAAAGTCCCCAGGGCTGCGCCAGTACAGCAGGCCACGATGTCCGGGCATGTTGGGCCGGTGAACGCACGTAAAAGGGGACTGTCACCAACAGCATCAGTGCAGTACGCAGTCAAAGCTGGGAGGAGCGGGCAAAGATACCGTGTGTTACAGTCACCCTGCCCAAAAGGCATTCTCAAGAAACCTGGCAGTAACATGCGCTATCTTCGTCCATGAGCAGCAGCGCAGTGTGCGGCGACATGCTCCTAGTCGATTCTTGATTCCCATGCCCGCGGACATGGAGCAGCGGCAGGCGTTGCCGCCAGCGTTGGGCTCCTACATGTCTGGTGACCACCAAGGAGCCGGCGCGCAGCAGCGCCTCAGCCCAGCGGAAGCCAAGCCCAAGAAGTCCTACGCTCGTTCCAGTAAACGGGGAGGAGCGCCAGTCTTTTGTCAGGCACGTTCCCTACCCCCGCTGAAGGCAATGTTGACCTGTCCGATACCCGGGTGCTGCGCTGAAAGCGGTATAAGCTCGGTCTGCCCGCCATCGGGTTAGAACTGAGGCCTAGCTGCGGCATCAGATGTTGTACACAGGCGCTGAGGTGCTCTCGGCCGGACCCGTGACTGTTGAAGTACGTCCCTGTGCTGGAGACGTCAGCGGAGAACTCAGCAGCGGCCAATCGCCGTACCACTTGTGTACGCTGCAAAGTGCGTCGCCGGCAGTTTGTACCTGCAGCTTGCCGCGGCGTGGCCGGGTATTGGGCCCCGCGGTCCGCCCTGGGATGGAGGTCCCAGTACTACACTGACTTCAAGGCGCAGCTGGTTATCACTTTCCCATTTTTGATTTGCGCCGCCATACCAAACGCCCGGTGCAGCGTCGCGCCGCAGCCCGCTGCGTCGCCGTTGCCTGCGCGGAGCGTGGCCTTGCTGATAACAGGCGGCAACCTTGCCGCCCTGGGCGTTTGCCCGGACGAGTTAGTCAGATCGAAGTGGTGATCAGTGCCCACTGGCCGGCCGCCTCGTCATGCTCGGCCTGTAACAGCCAGCAGCTGGCGCTTGGGCCGCTGCCCGCCATGTCGGGCGGCCGCAGCGGCCAGGGGCAGGCCCGCATCCTGTGCAAGGTCGGGTGTTGCCGGAACTGTCTGGCAGCCTTGGTGGCGCTGCACCTGGCCATGCAGCACCGAACCGTGGCTGCTCGCCTGATGGCCCGGGCTGCTGGGGCGTGGGCAGGCTGTTGCGTTGCAGGCTGCCCATTGTCTGCGGTTTCACAACCAGTCTGCACGGTGCTTGGCTGCCAAGCAGCCATGCTCACGCTGCCCTCATCCACGCAGGTGGAGGGCTGCGGCCGAGATCTGGCGGAGGAGAAGGACTACTACCGGCGCTACAAGGTGTGCCAGGCGCACGCGAGCGACCCGTGCGTCGTCGTGCGCGGCACGCAGCAGCGCTTCTGCCAGCAGTGCGGCACCTTCCACGCCGTCTCCGAGTTCGATCTGGACAAGCGGTGAGCGCCACGCGGTCCGGCCGCTGCGTGGCCTCCTGTCTTGCCCCTGCTGCTGGACTGCGCGTGGTTGCCGCTGCAGCCACCATGTTCGACAGGGGTTGCACAGATGCTGCACCTGAGCGGCAGTGCTCTGCCGGCCAGCCCCTTCCCGAAAGCTGCTGAGCACTGCAGCTCCAGCTCATCGTGATCTGCAGTCCTGAGAGCAAGCACTTTGAAAGTTGTCCCGCAACCATGCCGCAGGAGCTGCCGCCATGCGCTGTCGCTGCACAACATCAAGCGCCGGAAGCGCGCGCCCGACGGCGGCGCGGGCAGCGGCGGCGCGGCGTCGGGCGGCTCGCAAAGGCGGAGATCCGCGTACAACGCGTCCGGCGGCGACCCGGCGGCTGCCAAGGGGCTGGACACCGACGGCAGGTGTGTTGAACACATCTGAAGCCTGTAACAAACACAGGCCCCAACCAAGTCAACCTGACATCTCCTGACAGCGCTGCTTCGACTTGGTCTCAGAGGCACAGTCAAGAGTGGGCTGAAGATCGGCGTGCTTAGAGCCTTGGGCGTCCTCCAGCTGTCCGATGCCACAGTTGAGGGTGACACGAGGGTTTGGCCTCCTCGTGCAGTGGGGACGACCCGCGGCTTGATGCCGCTGCACGGTTCGAGGCCGTGGCTGCTGCCCTGCGCCGCGGCGAGGGCCTGCACGGGCTGCTGCCCCAGGGTGCGCCTGGAGCAGGTGCTAGTCATGACGCCCTGAAATGTTCTGACAGCCACAGCGCATGGTGTGCTCCAAGTGGCACCTCTGGCGGCTGACAACAGTAGCAGCAGACAAGCACAGCATCTGTGGCTTGTGGTCCGTGCATCCAGCCTTGCCATTCTTACCACAGGCATCTTTTCGGAGGCCACACCACTGTGCTAGTCTAAGATGGTTGCACTGCTTCTGCACAGGTGCATACCCGCACACGAGCCTGGGTACCAGCAGCCTGCCGCCCCGGTGGCGCGTGCCGGCACTGGAGCGCGCGTCCGGCAGCTCGGGCGGCAGCGGTGACGCAACGCTCTTCCGCTCCGTCAGGTGCGGTCTGCGGGTGTTGGTGGCTGACCCTGCCACGTGGATGCGCATCCGCCTGCACTGCCGACGCATGCTGCCTCATGCAGCTGCTGCACCTTTGACTCTCAAGGGTGGAGTCACAAGGCCCAAAATCCATCGCCCTTCCTCGCAGCGATGACCCAGCTGATGCACGGGCAGCAGCCGCCGCAGCAGTTGCTGCCGGGTTCCTGCCCCCTTCGGCGCTGCCACCAGGATACAAGTGCGTCCAGGGTTTTCACACTCAAACTCAGACCTCACCAGATGTAACTTCAGCTGCTGTGCACATCTGCTGTGACATGGGGCTGTCATGTGAGCACATCTGCCGTGTGCTGCAGCGGCGGGAGTGCGCAGTACCCAGCCAGCCGCCTGCTGACGTCCTCCGCCCCGCAGCAGACCATGGCGGAGCTGATGGCGGAGATCGCCGCCAATGAGTATGCCGCCAGCGGCGGCGGCAACCCGCTGGTGCAGCGCGCGGCGCAGGTGACGCAGCTGCCACACCGCCCTCCTGCTCACTCCACCACTGTTGCACACTTCGTACAGCTGGATCCCTGGGCAGACCATTGTGCTGCTGCAGGGCCTGGCCCTCGGTTTTCACCTCTGTGGGTGTAGACATACACATCGTGATCTGCTACCCTGTTGCTTCTCAACAGGTGGCAGCTGCCGCTGCGGCTGCAGCGTCCGGAGGCCCTTCAGCAGACGCTGGCGCTGCTCAGGTCAGCCTGCTGACTTTACAGCTGTGAACCTATCTTCCCATGCGCACTCTCGCCCAGTAGCTGCTGGCGATCTATGGCTTGTTGCATGCATGCCTGCGATGCGACTCACAGGTGACATGGCGGGTGCGCATCGGTGAATGGTCCACAATGCCTGCTGCCATGTCCGTTGCCAGGCGCTGACGCCGGAGGACTACACCGCGATCGTGGCGGCGGCGATGGCGGCGCAGGCGCAGCAGCCGCACATGCAGGCGGCCGCGGAGCAGGCGGCAGGGCGGCAGGGCGAGGAGGCCGCGGCCGCCGCCGGCGGCAGCCCGCTGCGTCGCGGCTCAGGGGAGCGGAAGCAGGAAGCGGGAGCTGCAGCCACGCCACCCCGCCCCCAGGCCATGGTCACCATGGAGCTGGTGCGCAGCTGGCCCAGCTCGCTGTCAGTGAAAACTTTCATGGAATGTTTTCATGGTGTATCAGTAGTGGCAAGGGCCGCACCTGCTTCTGTCTCACTTGGCCCGGTGGTGGTTGTGAACCGTCCACCTTGGCGGTCGGCTCAGACTGTCTCCACCTGCTGCAGACGGAGCACGAGGCTGAGCTGATCCGGGCGCACCGGGCGCGCACGTCCAACAGCACGCGCGCGCTGACGGACGTGGCCGCCTCGCTGCAGCTGCTGTCCGGCGCCGGCGGGTCGGGCGAGGCCAGCGCCTCTGCCGGCGACAACAGGTGACTGGCCCTGTAGCCTACTGGCGCATCACCGCTGCGGTTGGGGATGGATATGCCAGCTCTGGCATGGCTTTATGCATGATGACATCAGACTCGGTACAAACGATAACAGAGGCCTGTGCAACCTGCTGGAGTTGTAGGGCTTACCTGCTCTGACCCTCTTGTTTACCTGCTGCAGCCTGCGAAGGAGCTCCGCCTTCCAGCCATATGGCGGGCGCAACACGCCGCCGCCCACCTCCGCGGCTGCTGCCCCCGTCGCCCCTGGCGGCAGCCAATGGCCCCTGGACGTGCTGCAGCTGGGCCTGGCTCGAGCCGCAGCGGTGCGCCAGCCTGTCGGAGACTCAGCTGTGATGTTTTCCTATGTGCTCCAGGCGCAATCGCTGTGCCGGGCAGCCGGCCCCGTAGCATGTGAAGTCTGCAGTTCAGCAGCAGAACTTCAATGCCAGCATGACACTGCTGCACCATGGTCTATCTGTTTCTGCGTGTACATAGTATAGTGAACCTTTTTCTCATTATCCCCCTGCCACAGGCGCGCAACGACCCCAACGCGGTGCAGGCGATGGCCGACGCCATCCGGCGGCAGGTGCCGTCGGGGGACCTGTGGCACGCCGCCATCATGCAGGTGGGCCATAACACCTTATAATATGGTTAACTTTATCAGCTACATACAATTTATATTTTAGTGGTTATTTGCAATAAACACTACCACAAAAAGTAATTCGTAAAACAACACGCTCAGACTGTGGCTACTCCCATCTGGGTGCAGCTCTGGTGCTTCGTTAGTGCTGGCAGATGTGCTCAACCTTCGTGCCCATCGTACCTGTCGCAGAGCAGGCTGTGTTGTCGCCAGTCCGCCTGAGCCGAAACCGCTCTGCTGTGCAGCCGCAGGCGCAGGGACCGCCGTCCGCCTCCAAGCCGTCGTCTTGAGAGCTCGCGCTGGCAGAAGGGGCCACTTGGAGCGCACTGCAATGCGGAGCAACAGCAGGCAGCAGGCGAGGTCTCAAGGCGCGACCGCGGGAGCACACAGAGTACTGGGCGGCAGCCACAGCAGCCTCTGAATGCACGCTGAATGGAACTGCCCGGATGTTGTGGCGTCAAGCTGCGGCTGCTGCAGCATGCAGCCGTGCGCCGGTTAGATGCACCAGAGAATCACACACATATCACCACCCTGGTATGGTAGTGCCAGGGTGTCGGCTGGACGGCAGCGCTCATGCCCGTGTGGGGTCCAGATGCACCGGATCTGTGTCCACCCACCCTGCCGAGGCAGCTCCCGGCCAGCTGCCACATGAGACTGGGTGGGTGCTCGCTGCTGGTGTGTCTGGGCTCTGCATCCTGCATCCGCCTGCCGATGGTCGCAGCACCATTATTGGTTAAGCACGCTGCCTGCCCAAGCGTCAATGTGAGCCATCAGCTCCATCAGAGGTGTCAGTCAGATTGATGTGCAGCCCCTGCTCAGCAGTCCTGTCGAATACGCATTGCTCACGGGCAGCCCCCGTTTCAGTGGGGCATTGCACCGGAGCTGACCGCATTTTTTGCATGAGAGGGTATACAAGCCATGGTTTACAATACGTAAGAGCACTACAGGCAACATGCCACCGTCTCATGCTACATGCAGCGGTCAAGGGCCTGTGCACTTCTGCACCAACCATCAGTAAGGCGGCAGTCATATTCATAGCCACCCCAGTCAGGCACGATTTCTGGGATTACAACACCTATGCAGATTTACAGCTGGTGCCCATGATTGGCAAGCAGCTGATACGCGAGTGCACCATACTGAACACCAATAGCTGTCGTGGTCGATATACAACCAGGCCGCGGGCATCAGCACCCCTCACTCGGCACCCAGGCCCACACCCTTGCCCCGCTGCACCGCGGCAATTGGCTCCGCAATGCCTGTGGCGTGAGCAGGCCCCTGACATCAGGAGATCGTCTGGCACCGTCTGTCAGACAAGGTGATGCTGATATGGACGTTGATTCTGACACCAGTGTTGCAACAGCATGCATGCAGACGACACGTACGCAGTGTACCGAGTCCCGGGAGCATGCCTGCGGCGATATAGGATTTAGGCAGTGGGGCCGCACCTTGTTGCGAGGCGCCCAGCCCGGTGCCGGCGCCGCCGAAGCCCCACCTGGCCATCATGCGCGAGCCGAAGCCGGTGGTGTGCGCCTCGAACCCGCCGTAGCGCGCCGCCACGCTGGCACGCTGCAAAGGCAGTACATTTTGGTGAATTAATTAACATATATCTTCAAGTAGAATATCTGATACAGGTGGATGGGGCGCGCCGCCACGCTGGCACGCTGCAAAGGCAGTAACTTTCGGTAAGTATAAAATACATAAGTAACTTAAACATACCCCTAATTAGAGCATCGATATAGGTGCATGGGGCGCTCATGACCGGAGAGTACTGCCAGATCGAATGCCACCACACAGTGCTCCAGTCAGCGGGTCTGGCACGGGTGCAGGGGAGCCGGTGGCCGCGCGGCCACACCTGCTGCTCGCCGGGCGCTGTGTCGGCGGTCGGCGAGGTGGGTGCGCCCGGGACCTTGGCCTCGCGCGCCGCCCGGCGCGCCAGCTTCTGCTCCTTCTTCCGCGCCTTTCTGACCTGCCAGGCCATGCAGGGGGCCACATCAGTCCTGCTGCTGAGGCAAGCTTCAAACCTTGTTGGGCAGCTGCTGAACTTCCCTCATTGTTGTTCGGATCCCACATGCACAGCCAGAATGCAAGGACTCGAACCAGTGATATAAGCTGCGCCGTCCTCGATCATGCAGCATGATGCCTGAGCCGCCCAACGGCGTCACACCTGAGCAGCCGTCTCGTTAGGGGTCATCAGCCCTATCGCCGGCCGCCGGCCGCTGCCCGGCTCGGCCTGCATCGGCGCTGCGCTGCCAACGGCACGCCGCTCTGCTGCGGCCCGTGCCAGATCCCGCAACTGCTGTGCAGAGCTCTGATCCAGACCGCCGGCATCGCTTTGCTGCCGCTGTGGCTCGGTGTTGCCATCGGCCGAGGCACGGCCATCATCTGCGCCGTCAAACCAACGCAGGCTTGCTGCGGGGGCCTGCGGAGTCGGCGCTGACGCTGCAGCTGCAGGCCCACGGGCAACATTAGCATCCATCGCCGCATCCGTCGCTGCCAGCTCCGCACTGTCGGCGGCTGCAACTGCTGCTGAAGCTGGAACACCCAACCAGCCCTCTCGCGCTGGCGCTGCATCTGCCAGCGTGGGGGCACCCAGCCCGCCAGCACCAAAGCCGCCAGCACTGCCGAGACCCGCCGTGGGGCTGCTGAACCCTAGCCCCGGAGCCGAGCCGCCTCCGAGGCTGCCGCCCAAGCCAGGGCCGTAGGCCACTTCGTATAGTATTTGCGGCGACTGGCCAGCGCCATCCGAGCTGCCGAGCACCTCCGAGCGGCTGTCGTCGTCTGAGCTGCTGTCGTTGGAGTCGGCCAGGTATGCGGTGGCTATTGAAGCGGCGCCGCTGCCGGGGGTGGCGGCTGCGGACGCGGCGGCTGCGCGCGCCACAAGCGGGGTGCTGGCTGCCGTGTGGGCCTGAGACCCCACTGCTGCGGGCGCTGCCGCCGCTGCACTGTCGGCTGAGGCGAAGCCCAGGCCATGGTGCATGCCGAGCCCCTGAGTTGCATCTGCCACGACATCCTCCTCGCCTGCAGCCAGGCAGGAACGACATCCACATGGGGTCACGCACCTGACAACACACATTCGGTTCAGCTGGCATTCGCAAAGCAGCTGCCAGGAGGTTTTAATGCAAAACAACATGCGATCACCCTGTGACATGCGTGGGTCGTCATCAAGAGGGCTGGCGGCGGCTGCTGCCAGCACTGCTGAGGGCATCGCAGCCACGCCCTGCTGCCTGAAGCCCCAGGTGGCCTCCGCCATCTGCTGCTCTGCGGACTGTTGTCACAGGCACAGAGGCACATCAGCACAGCGGTCCACCAGGTTGCACCCAAAGTTGCCGTTGGTCCGTGACTCGAGGCAGTTGCGGCAGCCCAACACGTGCCAGACATATCATGGGTTGCTATGCCACGGCGTGGTGCCAGCCTGATGCCTGCATTGCCCAGCTCCCAAGGTACCGGCCCTGTAGCAGGCGCACCTGCAGCGTGCCGTGCGACACGAAGGCCATGGGCTGCAGGTAGGCGGGCGTCGGCGGCGGCGCCCCGTCGGGCCGCGCCCCGAACCGCGCCTTCCAGTTCCGCTCCTTGCCGCCGCCACCCCGGCCGCCACGCCCGCCTGCAGCTTGTATATGACAGTTTTTATATGACACGCTATTCAGGGGATTGGTTTCGTGCTGACACCAGGTCGAATCAGAACTTTGGGCACTAGGACGCAGAAAGTTCAGATCAGCTCTGGCACGCTCGCTCAGGAAATTTGACAAAAAAACTCGACTGTTGACACCCCCTGTTGCTGCACATCATTCCTCTGCTCTCACCGCCAGAGGAGCGACCGCCGCCCCTGCCGCCGCCGCCGCCGGACCGCTGCTGCACCGCCTGCCCAGGGGGCCTGGTCCCCGGCGGCAGCTTCTCGATGCGGCCGCCGTGCTTCGACAGCGCCGCCTGCCGCCACAGCAGCTCCCGCACCCGCTCTGCCTGCTCCCCCTCCGGCATCACCGTGTGCCGCGTGGACGCAACCTGCGGGTGGCGAAGGCTGCACCATGTGTGACAACAACTAGTTGGGGCTAGCATGAACTGACCGCGGTAAGCTGTATCCAGTCACATTTGGTTGCTAATCATGCAGCCTGTGACGCCACCAATCCGCACCATGATGGTGAGCTTTTTGCCGGAGCCCTGCGCTGTGCACTTCAGGCCGTACAGCGCCGCCAGCCGCTGCACCGCCGCGCCCTCGTGCTTGCCCATCCGCGTGGGGAGGCCCTGCAGCGCCAGCGCAACACGTCCACACCGTCGCTGCACATGATGGACGAAGCGCAGCAGAGCAGGGTGCACATTGCTGTGATGTTGGCTAGGTACGCCCTGCGCCCACCATCAGGTCGCCGTCTGCTGCCACGAAGTCGTGCAGCTGGCTGTTGATGGTCGCCAGGCTGAAGCCGCGGCCCTCTGAGCGCGCCGCCTGCAGCGCCGCCTGGCGCACCAACAACATTACCAATCGACATTTCTTAAACACTTGGACTATAAGAAGGTCGGATGAACAGCGTGCTGACGCGCACTCTGATGCCGGTGAGTGGGACCAGCTAGTGTTGGAGACTGCGGTCAGCAAGTGCTGCTGGGCGCAGCTGCTGTTGTGCACCCATGTCACCAAAGGCGTGACGGTCTGCAGGTGTGCGCTGACCTTGCGGGCCTTTTTGGCGGCGCGCGCCTCACCGGGCGGCACCCGCCCCGCCGCCCCGCCCCGGAGCGCCTTTCGCCGCTTGGGCTGGCTGCCTGCTGAACACAAGAGCCTGTTGCAGATAGAGCCCATACAGCAGCCACCTGACTGCAGAGCGGTTCTGTGCAGCGTGCAGATCACGACAGCGCGGGCAGCATCTGGTGCCCCTCGTCCCGCAGAATCCACCGCTGCCTGCAGGCGGACCTGGGAACAGCGCCTCCATGGCAGCGCCGTGCTCGGCACGGCCGCCGCCGCCGCCGCCGTCGCTGTCGCTGGGGGAGAAGGCGGCGTCCGAGGCCGCCTCCGTGGTGGACGTGTCCTCGCTGCTGCCGCTGCTGCCCGCACCGTCCAGGCCCCGCCCCTCCCCTGGTGCCAGCTCAGATATTGCTGCATACGTGTGCTCTTCAGTATGTGGGCTGTCCAACACTCGATGCAAACTGCTGTGATGATGTCCAGGAGACGCCGTGACAGCGAATGCAGCCAGAGGCGAGGTGATCAGCAGCAGCCGTGCCCTCACCACGGGCATCCTCTGGAGCGGCGCCGGCGCCGATGTCGGTGCGTGCAAAGCGCTGCATCGCGTCCTCCAGCCCATCATAGTCCTGCAGGTGGACAGGAGGGTTTCACTTTGTGGACGTGCCCTGCTGGAAGTGCGCAACAGCAGGCGAGGCTCCCGCCCGCTGGCAGCTACGACGGTGGGCCTGCCAGATCGGAGCCTGGGCGACCGCATGTGGGTTGGCAGCAATCTGCAAGCACGGCAGATGCCCGCACCTCATCGCTGCCGCGGTTTGCTGCCAGGTTTGCCACGAAGTCTGCGAGGCCCGACTCCTCGCCATCGGTGGAGCTGGCCGAGTGCTCGCCCCACGCCCCCGACTCCAGCGTCACGCCGCCCTCTGCCAGCGGCCACAGTCGATTATTGGCAATGCGACCGCGGACAGCAGCGGCAATGCCAAGCAAGGTGCTTGCCTGTTCAGCTGTCATGGAGCCCGGGATGGGTGCAGCGCCGGGCTCGCGCAACAAAGCGCAGGCGTGTTGAAGGTCCTGGTCCCCACCTGGGGATCCCAGCTCCGGCGAGTGCGCGCCCTGCTTCCTGCGCCGCACGCGCTGGATGCCGCCATCGCCGGCGGTGCGGATCGCCACCCCGCCGATGCGCAGCACGCCGCCGCCGCCGCCGCCGTCCTCCTCCTCGCTGTAGCCCTCCTGCAGGGACGGCTCGCTGTGGTAGGCCTTTTGCTGGGTCTGTGTTTGAGGGGGCCTGCTCGCGTGATGTATGTTTTTGAGTTTGAAAGCAGACTCGGTGGCGTGACGGTCATGCCCAACCTGCAAGATCTAGAAACAAGGGGAGGTCTGCTGCTGCCTGCCGCACCATCAGCAGCACTGGGTGCACCCTCGGCAGGAAGCATCAGGGTGCCAACGTGTCTTCACATACAGATCCCATGCCGCGGGGCCGTGCACCAGCAAAGGCCAAAAATGGTTCTCCTGCCAGCGGGACCATAGTTACAATCTACAACAATCGGTGCTACGGATTGAGCTAAGGACATCGTGGATTGTAGGCAGTGCACCATCAGATCGTCCAATGTCATGGCCACCCTGGTGCCCTGCCGAGCTTCGTGCCCATGCTGCACTGGCCGCTGGCCGCGTCGCCTGCGCGCCACCGGCCCGTACTTGTCGCCCCGCTGCTTCGACTTGCGCGGCATCTTGCTTTTCAAAACGTGAAAGCTGCTATCGATGTGGCATATGCCCGCTGCACCTTGAGTGCCAAGGCACGTGCGCTGCTACAGGGTGCGTGCACAGTAGGGGTGCAGTTGCTCGTTATAGTGCTTCAGAGGGTCATACACCTGTATCTGCGTGGATAGTTTGGACTGTCAAGCGGTCCGAGGGCCATTTGCGCTTGCGATCGCCGTTTGCCAATCTCCAAAAACACTGGATGCTGGCTGCATTCCAACATTGTGCAAGAGCTACCCGGTACTCAACCTCATTTGCATCATCTAGCAGCCCGCTCCTACTTTCAACCACATCAAGATACAATAACGCTTGCTCTGCTGCTGTTGTGTCACCACCAGCAACAACATCCAGGCGCGCCAGCACCCTGAACACAGCCACGACAATGTCAGGGGACGTCAGGGAGGAGCCCGGCAGGGTGCTCAGCATCCAGTCGCACACAGTCAGCGGCTACGTCGGCAACCGCTGCGCGGTGTTCACGCTCCAGGTGCTGCGCACCTCGCCACCATGCTCGACCATTCCGGCGTCACACAAGATCTTTCAGTGTCATGTGCCTCATTGCTAACAGCCAGACTGGGCACAAGGCGCGGTCAACGTGGATGCAGCTGCTGGGCATGGAGGCGGACGCGATCAACAGCGTGCAGTTCGCAAACCACGGCGGATACCCGACGGTCCGGGGCCAGCGGCTGGACGGGCCGCAGCTCGCTGAGCTGGCGGACGGCCTGGACGAAAACGGCCTGCTGCGCTACGACTTCCTGCTCACAGGTCAATCCACACTGTCCAGCAGTCTCAGCGCAGTGTGAGCTGCGGTTGCCGACTTGGGGTGCGCCTGAGCTTGCTGTCTGCAGGGTACATCGGCACCGCCAGCATGCTCGAGGCCATCGCTGACCTTGTGCGGCGGATGCGGCGCCTCAACCCAGACCTGCAGTACGGTGAGGAGGCGGTACATGTGGCAAGCGCTTGTTCCTGCCTTGCAAATGACCTCTGGTGTGTGCACCGCCTCAACCAGGTTCCTGCAACAATTCGCCGATCAGGCTGCAGTGATGCGATTCCCAGACATGCCGCCCGCAGTGTGCGACCCGGTCATGGGCGACAACGGCAAGCTGTTCCTGCCCGCGGAGCTGGTGCCCCTGTACCAGCGCACCATCATGCCCCTGGCGGCGGTGGTGACGCCCAACGCCTTTGAGGCGGAGCAGCTCACCGGGCGGCCGGTGACCACAGAGGCGGAGGCGCTGGCGGCGTGCGATGCGCTGCACGACATGGGGCCCTCCACCGTGGTGTGTGGTGCTCTAGACAGGCCACTCACATCTGCTGATGCTAGTTTGACGTTTTGTGTTTATCAGCTTGACGGTGGGCCGACCGGAGAACGCGTCGTCTGCCATGCAGACGCTCCACTGCATCCACTAGCCCGTGTAGCCACGCTGTG
Source organism: Diplosphaera chodatii (assembly GCA_032358165.1). Classification (NCBI taxonomy): domain Eukaryota; kingdom Viridiplantae; phylum Chlorophyta; class Trebouxiophyceae; order Prasiolales; family Stichococcaceae; genus Diplosphaera; species Diplosphaera chodatii. The sequence continues at coordinate 1,721,667 of JAALGY010000021.1, forward strand.
TCACATGTGTAGACTGAGCGTGTGCCTGGCTGCAGATCATCACCAGCATGCCAGCGCCCGATCCAGAGCAGCTGCTGCTGTTCGCCAGCACGCGGCTGCCGCAGCGGGATGGCAGCCCGCGCCGCTTCAAGCTGGCCATCCGCCGGCTGGACATCCCCGACTTTGCCGGACCAGGTGGGGCTGCCAACCTGAAGGACGCCGGGCAAAGGCAGCGTGTCCCAACATCATCACAGGTCTGCAGGCCTTCGTTACAGCACGCTACTTCCAGCAACCGAGCAGCTGTGCTGGCGGTGTGGCAGGCGACCTGATGACGGCGCTGCTGCTGGGCTGGTCGGCGCGGCTGCCGGGGCGGCTGCGGGACGCGGTGCTGCACGCGGTGGCGGCGCTGCAGGGGGTGCTGGCGGTGACGGCGGAGGCGACGGGGCCGGCGGCTCGAGCAGCCGAGCGCAGCGCAGAGGTGCGATAAGGTTTTCATGCAGGATACCCCATGCATGGTGGTGCGTGACAACAGCTGAACGTGTGCAGGGGCATACAGTGGGTCTGAATAAGCATCAATGCAGCCAATGCGCAGCAGTTGAGGGTTTTGAGGCAGAAGTGCACCACAACGATGGCATTTGGCAGGGATGTCGTGTGGCTGTGGCTGCAGAACTGCCGGCAGCGGGAGCTGCGCCTGGTGCAAAGCCAGCACCACATTACATCACCTCAGCTGGATGCCTTCGACATCACCACGGTGGCAGTGAATTGATTTCGCTGAGTGGCACTGGGCATCCAAACCCTGGCCGGCCCTGAGCCGATCAACATTGTTACTGTCCATATATATTTTGAAGGGACATGCCCTGCAGCTGAGATTATGCTGTGGCAGTATTTCGAACGATGTCAGCACCACTGTTGCTCGGTTCGATGTGGCCACAGCTGTTGTATGTGAAGTGGTGCACTGCTGCTCCATCTGAATTTCTTGTACATTTGCAGCAGATGCACTGTTCGTGTGATTTATGCTTCGTGCCGCAGGACTTGCAACTGGAATTATTTGGCAAGGTTGGCCTTGTTGCTGCTTGGGCTGTTGCTGCCAGACAGTCATCTGTTGGCGGGCACTGATGATTGCCTCGTCTCCATTGTAGCTTGGTGTCAGCGCAACTTCACAGGGCGCGGGTTTGCTGCGCCAAGTTCACAAAACTGTCAGCGCAATTTAAGCCCAGCATGCCAATTGAAACAGGGAAGGCACGTCATAGGCTGACAGTGCTAGAGGCGCAAAGAAACGTTGACACTGCTGACAGTCCCTCACCAGTGCACTTCCCTTTGGTATCAAGATAGTAACCCGGGACGCAGGTTTGGCATTTGCCCGGCTTGCGGTAGACGCACGTCTGGCAGAAGCGGGCGCATCTGCATATAACAGACATTTCAGACGTTGATACTTACCCTAACATCTTCCAGGAAGTGCATTCGCTGGTGCCTCAGCATGCCGAGCTGCCTTGCAGCTAGCACTGAGCTGGCTTCTGTGATGGTAAGCAGCACTGTGCCACCCTGTAATTTAGCATAGGTGTTGGAGTTGGGGCGTGCAAGGTGCAGACCGCGTCATTGGTTACACACTGGGAACGGAAGAGTGGCTAGCCAAACACTGCTCAACTGCAGAACAGTGAGTGCTAAACCCTACTGGTACGATTACTTTGACTCCCGAGTCAGAGTAACTATCCTGCTTCCACCTAAGAGCAGGTGTCAACTCGCAGCACGACCACAACCAACCAACATGTGATTCCAACTCAGCATCAACATAACCGAAGACTACTGCGAACTGTTGCAAGCTTAACTACTAGACTGGACCTGCTGACGACTGCACCAGTCTCAGTCCAACACTCCCACGCAGGCTAGAAGTTCAAGCTATGCAACCCATCAGGCCATCACCCATGTCCGCCCCAAGTCTCAAATAGATGCCAGCTATGTTAGCCCCGTCGCCGACCAAGTCTTCTGCGCCTTAGCCAACAGCTGCCCCGTGCTGATGCTGACTCTAAGGTCTCTGCAGAACTCGCCGCTTGGGTCGCCGCCCATCGCAAACTCACGTCTTGAGCTGCTGCTGCACGTTCATGGTGGCCGCTGCTGCCGCCATGCCGCCCGTCAACTCCATGGAAGCTGCCACTGTCAGCTGCAGCCGTCCGCTGCCCCAGCTGGCACTCCCCGATGTCACCCACGAAGCACACTTGCTACGAAACCGTCTCAAGCTCCCACGGTTTGGTACAAGTGCTGCCCCGCTATTGTCAGGTTCCAGGACAGGCTACACCTCGGCGTGCACCTCGCTGAAAACCTCGTTGATCACTGGCTGGCTACTATGCATCACCACCAAGTCGATCAACCGCAACTACCCTCACTCGGTGTTGCTGCATGCTGTCTGCCGTCCGTCGCTCCAGCTGCTCGCTCGCATGCTGTCTGCCGTCCGTCGCTCCAGCTGCATCGTCATTGCAGAAGGTGCACACCCTGTCCTGGCCTCGCTCGCCAGGCTGCAGCCCGGCCGTCGCCGCTGCTGATGCCGCCTTACACTGCAGTCGCCGTAGTCCGCGTCGTCGGACTTGGCATGTACCAGCCGTCTGGTACCGGGCCGGTACATGCACACCAAATACCGCCCAAAACAAAACCGTGAAGTCATGTAGCTCACACAGAGCACGCCAATGACTCCCACGTGTTCAAACGTCGTCCCGAAATGAAGCCAAGTAGCTCACACAGAGCACAACTGTGACCCCCAAATCGTCAAGCTCACACAGAGCACGTCAAGCTCACACAGAGCACGTCCAGCTCACACAGAGCACGTTCAGCTCACACAGAGCACGTTTATGTCCCCACGTTTGTGACTCCCACGGGCTCTAGCAACTAGGCCGACATCGCTGCTGCCACTACGCTGGCCGCTGCCACCACCACGCTGGCCGCTGCCCCTTCCACGCTGGCCGCTGTCGCCCCCACGCTAGCGGGTACTGGTACCCTTGATGGTACAGTGCACGCCCGTACCGCTGTCCGACTGCACTGTAGGCCGCCACGTCAACACGCCCTGCCTCCGGAGCTGTTGCCGCCCGCTGCTCCACCGCCAGCACGATCTCTCAGCGGTGTGATGGCCACCGTCCACGCCGAACGCTCCACGTCCTTCGTCCTCCGATCGCCCGCCGCGACCTTGGCTGTCAGTGTCGCCGGACCTTCCGGGAACATCACTGAAGCCAACTCCTTCTCGACAAACTGCGCGCCAATGAGACTGGACCACATGTCCCAGCTCTCAATGTCAAGCTGAACATCTTTCAACTTGCCGCAGGACTCTCCGTCAACGCCGCCCATACTTGCACCCCGTCAGACAATGCTGCAACCGCAATGCAGATCGTCTCAATGCTCACACCGTGTGTGTGGGCCCATAACCTGTTGGAGTTGGGGCGTGCAAGGTGCAGACCGCGTCATTGGTTACACACTGGGAACGGAAGAGTGGCTAGCCAAACACTGCTCAACTGCAGAACAGTGAGTGCTAAACCCTACTGGTACGATTACTTTGACTCCCGAGTCAGAGTAACTATCCTGCTTCCACCTAAGAGCAGGTGTCAACTCGCAGCACGACCACAACCAACCAACATGTGATTCCAACTCAGCATCAACATAACCGAAGACTACTGCGAACTGTTGCAAGCTTAACTACTAGACTGGACCTGCTGACGACTGCACCAGTCTCAGTCCAACACTCCCACGCAGGCTAGAAGTTCAAGCTATGCAACCCATCAGGCCATCACCCATGTCCGCCCCAAGTCTCAAATAGATGCCAGCTATGTTAGCCCCGTCGCCGACCAAGTCTTCTGCGCCTTAGCCAGCAGCTGCCCCGTGCTGATGCTGACTCTAAGGTCTCTGCAGAACTCGCCGCTTGGGTCGCCGCCCATCGCAAACTCACGTCTTGAGCTGCTGCTGCACGTTCATGGTGGCCGCTGCTGCCGCCATGCCGCCCGTCAACTCCATGGAAGCTGCCACTGTCAGCTGCAGCCGTCCGCTGCCCCAGCTGGCACTCCCCGATGTCACCCACGAAGCACACTTGCTACGAAACCGTCTCAAGCTCCCACGGTTTGGTACAAGTGCTGCCCCGCTATTGTCAGGTTCCAGGACAGGCTACACCTCGGCGTGCACCTCGCTGAAAACCTCGTTGATCACTGGCTGGCTACTATGCATCACCACCAAGTCGATCAACCGCAACTACCCTCACTCGGTGTTGCTGCATGCTGTCTGCCGTCCGTCGCTCCAGCTGCTCGCTCGCATGCTGTCTGCCGTCCGTCGCTCCAGCTGCATCGTCATTGCAGAAGGTGCACACCCTGTCCTGGCCTCGCTCGCCAGGCTGCAGCCCGGCCGTCGCCGCTGCTGATGCCGCCTTACACTGCAGTCGCCGTAGTCCGCGTCGTCGGACTTGGCATGTACCAGCCGTCTGGTACCGGGCCGGTACATGCACACCAAATACCGCCCAAAACAAAACCGTGAAGTCATGTAGCTCACACAGAGCACGCCAATGACTCCCACGTGTTCAAACGTCGTCCCGAAATGAAGCCAAGTAGCTCACACAGAGCACAACTGTGACCCCCAAATCGTCAAGCTCACACAGAGCACGTCAAGCTCACACAGAGCACGTCCAGCTCACACAGAGCACGTTCAGCTCACACAGAGCACGTTTATGTCCCCACGTTTGTGACTCCCACGGGCTCTAGCAACTAGGCCGACATCGCTGCTGCCACTACGCTGGCCGCTGCCACCACCACGCTGGCCGCTGCCCCTTCCACGCTGGCCGCTGTCGCCCCCACGCTAGCGGGTACTGGTACCCTTGATGGTACAGTGCACGCCCGTACCGCTGTCCGACTGCACTGTAGGCCGCCACGTCAACACGCCCTGCCTCCGGAGCTGTTGCCGCCCGCTGCTCCACCGCCAGCACGATCTCTCAGCGGTGTGATGGCCACCGTCCACGCCGAACGCTCCACGTCCTTCGTCCTCCGATCGCCCGCCGCGACCTTGGCTGTCAGTGTCGCCGGACCTTCCGGGAACATCACTGAAGCCAACTCCTTCTCGACAAACTGCGCGCCAATGAGACTGGACCACATGTCCCAGCTCTCAATGTCAAGCTGAACATCTTTCAACTTGCCGCAGGACTCTCCGTCAACGCCGCCCATACTTGCACCCCGTCAGACAATGCTGCAACCGCAATGCAGATCGTCTCAATGCTCACACCGTGTGTGTGGGCCCATAACCTGTTGGAGTTGGGGCGTGCAAGGTGCAGACCGCGTCATTGGTTACACACTGGGAACGGAAGAGTGGCTAGCCAAACGCTGCTCAACTGCAGAACAGTGAGTGCTAAACCCTACTGGTACGATTACTTTGACTCCCGAGTCAGAGTAACTATCCTGCTTCCACCTAAGAGCAGGTGTCAACTCGCAGCACGACCACAACCAACCAACATGTGATTCCAACTCAGCATCAACATAACCGAAGACTACTGCGAACTGTTGCAAGCTTAACTACTAGACTGGACCTGCTGACGACTGCACCAGTCTCAGTCCAACAATAGGTCATCGGAGCCGCGTCTGCCGGTAACAACTGACAAAACGCGCTACTGCTAGGCAATTGGGACCGCTATCTGCGAGGTCAAATGCCCGCTCGCATGCTCTGTGGTGATTTCAGGTCTCAGACACGGCAGACGCACTGCAGCTGGCACAATCTCAGTCGGCTTGACGGGTGCACGCAACCCGCCTCGCCTGCAACGCCCGTTTCGGGTGCTGCAAGTCAAGCAGACGGCGCGTGTGCGGATCATGCACGACACAGGGCATGAAAATGGGCCACAGAGCAGCTCGGCGGCCGTATCGTGCGGGCACTGCGCTGACTAGGCTGTGGGCACAGCGCACCTGTCGGCAGCCCGCGGCCGACGAGTGGTGCACGTCCGACAGAGAGCCGCACCGGGAGTCGAAGAGTATCTGTATTTATAGAAGAGTGGAGTGCTGTGAGAAATGGGTCGAGCCGGGGCGTGGGGTTTTTGAGCAATGCGCCAGCAGGCTGAGCCTGGCGCAGAGTCGCCCTAGCTGGCATGATGCGATGGATCACAAGCCTGCCGAGAGGGCTCGCCCCAATCGGTTGGATTTACATTTTGAGCGGAACCTCCAATTGGGGGATGTGGTGGTCGCTGACCACAGCTTCCGAAGGCTCACGCTCAGCTGGCGCCGCTTGCAGGTGAAGGCTTGCAGGTGAAGCCTGGAGCGGATCAAGCCATCAGTAGTTGCTGCAACGCGGTGCCAACACTCCAGCGTTGCCACACTTGCATCGTTACAGGGTTACACCCTAGAAGCTGCCGGCAACACCGGTGGCTCAGGACCCAAACGTCATCTGCTTGTTGCCGGAGCGCGGCGCGACCCCTGACCGCTTCCCACCCTTCAGCAGCCCGGTCTCCGCCATGCCGTAAGGTCCCTTGACGGCCTGCCCGGCTGTGGCGGCGGGGACCGGCGGCGGCACCGCTCGGAAGTCCTCTGCCCTGGCGGCACCCCTGCCGCGCCCGCGGCCGCCCCTGCCGCCGCCCCTTCCGCCCCTGCCGCCTGCCCGGCCTGCAACGACGACCGGCAGCAGGTCAGCCCTGGTGATTGTTCCGGATGTAGCCATCGGAGCTAAGCTTCAGGAACCAGCTGCAGCTGATGGCTTTTGCAGCAGCCAGCTGTGTCAGCGCAGGCTCCACATGAGGCTGCTGCAGCTGCTAGCTATGCGGCGCAGGATCCCCACGACATCGTCAGATCTGCAGCAAGAATGAATGGTGCACCTGCTGACATGCGCAAGTCAAGGCCGGGTGCGCCTGCCCGAGCCGCTTCCACGTCTTCCACTGCTGCCACCCCGGGCTGCGGCTTTGCTGCATGCCCCGCTGACTGCTGTCTCACATCTGCGGCGCCGCGTGACTTCCTGCTGCCAGGCACGCGGCCCTTCTGCTGCTTCCGCTTCGGCGGTGCTGCAGCCGCATCCTCGGAGTCGCTGTCGAGGCCGACGCGGCGGTATGTGGCCTGCAGGGCGTCACCGCTGCTTCCTGCTGCCGCAAGATCTGCCTGCGCCGCCTGCTGCTCTGCCTGCGCATCGGCGCACAGCCTCGTCCAGCGGACTTCAATGGACTCAGCAGGGGCCTGCAGGACGTCAAATATCAGCTGATGCTGCCCGAAACTGTCCTGCCGTTCATTTCGACACCGTGGCCGTTGTAAATGACTGCAGCTAATCGGCAGGCTGCAGCACCCGAACAAAGCAATGCAGCAGCGCTGAGCACAGGGAGTGGGGAGAACGGGGAGTGCGAGGCGACACACGGGCGCAAGATGACATTTCCATCACCTTGCGGTGCCGCTTCTTGCCCTTCTTCGGCCCCCTGCTGCTGAGCGGCGCAAAGTCCTCCGACAGCTGCGACAGGTCCAGGTAGTTGGGGCTCGCCGCCAGAAAGTCGGTCCACCGCCCTTTTGGAGCTGCTTCCTGGCTCCCTGCCGCTTCCGCAGCGGCCGCGGGCTGGGCTGCCGCATCGGCATCGGGCATCGCGTCCACGAAGGCGCGGATGTCCGCCCCAGATGTGCGCTGCGGTGCCGCTGCCGCTGCGGCGGCAGCGCCTGCCGGCTGAGCGCCATTGCCGTCGCCGCCGCCGTCTGGGCCATCTGCACATGCACGGGAGGGGAGCACAGCGAGTCGGGTGAGTGCAAACAACAGCAGGTTCATCACCTGTCGACTGACAGTGCAGCGCGAAGCGCAGCTCAAAGCGTGGCCATTCATTAGGAGGGGTTTGGCGTTTGCTGCTTCACGATATGGACACAATTCAACTTGCCACCCAGTGGACTTTGTGGCAGGGGCACGGCAGCCGATCTCCTGTCGTTACATGTTCGAGGCACACCCTGAAACTGGGCAGCAGCAGGGTCCGCCGTGCGTGCAAAGGGCAGCCGGAAGGTGGACCGCAGCCGCTGCACCGCATCCTCCGGAGATCGGCCCGGCGACGGCGCGGCCGCAGCATGCTGCGCCGGCGCCCCTGCACCCGGGACAGCTGCTGTTGCGCCGTCTGGTGGCCCTGCAGGCGCTGGGCTGTGCGGCCACCCTGCAGCGCCGCCGAGCAGCGCGCTGCCGCTGCTGTGCGAGATGGACTGCACCGCTCGCGGCCTCAGCCGACCGCCCGCTGCCCCTGCCTGCTGCAGCAGCGCCGGGCCGCCGGCCGCAGCTATGGGCGCGACCCGGCGTGCCTGCAGCCGCGGCTGCTGCGATGGCCCTGCGCCCGAAGCATGGTCGGCTGCCATGGCTGCGCTGGCGACTGGGCTGCTGGCTGCCGTGTGCTGCGGGGTGGGCGCCGTCTGCCGTGGGGTCCTGACATCAGGCGCCTGCAAGCAATAGACAGCCAATTCCTCAGCCATTGTGCATCCTGCGGGGCATCTGCTGTGCCATGGCAATCGAACTGGCGGGTCCACTGAACTGGTGGAGCACTGCAGTTATGTCTGCTCGGCAATAACATTGCCACCATTGCAGCCAGGATTCAACGCAGCCACAGTCTGGTTCCCAGCAGAGGCGACGACCTGCTGCGCCGCCGCGACGACGGCCAGCACCTCCGTAGCCCGCCGCAGCACCACCTTCGAGCCCGCGCCGACCAGCTCCCGCAGCGCCGGCAGGCTGGCGGGCAGCGCCGTGGCGACCGCCACCAGCGCCCGCCGCGGCAGCACGTAGCCGATGGACTCGTCCTCCTCACGGGCAACCGCGTCCCGCCACTTGTGCAGCGCTGCAGCAGTCACCAACACATGTAGACAGGAGGGATGCATGATCTGAACCATCTGGGAAGTCATGCCTCCGTGCACTGAGGTGCATGCTGATAAGTGCATATGCATCAGCACGGCAGCACCGAGGCACCGCCAGAACGCAGCCGGTGTATGGCAGGCGGATGATCAAAAGTCCGTGGCAACTCCCAAAGCATGATCGTGTGAGTGCTGCGACATTTTTGACCACATATACACATCTCAAGGAGTATCCGGCGCTGCCAGCTGCTGCAGAATAGCAGTGCCCCAACGCAGCGTCACTGCTGCCTTGCAGTCGACATGTGCTTCCAGCCGTGCCCTCCCTCGCTTCAACACAAGCCTCTGATTAACTCCACGCAGCTACAACTAGGATGTCCCACCTTCGGTGGCAGCCCGCTGCTGCGACGACGGCGCGCCCTGCTGCGGGTGGATGGTAGCATGCTTGTAGATGTCCGCCAGCCGCGCCTCATCTATTGACTCCTTCTCGTACCGCTGTAGGCACAGCTGCCGTGACCGCTCCTGTGCAGCGGTAGCACACCAACGCAGCTTCACATGAGGGGTTGGCACATTTCTACGTTCTAACCTTCCATCGCAGCATTTGCAGGTAAAAGGTCCCACAGGACACTACAGTGACCATGAAGACAAGCGTCTTCACTGCAGGTGCTGCCCTGCTCAGCACTTCTGCAGACATGCCAGCAACCACTAGGACAGAAGCCTGCTGCAATATCTTTCGCAGAGTCAGACACAGGTCTCTCAGCACAGTGCTGCAGCCCAAGCAGGCAGCAGCAGGGCGCGCACCAGGGCAGCTGCCATTGCGAGGCTTGGGATGGGCGGGTCCCGTTGCAGCGGCGGCGGCAGCAGCGGCGGCTGGGCGGCCGCCCCATCTGCCGAGGGCGCCCAGGGGTCCAGCGACGCCGGCACAGCATCCCCAGCCTCCACCAGCAGCACCTGCACATGAACAGCCTGTCTCTGCTGAGATGCCACACTACCCAACCCCGCTGTCAGAGAATGCTGATCACCCCTGTGATGCATCCTTCAGGGTCGTGCTGCCAGGCCCATTGACAAAACAGACAAAGCACCCCACTGACGTCACTGGACTTTGGTCAGGGTTGGCAGTGTTGTATCACGTAGAACTGACACTCTTCACTAAGGTCTGCTTGCTTCCGTGCCTCACATCACTGCCTCTGTAAGCTTGGACTGCCTCTGCATGGTCTGTGGCCATTTGGGGCAAGTGCGCAACCGAACGCAATGGGTTCAAATGCCATTGCATGCCAGCTGCGGTGAAACCCAAACGGCCGCCTTGCACGTGGACTGATTAGCCAACCATGTCCAATGCCTTTTCTACTGCCGTGCAAGCGCCGCCCTCACATGTCCATCTTTCTACACCCTCTTGCTCACGCCAGACACACCTTCAGCCGGTCGGCGATGTACAGCAGGTGGTGGGTGTCCTCCCTCGCGTACGCCAGCAGCGCCGGGTCCAGGGGGCGCACCCGCCAGTCCGCCAGCTGGTGCGCCTTGTTCACCTGCGCAAAGAGGGACAGGCAACTGGATGCTGCTGAGAGTGGCCTGATACTTTCCAGTTGCGCATCTCTAGGCCAGCCAGACATGTCCAAATGCCATGTGCTGAGGTGTCTGATGCTCTTCACTTGCAGCTAGTTGCTGCAGCAGGTGACAAGATCACTGGTGATCAAGGCAACAGCAGCGCAAACGAAGCATGTAGCCCTCAGCAAGGAGCATCTTCAGGGTACAGAGCCTGGGTCACCTGAACGCCGCAGAAGTGCTGCAGCAGGTACTTGAGGCCCAGGCCGGGGAGCTGCAGCACGCGCGCCGCCTGCCCCGTGTCGAACATGTTGACGATGTAGATGCCGAAGTCGCGCTGCAGCCACCTGCACACAGCGACAGCGCGCTCAGCACTGCTGCTGCATCGGTGTGGTGTGGGGGGCGCCAGTGGCAAATACTGCTCACTGAAGCCGAAGTGAAGTCAAGTGTGTGCAGCAAGGATGACACCCGATTGTGTACTGCGATGAAATCGGAAGCGCACAGTATGTCGTGGTCTGCACCGTGTAGCACTTTCACTGTGCCAGGATCTGCGAACATGGGGCCTAGTGCTGCACCTATACGAAGCAGCAAAACCAAGTCACTGCTAAGACCATTGAGTTGGTGACATAGATACGGCCAGTGAAGCGCCAGGGTGTTCACACTTACTGAGCAGCGGCCTGCTGGTGATCGGCCAACAAATGGAGTAACTTGCAAGACTGAGGCAGCTGTTTAGCCCAGTCGTACGTGCGCAAACAAAGTGCTGAGCACACAATGTGACACACTTGTACTGCGCATGTATGCAAGGCTGTAGACGGTTGCCAACCATCAAGATCGTACCCATCTGTGCCCGCAGCGCCAGTGCGTCTATCACGATGTCCTCGTCGCGCGTCGACAGCTGCATCAGGCACACAAAGCCCTGCAGATACCATAGCGGGTGTCGGGTGCTGGCACCATCTTGGCCGTTACTGACTGGATCAGGTGCAGTGGGCTAGGGCACCCAATGGATAGCTCAATGCAACACCGACCAGCTGCCAGCAGGATTTCTTCTCGATACAAATCAACTGGAGGTGCTCAAATGAGCGACCTGGTAGGATCTGAAGCTGTGGGCCTCCAGGTCCACCGCGACTTCACGCGCCGAGGCCAGGCGGGCTGCCACACCCTGTAGCGCGGCTGGCGTGTCCACATAGCTGAAGGGCGTTGCCTCCAGGCTCTGCAGTGCACCAAGAGTGACTACAGGGTGCATCGCTGCAGCTGCCAGTGGCGTGAGGACCCAAACAGTATTAATAGTTGTGCAGCATATGCTTCTGCAAACTGCCAAAGATCTGAGTACCGTAGGATGGGTACCGTGTCATGGAGGCTGCACCTGTGGCAGCTGCAGCTGTGTTGCTTCCAGCTGCCAGCTGGGATACACAAGCGCATCCAGCTGGGCTTGCAGGGGGTGCGGGTAGCCGCCCCTGTCGACTGTTGCGCCAGCGGCATCATGCGCCGGCGGCTGGCACATGGATGCAGGAAGTGGGCGGCCGCTCCAGGGTGGGACAGCGGGCTGTGGGATGAACGGCGCCTCGCTGTTGTCAACCGCGTCATCAAAGCGCTCCTGGGCAAGTGGCACACTTCGAACGTATAAATGACATCACTGCATGAAGCAGCGACAACTGGCTGCTGGGCACAGCAACAGGCGTAGTCCTCACTGGCATGGCAGGAACAGTCAGGGCAATTGCGGTAACGTGCTTTCTCGCTGCATGTTTGCTGCACTAACGATGCTGCTGCGTTGGATGCTGTGGGTGCTACCTGCGGCTTGGGGATGTCGGCCACGCTGGCTGCGAAGCGGCCGTGGGCCCCCGCCGCCGCCTGCGCCGCCGCTGCACTTGTCACCGCCGTGCCAACGGGCACGGCCGCAGAAGCCTGCAGCATGTATGTCCAACACATTTGGTGGGGTGTGGCACCCAGTTGTGGGGGACACATGTGCCGCAGCGCAATGCCAGCGTGTCTCGTGCCATCCTAGTGCTCCTCTGCGTCTCCATGCATGCAGGCACTGCGCCTGTGGGAGCGCCCTGAACCCTAAACCCCTGCCCTCAAAGGGTACCTGTGCTGAGGCGTCGGCCTGCGGCCGCCGAGCCGCGCGCTGCGCCACGTCCAATGCGGCGTCGCACCGCTCCAGGGCGTCTTCCATGCGCTCCACCACCCATCGCCGCAAGTCCTCCGCATCTGTGCAATGGCCATAGGGTGTGTATCGACATGCTGTTTCCGCTGTAGTTGATCATGCCGACGTGCACAGGGACTGGCCAGCCGCTGTAATGGCAAGGTGTGTGCTACGCTCTCGGCGTGCATGGCTGCAGCGACATCTGAAAAGAAGATTTGTGCTTCTGACCAGCGTGGTGGTTGTGCTCACCGCCCTCGAGCGCTGCTTCGGCGCTGCCGGCGGCCATCGCGTCGGCCGGCACCGCAGCAGCAGCAAGGCGCCGCAGCCGACGCCCCGCCTCTGCCACCGGCCCCCTGAACTCCTCTACGGTGTTGCAGTACTGCAGCAGCACAGCCGAGGCTGACGAGGAGCTGGCATGCGATAGTCAATGCAGATGCACCAGTGTGCCCACATAAGTCGGTGTGGGTTGTGCCTCTGCCCCATGATCGACCCCATAGTGCCGTGCATGGCTTGTGCCACAGTATGCGAAACGGCAACACATTGTCCTATACGGGCATGCCATGCAGGCAGGATGCACACATGGAAATCTGCGCCATCGGGGAAGCTGGTCCGTTCCGCTGCTGCCACAGCGTCCGACAGCCTTGCGCTGGCCTCCTCCATAGCTGCAACTGGTGCCGATGCGCTGCTGAGCTCCTGACCGTCCTCCGCAGCCAGCATGCTGCGCCAATTGGGGCAATAAGGGTGGTAACCAGGCCTTGGTGCAACCAAAACTCGGTCACTGCATGTGCAGAACAACTGCTTCACCTGGCACTGCTCCAGTTGCTGATGGAACGCTAGTGTTGCGGTGTTGCAGCATTCGACAACATGCAGTTTGCCCTGCCCGTGACTGTGGACTGCGTCTGCAGCGCCGTTCGCCTGGAGTGCACAGCGCCACCTTCTCGCATCGTCTTCTGCCACTGCAACGCCTGCCAAAAGACTTCGGGCACGAGCCTCGAGCACAACGCACGCTTTGAGCCACACGAGGTATGTTACTGGGTTTGCAACACGAACACATGTGCACATTAGGGCACTGCCACATGTGTGCGGCTGCCATGTCAGCCTGCACCTGCCTGTTCAACCATGTGCTTTGACATCCAGGTAAACGTTGTGAAGGGCGAAGCAGACCTCCGAAGTATCGACATCCCGGGGTTCCCAGTCCGGCGCTGGTACTGCCGCATCTGTCAGATCCGTGTGCTGCACGACAGACTGTCTGATGATGGCACGGTCGTACGGAAGGCAAGACTGTTCACCTACTGAATATTGCCATTCCACACATAGCCGAACTCGCAAACACTAATCATCGCACCTCTGCAGCTTGTGTGTCAAACGCAAAATGCATGGAGTCAGGTCAGGAGTTGGCTGATCTGGGCGCCCGCAGTGCAGAGCATCCCGGTGGGTGTGGTGTCCAGCAAAGCCGGGGATCTGGACCCTGCGTGGGCGCCGTCAGCGCACATCTTCTACGGCGGACGCACCCGCGACTTTGATGATGCCATACCCAAATGGTGAGGGCACCTGCTGTACGATAGTTACGGGCGGTGAGCATCCATGTGTGGGCGGCAGGGATGGCCAGCATTGGTCAGTGGTACGGTCGCTTCAGTCTGGTATTGTGTGTTTTGTAGGCAGGGCATGGAAGACGCCTCTGAGGAAGCTTGGAAGCCAGGGGAAGGCCCTTCGTCAACGCAAGGTTGCCTGCAAGGCCCGCTGAGCAATGTTGTTACCGTGCACCAATAGTGGGGCTGTCCCCTGAGATCGTGAGTGCCGGATACCATGGCCTTGACCTGCGTCATGCTGAGCAGCTGAGTGTACAGGAAGCTGATGCTGCAGGTGGTGAGGCGAGGCCGCTGCCACTGATCACGCCTACGCCACCAATACTTGCATCCTGCCACTGTGGCCAGACGAAGCTGGAAGCGGCAGCGGGCCCGCAGGAGATCTATGCGTGTCACTGTCGCTCCTGCCAGCAGCTTACTGGCAGCCCCTATGCCTGGAACTGCTTTTTTGAGCCGCACAAGGTGCAGTACTCTGTGGTTGCTGCCGAGTGCATTGTCTGCCCTGATGCCCCCTGGTGTACCCAGCACTAACATGCAGCTTTCAGACCGGCAACTCATTTCAGCAAAGGACCGTCTCTGAATGTCATGCGCAGCTGCGGGTAGCGGCGGGCGAGGCACAGCTGCGCGCCTTCCGCAAGGACGGCTCCCGGCGGGAGACCTTCCGCTGCGGCCGCTGCCTGGACCGCATGGTCCGGCATCTAGAGGACGATGACGGCAACCTGCTCCGAAAGGTGGGTGCAGCTGTCAGCCCTGTAGCGATGAGTGGTGACAGCCCTTGACCTCATCGAGATTCCATGGCGCCCACTGTGCAGCATGCAGTGTCCATTTGCGTGGCATTGTATGTGATAATCCGCAGGTCCGTTCTGGGGACGCTGGTGACGCCCTGTGTTGGGCAGCAAGCAGATTCAAAGCGTGAACCCCGTTGGCATTGCAATGCGCACCACGATCAGATGCACGACGGTAGTAGGCGCTGCCTGTGCAGGTGCTGCCCATCGGCATGGTGGACAAGGCGCGTGGCCCGGCAGACCCAGCATGGCAGCCGCGATACCATATCTGGTACGGCCAGAGGGCCTTCAACATGCCTGACGGCCTGCCAAAGTGGTGCGGCCAAGTGATTGGTGTCCTTGAATGTCTCAACTTTGCAGCAGTGTGTACATTATGCTACAATGCCGTGCTGCTGTGGTCATATCAGGGTGGCAGCTGCAACAGCAAGTGTTCTGTGTGCAACGCAGGAGTGAGACGAAGGACAGTTCAGAGATGCTGCATGACTAGGGTGTGGAGCGGCTGGCAGGCGGCATGTTGGCAGCAGCAACACGATAATGAGCGATACCGTTCTGCACGTGCTGATTGCATGATTGTGGCGATATTGCATCATCCCTGCTGCCTAGCTGATATGGCCAGGTTTGCCAATGTCACATGACTGCCACCGACCGGACTGTCACACAGGTCTGCAGATTGATCCTTGGACCGTCGACTTGTGTCTCCATACAATCCCCATATGTGCCAGGTTGACAACCTGCAGGTCCATGCTCATCATAACTCCGACACACTCTATGCCCTGCCCATGTCCTACTCAACTCCCTCCCAGAGCCGTGATATATACTGTAGTCAGCATGGGATCGTGCTGCAGCAGTCCCCTAGCTGCATGCACCTACGATGACAACGAACGTGCAGCAGAGATCCAAGGCAGTGATGCACCTTTCCCTCGGGAGACCACACCGCCTCGTGTGCCGACAGCAGAAACACATGGCATTGAGCCAGCTGCAACCACTAGTCTTTCGGTAGAGCTGGCACCAGCACCAATGCCGCCAAATAATCTGGCAACGGATACAACACCGATACCGGTGCCACCGCCTGGGACAGACGGCCTGCCCCCTTTCTGGACCAGGACCGGCGGTTCCAATATCACTGATGTTGTTGAAGGCGAAGTCGAGATCTATACCAGGCCACCTGGCAGCTACCAAGGTCCGTCAGCGACTTGGTATCTCGATCGACCTGGCTTGTCATACTGTCAGTAGCAGCTTTCATGTGCAGTGCTGGCAGTTTGACAGTCTCGTCGTCTACCTATCTAGCTATATCAGCAGTAAAATTGGAATATGATTTTGGCAGGTATTGCGGTACTGTTGGTTGCTGCATCGACTGCTGCTGCAGGGTAGGTGCGACTGGTGCACCCAAGGGTCCATTGCTCCATTCGCTGTACACTGACACCATGCTGACTTTTGTATCAAGTCAGTCAAGGCAGTAATATTTGCGGAGGAAGGATTTTCGGCGATTGACCTGCAGGCAGCTGTGGGACAGGGAGCTGCGGCTCGTGATGGAGCGCTTTGGCAAGGCGGCGCTGGCCGGCCACGTCCGTCAAGCCTGGAACCCCGACGTCACAAGAATCACCCGCATCCAGCGCAGCAGCCTGTACCGCAGCTTCACCGCGGCCTGCGGTGAAGCCTGGCGCTGACCTCTGGCTCACCATGTGGCTGTTGCTCGTCGTCGTGATAACTACCAGCAGAGGCAGCATGTCCTTTCCACTGGGTGGCATGTGCAGCAGTCATCATGTGTGGATGTGCGGTCCACGCAGGGGCCGGCAGCAATGGTCACAGCGAACTGAACGAGGAGACACTGCTTCTGGGTGGGCCGCCCGTCAGGTGGGGTGCCTATTCGGACTGCACCCTAGTCACATGTGCAAGGCGGGCATGTGGCCTGCTCATCATGTTTGCGGTCATGCTTGCACACATGAGAGAATGAGAGCGCAGCGCAAAGGGGTTATGTGGAGTGCAGTCACTTACAGGTCCATCATTCCGCAGGCAAGTGTTCCACGCCACCAGCCGTGCTGCTGCGGATGCCATCTGCCTCGAGGGCTTTGATGTTGCCAAGTCGCGCTGGGGCCAGCGCGCCACATGGTTTGCGGTGGACGCCCCCAGCAGCCACAGGAATTATCAGGTGCATGCTGCTGCACTGATGCTTGTGTGCACTGCAGTACAGCCACTGAAGCATGCTGTGTCATTTCCCAACAGATGGCCTGCACGCACCCTGTCTTTTGAGCGTCACCACGGGCTTGCCGTCAACTGCACGATTTGGATGGCAACTGCAG
Source organism: Diplosphaera chodatii (assembly GCA_032358165.1). NCBI lineage: Eukaryota > Viridiplantae > Chlorophyta > Trebouxiophyceae > Prasiolales > Stichococcaceae > Diplosphaera > Diplosphaera chodatii. The sequence continues at coordinate 1,738,779 of JAALGY010000021.1, forward strand.
GAAGTGCACGACGATACGGAAGGAAGCTATGAGATGCTCCTGGCAGTGGTGCCGCAGTGGCTGGGAGTCAGTCCTACCAGGGTGGCAGCAGGCACAACAACGGTGCTCACCCATGACAACTCCCACTCGTACCCTGCCTGGCGTGTCTCATTCACAATGTAGTGGTCGTGGTTTCATGCACCTATGCATGTACGCCAGGCGACGGCTTGACTGCTGAGGCACCAAAGCGATGCAAGCTGAGACGCATGGACTGCATCAATCACAACAGACAAAATAAATGCAGACGACAATGTGATGCGTTCTCGCTAGCAGTCATGCGTCATGATGACATGCCTCGCCCGGCTGCAGTCATCTTGCCACTGTCCTGTCACAGCAAAACAGCATCTGGCTGCGACCCTGTCAAACAGAATGTTGCATCCCGCTGGCACGCAGTGGTATGATGCTGATGCAAAGGATGGTTCAGACACAATGAGACACTCGTGAGACTCTCACGCTGCGTCCGGTTTGACCCCGCAGACTGCAGCACTGCACGCTGTTTCCGGGTCTGAGAGCTGGCCACCCTGTGGTAACAGTGTCACTGGCAGATTGCAGGTGCACATCCGCATAGATCTTGTGCAGCAGCTGGAGGCACCTAGGAGCACCATATATTGACTGCTGCTTGCGCTCAGTGGTTCACAGCTGCGTTGGAAGTTCTTTGCCAAAAGGCGGGAAAGACTGCTCTCAGTCACGTCACGTGAAATGTTCGACCAATGACGCGCAGCGCGATGGCACGGCTGCACAGTGCGGCAGAGCTCTCAGCTGAGCTGAGTTCCAGCCAGCAGGAGGTCGCGGACCTCAGGTGACTGAGGAGAAGGAATCACAACCTGCATCTAGCGAGCCTGCTGACTGTCCGCTCGATGCAGTGCTCGGGCGACCGCTGGCTGTAATGACATCAAATCACAGTTTGATAACGTGAGGGACCGTGACGATGTATATTGACGGTGTGTGCTGCAGGAATGCTTTGGAGGCAGCCGCGGCGGTGCACCTTCGCGATGTCGCACTGCTGCACGACCTGGGGCCCAAGCCCGTGAGTGGCTGTGTCGATGAGTGAATCCAAAAGCTCGTGAATCTAAAAGCTCGGCTCCACTGCTGACTGCTGCCAACAGCGCGCATTCATGACCGCGAGATCAGCTGCATGGTGCATTGCATCGCTCGCATCCCCAGCAGTGCATCCTGGGACATGGTCATGAGCAGTCGCACCTTGTTGGAAACGATCGTGGACCTAGACGTGGATTCTACACGTCTTGAGCACCCGTTGCTGGTGACCAAGCGCATCACTCACCTGCAGAAGGCCGGCGAGCCTGCGGCCGGGACACTACGCCCCGGCTATGCCAGCAGCATCCCGCCCGCTGACAAGCTGGGATTCGTGGCTGCGCCACCGGCATACAGCGGGCTCGCGGCAGAGCAGCTATGTGGGACCCTACCCTTCCCGTCAGACGAGGCAATGTGCTGCGACCCGTCTACCAACGAGACCCAGGTGTCTCACATGGCTCTCAAGCAAGGAACAAAATTGCCGTGTTGCATGAGCTGTTCAGTTGCTGTTAGAAGGAAGCTGCCGCTGGTCAGCAGAAGACTCTGTGAAGGTTGGCAATGCAGAGCAATAGAAGTGGATGCCGCCTCTCAGCATTGTGCGATCTGTTCCGTGCGTACGCAGGGCGACAGCAGTGAGGACACTGCTGCAGGCACTGAGGCGGACCGCACAGCATGTGCTGGAGCTGAAAGCCCAGGGGCGGAGGTGCCTGGCGGCCAGGCCCGAACCGCCTGGAGCATCAGGCCCCTCGCGGGTGTCAGAGGCGGCACAGCAGCCAAGTGCCGGGACGGCGGCAGCGGTGGCGGGGTCAGTGCTGCTGACAGCGCAGCAGCGGCGGAGCTGGGCTGGAAGGAGAAGTACCTTGCGCTGTTCACCCGCACCCTTCAGCTTGAGTTCAAGGTGTGCAAAGCAGTCCTAGGCACTGCCCAGCTCGACTCACCAGGCATCAGCCCAGCGCACCACGTTTAGCTTCGAAGGTTCGAATGGGCTAGCTTGGCTGCTGCATGGGTGGTAGCGCATTGCCATGGGCATAGCGCAGGCGGCCAGATCCACCTGGTGAGGCAACGGTCAGCATGCACATTTTGAGCTGGGATGTGCGTTCATGTACCCAGGCAACAGCATGGCGCACTGAGCATGGGCGCATGCTGCGGGCGCTGCGCTCTGAGGTCGGGGGCGACGCCGACATCGAGGCGGTCCTGGCGGCATCCGGCGGCGACGTGAACCCAGCTGCGGCGCCCTGGCACGGCCGGGCCGCGACCATTAGGCTGCTGCAGGAGCGGCTGCGGGCCGCTCAGGCAGCCGCCGGCCAGGTCTGCAGGGGTTTGCATTCCTTGCATGTCCTTAGCTGCACGTTCATAAGCCTGCAGTCAGATGCTCATAGCTGCAAGTGTGGAAATGTTAGCGCTGCTCTTTGTACCGCCACCAACATGGTAACAGACTGTGACAGTGAGTGCAGGTGCTGGCTTCCCCACCCAGCAGCCCGTCAACCACCACAGCGCGCCTGGCTCGAAGGACGCTGACAACGCCATCGGCAGCGGAGACGCGCCGCGCCGAGGTGCAGAGTACCAGTCGCATGCTGCACGGTGTTGGCTGCTGTGACGTATAGACCTAGATGTCGTGGGTGCTGGTTGCTGTTCCGTATGGCCACACTGTGATGGCAGGAGTACGCAGCGCTTTGATGAACTCTTGACTGCTGAGCATACGTGTGCGTCCACACAGGCTGAGGCGCTAAAGGCGGAGCTCTCGGCAGCAAGGGATGCTGCGGCCGAGGCGCGTGCTGCAGCACAGAAGGCCGCCACCCGCCGCACCATCCTCGAGGAGGAGGTGACCAGTCTTGTTGTGTGTTACCCTGCTGTTCCCTACTCTGTTCCCTAATCAAAGATATATCACATAGAATACCCCTTGAGGTCAAACGCGCCGCCGTGACGCTTCATGCTGCACACCCTGAGATCTGAGGCTGCGACTCCAGGTGAAAGGGATGCGCAGCCACCTGGAGGTGCTGCTGCGCAAGGCGGGCAACGACGACCGGCTGATCGCGGCGCTGCAGGCGGCGCTCAGGCGGCAGCCCTGCAGCAGCAGCGGCGGTCCTGCCGCCGCCGAAGACCCTGGCACAACAGTGCTGGGCAGCGACAGCAGCAGCGGGAGGCGCCAGCCGGCAGATGTGCTGCGGCTGTCCAGCATCGGCAGCGCTGGGGAGGGTGCAGCGGAGGCGGGAGTCAGCAATCCGGCGAAGCTTTCTCTGGCAGGAACAAAGGCCACGCCTGCAGCTGAGCCTGCGGAAGCACTTGCAGCTTTTGCGGGGGCCATCGCAGCAGAGGAAGAGGCCAGCAGGTCGAGCCGAGGTGCAGCGGCAGTGACAGAGTCCGAGCATGCAGCTCAGCCTGTTGGGTCAGCTGTGCTGCTGGCAGAGGCTCCCCTGGCAGCCAGTCTCAGCGAGACAGACACTGCTGTACCAGCAGACGCCGCTGTACGACTGATCGCCGACTCAGCTAGCACCAACACTGCACAGCTAGACGATGCACGGTTGTCAGCAGACTGGCCGCATGCTGCAGCTGCAGCACACGAGCTTGTCAAGCTGGATGCAGCAGCGGCGGCGGGTGCCACTCCAGCTGCAGCATCTCAGCTGGACGATGCAGCAGCATGTGGGCAAGGTGCTTCAGCCACCCTTCCTAGTGATGCAAGGCAGGATGCGGCATGTGCACAGCAGCCACTTGAGGGTGGGCAGCCACCCGGCATGGGTCAGCCAGCTACCACAGAAGTGCCATTGTATCACCAGGGCGCTGGTGCCCCTACGCATGCAGATGGCGGATGCGGCAGCTTGGTCCCCAATGAGGCTGGGCTGGAGGGACTGCCAGCTGAGCAAACTGCAGCATCAGCAGTGTATATAGGCAGCAGCCTGCAGCAACCGGACACACGGCTGGCCGCTTGCGGGACGACCGATCCCGTTGTTCATGCCAATGCTGAGCTGGCTGAAGACGGACATGCAGATGTGGAGGATGCTGCCACACGCCCAGCCCAAGCCCCGGCCAGTGCGCAGGGCCACCCTGCGGCCACAGCAGCAGCAGGGGACATGGCCGCAGACACGGTTACTGACGCGGGTGCACATGTCCCAGCACGTGTAGACGACATGCAGCATCCGCATCAACTTCAGGCATCGGAAGCGGCACTTGCTCCTGAGGAGCCAGAAGAAGCAGAGGCTGCAGAGGTTGCAGTGGACTCGCCGGTACAGGTCTTTCACAGCACCGCAGCAGCAGGCACTGCCCCAGATCTGCAGGAAGGCACAGCACGGCACAGTGGCACCAGCCTGCTGTTGGCTCCAATTGCCTTGCACCGATTATCTGGTGGTGCAGCTGCTGATACTGGTGCTGTGGATGAAGATGAGAATGTGTACAGCCACAAATCAGGCTCTGAGCTGCAGCCGGCAGCTGCTGATGCTGAGGTTGATGAGCAGCCAGGGCCGTCAGCAGACGAAGATCCAGAGGAAAGGCCGTCGACCGCTAGTGACAGTGGGAGCCAGGGGGTGTTTGTGGCGGCCATGGCAGCGGCCTTTGGTGAGCCGAGCATCGTCAGGGATCAGGATTCAGACTGGACACTAGGCAGGAGTGTAGGTGCTGATGATGCCGCACTGGCTTCGGTTCATGATCCCGTTGCGGATGATGATGATGATGTCGGCAGCCTGCTGCTGCTAGAAGATGCTGCTGCCACTGCTGCCGCAGCTGGCGCTTCAACGGCGTTCGCAGCAGCGGCACAGGCCGCGGCGGCAGCCGCAGCTGCAGCAGCTGCAGATGCTGTAGATTCACTTGTCGGTGGCCCAGACACGGTGGATCTGTCAGCAGGTGCAGCATCTGCAGGCGAGTCGTCAGATGCAGCAGCTGTGCTGCTGGAGACCTCACCACAGCCGCCTGGTGGTCTGCCAGTTGACGAAAGCATGGTGAGCTGGTGCATTTGTAATAGCTTTTGCACCGAGCTGTACTTTCATATCTGATATGTCGCGGAAAGCATGGCGCCTTTGGCGCACTGATGTTGTACTGTACCCATCGCTTTGCAGCAGGCCGATGGCTGGCTGGCAGCAACGCAAGCCAATGGCCCGGCTGCACTACAAGGTGTACATGAGGAACAGTGGTCAGATCTCCAGGGAGGTGATGCTGCTGCGGTGACCAGCGAGGACATCACAGCTCCGGCACAGCAGATCGCAGTGGTCATCGACGCTGACGCGGCAGCAGACGGCATGCCACCAGCTGATACACTGGCGGACGCCTCAGCTGAAGGGCCGGAGGCAGCAGCATCAGGCGGCACGGCCGGCAGCACGTGAGTGGCTGCCGGCAACAGCGGAAGCGTTGAGGAATGATACACACGTTTCTGCCGGTGGGTTTGATCAGGCAGAGGATGAGCATTAGACGGCTGTAAAGGATGTAGCTGGTGCAGAGCCGTAGCTGAGGCTAGGCAGCCAGGATGTACTGCGTGCTGCGTAACAATGCGAACAATGCGAAAGCCTCCTGACGTGAACATACTCGTATCCGCAACTTTCCCATGAAACATATATGCTGCTTTGCATGTTGACCTTTGTCGATCTTGCTGCAACAGCACGAGATGTTTGTTTGCTACATGGTTTCCTTCCACACAATCCGACCTTCAACAAAATGGCATAGCATCCACCCTGACCCGATGCTGCTCTTCGATGCAGCAGCCCTGCAGCCCTGCCTCAAACTGCATACCAATGCCTAGCTGTTTGATCCGCCTCAACCCTCTTGCAGCACCGGCCGCCAGGCTCTCACTGCCAGATGCTGGGCTCCTCCTTTGGCTCCAGGGTGGGCACGGTGGCGGCAGCAATGACCACTTGAGTGGGCACGCAGCGCCGCACCACCTCGGCGTAGGGCTCCAGCACTGCCGCGGGCTGGTCCACCAGCTGCAGCCAGGCCAGGCGCTCCAGCTGCACCCGGTCTCTGGCGCCCTGCACATACCGTTGACAGCACCTTGAACAACAACATTGTCAGCATTGACTGAACATCCTCTAGCAGACAAACCTTCGCAGCAAAGCACGTCTCCAACAGCTGCCTGCCGACGACATATCTCCACATGCGAAGGAGTACCGAAGCTGCATGCCCCCGTGTCAGTTTGAGACTCACAAGCTCAACGGCGACGCTATCAACCTCGGCTGAGGCGCCGTGGCGCTGTTCCGCAGGCGGCAGTCCGTCTGTCAGGAAGCGCCGCAGCAGCAGCCGCGCCTGCTGCACCTCCACAGACTGCGCGCGCTTAGGCCCTGCCTGCTTGCAGCTGAATCAGTCAATGTTCTGCAATGGCGCCATAATCAAACGTCGCCCCCTGTGGCACACGCGCACGTGCAGGCAGCCACAGATGTCATACTGCCGATTGCTGAAAGGGCACAAGTGCCCGGTGCACCTGGGACTGCGAGCGGGGCACGGCAACGAGCGCCGCGTCGAACAGCGACCGCCACACTTTGGGCGTCAGCGCCGCCAGCAGTGCAGCAATCGGAAGCTGCCCCAGCATCTGCCACGCCGTCTGGCGGACCGCCTCATCCCTGCCGCAGTGGCCAAATCCAAAGTCAGTGCAGTCATGCCGTCGTACTCGGTGCGGGCCAGCAACTGTTACCCGCCAAAAGGCATGCAGCAGTGAGTGACAAGCATACGCAGCACGGCATTGTGTGGTGCTGACATGATCCGCTGCGACCCTGATCCGAAGTGCTCAACAGCATCGCACTTGTCGCGGCACTTGAGCGCCAGCACAGCCGTCACAGCCCGCTCCTGCTCCGACCCCGCCGCCAGCTCCACGGTCGCCAGCGTTGCCATCGCAGCCCACCGCACCTGTGAGTGAGCCACTCTTCGGCACTTTAATAGCTTACAAGCATCACTTTTATGCTAGGCAGCGTAGCAAGTGACGACAGCGGTATGTTTTGCATATGATGTTATCACTGCAAAGGCGCCACGGGACTGTGCAGCACAATTCGTCAGCAGGCGTCACATGTACGAGGTGCCTGTCGTTGTACCCGCAGTGAGGAGTCCCGGGCGAGGGAGGCCGCCAGGTTGTGCACTGCCGTCGGCCGCCACAGCTGCGGGGCAGTCTGCTCGCTAGCGCCTGGGCGCGCTGCCCGCCTGGCCATGCCTGCCATGACTGCGGGCCACCAATGCTAAACATGACCTCTCATCCCTGAAGCAGCTGCGCGCAGGACAGGTGTATGCAGACGGCGAAGCATGCATATTGCATGAGGAATCAAACGAACATGGCACATTGATAGGCAGAAAATGGCTACCACAGCAAAGGTCCATATTTTGAAGTCAATGAACAGAAATGTTACACCTTCGGCTGCCTCCACTCGCGCGTCGATGCCCTGATCTGCGTCTGGCGTCAGCGCCCCAGACAGCGCCTCCAGCGCGGGCGCAGGGTGCTTCCGGTACAGCGCCGCAAACAGCTGCAGCGCCTGGCGCTCCCCTGCGTGTGAGGTGCCGACGGGCACCGGTGGCGAGCATGACCACAAAGACACGCTCAATATGTTTCTTGGGAGGTGCTGGAGTTCCTCGATAGCCGCACTGGGGCAGTGGCAGCCAGCAGCACATGTAGGCTGTATATCACACTGCTGCAGAATAACAGCATTGCAGCTCGCTGGGGCAACTACATTCACCGTGCTTGGCTTCGCTGGTGCGGGGCAGTGCCAGCAGGGTTGCCAGCACAGCTGCAATGTCCTCCGGCTGTGCAACTGCATTCGTCACCTGCAGAGGTGAAGCAGCCAGTCACCTCGTCAACACAAGCAGCAAAAAGATATCAGAACCAAGGGGTTGCCAACAGACATGATGCCAGGTGCAAGTGTCTGCGGGTGCAGGCGTACCTGCGAGACCGAGTCATCATGCGCAGCTCGGGGCATGGTGGCCAGGGTGCTGTCCAGCACAGCGGCAGCTGCAGCGCCCCAGACGTCAGGCTCCAGCCGCCGCCAGTGCGCCAGAAACTGCAGCAGACGTTTGCAGTCGTGCCTTTCCGTGCAGCTCAAAGCCAGTGGCATGCTTGCAGGCAGCGCAGGGCGTGTTGCATCCTGCAGTATGCACCCAGCGGCGCTCTGCTCGTGGCGCCCAGGAATCTGAGGTTTGTTGCCGTCGTGCGAACACTGTGGACACATGGTCGAAAGTCATTTGCACCTCGTATGCGCGGCGTGGCACAGATGCACAAAGCATCGCGCCAATGTCCATGCCGTCTGCCTTGCTGTCGCCAGCAGGCGTGTGGGCCTCCAGGCTACCACCACCCTGCAGCACACCATCTGACGAGATACCACACTGCAGACGCCTCACACAGCTGTGTGCAGACCAAATGAATGTTCGAGCAGGCAATGCAATACTAGAGCAATACATTGCGGACCTGCAGGATGGCCATGACTGTTTCGAAGGCATTCTGCAGGAAGGCGGTGGCAGGACCTGTGCCGCGTGCACGGCCCGCAGCGGCCTCCGCCATCTCAAAGGCCCAATAGGCTCCTGCATTCCCCCGTGCATCGAGGCCCTGTGCCAGCAGCAGCACACGTTGGCGCCGTGCAACATCACGAGGCAACAGCAAGGTTCTGCGCAGGTCGGCGGGCAGACAACAGCGTCTGCGGACTCTGCCAAACAGCCTGTGTCTTTATGGCATTTACTGATCCCCACATCAAAAGACAGCTTTAATGCATTCTGTGCCCCTCCAGCAGCATGCCTGTACTGCAGTACACGCTGCAACAGGGCTGAAACCTAGGCGCGCCCTACACCTGCTCAACCGCGAGCCAGGCGGCCAGCTGCAGCCAGCCGGCGTCCGACACGCTGCCCCCCTCCGGCAGGCTGGCCTCATGCCGCCGCGCCACCTGCAGCACGCTGCACAGCAGCCGCGCCCCGACGCCACGCAGCCTCGCGCAGTGCTCAGCGGGCTCAGCTTGGTCCTTGTTGCTGCAGGGAGGGGATCTGAGCTTTACACAGCATGAAGATGCTGAAACGACGCTTGACAGCGTTCGTGTTGACTTATGCGGGGTTCTACCTGTGCCTGCATGGGTGATGATTCAGATGCGTCTGTTACATGCAGGGACTGTGTACATGCAGAGACTGTGTGAGCAGACATAACAGGGCAGGATGAGGTGGAAGTGCTGCTCCAACACGTGCAGATCGTACAGGAGCACATGGAAGACGCGGCACCAGCCGCCGCGAATGGCCTGCCCCATGTCCGCTGCTGCGCCATCCGATGTGCCCTGCCGATTGCAAGCACGGCAAGTCAGCAGCCTCCAAGGGTGCAGGTGCAACACACACACAGACACATGCTGCATAGGCACATGAACTTCAGGATTCAGAATCACGAGCATCTTCGACCTGTGACGGCAGCTGTAGGAAGAGGTCCAGTACATCAGCAATGCAGCGGGTCAGGTGATCATTCGTGATCCCCTCTTCAGGGGGCACACATGTCCTGCAATCTGTCACGAAACCTCACAGCGGCTTGGGCGGCAGCTGCAACCCATTAGCTGCGAACAAAGTGCCATGATCCATTCATGTGATGCATGCGCACATAGTCTGCACGTCGATCAGCGTGTCCATGAAGATGCTCAGCAGCTGGGGCGGCAAGTGTGAGCCTGTACCCGCAGCCGACTCAAGTTCTGCGTGCACTGAAGGTACATGATGTTCTTGCTGAAGCTGGTGTTGACATCGAGCTGCTCATTTGCTCATGTTGCATACTGCAGAGGCCTGCATGCGTTGCATCAACACAGCAACGTGTTTCAGACGCGGTCATCAAATAAATGGCAATTAGAACAGCTTGGCAGGGCTTCTCGCCTTCCGCGTAGCTCAGCAGTACTGCAGCGAGTTGCTCGACTCGTTCTGCAGCTTCAGCTGATGTCCGGTGCAGCACCATCTCCACATCAGCAGTGATGGCTTGTTCGAACTCCTGGTCGATGTCCATCGATGCCGCCGATGGCGTAACCTGCGGCCTGGTGCGTTCGTTGCTCAGTTGCAACAATTGTGAACAGGCAACTGATCGAGTGTGCGATTGGCTGTGAGACGGCGTGCCGCTACAAAAAGTGGAACTTTGTGAACTGGTCATCAGCAATTAGCTGCATGCAGACCCTGGCTGCTGGAAGCTGAAAGCAGTAGCTAGGTTCTAACCACTGCCTTGTAGATGCTACATGTGTGAGTGCGTGCATGCTGCAGTCATGAGTCATTAAGCACAATGCTGCATCTAACAGCAGCGGGCGTGCGTGTAATGACGCTGCGGTACCGCACAACCACAGACTATAGCTAGCGAGATACAACAGCATGCTGTGATTTTACAGCTGGCGGCGGCTGCCGTTATCCACCGTGGTTGTGTGCTCGAGGGCATCAACGAACCCGTGGCTTCTGAAGAGTGCATGAAGCACATCGAGCGACATGCCTTGCACATGTGATATTGCTGCGGCTTCTTACAGTTGCTGCTGCGGATGGGCAGCAGCAGGACGCAACGTAATGACCCACCGGGGTTGACAATGGCTGAAAGCATCAAGAGGCAACAATAGTGTGTGCTGACACTACTACGCCGGGGCAAGCTTGGCAAGCAAAGACTGCCCAGTAAGAATGTTGTCCGAATGCAGAGCAGACAGCACAGTGGCACTGCTGCTTCTGCCCGTTCTAGCAAATGACCATGAGTCAAGCGTGATAGGCGAACACCGACGACATGGACGGCAGAGGGTACGTCGTGGCAGGTGAGAACCCTACTGGATAGCCGATGACCGGGCAGCCGGTCAAAAGCTTGCGCAGTTCGAAACTGAAGCAACAGAGCACAAATGCTGACTGCTGAAACTGAAGGCTTTGCGCTTCCACCAAATTACTGAAAACATGCTGAAATATCAGATAACAAAGTCAGAAAGCTGAAGGTGAGAAGCCGCCGCCGCCAATGCTTGGTGCCAAGCATGTATGCTGGCCCACAGCAGGTCACTGTGGCGGCGACACGGTGTGCTATCGGATGGTAATCCCCTGCTGGGCCTCCAAGAATACTATGGCAGCCGAGGCAGCACCTCTGCTTGCTTGACCGAGGGTGCGTGATGGCACGCTGGCAGCGCAGCTGACTTGACCCTGACTGCACTCCATCCGCTGCTATTGGACTAAGTTGCTCTATGCTGTGCTGAGCACCTATGTGGATACTTCAAGCCGATCAGCACATGCCACAGTCAGCATGTGCCCTCGCTCTCACGGATACAGTTCGAGTGACACGGGCTTCACGCTACTTCGCCTCTACAGAAGGGTGCCGGGTGCTGGCTGCATGCCGCAGCACCTCAGCCCCACTGCGGCTGCAACCCGCAGTACATCTCGCCCTCATCGCACGAGCGGCGGCGGATGCGCCGGCTCATCGTCGCCTCATTCCTGGCCTGCGACGTCAGCGGCACTTGCGCCATGTTGCGGCTGAGCTGCCGCAGCCGGTCCCACACGTCATCTGGCAGGCCGTCAACCGCCGCGATGTCCTCCGACATCTGCGACTCCTCGCTGCTGAGGGCGTCATCATCAGCCGTCTCAAAGCTGCAGCTGCGCAGCGAGGCATCGGTCTCATGGATTGTGGGTGCAAGGCCATCGCCTGTGCTGCTGCAGCGGTAGCTGAACTCGGGCAGCAGCCGGCTCTGCAGGCCCATGCCCTTCACCAGCTGCGCTGCAAAGTACAGGGGCTCCGGTGCCTGCAGAAGCAGGAAGGGTTTGCGGATCAGAGTGCCATGTCCCTGCTGGACCTTAGCCAGCACAGATGACAGTAGTAGCAACGCTGCATTTTGCCATTTTTGCATAGCAAGGCAAGACTGCAGACACCGCGCGTGCAGCATACGCAGCAACTGTCCGCTGGGCTGCACCAGGTCCTGCAAAACTCTTGGACAACCTGATGGTGGAGATTAGCAGGGACCATGTGCTGGTGACACCCACCTGCTCCAAGAAGGCGCGGTCCAGCTCGAGGCCCAGGTCCGGCACCGCGGCATCCGGCAGCATGCTCAGCGAGCGGCGCTTGATGGGCCGGCGCACCGGAGCGGCGCAGCTGTTGCACCCGGCATCGCCCCGCACAAACCTGCAGAAGCTCGCTGCTGTCAGGCGCGTATGGCAATTGGTAGGCTGGTGCTGACACGGTGAGTAGTGCTTTGTACGCGGTCGAAAGGTCAGTCCGACGGCAGCTGCTGGTGCAAGACTTGGGGCCTGCAACGGCCTTCACACCTCTGGATGGCCGCGTCATCGGGGTGCTGCGTGCATCCTGTCTGGGTGCTGGCGGCAGACTGGTGGCTGTCCAGGCTTGCACGTCGGTACAGGTCCAGCTGTCCGTGTTGCGCCGCCGCTGCGGGCCGCCACATGTCGCCACACCCCTCAATCAGCGCGGAGTCGGTGCGGAGGCCCCCCAGCGAGGCGCGCTTGACGGAGCGAAGGGAGTCCTGCCTGCAGGCAGGCAGCAGGTAAGCGGTCACGTAAGCATTCCAGCATGCTTCTCCAGTGCAGTTGCAGGCTTCGGCTGCCAAACATCCAAGGTGGCGGAATCCTGCGCACCTCGTCGGCAGGTCGCAGGAGTTGCGCTTGGTGCTGCGGGAGCGCAAGATATCGCCGGCAGGCCTTGCTGGGACTGCAGGATGTTCAGGAGGCCAGGTGCCGCCCGGCGATGTCTGAGCGGCTGACCACTGGAATGGCGAGCTGCTTGGTACATGGCAGGCCTCCTGCAGCAGAGCAGATAAGAGCTGTACTCAGGGGCAAACGAAAGCCACAGCAATGGACCTCACGACGACTGGGTACAGGATGCCGACGTACGTTGACACCAAGCACGGCAGCGCCCCTACTGTGCAGGCCATTCACAGCAGCTGCAGGAAGCTGCGCCGCATGTGGTGACCTGCAACCTGAGACAGGTAAACAGACGTGCCTTGTGAAGACCCCACGCACCTCGTTCGCAATTTTGCGGTGCAGCGGCACATTGGCGCCACCGCTGCCATGGCGGACCTGCTGTGACGTGCGGCTGTGCGGTGAAGCGCGCACATTGTGCTTGGTCGCGCCATCTGAAGAGCCAAGCGCAGTCTTGGGCTCAGAGGTGTCCGCCCAGCCCCCCCAGCGATCAGCGCCTGAGTAGGACAACCTCATGCCATGAGCTTGTGAGGCGTGCGATGGTTACACGCCACGGTCGATGACTTGCTCGGGGCGACCCCGTGCCAGCATCATGCCGCCGTCATGCGTGTGTCTGAGTGGTAGACAGAGGCGATGACTGGCTGAGCAACACGCACCTGCATCATGTGACATGCTGCGGATCGACTTCTGTGCCGTCAGGGTCTCGGTGGCGAGGACTTCGATCAGCGGCAGCGGCTGCCTCAGGTCCACCTCGCCAATCGACACACATTTTCTGCTCGGGGCCGCGGCGTCAGCATTCAGCGTCACACCTGCCGAACATCACAGTTCGATGAGCAGGTACCTTCCAAGTCAACCACAGCCTGCCGGTGCGTCTCTCATGCTGCACTGCTATGCACATTGCCTTGGTGAGCAGCTGAAGGGCAGCAAACAGCAGCTACATTTGTGATCATCTACCTTGGCAGCTATATGGTGGTGCCGCCTCTTGGATGCTGCTCAGCCGAGTCGCCTGGTTCGGCTGCTGCTCCCAGCTTGGCTGCACAGTGGTCAGCCTAAAACCGTTAGCTATGGTGCTGGCACTGCGTTGTACCTGGTTGACTGGCAGCCAGAGATGCAGCAGCACCCATGCAACTGCACTGTGCAGCTGCTGATACTCACGATGCCACAGTGCACTGGTGGCGTGTGATGAAAATATGCTGAGCTTGTGCCTGCGAATTTCACCTGGCGATACAGCGGCATGTCCATCGGCATGTCCAGCAGCAGCTCGTCCAGCGGGATGTCGGCAAGGATGTCGGGAGCCTCAAGGACATCTGCGGCATGCCGCTGTTGCTGCTGCTGCTGCTGCTGCCGCTGCCGGTGAGCCGCCACGTACCCTTCCTGCATGTTCAGCTCTCCTTCCTGCATTGCCGTCCACTGCTGTGAACCAAACACCTGCTGCGGCTGCTGCCATGGCGCCGGCTGCTGCAGGTGGCCCCACGACATCGTCTTGCAGGACTGCGCATCTGGCTGCGGCGCCAGCTGACCCACGTGGTGTGCCATGCTTTGCCAGTGCAGCCCGCCAGTGCTGTCCGGCAGCTGCACGCAGGGGGCAGCAGCGGGCAGCACAAACGAGACTGCGTCGGCTTCTGCGCTCGCCTGCTGGTGCATTGCCGCCGCCGCCTCTGCGATGCGGCGGTTGCTGTGCTCTCGCTGCCGGATCTTGTGGGCCTGCAGCTTGATGCGGCAGCTCCTGCGACAGGAAATGTGCGCAGCGTCAGAGTGTTACATGAAACTTGTCGCCCCCGAAGCTGCAGCGTGTTGTGCATCGCCATGTCACCATTGGCCAAAAGATCACCTGGGCACCGCCAGTTGGCAACCAATGCAACCAGTCGATGCAACGAAAAAGCAACCAGTTAATTGCCCACACAACATATCACTCACTTCTTCGTGCCGTCGAAGTCGGCAAGTGGGTGGAAGGCAGAACACTGCTGGCACAGCCTCTTGGGTACGTCCTCCACAAAGACCATGAGCTCCCGCGCATGTAGCTGCAAAGCAAGAGGAGCCGTTTCGAAGAGGACAGCATTTTGCTGTTCACGAGCCGGCGATTGACAGCATCTATCGGATCAGGCACCACCAGTGGTCAGCCACGGCGTCCAAGGCAACCCCACAGCTTCAAATGCACGGTGCCTATGCATGGGGCCCCTACCTGGCAGCAGTGCGCACGTCTGTAGAAGGTCTTGTAGGTTGAGAGGTCCACGCCACACCGGTCCACCTACACAGTGGAAGACACACTTAGCATCCTGCACGCTCTGGACAGACCAAGTGCGTGGGTTGTCTTCTGCAACATCCTATGGTTGACGCATTGCCTGCGCGATCGACATGCTATGGGACTGGACGCACATGTCGGGGACAACAGCAACTCAGGTTGGTACACCCAATCATCATGTACCTTGCAGCGTCGGACGTTGCCTGTTGAGGTCTGCAGGCGCGAGCTGTAATACGACTGCGGCGCCCAGTCTTCATCACCGCTGCCGCTGCTGGTGGGCCTAGATCGCGCCATAGCGCCCGGCACCTGCAGCATGTGTTCAGATCTGATGATACCGATGGTTTGTGATCAGCCAACCTGCGAGTGACGATGCGACGATACACAAGTGCAAGGGTGTGAGGCATGCTACGCTGTAGCCGTCAGGCACAACAGACTCTCGTGCCGTCTGACTGGCATCGAATCGATGCTACATATACACAACGGACGTGTGTGCAACTTGTTTCACTTATGCGTGGCGTGGGCTTGCCAGCATGCCCAGTAGTGATAGTAAACACACGCACAGGCGGGCCAGTGCATGGCAACTTGTGTGCTGCACAAGGCCCACGATGGCACGCAAGCTGTGTCAAGTGTGCGCAACAGTAGCGGCTGCGACTGCAGAAACTCAAACACATACCGCTGCGGAGTAATCGGCCATGGGTTCTGCCTAGCCTCTGCGCAGCGCGCTGTATGTTGGCGGCGGCACTGGCAGGAGCACCTTGGCACTGCTGCTTGCTGTCAACCGGCTCACTGCATAAACAGAACAAGCACCATATGTGAGCAGAGTGGTAAACGGCATGCGATGAGTCCTTGCCACCGGCTGTAGGTCCAAAGGATCCGGACGAGGTAGATGAGATCCAGCCGCAGTAGTACGGGTGTTTGCACGGGCGGCGCTGGAGCTAGGAGCCGGGGCTCAGCTCAGCGGGATACAACACGCGCTAACTCAAAACAGCGCATTCATTGCAGGTACAGGCCGATGCCCTATATTGGCCCGCCTGCGGTGCCTCACGTCCTCTGACGACATGCAAGCACACACACCCACCAAACGTCCAGTAACAAGGCAGGCAGCTTGATAGGCCCCAGCCTGCAGGTCTGAAACAGTCGGAAGGCATGCTACGCAGCGGCTGCATGTTTCTTGAGGCGCACCCCACCCAATAAACGTGGCATGCCAAAACCTACCGGAGCAACAGAGGAGACCCCCGCCACACGCCAGTGGCCAAAGCATGCTTGCGCAGGTTCGAGGCAGTTTCATACGCGAACACTTCTGCTCTCGGCTTACACATGCTGGCAGGCAACCATCTGCTGCTCAGGCGCTGCAGTGGCCGCATGCAATGCTGACAATCGGGCCAGCGGCGGCTGACTGACGATGTACGGGCGGGAAGGAGGACGCGCGCGCAGCGAAGCATGCAGCACACGCCAAGGCAGGTACGCTTGAGATGCGTGGTGGACTGGCAAGGCGTACCGTGTTCCCGCAGGCTGTCGCGTAGGCACACACCTGCCCCTCAGATTACTACTGTCTGCTTTGTCACTGCGTGCCCGCTGCTTGCCGTGTTTCCGATGGAAGGCCGGATGACTGACTGCTGCTTGCTGTGCTCCAGAAAGCTTGACACGTCGTGACTGGCCAAGTCTGCACGCTGTCAGGACAATTGTTGGTGCGACGCGCTGGTTCAGTACCAGTATGGTGAGATCTTGGTCACATGGGGCAATTTTGATCGATCGTGCGGCTGCCCATCAGCCGGTGCGGATAATACGGTGATGTAGGTCAAAATTGTGTCAGAGATGACACTGGCTGACTCAAGAGAGGTGACCACCACAAACAGCGAGAAGTGCAAGACCTCGACAGACCAGAGGTGGCAACCTGCGGAAACGGGGGTTGCCATGAATGCACAATCCTTCGAATTGTGCATGGTAGGTGGCACCTGTGAAGCCCAAAAGCAGGAGTGCTATGGTTCTGCGCGGTGACCCGCACTTCAAGTGGCACACGGCGATGTACTGATGATGTGCTCGGCGCTGACTGGCTGCGGGAATGTGAGGCCTCCACCAGCGCTGCATGCCGGTCAGCATGGCAGCGGTAGCACGCACCCGTCTACCTGCCATATGCTCGTGCCCCCCTGCTCGCTGGCTGGCGGTCGTGTTGCTATGCAGCTGCTGGCGGGCTGCATGGACTGCATGGCACCATGCTGGCTACGTACGTGCAGGAATGCTGCACATGCAGGATATGCTCTTCTGCCCTAGAGGACCATCGTTGCGCCAGGCATGAGAGATTGTGAGAAGCAAGATACGTGTTTCAAAACATGATGACCAGTGGCTACACGTGCGTGCTTGGATGGCGCGTGGCATAGTCTGTCATTACCGTACTCGTGGTAGCACAAGATGCTCCGATGACACCAGCAGGGCTGTCAAACACCAAATAGCATTTTGACGACATGCAGTTGAAGCATATGTTCGCTACTGCTGGCACAGCAAGCTGCGTGGCGCTGAACCCAATGAAATGAGTAGCCATGTCGATGCGTGACGCCAATTGCAAGTGGCACAGCAACAAACCCCAGCAAGAGCCAGGTGGATTAAAACAGCGCGAATGACATACAGGCTACGTGCTGCAAAGCAAGCAAGCGGCTGCAAAGCAGATATGTATGTGTGCCAAACTGGCAACGGACTCCCAGCAGGCCATCTAACACCTGGAACACCACCGGCGGCCTGCCACGCACCCGCCACCAAATGAGGAGGGAGCGAGACGGACATTGAAAAGCAGGGAAACGACTGGCAGTGGACCTGCCACGGGAACCCCTCAAAACCGCCCGGTCTCCGTTTCAAAATTGAAAACGGAGACCCAGGCCCAATGCGATTATTGCAAGGTTGGGCACGCACCCCATCTGCTGCTCAGGTAACGAAGGTCCTCGCACCCGCTGTGCCATGATGCGCATTGCAGCATGGACTCCCCAACATCTGTACGCCCCCGTTGTAGTTGTGGACCACATGTTCTACAGCCCTTGTCTGTCTGCATGCAGCGCTCCACAGATCGCAGAGTGCGGCGTGATGTTCCATACCTCCCCATAGCCCCTCATGTGAGCTGGCGCCACACTAGCTGTAGCTGCAGGTCACCAGCCCATTAGCATGCCGAATGCTGGATTATGTGTCTGCTGTTAACATCCTCACAGCTGGTCTGAAGCTGACAACTATGCGCTGCCAGCGACAGTTCATAGTGTGCTGGCTGCTGGTGGCTGAGCTGCTTCTGCCACAGCTGGGGCTCTTGATGACACCATGCCAGATGCGCAGCACGCTCACTGCTCAGCAGCTGTCGCTGCTGCTGGCGGCATCAACGGCGGCATGGCAGGAGGTTTGATGAGCAACAGAGTCATCATCAGCCGCCGCGAGCCTCATCTCGTGGCACCGCCGCGCGACTTCAGCGAAGGTGGGGCGCATATCCGGATCGTTGCACATGCACTCCTGCGGTGAGAAGACAGGTAGGTGCTATGTCACGGAAAGCCGATGATAGTGTGCAAATGAGCCAACCTGGGCACGGTTGCCATTTCAAGCTGGTCACACAGCATCACCATGCAAAGCAGCGAGGACCAAAGTTTCATGCACTGTTCTGACATCAGACAACGGGTGACCAGCAGATGCTACTTGCAAGTGCACGACGGTCACCGCAGGATGCTCCAAGACAATGAGCCTGACCATCACACGGCATGTTGCTGTGGGTGCCCCAGTCAGCTGCTCTGTTTCAAGGGCTGGACTCCTCTTTCAACATTTGGCTCATCGACTGCTGCCCCACCTGTGCCAGGTGTTTGTACAGGGTGGGGGTGCCGGGCGGCCACTGCAGCACGAGCGCTCCAGACGCCTTCTGCATGATGACCTGGATTGGCCGCAGCTCTGACCACGGGCGCCGCATGCAGTACCTGCAGCAGTGATGCATCAGGTTTCGTGAGTGCGTCGCCTCAAGCAGATGCAGCTGCCAAAGTACACGAGCATTCCGTGTAATGTGCTCAACACCTCGGCACACGGGGGATAAACAATGATGCATGAGGACACTCACATCTCCCACAGCATCACGCCAAAGCTGTAGACGTCGGCTGCCTTGGACAGCCGGCCCTCAGACAGCAGCTCCGGCGGCATGTGCGTGACCTGCAGGGGGGACGCGTTGCTGTAGTCATGACGAGAGCATCAGCGCTCAGGAACTAATTCGGCATGCCGGCGAAACGCTGCAAGACAGTCTCACAGGCGCCTGCTGGCATCACTCCGCAGATGGGGGTCATGCACAACGTGAACAGCCTGCAAGTGGGAAGACATCCAAAAGAGGGTTGGGGCGCACCGTGCCGAAGGTGTTGGTGCAGAGGTTGGACTCAGCATGCATCGAGCGACTCAGTCCGAAGTCCGACACCTGCAGCTCAGCCATGCAACCATCATGTACTGCCATTGATGCCAGGTAGCACCCCAACGTCGACAATGTCAGCGCAGGCCACTGCAGCACGCAGATGGTCAACTCAACACAGCACATCTGCAAGACAGGGTCTTCCAGCGTTGCTCTTCATTGCCAGCACTCTGGCACGCACATCGCTGAGCAGCAGCCCGTGTGAACCATCAGAGTAGTGACCGCAACCGTTGAAGCAACGCACTGCCAAAGAAGACAAGGCGCGAGGGGCCACACCTTTGTTGTGAACCCCCTGGGATCCGTCTTGTCCACCGCCAGCAGCACATTATTGCTCGTCAGGTCGCCTGCGGTGCAGGTGCAGGATAGTTTCAGCTGCACATGATGTTCATGAGCATTCGCCAAGACATCAAGGGACGCAGCAGCATACAGCACACTGGCC
This sequence comes from Diplosphaera chodatii, assembly GCA_032358165.1. Classification (NCBI taxonomy): domain Eukaryota; kingdom Viridiplantae; phylum Chlorophyta; class Trebouxiophyceae; order Prasiolales; family Stichococcaceae; genus Diplosphaera; species Diplosphaera chodatii. The sequence continues at coordinate 1,758,492 of JAALGY010000021.1, forward strand.
CAACAATGACATCTGTGTCAGTAGCTTCGGCAGCCAAACATTCCATTGTGAGGTGAGAGCATCAGCCTGCCACGGGGTTGCACACCGTGCATCATGCCGCAAGAGTGCAGGTAGCGCATGGCCTCCGAGATCTCCTCCGCACATGGCAGCAGCTGCTGCATGTCAGGCGGCGGCAGCTGCGCAGCATCGGTGTCGTCCTTCTGAGCACATGTGCGTCCAGCAGGCATCCGCAGCCTCCCCGCATGATTGACAGCCTGCGCAGACACGGTGCAACAGATGAGTCTCATCAGGCAACCGGGTGCTGGATCTGTCATCAAACCCCGTGCGTAAGCACCCCTCCCAGCACACAGCGATGACCGTGTAGCACTGCGGCTACACTGAGCCATGGCACCACCCTGCTGACACTGCCTCACTTGGCAGTTCCTGCACCATACGACTGCCGCCATTGAGGTTCCACAACTTGCTGCGGGTGTCGACCAGAGGACTCTGGGCCTGAGCCGACAGCCAGGTACATGCAGCAGTCTGGTCCACATGAGCAGCTCTACAGCTGAGAGTAGCGTGCAGGACCCTACCCCTACAACAGTTTGTGACGAGCCATATTCAGGTCTAGGTACCTCATACCCTTCGGCCTGCATACCTGCAGCGAGCCGCCATTGCAGACCTCCAGCAGGATCCACGTCTCATGCTGGCGCGCCGTCAGCGGAGCAGCTGCCTCCGCGGTGCTGCCGGCGCTCCCGCCGGCAGACCCCCGCCGCATGCTGACGCCGCCGCTGGCAAACCGCGAGGACGTCCGCTTCATGGTGGCCGCCTGCAGCGCCCACAAAGACGGAGGGTGTCACCAAAGTTCCGTTTCCCACCATTCCCCTCGATTGTTATGTGCAGGTGATGTTGCCGGGCACGCACACGGTTGTGTGTGATGATCTGTATCAGCAAGAGCCTCAGCTGATAGACAGAAAGTCAATACTTGACTTCGCTTTGATTGTTGGAGTTTGCATTGCCAGATGGTGCTGAGTGGTCACCGTGCCGCTGGTGCGGGTGGCGTAGTCGTAGGTGCGCACGATGTTGGGGTGCTCCAGGCGCTGCCCCAGGGTGGCCTCCAGCTCCTTGGCGGTGGACATGCCCATGACGCCCGTGTGGTGGATGACCTGCGTACGGGCGGCGCCTAGGGTCAGCGAGGTCTAGGGTTTGGTGGGGTGCTGTGCTGCAACAAGCGCTGGACGGCAGGCAGCCGCCGTGGCAGACGCTGCAGGAGGCGCGCTGCAGCTGGGCAGCCCGCTGCACTCTTGATCACTCAAACCAAGCTGGACAGCATCGTCTGTGTTCAGTGATGGTATTGCTGTGCTCATGATACAGTTGCACGGCACTCCAGGAGATGCACCCCGGGGACCTGACAGCAGCCCACTGGCACGGCGCCTTTCTGCAAGCAGCACCCCACTGCCCAGTGGCTGACGACACCCCACCTTGACTGCGACCTCCTGGTCCCCGCGCCACCCCAGGTACACACTGCCGTAGCTGCCCTTGCCCAGCAGCCCGCCCAGCCGAACGTCCGCAAATGGCGTCGGGCCTGCAAGGCGGAACCCAACTGTTCAGCCTGGGACCATGCTGAGGCCTTTTGTTTCACGACGACCGGCAGCTTTCGAGGCTGCACCCACTGCAGGGCACCGAAGTCCCACATGCAGAGTGACACACGCCCACGCTCTGGTTAGCGACCGACGTACAACACTGGGCAGCGGGGTGCTGCAGAGTAAGGGGTGCATGTCTCGCAGGACGATCTTCAGAGCGGCACTGTGGTGCAGGGGATGGCTACGGCCAGTGTGAATTTAGCATATTGAGCAGCATAAGAGGAGGGCGAGCGCTGGGCGTGACGTACTTGCAGACGGCTCCGATCGCAGGGAGCTGCTGCGGCAGCTGGGCAGCAGCTGGCCGCCGCTGCCGCTGCCGCCGCCGCCGCCGCTGCCACTCAGGCGGCCGCTGCCGCTGCTGAAATCGAAGCTGCCCCGGCTGCTGGGCTCGACGGCAGGCTGCACAGATAGTGCACCACATTAGCAGGGCACAGGGAGGCAGTGTAGACGGTGTACCACACAGGGCAACGGCAGCATGTCGCAGAACAAGGCATAGAAGAGTGTCAGAACCTACCTGGAGGGCCACAAAGTACAGGCCATACGGCACAGCGTCAGCCGCGCAGGGGCTCGCAAGGCCGGCAGTGGGCAGCAATATGGACGTGTCCTCATACAGCATGCGCTTGCTTGCGGGGCTGCAGAAAAGGAGGGGCCGTCAGGTTTTTATATGAAGCGGGTTCCCAGCCCAGGAACTAAAAAGAACCCGCTGGTCGGGGGAGCACTAGCGTTCTGCATGATGTAAGCAGCAGCAGAGCTCCAGTTGCAGTGACATGGGGCCCAGTGCAGGGCGCTAGGAACTGCAGGCAAGGAACTGCAGGATGGCAGCACCGGCAGGGGGGCCAATCAGGCACCTGAGGGTAAATTTAAAGGATCGCGGACGGTTGCTTGAGGGCTCTGTGCGGACGACCGCCATGCCAAAGCTGGCGGCATTCATGATGCGGGCGCCGTAGTGGCGCCACGGCTGCGCCGACGTGGGGCTCTGCAGCAACAGGGTGCACTCTTACATCACTTGCAGCTTGACAGAGGTGCGGCGTCAGTGGAGCAGCGCTCCGTCGTCAATTTGAGTGGACAGTGGCATGAGAGCGGACCATGTGAGGAGGTCTCAACCGGGCATCAGTGGCAGAAGCAGGCGGATAACAGCCCCACCCCGGCAGTGGGCAACTCGAAGTGCTGCCAGAAGGCGCCGCGGTTGCTCAGCGGGACGCCGGTCGCTGCTGAGAACCCTTCGGTCACATACAGCAGCCGCCAGCCAGCGAGGGAGGCGTCAACAAGGGCAACGCCGGCAGGGGCCGGAGTGGCATTCTGAGTCAAGCCTGCCGGGCTGCTGTCAGCTCCTGCCAGAGAGAGTCCCATCTCCGCCAACAGTTCGTCGGCAATGTCTCGTGACGTGCGCTTGCCGGCCAGCCGCAGGGGAGGCTCAGGCTGAGTTGTGGGGAGTGGGTCGCTGTGGCAGTCGCGGTGGCTGCGAGGTCCTGAAGTCAGTGGGTCCATGCTCATGCTTCCAGGCATATTGGCGGGCCCAGAATCTGGGCGGTCACTCCCTCGCGTTGGCTGCTGCAGCGGCACTGAGGCTGATCGCCGGGACTGCAGCTGGCGCTCGACGCTGCACTCCCACTGCAGCTGCTCCGGGGTGCTGCCGGCCTTTTGTGCTGCCGGCAACCCGTTGGGGGGCGGCGGGCCCCGCCATGTGGGCAGGCTGCCGCCGCTGCTGCTGCCGCTGCTGGCGGACCGCGCTGCGAGCCGCACTGCAGCATTCGCTGCGGTGCTGATCTTCGTGGCCAGCTCCTCGTCCTCATCGGGGGCGAAGCCCTCATCGGGAGCGAAGCCCTCGAGGGAGCTGCTTGCAAATGGCGACACCCTGGGGAGGGAGGCGGAGGCGCCAGGCGGGCTGCACGGCAGCGCCGGCGGCGGTGTGGGGGGCTCCGAGGCCAGCTGCGCAGCTTCAGAGGGCGGAGTGCCCAGTGCCCCGCATGCTGCACCTGCGGCCGCCGCACCCTCAGCATGATTGCGCTTATACAGCGCGAGGCACTTGAGGTTGGCTGTGTCGGATCGGAAGCCAGATTCCAGCTGCTGCTGCTGCTGCTGCTGCTGCAGGCTGACATTGCTGAGGGCGGGTGACGCGTCGGCATGTGGGTCATCAGCCGCAGCGCCGGTGCTGGGGGTCTCAGGGCCCGTCTGCCCTGCAGCATTGAAGAATGGGCCACCGCCACCCCCGCTGAAGCTGGCCCACCCATGGCTGTGGGTGGGGGAGCCTGCCATGCCGCCAGCAGCACTGGCGCTGCGGCTGTCGCCGACGGCCGGCTCTGATGACGAGCACCTGCTACTGCCATTGGCAGTGGCATCACGGTCATTTAGGAGGTGCTGCCGATGCAGCAGCGTCGGTAGTGGCTGCGGTGGTGTCTGCGGCCCGACGTTACTGCTGACTCGCCGGCTGCTGTGGTGTGAGGGATGGCACCTGCGGCTGTGGGGGCCAGAGCCATGTGATGAGGAGTCATGCGCTTCCAGCTCACGTGCAGCGACAGCTGCGCAGTTGACCAGCAGCGTGCAGGCCTCAGCGCCGAACTGCCGCGCCTCGATGTCGCATATGCACCTGCGGCCATGGTGGTAAGTCTGACTTGCAGTCAACACTGGCCACGATCTCGGCTTTCGCAAGACATAGCTGATAAGCTGTTTCGAGTCCAGCAGTGCACGGCAATAGGCGCTGGCCTTCGCCTGCTCTGTTGGCCTGACGAGCAGTGACAATGGGCACTCAAGGGTGTGGATCCAGAATGAACAGGATGAACAGGCAAAATCTCACAGCATGCCAAGCAGGCGGCCATCGGAGCTCAGCAGCGGGGCTCCGGCAAAGAAGCGCAGCGCTGTGGAGTCTCCATCAGACGACCTGCCTCGCGTCCTGCATTCACCACTCAGCCTTCAGCCACTTGCTGGACAATCACACAGGAGGTGTAAAGCCACACGTTTGTGGGGCAGCTGCAGCGCATCTAGACAGGTACGAAGCTGATTCGTGACGATGCAGCACTCAGCGCACTGTGCCACTCGCCTCCTGTCCTGCGCGAGGTCCATGATGACGACCACCTCGCGTTGCAGCTCTCGGGACCGCCGCCGCTTAGCCAGATCGCGCGCCAGGGTGGCAGCCGCGTCCGCCAGGGAGCCGCCGCTGCCGGACTGTGGGCGCCCTTCACCACTGAGCACAATGGTGGCGGCAGCCTGCGGTGATGTGAGGATGTGAGGATGTTCCATGTCAGCTTCCACATGTATGCTTGCATGTGCATCAAGCGCCATGACACAGGCATAGGCTGCTAACAGGGGCAACCTTGCAGCATGAACCTGGCAATAGGAAGTTGTCAAGGCAGCAGCCAAGTGCCAGCAGGCGGTACCATGTTGAGGATGTTGGCCAGGACGCCTCCCAGGCCGCTGCGGCTGCCCTCGGTGCTGAGCTGCCGCAGTGCTGCAACCGCATCCGCGGCAGTCGGCCGCGCCGCTGGCTGCACGTCGTGCTGCTGGGGCGCCTGGGCATCGGGTGCCGCCTGGGCCGTTGCCTTTGCGGGCTTGCCGGCGCTGCCTCTGGAGGAAGTTGTGCTGGAGCTGAGGTGGCCGCTGTTGTGGCAGGCCGAGTCGGCGCTCGGCAGCCTGGACCAGGGGCTGTCCGGCGGCGTGTCCCCCCCTGTGCTGGCGGCACGGCCCGGCGCCTCGGCGCTGCCCTGCTGTCCGCGGCCCTTGCGCGGCTGCGCCTGCGGTTGCTTTTGGTTGCCCTGCAGTGGTGGGAGCCATGATCAGCACATGCAGCAAGAGATGTTGGCATCGGGAGCCACGCTGCACCAAGCCTCGAGCCAGGAGCGCGCTGGGAAGACTGGAACGGGACGTCGCCCTGCGCCACTGCCAGAGGGGTGATACGGGGATTCCCGCAACACGGCCATGCACGGACTGACACGCCAGGATCATATGTGCCATTCGGATGTTGTCAATGACGCTACATACATATTGTAGGCTCTGCGCCTCAATCATGGGTGTACGCACCTTAGCCGGTCCGTCTGCTGCAGCGACTGCCCTGGAGCAGGCGCAGCCCATGACGGATGTCGCGGAGGGAGTCACGGGGGTGCGCGGGTCTATTGCTGTCTGGCACTCCCTGAGGGTCCAGTCAGGTCACCGAGATACAGTCGGCACGCCCAACCTAGGCTGCCGCTCAGCATTGGACTCCGCCTCTCAGCGCCGCAACTGCATTCACGAAGACAACAGGGTCAGCTCCGGCAGAGTGAGTGTTGGTACTGCAGCTTCACACGGCTGACAACTTTCCAGCTTGGATCCCTGCCGGATGTGGGTCTACACGCATGGTGACCAGCCGCGCACATGACACGGTTGCTCGTTGCAGGCTTGCCGCATGCAGCAGAGATATGCGTCACCAGCCCGGTATCACACGCGTGGCTGTGGCGCACGCGCTTTCTTATCGAGTACCGGATGCCAGCCGGACGCAGCTGGCCGCTGTCAGCTGGCCGCTGGCTGGTACACAGCTGGGCCGCCGGCAAGACACCGGCGGATTTTCGAGACGAGCTGCAGCAAACAACCCCATGCACCGTGATGCGCACACCGGTGGGCACTGCGTGTGTGACTCTGACGCCTTTTGAAAGCGCAGCAGGACGACCAGTTCGTATATTACTTGCCGATTTCGAGAAGGTTCAGATGAAACCTCAGACGCGGAAGACGAAGTATATACAAGCAGGCACTGCGGTCAATCACCTGAGCCCAGGCTTGCACCAGTTGCAGCGTGCATTTGAGGCTCCTTCAGATGTGCATGGGGCCGCTCACCAGCGTATGGACGCAGATCCGCCCAACGGTCGCTGTGCGATGCGTCTGCACGCTTCGCCGGTTGCTCCGCAATTGCACTACAGGGATGTCACTGATGGGTGCTGCTGGGATTCGATAGCTCTCAGATCATTCTCAAAAGGTGAGCAGCGCGCTTGGGTGACCTTACAAGACACTTCCACAGTGCGTGCGTCTTCGGTGCAATCGAGGAGATTAGGTCATCCGGACTGAACCCTGATCCTGCTTGATGATCGCCTGCCCCACCGGTATGCCACTGAGGGCGTGCGGGTGACCCAGCAGCGCAAATCTACTCCATTACTTACTGCACTGCCTGGCAATCGGGTTCTGAACGCCGCCAAAGCAGTCAGAGACGCTGTGTGCCGGGGCACTGGGTGTCAAGATGAACACTAGGATGCAATTTTGAACCTTGTAGTACATGACAGAGGATTACAGTGTGTACGGGCACGCGCTCCCCGCCTTGGGGGCTGCCGAACGGTCATAAACCATCCCAAAAGTGGTCTTCGAAAGCCTGCGCAGCGCCTGGCAGGTGACACGTAAACCTCTACAGTTCATGGCAGCTGTGTACAGTGCGCACACCAACGTCTGTCATCAGGTTTAGGCATTGTATGACCTGATTCCTTCATTCGGTCATTGACCCTGATTTCGGTGGTGCAGGTGGATCGAGGTCATTGGCTCTGTACTTTATGACCGATGGTGGATCATACGTTGATGGCTGCAACTTTGGTGAGCCCCTGCCCTACCTACAGGGTGAGGGGTAGGTCAAGGTGGCGCCAGACTCATGTGTTATATTATTGCATGGCAACAACTTCAGCTACCGACAAGACAGCGGAGGGCGTGCTCACATTGGCATTCAAGCAGAGTTGCTATGCTTGTTGTGAGGCACATCTTCCACAGTCATCCACAGCCAGCTTAATCCCATCCCGGTATAGGCGCAGGGCAGGTCAACACAAATCACGCCATGTGCGCGTATATAAGTGTGCGTGTGTGCCGCTTGAGGAACCCCTGACATGCATGCACTGCAATGTATGTTACATAGATGAATGACTTGTTGCAGACTCTGCCATCAAGCTGTCATGCATGAGAGCATGACCACGTCGAGCTTGCGCCAGTGAGCTGATCCGCAGCAGCATGCGAGGCGCACATGCACGGACAGCTGCAGCTTGCACGGTAGGTTGGCATTGATGATTGCATGCGTAGCCAGCGACCCCTGCTAGCATTGCAGGCATCCAAGCACCCTGCACGGAGGCAGTTGCAGTTGAACAGCGCTGTAAGAAGGGTTGCCCAAGTAGTGGCTGGTGAGTCAGCTAAACTAGGCCTCTGCAGTACACGTATATCGTATACTTCGCCCAATTAGTGATCGCGCATCTGCTGACAATCTGACCCTTCACCGTCGGGTATGACGCCTTTGGAGATGCACACCTGAGGTCAGCAACAGCGTGCAACATCTCGACCTGATGCAGGCATGTGAGCTATCCTTCTTTACCGGTCAAGTTTCACGCATGCTGTTCTGACCGTGGTGTCCGTCATCACGCGCGCTCGGGAATAGACGAGGTCGCACCTCAAGCGTCAGTTGAGAGCGTTGAAGGATTGCAGCAGTAACAGGAACGCCGTGAGGCAAAGGCTTGCTGCCTTGGAAGCTGTGGTTGGAATCTCTGGCGCAGCGGCACAGTGTGAGACGTCATCGGCTACAGTGAATATTCGGCCTGGAGAAGCCGTCTGCGTTGCAGTTTGCCTTCTCTCAGCCGAGATCGCAGCCCATGCGCACCGTGCCGGGGCTCAATCCACTGCGCGGCTGATGGTGGATGGTGATGCTGCGGCATGATGAGGCGGACACAGGTGGAGCAGTCGCTCTGCAATGGCTCGCCAATCCGAAGGTTGATCATTCACGGCATGCATAACGGCACGCGTGCAGAAAGAAGGCCCGACTGCCATTCCTGTTGCGACAGGTGGCGCATCTGGTGGTCCTGTTATTCATGTCATGGCCACTCAGAGCACCGGCTCTGGGTGGCGCAGCGGCTGCAGCGCGCCTGGACTCCTCGCACTGGGTGTCCCGCGACAGTACGCAGGTGTGCCACTGTGCAGTCCCATGCAGGTGCTGCTGGGTGTGGCCTGGATGATAGCTTCGGTGTGTGACGGCATGGACCTACCATCTGGTATGGGTATGCCATGCAACCTGCTGGTAGCATGTCACACTGCGTGCACGCTGCAGGGCATGTGCACGTGGCGGCGGCGACTGCATCAGGACCCTGGCGCCGCAGCAGATGAGCAGCTGGCGCCACTGCTGCCCGGCATGGCTCAACACCCGCCCAGCCAGCATGTGCGGGGACGAGTGCTGCACCATCGGGCGAAAGACAGTTGGCAGGCCGGCACCCTCACGGTGAGCGCTGCCGTCAACCACTTCCTGCCGTCAGTGCTTGCCGCGCAGCCACCAGCCGGCGCACCTCCATCGCTGCCACCGTCTCACGCGGGGCGGCCCCAGCAGCATACTGTGGTGGGGACACCTACACCCAGGCATCTCCCCGGGGAGTCTGCTGGTCTGGCAGCGCACTCAGGCGCGGTGAGCGGTCAGCAGCACGCGTCAGCCGGGGTGTATCTCCATGGCCTTCGGCGCAGCCTCACCACCATCAGGCCCTTCAACACGCCGGGGCGGAAACCTGCGGCGACAGCGAAGCCGGCACAGACAGCTGCTCCGAAGGCGTTGCCCCGGCGCACAGCGCCCCGGCTGCCGCTGCGCAAGCCAACCGGGAGGCCGGCAGTGCGGCCGGCAGCTAAGCGGCAGCCGCCGCCGCCGCCGCCGCCGCTGATCACTGGCCCCAACCGTAATGGCACCGTCACTAGGGCGCCGCCGAGTCTGCTGCGTCCGCCGCCGCGTCCTCCGCTGCGCCCGGCCAGCAGGTGTCCTATGGTCGTCCCGCAGCCACCTTAACATGGCGGCAAGAGCGTATCAGGGTGTGGGGTACTGAGTCCAACACGACCAGATATGCGGTGCACATGTTGCCAGAGGTGGCCCTGAAGAAGCGACATGTTGGCACACATCAAGTGAGCGTGGCTAACACTGCCGTCCTGCAGCTTTGTGCCAGCGCCTCCCAAGTTGCAGCCGCCGCTGGCGCTGCCTCCCAGGTCACTCAACCCACCGCCGCCGCGCTCAATGCATATGCCAGCCCCAGCGTGAGACGCTATTTTTGAATCATGCAGCCAAATCCAAGCTTTCAGCTGTCACACTGGAGGCGCTGCAACCCCTCAGCTGCTTGCACATGTGTGTGCACAATGCCTGCTCTACACATGCTGCAGGCCACCGCTGGCTCCAGCAGCACCTGGCATGGCAGTGGCCCCTGGCAGCGGCGATTGTTTGATCACGTTTGCCGACCTTCCCGGGCAGCTGACCACTTTTCAGGAGACTAGCGGCATCATCACCAACAGCCTCGGCCCCTTTCCCAAGCAGTGCGGCCTGTCATTCCACAGTGAGCGGCGCTCTGGCATGTATTAGTCTGACAAACGACATCACTGCCCTGCAGCATGAAGCAGCCGGAACAACACATGTTGCCCCAAAATGCTAGCTGCAAAACACCAGGCCTTCACGCCATGGAACCACGGGAATGCACAACGTGCATCTGAGAGGCAAGTGACAAGCCCTGTACACCTCTACACTGCAGGCTTCCTGGGGGTGTGGGGCACGCCAAATGTGACGGGCTACGTCCGGAATGCTGCGCGGTATACAGCGACGGCGCCATCGCCGGGCGTCATCTACACCACCACAGAGTACTCGCCCCCTGCCTACTTCGAGGGGAAGGTCATGGCGGTGTGTGACACTGCCACACGCTGTTTCTGGCAGCCTTCCCCCGTAACCCGCCCTGCGAGTGGCAGCAATGCCTCACTTCATGTCGTAGGCGTGCCCCTCTTGCGGCTTGGGCCTGAGATGATGCTTGATGCTGTGCACGCGCCTAAGCCTGACAGCAGAGTCCATGGCCTACAGGTGAAATGGCTCTGGGCAAAGGCTGCCTGGTATGACAACCTGCAGATGACCCTGACTGGACTGGTGCGCACCGCTGCCAATTCAACCCTCATGCTTGTTGACATCATGGCCTGGCCTGCCAGTTGGATAGCAGAACCTACCATGGATGAAGAGCCTGCACGTTGTCAGCGGTGGCAGCGGTTGCCACCGCTGACGAATGCACTGTTGTCACCCTGCAGCAAGGTTTCGATGCATTTCCTGCAGCTCGAAGGCGACATTGTAGCTACAGCGACCTACACCCTGAGCTGCCATTCCCAGACGCTGATCGAGCTGCCGGTAGAGTTTGGAGCGGTGCAGATGGTTATGGTGACCTCCACTGGCGGCACACCAGGCCCCTTCCCAAACATCCCTCCAGACGAGGTGCCTTTTCATTTCTAGGGCACCCTGCCTATCCAAGGTTGAAGTTTAGCAGATCACCTGTTGTGCTGACACCTCCTGATTAAGCAAAGCACATGCACTGCACGACCATATGGTTCTGTTTGTGTTCGCTTCACATGCAGTAGATGACTGACCATGTGTGCTGGCTGCAGACAGCATCCGTGGTCATCGACAACATCAACATCCACGTGCTGCCACTCGAGCAGCAGCCAAAGCACAACAATGTGTCGCCGCCCCGCACAGCCACCTGCCCCGGGCAGCTCCTCAACTTTGACGAGCTCACGCAGCTGGGCGACCTGTGAGCTTTCTCCCCATCGATTGTCTGGGCATGCAGCTAGGCTGCACTTCTGCTTTGTCTGCAGCATGTAAATTGGCAGGATGTGCAAGTGTCGGTGCACAATCACATGTTTGATCGTGCATACAGCACTGATACCAGGGGCATGCATTGCAGGTTTGGCTATGCGGGGTTGCCGTGGATCAACTTCGTGTCCATCGAAGATTCCAGCACATACAGCCCGCCAAATACCATCACCACGATCGGACCGTTCGCACAGATGGGGTGCGTGCTGGAGGAGCCTTGCTGCCTTGCTCACGCACACTTGATGTGGCCGTGTTCTTGCTGCAAACTCATGACCCTGCTTTCATGGGGTTTATCAACTCGTGGCTCTTGCGACATGCAGAGCGGACTATGGTAAGGGCTTCAATCTGCGCTCGTTCTATGTTCAGCCCTACTGCCGCAGTTACATCAAGGTCAACATGCATGGCTTCTATAGGGTGAGTCGTTTCAGCTCGTGATAGGAGCTTCACAAGGACTAGTGGAGTGACAGTCAGCATAATATCTTCGTTGATTGGTGATGCAACTGAACGACTTACTCCTGGCCGTCTCTCGTGCAGAAGCAGCTGGTCGCCCGAGAGCAGCTGCGGCTGGGCGCAGTCGGGTACACATCCCTCATAGTGCCCAGTGCCAACTTTTCATTGGTGGACAAGGTGAGCAATTGTACGCCGTACACTATTGAAAGGCAATGCTGGGTACGTAGAGCTTTCATAGAGTACTGCCACTCCATCTCCAGGTCCACCATTGTGGCTCCCGCAAAGGAACGACAGACAGACTTGTGGCTTTGTCAAGTGCTGTGAGCTGAAGCCTTGCTCATACAAGCGCAGGTGACATTCGGAGTGTATGGCGGTGAGGTCACGTGGATGACCGACTCGTATGGGCGGCCGCTGTCGTGCGCGCCGTGGCAGGCGCAGCTGATGTTCGATAACATCTGCTTGGACATCTTCCCAAGGCCGCCCCCACCGCCGCCCTCGTGAGCTTTTCGTTATGACCGTCTGTAAGAGCTCTGACCTACTGACGATGGTAGTATATGCTCCTGAAATCACAGCAGGATAGGATGCTTGCCCGAATGCCGAGAGACGCTGGCGGTGCGCAAGTCAGTGACACATATTCGATCCTGTCTGTGACAGGCCACCACCCAGACCACCGCCGCTCCCGCCCCCACCACGCTCCCCTCCACCACCCAAGCCGCCGCCACAGCTTCGCAGCCCGCCGCCGCCCCGGCTGTACATCCCACGGCTGCCCCTGCCTTCGAAGCAACCACCACCGCCAGATGTGGTGCCGGCCTATGGCGAGATGTGAGGCTTCTGCTGTGCACCACGTGTTTGCTGCTGTCGTCACTACACGCATGTGGCAACTACATTCATCTAACGCCAGCAAGTGGCTTTCGTCAGTACGAACCCTCCAGTGTGCCCTCCTGCTCACGCCTGCCAGTGTGCAGAGTGCACGGAGCGCCGTGTGACTTTCCATCTGCACCTACACCGAGTCAGGCCAAGTGCTTTTGTCCAGGGATCGTTGCCTGCCTGAATCCTGTAACGCCATGCTTGCCCCTGTACAGGCCTCCGCCATCAGCATCGAGCATGCCATAGGCGCAGTTCCTGTGGCCTCCATTGCTAGGCACCCACTGCCGCGCCTGCCTACCACCGCTACCCTTGCGAACCTGCAGGTGAGCGCCTCATCACTACAGAATTTCGCCTATTCAGGGCATCAGCTGAGCTTCCTGCAGCTACATAGTGTGTGTAGCACATCAGCAACATCTCCGTATCTGCCAAGGACATGGCTCCATCTGTCGGCACATGCGCAAACCACAGCCAATGCAACAAAACGTCCACCCTGGTGCAAAATACATGCGCAGTGCACCTGCAGGTAGACTGCCATGCTCCTCGCGAACGGCTTCTCCAGACGCCGCCGCCGCCCGCCCCGCTCTCACCTCTGCCATGATGGTACATCTGGAGTTACGGCCGGCCTGCATCAGCCCTCCACCTACCTAGAGCCTCAGCCACTAGCGCCGTCGCAGCCTGCCTGCAAGATGAACGGCCTCCGCCGTCCAGCCCCAGCCTCAACCGCAGCACACACCTCAACTCGATCCCTGCCTAATCACTGAACACCTACTACTGTGCCAGGCGCACTGTTGACAAGGTGCAGCTGCTGAGGAGGGTCACAACCTGATGCGGTGCAATGTGGACGCAATGGCAGCCATGGGCGGATGTCATGCACAGCCTGACTGCAGTCTCCCAGTAGTCTATAGCAAATAAACAAGCCAATCAAGCAGTGGGGTCCATGCACCATATTATATCTAGCCCACCCGTTGGGGTTTGCTCATTGCGGGCGGGGCTTGGATGTCTGCTGTTGTTTCGGGTGGTGGACCACTTCAGCTGCTCACGGTTTAAGTCACGGGGATGACGCAGGATACGACCCTGGTCGCTGCCTTCTGCTCGCTGAAATCACATCTTGGCCTTCCAATACTTCATCATCACGTGGATCTTAGATACGGGTGAAGACCTGGTACAGGGACATGCTGTCCAACTACTTTGTTGCTCCTTCACGTTGCGCCGCTGAAGGAACAGCGCCTGAGCAGAACAGTGATGCACAACAGTTCGCACGCTAGCTGTCACACGTCGCTGCATCATGTCCAGGAGCGCACTTCAAGCACGTGACGTCAGCCATGCCTCGATCAATCGTCTGCTGCGGCACTTTATTGCCGGCATCTGATCCAGTTTGACTGGTTCTAGCGCACTTCAGACTGACACTCGGTTGATCTACGGCGTTGCCAGCGCAGTGTCCACCCTCGTTCGTGCTCTTTCATCCTCGTCCTGCCTCCGGGTCCGTCCTTCGGGTGTGCAGCACGACCTCGAGGTGTTTTAGACCCTTTGCCCCGATACGACATTGGCCAAAACTTTCTGGAGCACTCAAGACGTTGCAGTAGGACGCGAAATCTTGACGAAGCGACAGTCGCTTGTGAACATGTCATCAACAGCTATGGCCACCTGACAGCAGGTAGATCAGCGTCCAAATGTCAGCAGGTGGTGTGCAATCGGCAGCGATGGTGACGGCGAAGTCCCACAGCTGCAATCAGCGCTGCCTCGTGGCAACAGGCCTACTGCTGCTGGCGCTGACATGTCAGCTGCTGCCTGCGGCGGCGTCCATTGCCATCAGCAGCGCTGCAAGGCACCCGGTGGAAGGAGGACGCAGGTTTGCAGCACTACCTGCAAGAAAATCGCTCTGGACGCGCAGCGCAGCCACTAGGTGGCAGGAAGCCGTCAAACGGCAGCCGGGAGGGGCGGCTGCCGTCACTGACTCTGCTGTCAGGACGACTGCCAGCGGCGCAGGGCGGAGGCTGTCGAACGACCTGGCAGCAGCTCCACCCGGAGGTATATACCTTTAAAGCTGCCCGATCAAGCGAAGTATGGTCTGTTCACGGTTACAGCAGCAATGAGTGTGCGGTAGGGTGCCGGAGTCGGTGTGTGTGCAGACGAGTCTGCATGAGCTGATGCAGCGGTGGGCATCCCTGACATTGCATGCATCGTCTCGCAGCGTCACCAGGCTGAGGACAGGGCTCAGATGTCTGGCCTGTCTATGCAGGACCTTCCACGGGGTCTTTCAGCCCGCCAGCAAGCGTCTTCCTGAGACCGGGTGAACTGCCAGCCAGCCACTGGATCCCGATATTCAGCTTCACCTACAGAGTACGCCTGCAGCTGCCGTGTTGACACTTACTTGCATCCAGACCGCCTTTTGTCACATGCGATTCTGCATGCGGGATAGCAGCACAGATGCTGTGGAGTGATGACGGTTGTGGACAGTGTGGCATGCTGCCGTGCAGGTGTCTGGCCCATCGATGCACCCTCTCACGCCCAGTCGACGGGCAGCCATTATACGCACCTTCCACTCGGCATACGGGCTGTTCGACTTCGAGATCAGCGTGAAGGTCATCCCCGCCAGGCCCGCTCCAGTGTTTCCGCTGGTAGCACGCTCCTCTCCAGGTAAGCGGCCGTATGCTGACAACATGCATGCTGTGCCTTTGAGGCGGCAAACTTTACCACCAGCCCTTCATCAGCCGCGTCGTTTGCCACTCTATCCATGCGACGCGCTCCGTACAGTTGAACCACGATTGTGCTCTGCCCAGGACGCTCAGCACTACCGCCGCCGGCGAAGGCGGCAAAGGGGCCCAGGCGGCTGCTGGAGTCCACTGCGCAACTCCACAGCACCAGCCCTTCGCAGCACCACGCGGTGCGCTTACAGCGGCTGTGTGCCCGGGCAGGCCTTGCTATTGGGCCTGACAACTACGATGTGGCCATACATGAACAATCAGGCGCCAGCTCTGGCGCACACTGCATCTATGTGCATTGCCAGCATCAATGTAGCAGGCACCGCTTCCCCTGCGGCACCCTGCAGGTGGATGCGGTCGTGGTGGGCGGCTTCACGGCATCTTCCACCTTCCGGGGCCTGTCGGTGCAGACCCTGGCCGAACAGAGGGGCATCCTGCAGGACGCCGTCGACACGATCGGCATCAACGTGCGCACCAGCTGCCTGCACTGTGTGGCACACTGAAATGCCAATGGAAGGGCGCTTCATCCAGTTGCAGATGAAGCCTATTGCTGGGGTGGTGACTCGCACATGGGGTGCTGCAGGCCAACATTCTGGCGACATCACTGAACAGCCGACCGCAGATCAACCACAATGTGCAAACCCTGATGGCTCGTGTGGCGGCATACTCGACATTCCTCAACATCTCGACCTACATCGTGCTTCTGGAGGTCAGCACATGTAGTTTCGACAACATGAAATCGCACACAGCCCGGCAGGTTTGTGCAGCATTCTGTAGTACCTGCGCCCAGCTGGCACCGCCTGCATCGTGACATGAGGCGCATGGTCATCACCACTCCGTGCGTCTCCTTGCTACAGTTTGACGGGGTGGCGCCGCCGTCCGTCACCCAGCAGACAGCACTGGAGCTCGCCATTGCCGACGTCACGCCCAAGGTGTTCACCTGCGGCATGCTGCAAGTCAACACCACCGCGGGCAGCAGGAGCGGCGTCGTCACGGTGGTCGTCAACACCGCGCACCGCTCGGGCACGTACCCAGTCGAGGTGTGCTGCTCAGCCTGCAGCCGGCCATCCAGCTGTTCTGCTGCCTATTCGCTTGCAATGTACCTGCTCTAGGTGCACAGCCAATTGGTGTAACCAGCTACACATGGCCCTACTACCGCACGGTGCCTGCATCGCACGAAGCTGCAAGCAGGTCCGCACTTTCAAGCGCAGCTGCTGAAGGCTGTTACAAGCTGCGCTGCGTTGTGTGCCACAACAGGTGTACAGGGCACTGCTGCAGTTGCACCTGGCAAACCAGACGGCACAGCTGGGCTGGGATGTAGCACTGCGGGTGAAGGTGGAGGCCGCCCCGATCCCCGCTGCATTTGGCAGGGTGGGTGTCAGAGGTTGGACATCACTTGTGACAACAGTGTGCGTGTGATGACGCCGCACCTGTCAGCATCCTTGTATCACAATGACATAGCACATGTGCTGCAGATCTTCTGGGTGTCGTTGCTCAGCTGAGTCTTTCCTTGCACAAACCAAAGCAGGCTGTGAGACGTGATATATACTGCAGCTATGCCATTCTGACTGCAGGGACACCCAGGCGCTTCAAACAACACATTCAGATCCCAGTCGTTGAGGTGCGATGCTGATGAGGTTGAGGTCCCTGCCCTTGGCCTGTCAGAACTCTGCAGCATGGACAGTGCTAGACCAGTGTCTCTACTGAATGACATACAACCTCCACACAAGTCTTTGCATGGCCACGTAATCACTGTTTTCCAAAGCAACGTGTGCTCGTCCCGGCTGCAGTGACGTTGGCATCGTCATTGACCCGATCATTGGCAGCAGCGACGTCGACTCCCACACTCTGTCGCCAGCTGCAATTGCTGGGATAGTGGTGGCATGCGTTGTCATGCTGCTGTCCGTCGGAGCTCTGTATGGTGAGCTTGCTTTCGTGACGTTGAAGTGCAGAACGGCTACCAGGGCATTGCTTCTAAGAGCTGAAGTGTGCAGCGGCTGAGCACAGCACAAGACAGCCTTCCGCAGGCACAACTGGGGTGAAGGGCATTGCACCCGAGCTGAGTACTTAGGGTTGGTGTACTCTTCAATGTGCTGCAGCGGTGGCGGCAAGGCACGAACGCCGCAGGCGGCTGCACGATGGCAGCAGCGACAGCAGTGAAAGCGACAGCGGGCTTGGCGGGTTTGATGACAAGCTGCAGGGTCAGCACAGGCTCTGGCTGCACTCACAAATCTATCGTGCACACCCAGAACATGCATAGTTGGCATGCTGCACTGCACCGTCGAACGCTTGTGCAACCACTGGTGACTGACAGCATACCCATATGCGCTGTGTAGGCTTTCTGATCGCGCCAGAGGAGATCGAAGTATGCACCCGGGGAGATGGCACCGAGTGGCTGCTGGTGGGCACAGCTGCCTAGCGCCTGCAGTCAATGCCTTCACACTGATGGATGACACGCACAAAACTTTGGAGACTTATTACCACGGTGTCTACAAACACCATGCGTTCAAGGGTCCGCGCTTTGGAAACACTGTGGGATGCCTGACAAATCCAGCAAAGCTATGTAACGCAGGCAAAGACTCCGTATGGTCAAGTGCTGCGAGGCGTCCGTGGCGGCGTTCAGGACGTGGCCGTGAAGCGCCTGCTGTGCACCGCCAACGCCCAAGACATCGCGAAGCTTATCGAGGTGCAGCTGGTGGCACACCTGCCTGTGTGCCCTGGAGGGGCTCCTGCCCGTGCACACGTGCCTGCTGTCAGTGAGGCACACACGGCTGACATGAGGGTCGGGAGCCTGGCAGGTTGACGGGTCAAAATCAGTGCACCGACCTGAGCATGCCCCTACGCAGGAAGTGGGCATGCTGAAGGGGCTGAACTACGACCGCAACATCGTGCAGTTCTACGGTGCCTGCATCCGGCAGGGCGGCGACCCGCTGCTCATCACGGAGTACATGGAGGGTGAGTTGGTGCAGCGCTGAATTGTGTGATGAAGTATGCCATAGCATGACTGCCGCCTGAGTCGGTAATCGTGCTGGAGTTTGCATGCAGATGGGCACCCCAGCTTGAGCTGCTGAGCGGCAGCAGGCATGTGAGACTTGCACCCTGAGGCGATGCTGAAGCCCTGTACCATGTGATCTGCAGGCGGCGATCTGGGCACGGCAATCGAGAACGATGACACAGGGGAGCTGCGCTGGTACTCACGTGGCCATCGCATCGCGCTTGATGTCGCTCGAGGCCTTTACTTCCTGCACTCTCACGATGTAAGCGAGAGTGCAACGACACTGCATGATGACGTTACGCAGCTTGCTTTGCATTGACATGACGTAACCCTGCGAATGATGATGCTGCACCGTGCAGCTTCAGCTGCGCATGATGCCAGTCTTGCGATCCTACATGCTGCCGGCAGGGCACACCCGTCGCACAGCATGCGCCTGGTGTTCTGCAGGTGCAGCACGGCGCTCTGCATTCGTCCTGTGTACTGCTGACCACCGGACTGCAGGCAAAGATCAGCGATGTCGGCCTCTCACGGCTGGCTGAAACAATGATGACCAAGCCCGAAGGGAGAGATAGCTGTGAGGCCGCCCTACACTGCGTCTGCAGCCACTAACCCTGCTGCACGATGTCTTGATCGCCGTTGACAACGGTCCTTAAGATCGGCACCTCGTGTTGCTGGGTCTGCAGCTCTGCACTAACACGTGAGCATGCAGCGCTGCAAGCGAATTGTCAATACATGTACCGTTCTGTGTGCGGATTTGTTGCAGGGGATGGCTTTTCCATCTTTTTTGCACCCGAGACGGCGGACAGAAACAGGGGCACCTGGCGCACTGTTGTCGAGGACCACGGGCTTCCTGGAGACATCTTCAGGTGTGACCCCATATGCAGCTAGCCCCATTAGCTCCTGAGACACTCCCCATTGCCGTCCTGTCACGGGGCGTCTTGCCAATCATGGCATGCTGGCAGCATGTGCCCTGTCTGCCACAAGCTGCCCATCAGAAGAAGCCGGTCATGAGAAAAATGTGCCACTGCGTCCTGTCATGCAGCTTTGGCGTGGTGCTGCTGGAGATCGTGACAGGTATCCTGCCTAAGGCCAGGGGCCAGATGCCGCCGCCGCTGGTGCCCGACGAGTGCCCAGCAGACGTGTGGCAGCTGATCCAGTCGTGCATCGCCGCTGACCCTGAAGCGCGCCCCACTGCCAAGGTGTGCTGAGCCCCACAAGCGGCAGTGCATTCCACCCTGCTTGTAGATAAGACCATGTCTGCCACTCGAACATCCAGCGGCTTCAGTTTTCAAAACGCCGATGTGCGCCTGCTTTGTCGAAGTGAGGCAGATGGCGTGCTGACATCACAGGTCCTGCTTGTGAGTGTGTCACATGGCAGCGGTGCAGGGTATGTCTGGTGCAGTGCTCGCACAAATATGCCGATTTCGACATCAACGCAGGGGTTTTGTGGTTGTGACATTGACTCGGTCGACTGCAGGTGTGCTTCGACACGCTGCGGGCGTCAGTCGAGGCGTCTGTGGCAGAGGGGACCATCATGCTGGCGGCGTCAGTGCGGGAGTACGAGCCGCGTCGATCGACGGCCCTGCAGCCCGGCAGGTCGGTTGCACGCAGGAGCGCCACAGCGACGGCGACCGGCAGCAGCCTGAACAGTGCGTCTCCTGCTGTGTGAGCGATCGTGGACTGGTGTGTGTGTATAGAGCATGGTGCAACACAAATGGCAGTTTCGGCGGGGGCATCGGCAGTGGCGGCAGAGCCTGGTGCTGTAGAAGCAAGCTGTGCACCGCGGCACTGGCCGAGAGTCAGAGCTGCTGTGGACGGCAGGGCGACCACACCAGCCCCCAGCATCTGCTCAATGCGGCCAACTGCGGAACCCTGTGAACGACGATGTGCACTGCACACAGGCGCTGGCAGCTCACAGGCGGACACAGCTGAGGAAGCTGGCACGACTTCCACCGGTGACAGGGTTGCCTTGGCCATGGCGCGATCGCAGTCTTGCGCTCTGCCAGGTGTGGCTGAGAACTTGCACCATGTGTCTGTTTACCTGTGGGAATACCTGGATGGTTGGGGTCATCAGGATTGGATGGCTGATAGGGTAGCCAGCCGGAACAACCCTGAGTGGACCCACCTGCGTGTAGATATGGGCACATGCAGCACCCGAACGGGCAGCGCTCGAACGGTCTCGGCGCGCAGTACTGGCAACAGCGACAGGCGTGGCAGCAAGGTGCATGACCATCCTGCATCAACCCTTGCCACGTAGTTGTTGAAGACATGGTGAACACTGCAGCAGCCGCGATCGCACAGCGGCAATGCCCAGCACATTGTGCATCGGGCGCGGCTTGTCCTGTGACACCCAGAGCTCGATTGTGCAGGTTATGCGTCTTGCGGCGGGAGCAGCAGTTCGGGAGGAGCTGCTCACGCACCTCAACGCGAGCCGGCCCCACATGCGGAGCACCAGCAGCAACGGCGACGCAGTCGGCAGCACAGGCGGCGGGGGCGGCGGCACAGGCGGCAGCACCCGCGGCGGCAGCACCGGCGGCGGCGGCGGCACCGGCAACAGCACTGACCGTGGTGGCGGTACCGGCGGCAGTAATTACCTGGCGGCTGCCGCACACAAGGTCCCCCAGCCGATCAGGACACCGTCGCGCACGAGCAGCTGGAAGGGCTGCCCGCCGCTGCCGGCTGCCGCTGCCGACATCGAGCTGCAGCAGCGGCTGCCGTCAGATACGACAACGCCTGACGCCGCCAACATGTATGGTGCCTTCGCGGCTGAGAGTCCGGCTGCCGCTGTGGACAGGGAGCAGCAGCAGCGGCTGCCGTCAGAAACGTCAACGCCTGACGCCGCCAACATGTATGGCGCCTTTGCAGCGGAGAGTCCGGCTGCCGCTGTGGATGTGGAGGTGCAGCAGCGGCTGCCGTCAGAACCATCAACGCCTGACGCCGCCAACATGTATGGTGCCTTCGCAGCCGAGAGTCCAGTGGCCCCCGGCACAGCGTCGTCCGCGTCACAGCGGCCATGCAGCACGCTGCTGACGGCGTCAGCAGACGGCGCCAGCATGTACGGCGTCTACGAGGATGCCGTCTGGTCCCTCACAACCGGTGACGTTGGCACCACTGAAGCTGCCACTGTCGGGGCAGCAACCCCCAGCAGCGCTGACCCAAAGCGTGCCAGTCCCTTTGCAGTCGCTGCCGAGCAGCGGCAGAATGGAGGTCTGGAGGATTGGCAGGCAGTGCAGACCGCCAGCATAGAGCAAGCGGCTGGCCTCCTGGGCAGCAGTGCCGCTGCACTGCCGGTGGTTTGCAATCTTGAGACCAACGACAGCGCATACGAACGCCAGGGGGCTGGGTGTGTCAATGGGCAGGATCTGGCGCCGCCTGTGTTGGCACGCCAATCAGCCGAGTCGAAGAGCCGGAGGGCATCAGTGTTCAGCGAGTACTACTCGCCATGCAGGTCTGTCGCCTTCCATGTATGTGCACTTCGAATTATCCCACCAGCAGAAGCACTTGTGAGCAATTTTATGCTTGCTGGCTATGGTCTTCTCGTGCATCCTGTTTGCTACTGGTTCGTTCGACACCTGGAAGTTATAAAGCCTGTTTGCATTGCTGTGTGTGTGCTGTCCGCTGCAGGTCACGGTACGGCAGTAACAGCGGTGGCACCTTGGCAGCTGGCCGTTTTGGGTGGGTGGATCCTGATGCCCTCAATGTAGACGCTGAAAAGGTGCGCACCGCTGCATCGTGATAGACAGCATGCACCCATGCATGCTGTGCTTGTCGTTACTACATAACACAAGCAATGCTCGCACCATCGTTCTGCTCCCGTGAAAACTGTTGTTGCAGGGTTGCACGACAACGTGGGTTGCCACTATTGAGACTGCGTGTCTGTGTGCGTACGTTGCAGCTGGCCGCCGAAGCTGCTGAACTCCAGGACTTCGCTCGTACCTCTCAGGCAGCATCGTATGCAGGATACAAGTGCAGCTCATTCTATGCCCGCAGCGGTCACAGTGACCAGAGGTATGAGGAGCTATGCAGTGTCGACGTGTGTAGGGTTTACAAATCTCATGGTTGAGAGATCAAAATACATGATGAGTGTCACCTTGTGCCCTGCGATGGCTGCTGTCCTGCAACAATGTTGAAACAGCACCTGAATTCTTCATGGTGGTAGACTGCTTGCACTGCAGCGCCCACAGCCAGGCGAATAGCGGCAGCTTCAATCCAGCTGCGCGTGCCAGTGTCGCGAGGCGCTCCGCAAGTTGGAGCCATGACACTCTGAGACTGTGTGCTACGAACGGAGACCTGCATGAGCAACCCAGGGCGGAGGCTTGCGAACAGGTGCCACTGTGATGGCAGCAGCCAACATTGGCCGACTGCGTTGTCACCCTGTCGACTCATGCTGATCATGTTGGATCTACCCCGTTTAATGTGCAATGGTCCCTTCATGCTTCGCAGGACGATCAATTGGTCCAGCGACCGGCATCGCCAGATCGACCGCTGCACCTGGACCTGTACGCCACCTTTGCTGATCCAGTTCCGAGCGGAGAAGATGCAGCAGAGGAGATGCACACTTCTGGCAAATTCAGTGCAGCATAGCGTGACGATTGACAGAGCAGAAGCGGCAGCAGCAACAGCAGCAGCAAACGGAACAACAGAAGCCAATGCGATGTGGTGTCTGCTGGCAAGACATACCTGGCATGTTGTGATGTGACAGACTACAACAAGCGCTTCAGATGCAGTCTTCGTCGTAGCACAGTGCAGTGCACAAACCAGCAGCTTGCTGCGATGCGCACTTGCAATGTTCGGTGATCTACAGGCGTGTGTCACCATGCATGTGAATCATCCATCTTCTGCAGTTCATGCAGTGCTACACTGATTTCACTACGTATGGGCATGCACCCGCTGCACATTTATGACACATCGAATAGTCAGCTTGCATTGCATGCTGGTCGAAGCAGCGCCAGCTCCTGCATCATGCATACATGTGGAAGTTTGACACCCCTGCGTGATCGATCGGACCTGGGCGAGACTGCTGATCGTGCACAGCAGCTTGCACCTACCGACCACGTCAGTACATTGTGGGTCGGCTGCCACCAAGGGCCTTGCTCCGACCCTGCCGATGATAGTCATATCTAGTCACACGAGTGTGCACAATTAGTGCAGGGTGACACATTAGGGTCGACGTAAGATCTGGGTGACCGAGATGATGATGATGCTGTTGGTGTGCAATCCGATTGATCAGTGCCAGTACAGTACCAGTAGTAGGGGTAGGCGGTTGTGAGGGAAGTGTGCAAGGACAGGATGTCGTCTGAACTTGCGCACAGCAGTACCTGAAGTCGTGCAGATGCCCATAGTCGTCGTCAGCGCACGCGCAAGCTGCGAGCAACTGGTGTGTCATCCGGAGATGCGCTAGGTTTTGGGGTTCGGCAGAAGGGGTGGACGTAATCGTCGCGCGGCTCTCGCGTCCGGCGTTCCGCCAACCGGTCGAGACACCGCAAACAAAGCTTCAAATGTCACACTGCCGGAGGTAATCCAGTCACCTTTGAGGCGAGCACACGTGGCAG
This sequence comes from Diplosphaera chodatii, assembly GCA_032358165.1. NCBI lineage: Eukaryota > Viridiplantae > Chlorophyta > Trebouxiophyceae > Prasiolales > Stichococcaceae > Diplosphaera > Diplosphaera chodatii. The sequence continues at coordinate 1,782,248 of JAALGY010000021.1, forward strand.
GGAATGCGATGCCCTGTTTGCTGTCAGCCTTTGTCACGAAAACAATTCCAGGCACTCGCAGGTTCTAATGATGCAGGGCTGGCCACGCAAGTCGTGAGCCCTCATATATGCGGCGATATCGCAGTAGCGCTCAGCAGCTCAGCAGTCAGCTGAGCGATTTTGGTTTGCTGGTGTCCTGCGGGTGCGTAGCTAGGTTCAGGGGCAGCCAGTGACGCAGCGCACTGCGCACAGCATGGCGGGAAACGACGACGACTACATGCCCGATGGGGATGCCGTGGGCATCGTGGCCAAGCCGTGCAAGGTGACTCTGCAGGGCGACTGCAGGCTGCATTACCCGACTCTTCACTGCTGAGCACAGGGTGTCCTGCGCCCCAGGAGGGCAGCAGCCCCTCTACGCAGTCCGCTCGGCAGCAGACTTGCTGAGCCCTACGTTACCGCTTAGGCAAAGCACCGGCTTTCGCGTGGCACATATTCCACATGCCTGCCTGCGGAGGCTAGCCTTGCCTGAAAGCAAGGCTAGCCTCCGTGCCGCCAGGCTCGAGGGAGGACGATTCAGATGCGTAATTGGCGCGACAGGGCAGACAAATCTCGCCTGCAGGTGGACGAGTGCACCTCGCAGCTTGAAAACGAGAAGCTGTTCTACAAACGTGCGCGGTGCTGCTCCCATCACGCGCGGCAGCTGCAGGTGATGACTCTCTCACCTGCGCCTGCGGCAGTCGTCTACAATGGCATCCTAGCTTAGGAGTGCCAGCTGAGCAAATTGGAACTCTCGTGTGAGCTGATATACAGTGCACAAGGACAAGCAATCTTGATTGTGCTGATCAACTAAAAAGTGATGTGCGGCAACAGGTCATGGTCGAGGGGCAGGAGCGCCGCTTCTGCCAGCAGTGCTGCGGTTTCCACAGGCTGTCCGCCTTTGACGGCACCCGCAGGTAGTACTTCAACGCTATGTGAAAAAGTGTCAGAGCAAGTCCCAGCTGGTCCACATGATCACGAACACCTGCGGATGTGTGCAGTCGAGCATGTGCCAGCCAGCAGACCAGCAGTGCACACCTTCTGCTTGCAGGAGCTGCCGCGTGCGCCTGGAGGCTCACAATGAGCGGCAGCGAAAGCGCTGGTCGGACACTGGCGGCAGCCGGCGCCGGCCACAGATGGGCGCAAGCAATGACCTGTTTGACGGCTGCCCACCTCAGCAGCCGACGGCGCAGTCGCCGCTGAAGCCACAGCCCCGGCACAATGCATCCCATGCCGCTGCTCCTTCGCCTGCGAGCCTGGCGCAGGCTGCTGTTGCGGCGTTGTTTGGCCAGCCCCCATCTGCACTGCCTTTGCCACCCCCCGTCATCATGCCGGGGCAGGTGGGCAGCACCAGTCTGCCGATCTCGTCATTTGTGATCACCGTGGGCCTGTACACTGCCATGCTTGCCAGCCACTTCGGCTGCACTTGCCCCTCATGTAGCAGCAGCCCGGTGCCCGAATGCTCAAGGAGTCGTGTTCCGCGAGATGACAGTCTGTGCCTGTGCAGTCGCTGACAGGCGTGCAGCAGTGCAGCCCCGCGCTGTTCCCCTGGCCCGCAAATCCCTCTGCCGCCAGCAGCGTGCCGCTGCCCCAGGTGCCAGCCAGCGGCGGTGCGCCCGCAGCTGGAGAGGGCGGGCTGCAGCAAGGGCAGCAGCACGCCGCCGGAGTGCACCGCATCCTGCGCTCAAACTCGGCTGAGGTCCGCATCCGCGGGCTCGGACCAAACAGCAATGGTAAGGCCAGTGCCTGTGCCGGCGCTCTTATGTTGCTGGAGTTCTGTCTGTGGTCAGAGATGCAGGAAATGCATGTGTTCACCTGACGCAGTTGCGATCCGGCAATCTCAAGCCTCTGACCGAGTTAGCATTTGAGGAAACCACATGTCAAATAGCCTAGATGCCCGGCCGCTGATGGGGCTGTCAAGTCGTGCTGCCGCTGAAGCACTAGCAGCACAGAGTGCGTTTGGCATGCTGGTGCTGCAGATGCAGCACATACATGGAGTGCCGCTGGCATGCCAGATCATTCGCACCAGCAAGCCGCCGCCTCCACCGCCCTCTTTGTCGCCAACCGGTCCTACAGCCTTGGCAGCACACTGCCACCTGCGGAGAGCGGCGCGAGCCTGCCGAGGGGCGGCGACTCCGAGGTCGACAGGCTGCTGGGCAGGAGCGAGGGGGTACTTGAGGTGTGAGCCCTGTCTCTTGATGGGGCGTACGCAACTGCCCTGCTCCTGTGGCTGCATGCAAGACCACCAGCTGCGCCCTGCATCAAAGAGCAAGCGCTTGTGACTTCACAGTATGATGGAGTCCCGGCCTCGAGCTTCCTAAGATACGTATAGTGCATGTGTCCTGCAGACAACAGAGTGGGGCCAATCCGGCTCGTCGCTGGCAACAGCGCAGAGGTCCACCAGCATCGAGAGTGCAGGCACCAGTGCCGTCAAGTGCGTCCCGTTGTGGTGAACTGCAGTAACAGAGTTTGCAAATAAATGCTGAACGACAATTCTGTCAGATGAAGGGTTGGGCGCTGTCCATGTTGTTGCACCGCATCATGCTCATGAGCTGGCCCGGATAGTGTGATTCCGTTCATGTGGCATCTGCAAGCGTGTCCACATGCACATCGCCTATGGTGTGTCAGCTGCATTGTGGGCGGCGCCGGCAGCGGACTGCGCCTGCGGAGCTGGAGCGCCACTGCACTGGAGCTGGACAGCTGGAAGGCGTCCGACGATGCGATGACCGACCTGGAGGTGGCCGAGCTCGGCCTGGAGAACGAGACCGAGGCGCTCGCCTTTGCTGAGCAGGTGCTGCTGCTGAGGGGCCCACAAGCCACGATTGATACTTTGCATGTGCACCTCAGACTACTCTCGCTGTTTCCACAGCAGCAGCACTACCCTGTAAGAAAAGGAGAGCATCTGACAGACAGATTGCGCTTCTCACATTCTGATGTGAAAGTGCCAGCACTGTTGAGCTTGGTGTTTTGCGCTCAGCTACATGCCTTGCTGCACATTGCAGGCGCCGGTCCCTCTGGTGCGGGCGCAGCAGCTGATGGGGCTGCACCTGCCGGCCCACCGCCGGCCACGATTCTCCTACAGGGCCACCGGCGGCGCCCGGGAGCGCCGGTCCCTGGACGCCTGCTTCGCTCGCAGGAGCGACCCATATATGGGTAGCCAACAGCTGGCAGCGGTGCGTGCTGAGCTTTCCAACCCTGTGCTAAACCTGCAACAGCACCTGCGTTGCCTCCCACACTCGCTGGCAACCACGGGGAGGGGACGACTTGCTGGTTTCTGTGGTGTACAGCTGGGGAGCTGGCTCTGCATTGTGCCTCAAACTCGGGCAAATCACGAGGCGGGAAGATACTCAGCACTCATGTGTATGCAGACAGGTGCTCCCTGGCGAGCCTCAGCAGCGTCGCTGCTCCCTGGATGCCCAGGTCTCCAAGATGAACAAGCATCGTGTTCTGACTGGCGGCACGGTGCGACTGGCGCGCCCCTGCACACTGTGTTGCTTGCCTGCAGGCTATTTGGAAGAGCGGCGCCTGATGAGGGTTAGGGTTAGCACTGCATCATCCAGTGACTGTCCAGCAAACTGTACCTCGCACAAGTGCCAGAGTTCGTCTGCAGGCCAAGCGGACTGCAAAGGAAGACCTTCCGAGGACGCAGCTGCCCGCAGCGTTCATGTGGCTGGGCGATGGCTGGTAGGCCGCGGCATGTCCCTGACCAAGCATCCAGGCACACTGCTTTACGTTGTGCGCTGGAGCAGAACATCCAGAATGCATTCTGGGGCACCATCCACTGCCACGCAGGTCTGATCCCCGACCTGGCATTGTGCTCATGCCTCAGGGATACCAATGAGACTACGCCACCAAGCTGAGGCGGCGCTGATCAAGCAAAGCCTCGTAGTGCACTTGCCAATCTGGGCGAGGTATTTCAGGACGGCTAGACCTCCCGCTTATCAAGTATCAGCTCAGTGCGGCAGCAAGCGCTGGGGTTAAATGCCTCGGATGAAGGCCGGTCATTAGCAACTCTTCCTTGGCAGGGCGACGCTTGCAGCTTGATGCCTCTTTCAGCAGCTAGCGCCACCGCACTGCGCTGACATCCATATGTCAGCGTCTCAGCGGCATTGGGGGCAGCGGCAGGTGCAGTAGTGCTGGGCCTGCCAGCCATTGCCAGCTGGCGTCTACACGGCCGTCAGCTAAATAACTGCCGCCAAGCTTCGCTATATATGAAGCTGCCGCCCGTGCTGCTGAGCAGCAACTGGCATGGTAGTGGCGGAGAGGCAGTTATCAAATGTGAAGCCTCATGGTATTGAATCACGACAAACGAAGGTGAAGAAAGGTATACCTTGAAGCATAATCATTCACCTGATTTTCGAAGATGATTGACAGGTAGGCCGGGTCTTGACCTCGGCGCACAACTACAAACCGGTGAAGACCAGGCTCTGGGCATGGTCAGAGCCATAATTACGGTTCAGTGAAGGCAAGAGTGTTAAAACGTGCTTAGGATGTGGGCACCGCCTGGCAGGCACGTATGCGGTGGCACATAGGTTTTGCAGGGATCAGTTGCAACCTTGCAAGTGGGTCATTCGCTTCATCAGCTGCTTTTGATGTGCTCCTTGGTCCATTAATCACCTCGACTGTTCAGCTGGCAGCACTTCATCAACGAAATTGCCCTTGCCATCCATTCCACGACGCCTTTTCAAAGCATCAGCTTGTGCTTCGTAGCTGATGGTGGTCTCTTTATTTTGTTTTTGTTTTTGGTGGCGGCGACGGCAGCTTCGAGTGTCATGCTTGCCTGCAGGAGGGTTTGCTTCACTGTCAGCATAGGGAGCCTGTAACACATGAGCACCACTCGAGGTTTACCTGCTGACACCCATCGGTCCACCCTGGACAATGCAGCAGTTTCGGATGGCTGCAGGAAGGGCAGGGTTTGGTCGCTTCACATGGCCCCAGCGGTCACAGCATGCAGGCTCTCAATGACCGGTTGATGTTGCAATCTTGTGATATGCATAAATATGCTTTTGTGACGTTGCACGGGCACCAGCATGTATATGTAGGCTGAGGAATGGCCTGGCTTGCCTCGGCCTTCGGCATTGCACCAGAATGCCCACCACCCGGAGCGGCTCCAGGGGCAACGGCAGCGTAGGCGTGCAGACGAGGTCAAAAGCCAAGGAAACAGGCACTCCTGTGCAGGCGGAGCACGCCAGCGGCAGCAAGCGAAAGACAACACCTGTGTCCTCCTCCAACCCAAGGCGGTCTCGCAAGAAGGGCGAGCGTCAGTCGCCTCGGCAGGCACAGCAGACATCAGCAAACGAAGCCAAGGACCAGCCAGAGCAGGCTGCGGTGCCGGGCTCCGGTCAAGAAGCAGGTTCCAGCAGGCAAGCAGCTCGCAAAGGGCCCAGTCCTAGGCGCAGAGCCAGCAAGGCAGCGATGGCGGGCGAGCAACGGCACGAGCACAATGACGAGGCCGGCCGCTCAGCTGAGCAGGTGCTTAAAGTGTTCGGCTTCAGGCAACGCACAACTGTGGGGTGTGACCTGCCTGCATGCGCGCCAGGGTTACCGCAGATGCGGTGTACCGTGCGGCAGCATTCAGATTTTGCTGTTTGCTGATGGACGCAGCCAGTAAAACGGTCTCAGCGGGCAAGTGCTGCTGTGCAGGAGGCGCAGGAGCGAGATCTGGTCGACAACCTGGGCGCGGCCAACACGTGAGTCACACTTGCACATAGCGCACAGCGCTCTTTGCTGTCGGCATAGCTTGTGCCAGATGCGCCCCGTCGTGCAGTGCAATCATCTTATGCTTACGTCCGTCGTCTCACATCATGTTGTGTTGCATGCTAGTGCCCTGCAAGGCCTGCTGCGCAAGATCGGCGGTGCCGGGTTCGATGATGGTATGGGAGGAGTCGGCCTGAGTTCGTCTCGATTCAAGGTGTTGTGTCCCTCTGGCACGACATCGCCAATGAGTCGATGTCGGACTTGCTCACCTGAAATCCTGCGATCTTGCATCGCCCTGTATCCATGCGGGTGCTGATGCATGCAAGCCGTGTGTTGCAGAGCATCCTGGTGGCGCTGCGGGAGGCGGACGACGAGACCTCGCAGCTGACGGCGCTGCACGAGCTGTGCGAGATGCTGGCCATCTCCACCGAGGAGTCCCTGTCCGTGTTCCCCATCGACCAGCTGGTCCCTATCCTGGTGCAGCCCTTTTGCTCTGCAGCTCAAAATCTTCGTTTCACATATGCCATGCACAGCCGAGCCAGGTACCCCTGCATGCGTGTCCTGCATGAACACGATGCAATACACACATCACAACAGGCAGTGTGCATGCAATCACTGCATGCTGCTTCGCCCTCTGCAGGTCAACCTGCTCCAGGCGGAGCACAACGCGGACATGATGCTGCTGGCGGCGCGGGCGCTGACGTTCCTCGCGGACGTCATGCCCGCCTCTGCGGCGTCCATCGTGCGCCACGGCGCCGTGCAGGTGCCGGACGCCGGTTAATGCCCTATGTCAGAGCTGTGCCGATGCTTCCAGTTGGCCACTGCATGCGGGACTCCAGCATCTGCATGGTGTGGCCCGGTGTTTGTCAGTGTGGTGCGCTTGACGCAGTGCTGCGCCGTCCGCAGGTGCTATGCTCGCGGCTGCTGGCCATCGAGTACATCGACCTCGCGGAGCAGAGCCTGCAGGCGCTTGAGAAGCTGTCGCACGAGCACCCGCAGGTACCGCATGGCACCTGCACTGCGCCCCCGCAGTGTTGCAGTTGTCTTGCTTTCGCATGATCCGGAGCCTCTACTGAAAAAGAGCCCAAACCAGTTTCCAAACCTCATTCATCATTGGAATGTAAACATACTCTTCATGAACAGGTTATTGATATACTTGAAAAACCTCGAGCTCGAGCCCCATAAACCTGGCCATTGACATCCAGCCGTGAGGATGGGTGCAGTGTCTGCAACGCTTCAACTCTGGTGCACCGTTGCAGGCGGTGCTGCGGCAGGGCGGGCTGCTGGCGGTGCTGTCGTTTCTGGACTTCTTCCAGACGGGGGTGCAGCGGGTCGCGGTGGCCACCGCCGCGGCGATGTGCCGTGGGCTGTCCGGCGACTCCCTCGAGGCGGTGCAGTCCGCGGTGCCCATCCTCACCAACATCCTGCAGTATGAGGTGCGGGCTGCATGCGGTTCGCGTGTGTGAACGTGGGATGTACACCATGGCCCAGGATGCAGGCAAGCACGTGCAACCATGCTCTGCCTGCCAGCGCCTCATGCTGCCTCACATCACAGCAGCCACAAGGTACAGCTCCAGAGTGCACCCCATGCTGCTTGGCAATAGCTGGCAGGCTGGTGCTTCTCGATTATTGAGGGTGACAGGTACATACGAAGGACAGCACTCTGCCATTTCTTGCTGCAGGATGCCAAGGTTGTGGACCACGCATGCACGGCGCTCTCGCGCATCGCAGAGTCATATGCGCGCTACCCTGACCGCCTGGACATGCTGTGCAACCACGGCCTCATCAGCAATGCTGTGCAGCTGGTGCGGCTATGTGCTACACCTGTCCTTGAGTGCACTTCGGTTGCAATGCAACCTCGATTGTTCCCAGGCCGCTGTTCCTGGAGATGCTGTGCAGCTGCAGGACGAAGCCTGCTGTTCATGTGCATGCAGGTGTCCGTGTCAGAGTCGGGCAGCATGACGGCGCAGCTGAACGTGTCCACATACTACGGCCTGATCAAGCTGCTGGCCACGTGCGCGGGGGGCTCGGCGTCGGTCGCGGAGACGCTGCTGACGGGCGGGCTGCCCGACACCATCCGCCGCCTGCTGCGCACCAGCACCCTGTTCAGCAGCAGCGCCACCAGCACCGCCTCCGTCCTGCGCACCAACGACCAGCTGCTGGAGGTGCGGCCTGGCAGGCTGCGGCATGTGTGCATGTGCACGGCAGCGGTTGTTTCACATTTCAGCACAGGCTGCATGCACACTTGAGCCTCAAGGTCAAGCGCAGTCTCAGTGTCAGATGCAGCATCGAGGACGTGCAAGGCAGCTGAACTGCCAGACAACGGCTCTCGCGCCTGCAGGTGGTGTCACTGGTGGCCAAGATCCTGCCACCGGTGCCCACTGAGGCGGCGGCGCCCTCAGCGACGGCCTCGCCGGTTGCCGCCATTGCTGCAGCGGCAGCAGCGCAGCAGGGCGGCAAGGACGTGGCTGCGGAGCGCAAGGCCGCGCAGGAGCAGCGCGTGCAGTTCCTGCAGCAGAACCCGGCGCTCCTGGAGAAGTTCAGCCGCGACCTGCTGCCGCCGCTGCTGCATGTGAGGCTTCACCGGCTGACGCTGTTGCTGGCTGATTGTGTGAAAGGAGAGAGACGGGAATTGGGCAAGGGTCTGCCTTTGTGAGTAGCCCTGGCTTTCGACTACCTTCTCTCAGGTTGTGTGACCAAGCTGCCAATGCACACTTGCAGGTGTACACATCGACGGTGCAGCAGCAGGTGCGGACGCAGGTCCTTACTGGCATCTCGCGGATGGTCTACTACAACTCCCCCGAGATGCTCAGGTCTGCCTTGTCCTCGTTCCACCCTACAACTGCAACTGAGGTTCCTGTACACAGCTGGTTCGGTACACGACACGATGGTTGACATAAGCTTTGCGGATGTCCAACCCAACCTTGACTGCACTGCCAACAGGACGCTGCTGGAGGATATGGAGGTGTCCAGCTTCGTGGCGGGGCTGCTGAACAGCGGCGACGCGGCGACCATCACCTCCGCGCTGCAGCTGGCGCAGCTGCTCATGGGCAAGCTGCCCGCCGTCTTCCGCGTGCACTTTGTCAAGGAGGGCGTGGTGCACGTCGTCGACAAGCTCGCGGCCTCCGCGCCCGCCAAGGTGCGATTATCCCGATACTTTGTGGCTGAGGTGCTGTTATTGTTGAAGCCAAGCCCAATCGATCTGACATACACGTGCACCGATCAAAGGACTCAGGCTGGTCTCATCATAACCTCATGCCGACAGATCGCCGATCTTTCGGGTGAACCATCTGAGGCTTCCTTTCAGGAGGAGGGGGAGCAGCAGGGTCAGAAGCCGAGCGCCTCCGCGCCACAGCAGCAGCAGCCGCCGCAGCAGCCGCCGCCGCAGCGCCCCGGGTCTGCCGGCCAGCGGTCCTCGGGCGGCTCCCGCTCCCGCCGCCTCACCCGCTCGGCGTCCAAGCCGGACACAGAGGTGGGTGCATGTGTTGACGGTCTCCTCATGCCGATCTCGCTAGCCCTCCACTGGTAGCCCTCACCTGTCAGGAAGGTAACAGAGCGACTTGGCGTGTGGCCATCGGGTTGCATGTGCTGCCGAGGGCGGCCATGCTCTCCGGTAGTGAACAAAGGGAGCAGCTCAGCCATCGATTTTCAAGTGTAGCTAGTTGCAAGCATGTGTGCAGCTCTTCCTGGGGTGCTGAGCGGTGCAGCTGTTTCTTCAGGAGGTGGAGAGGGATGCGGAGGCGGGCATGTTGGAAGACGCCCGTGTGCAGCTGGCAGCGGCGCACGAGGCGGCGTCCGCAGCCGCCGCCGCTCTGGAGGCGGCCCGCCGCGACCCCGTCGAGGAGCAGCGCAAGCGCAATGCCTCACTGGCACGCGCCTTCAAGGCCGAGCACTTCTCGGGCGCAGGTGCACTTCCTGAGGGGTTGTGGGTGATTCTGCAGCATGCCCCTTGCACATAATGTCCTGCATATATCTTGCTGTGAACATGCTGGCAACAGGTATGCGAGATGCCTGTCTCTGGGTGATGCAGTGCTTCCATTCAGGACGGTGCTCATGCATTTGGACCCTCCATCTGATTGTGTGGCCCATCACGTGCAGCCGCCAATGTGGACACGGATGGCATGAAGCAGCTGCGGGAGCTGTGCAGCCGGCTGTCTAAGGAGGGCGCGGTTGCGGCGCTGCTGGCGGCCATGCAGTCCGACTCCAACATCTCCTCCTTCGAGTTCCTTAACGCCGGCACCGTGCACCAGCTCAAGGACTACCTGCTGGGTGCGCTACCTGCGGTGCAGCGTTGAGGCATGCAGAGGAAGTTACAGGACCATGCAAGAGTGACGTGCAGGCTGTCATATGTGTGCTTCATTGTTGCGGCTGTCACGTTGTGTACCCGAAGTGACGGTCGTTGAGTCCCTTTGGAAATATGTACAGGCAAGGACCTGAACGGGCCAAAGAAGCAGCGCAAGCACCAGGCCCGCATCCAGGCCTTCACGGAGGCGGCGCTCAACACCACCGCCCTGGACGGCTCGCCGCTCCTGCTGGCGCTTGTTCGCAAACTGCAGGTGAGCATGTCAGGTGCTTTGAGGTGGACCATTCATGGGGAATCCTCATCACTGCAGATGACACTCAGGCAGCATGACCTTGCACAAGCAGCATGCTGCCGTAGTATGTGGCATGGCAGTGATGGTTAAGAAACAGATGTTGCTGGCTTGGATGTATGTATCAGATATGTAGGAAATTTATGGTTTTCGCTGCTTTAGCTGTCATAGTGCAAACGGCTTTTGCATGTGTGAAGCTAGTCTGGGCAGCTGTGCTGTATCTTGACTGCCGTGCTCTCGTGCTGCAGACGGCTCTGGCCAGCGTGGAGGACCTGCCGGTGCTACCGCCCATGGCCGCTCCCTCAGCCGGCTATCGCCACTACTACTCCTCCTTTGGTGAGGCGTGCTGCGCATTCCTCCCTGTGTGTGTAGGCGCTGGAGGGGACCCCAGCACTGGGGTCTAGTGCTGCTGGGATTGTTGCCGGTAGTACAAGGCCTGTTATGCCTGGCCCTGCTGCCACTAGAAGACAGGGTGCAGTTGCGTTTGAAGCTGCGCTGAACGCAGCTTCAAGTTTGCATTTGGACATTCTACCAAGGACAACTCTAAATTTGGTATTGGCTTGGCTTGCAGGCCATTTCCGGCGGCCGGACCCGGGGAGCCTGCAGAGCGGGCTGGCGGCGCTGGCGCAGCCCTTCAAGCTGCGGCTGTGCAGGGCGCCGGGCGCGCCGCCCTCGCTGCGGGACTACTCCTCGAACGTGGTCCTCATCGAGCCGCTCGCCACCATGGCCGCCATCGAGGTGGGAGGCTCTCTGAGACCATTGCTGACCCTCCGCTGAAGGAACATGGCTGTCAACGTGGAAATGTGTTGCTGTGGGCTATACATGGGAGGTGGAAGGCAGCAAAGCTGTCGGGGGAGACGCATGCAGAGACGAACCCTCACTAGCAAGCATCGATGTGGTATGCAGGAGTTCCTGTGGCCACGTGTGTACCGCACCCCGGCCGAAATTGCGGCTGAGGAGGCAGCAGCAGCACGCCGCGCCCAGGTGCCTCGCCGCGCCACCTCCCGTTTTGCCACCCTGACACTTGCAGGCAGGACGTGGGTTCATGTCAGCATCCCTTGCAATGTCGTGAGATGACTCGGGGCCCTTATGCCTTTTGTGCAGCACCTGAGGGAGGCGGCGGAGGCGCAGCGGCTCAGGGACCAGGGTGGCAGCAGGCCCACTACCCGCAGCGCCGCCCAGGCAGCAGAAGCCGGTGCGCTGCTGGCAGCGGAACTGCCACTTGCACTCAGATGATTTAGCGAAACTAGATTCGGGAGACAAGCCCTGCTCGCACTTGTCTTTATGTGTAGAAATATTCGCTTGTTGACCAGCGGCTTGCCTGCAGCCAGTAGCTCGCGACCTGCTTCCCGTGTGCTGATGGCAGTTGTGTCACCATACAGAGGCTTCAGTCCAGCCGCCGCAGCGTCGCCTGACCCGCTCGGCCAGCAGCAGGGCGCAGGCCATCCCGGACCCGCCCCAGGCGCAGCGCTCGGGCAGCGGTGGCCGCGCAACAGCAGCAGCGGCGGCGGCTGCAGCAACAGCAGCGGCGGCAGCGGCGTCAGCCCTGGCCTCCGCAGAGCGGCGCATGACGCGGGCAGCGTCCAGAGCCATCTCAGAGGCTGGCGGCAGCGGGTCGCCGACCGCAGCCCAGGCAGCTGCGGCAGCGGAGGGGGCGGAGGCAGCGCCCATGGACGAGGACGGCCCGTCGCCGCGTGGCACCTCGCACGACGGCGGCTCCAGCGAGCACGAGGATGACCTCATGCTGCAGGTGGGTGTTGTATTGTGGGTTGACTGCAGATGTGCTTGCATCATGTTGCAGGCTGCTGCACCTTTTCGTCATTTCCCAGACTACACAACCTTTTCATCCACTGCACCAGTGGCAGACACTGTGACCGGCAGTGGTCAACTATACCAAGCCATCTTGCCCGTTGAGTGTTGCTGAAAGGCTGCTAGCCATCAACACGACTGAACATAAGGCTCAGAACACATCGGAATGCTGCAGGACGCTACTGCAGGCAGAGCACAGCATTGCTGTGGCAGCTCTCACCACACTTGTCAGTCCCAAACGACCAGCTGCCGGCAGGAGATCCTCAGTATGCGAGCAGGTGCCTGGAAGATTCAGACAGTGCGCCTACAACATTGCAGGACGATGGCGAGGGGTATGATGAGGAGCACGACGGCATGGACGAGGACGAGCTGCTGGACGAGGACGACCTCGTGGACGGCGCGTCCGAGGGGTCGGACGACGCCGCGCGCATGGGCATCCAGAGCATGCAGGTGGGCACCCTGGGGTGTGATTGATTGCTTGCCTCTTTATACACACGCTTACGGGGGGTCATGTATGTGCACATAACCGGGGATTCGTCACCGATTGCCCCCTCGTGCGCTGCCAGCCCAAATTGGATTTGGCTTCTCTGTTTGCGTCTTTTCGGCTTTGATGTGCTCCTCTGCTGTGATGTGCAGAGCATGCCCCAGCTGCAGACCCAGGTGCAGTGTATGTGCACAACTGCATTCTCTGTTGCGTGTGTGTGGCACAGGTGCATGAGGTGGAGCTTGCTGGCGACAGCGGCTCTGACGGCGGTCTGGCCGCCATGCCCGCTCCAGGGCAGGCCATGACCGCAGGCGCAGCAGTTGCGGCGGCGGCAGTGGCAGACGCTGCTGAGGCTGTAGCTGCGCCGGCGGCTGCAGCACAGCCAGCCGCAGCACGTGAGCCGTCAGCTGCCGCACCGCCAGCACAGCAGCAGCCAGACTCTCTGACAGCACGCAGGTGCGGCTACATCAGATATAGGCACTTGCTACTGCAGGATATCTGCTATGCACTTCCTGAACACTACCTTCAGGCACTCATGTCTCAGACGCAGGGTTGGTCTTGTTTAGGTCTGTCTGATCCACGTCCATTTGTGCTCCTCAGTCACTGTGGACTCCAAAGGGTGCTTCACCAGCAGATCTTCTGGTGCTGGCCAACCCTTCGACAGACTGCAAGCCTGACTCTTGCTATACATGGTGCAGGGGAGGAGCGGCAGCGGTGGCAGCTGGCACAGCAGCAGCAGGGACAGCCTCGTACGCCCAGGCAGCCATGGCTGGGACCCGCGCGGGGGCCGAGGCCGCAGCCCGTGAGGTCAGCAAACCAGGAGTGCACTGGCTTTGCTGGTACATGAGCCGCATGCCTTTATCAGGCTAAGCATTCTCATGTGTAGCAAGCGTCAGAATATCAATAGACTGCAAATGAGCTTGGGTGCTTCTAGGCTGGGCTGCCGCCGCCGCACCCCCACCTCAGCTTCAGCACCGGCGGGCAGCCGCTGCACGGGCCCACCTCCATCTTCCAGGCGGTGCAGGTCGCTCGGCAGCACCAGGGCCAGGACGCACAGGCAGCCAGCGGCGACCCGCTGCAGGTGCAGGACTCTTGTGGCTACTCTGGACAGTGCGCCTTGTTTGCTAGTCGCCCTGCTTCCTCTGAGCGCCGCTTGGGCAGCCTGGTGGTGCCTGCTGTGTCTCTGCTGCCAGAACTGCCCGACAATGTGTGTTGTGCGGGGGCTTCACCAAGTGGGCAGCTTGATGATCAAGGGCAACATTCTGCGGCTGCTGCAGGCGCAGCGCTCTATGCGGCGCATGTGGGACGAGATCCACACCCTGCACTACGACCTGTTTGACGAGCCGGCTGCGGGCCCAGCGGAGGACGCCAGCACCCGCCAGCGGCAGCCGGTTTCGTCGGGCGGAGCAGCAGAGGCCGTCACACCTGTCCGCCAAGTATGTGACTGTGTCGCTGCCTTGGCTTCCTCGTGCCTGGAAGCTCAACACCTGTCTTGCACAAGTTCCCACTGGCGGCGCCCAAGTGTGGTGGACCTCATCACTGGATTTGCCTCATCACGACCCCAGACCCTAGACCCTGCTGGTGTTGCAGGGGGCGGAGGCGGGCCGTGCGGCGCTGGCGGAGCTGCTGGCGGTGCCGGACCTGTCGGGCCTGGGCATCAGCGCCGCCACCGCCGACCTGCTGACCGTGCTCACCCTGCTGGACGCCATCAACAGGTGACTGCGCAGCCCGGGGTGCTGTACTGCCATCAAGGCCGCCAGCACTGATGTGTCAGCAGTGACATCGCGATCACACCTGGAAGTAATGGCGGCCGATTTGCTCCCTTTGCACCCGCAGACCCATCAGCCAGCATCAATAATCACACGGTTGCAGACCAGACCTTACCTTACTTGCACCCTCAAGTCGCTCTGACCGTGGTGCCTCGTTGCCTGCCCTCAACTCTTCGGCTGCATGGCTGGCAGGTCGGGGCCGCACCTGGCGGCCTACCAGCGGGGCGCCTCGGTCGGCGGCGCCTCGGAGGGGGCGTTGCTGCCGCCGGGCCGCGTGCCCCGCTCCGACTTCACCAGCAACAAACTCGCGCCCAAGCTGGCGCAGCAGCTCAAGGTGGGAAGTACGACGAAAGTGATGCCTAGCCTTCGCAACTGACCTGACCGCTGTATGCAGCCGCTGACAGAGGTGCTGCGCCCGCATGCACTGCTGGGTAGTCTCATCTCTGTCTTGACAAAGACCAAAGGCTTAACAATGCAGGATGTGCTGGCAATCTGCGGGGGCACGCTGCCGGCCTGGACGCGGCGCCTGGTGTTTGGCGCGCGCTTCCTGTTCCCCTTCCCCCTGCGCCGCGCCTGGTTCCGCGCCACCGCCCTGGGCCTGCCCCGCGCGCTGGCCCACCTGCAGGTGCATTGTCTGCACAGGGACTTTCTGCACAGGGAACTTTTGCGGCCGTGCATAGCACGGCTGCAAAAGTTGCCAAAGTTACCCTAAAACATCGCCGGTCCGATCGGCTGCACCTGAACTCTCATATCCAACTTTAAGGCTCACAGATGTGTCTCTCACTACCAGCCCAGACTTGCATGCATAGCACACATGGTTGTGGCGTGTTACCAATGTGCTGTGATGCTGCAGGCGATGGCGACGGCAGAGGGCTCGGCGTCGCAGGACCAGGACCGCGACGACCGCATGGCCCGCGTCGGCCGCCTGACCCGCCAGAAGGTGGTCCTATTGACAGCTGTCGTCTTCAGCCCTAATTCTCCATTGCCACCCTGCCCCAGCCGGGGTGCGTCCCATGTATTGGGTGGCTGATCGTGGAGTCCCCCCGCTGCAGGTGCGCGTGTCCCGCAAGCGCATCCTGGAATCCGCGGCCAAGGTTATGGAGCTGTACGCCGCCTCCCGCGCCGTGCTGGAGCTGGAGTTCTTCGGCGAGGTGCGCGCCGCCTGCAGCTGCAACTTACCAAAGCCTGCTGCTAGGCTGCCAGACACTGCACTTTTCCCTCCACAAAACATGCAGCTGCAGGGTGTTACTTCTGGCAGATGAGGTAGGGAGGGGTAGTGATTGTGCGCCAGCAGTGGGCCATACTGTGTGCGCAGCATGCCTTCTGAGATGAAAATGTGCTCTTGGGAGGCGTGCGTGCTGAACTGCATGAAGCAGTCATCGCACGCTGCAGGTGGGCACTGGGCTGGGCCCCACCCTGGAGTTCTACACGCTGCTGGCGCACGAGCTGCAGCGCAAGTCGCTGGGCATGTGGCGGTCGGAGGGCGGCGCCGCCGGCGGCGGCGGCGGCGGTGGTGACGCCGAGAAGCCGGACGACGTGGTCCACATCCGGGCCGGCGACGCCCGCCGGTCCCTGCCGCTGCAGGTGCTGCCAGGGCGGATGCTGATGTGCATGCTGTGTGCACAGACCTGACGCCGTGGCTGTGTAGAGCTTGTCACTTGCCTGGGCACCTCTTTCAGCCACGCTGAAGTATGTGTTCCTCTGCAACGTACGCTCTACACCGTGCACAAGCGAGCCTGTTGCAAATGCATGCCCAGCATGCAGTCCAGCGCGGCGTTGCTATTACCAGGCTCACCTTGCACAGTGTCCTGGTGGTGGACACCCAATCGCAGCTTGTCGTGCAGGCGTGCTGCCAATGCTCCAAGCAAGTAAAGTATGTTTGAAACTGCTCAGCGGCCACCAGTCGAAGGTACCACGCTTTCCACGTTGCATATCAACCACAACAGGCCCGCCAAATGACATGTGGCATGTGCAGAGTGATCTGGCGGAGGGCGGCAAGGCGGGCGCTTTTGTGGCGGCGCCCCAGGGCCTGTTCCCGGCGCCGCTGCCGCCCTCGCGCCAGGGCTCCCGCCTGCTGCCCCGCTTCACGCTGCTGGGCCGCGCCGCCGCCAAGGCGCTGCAGGACGGCCGCATGCTGGACGTGCCCCTCTCCTACACCTTCTACAGGTGCGGTGCCGGGCTGAGCAGCTGTACGACCTTACCATTCGGGCTCTAAATGCCCCTGAAGGCGCTGATGCAGTGCTTGCTACTGAGAGCGACGCACAAGTTGACGCTGCATTTCCGGCATCTGTCTGTGCTTGAGTCGGGCATCTCTGCCATGTGTGGTAGCTGAGCAGAGAGGGCTCATCTTCCTCATTGGTGAGCTGGCAATGCAGGGCGCCAAGTCTCATGGTGCCTCACTGTTGTTGCTGGAACCATATGTTGCATTCATCACTGCAGGATTGCGCTGGGGCAGTCGGTGGACCTGTTTGACGTGCGGCGGGTGGACGCAATGCTGGGGGCCACCCTGGAGAAACTCGCGGCGGCGTCAGGGTTTGGCGCCGGCGGCGGCCGTGGCTCGCATGCTGGCCCGCTGACAGTGGATGGCGTGCCCGTTGAGGACCTATGCCTCAGCTTCGTGCTGCCGGGGTGGGTTAACGATGGGTTACGAGTCAGAGTCAGATTATCGCATGTGTGGGCATGGCAGTAGTCATTTGTTTGCTTGGTTGCAGGACATTGTGTCAGCACCGTGATCATTGAGAATCAGGGTCTGGTCATACTTGTGCCCTGCAGGCTGTGCAAGCTATAGTGCATTGACAATGCCGAAATCGTTCTGCGGCATTGCAGGTACGCGGAGTATGAGCTGCGGCCAGGGGGCGCAGACATCGCCATTGACGGCAGCAACTGCGCTGCATATGTGGCAGCGGTAGTGGACGCCACCCTGGGCGCCGGCATCGCGCGCCAGGTGTGCTGCTGTGACACTTGCAAACTTTGCAGCTGGCATGTGAACCCTGGCATGTAGCATCGGACTGCAGCGCGTCCAACAGGGTATGTTCTGAAGCGGTCCATTCATCCCGCAAGTGCTGTTCCAGCCTGCTGATGGTCCCTTGGGCTTGCTGCTAGTGGTGCTGCAGACAGCTCCAGAGGCAGTCAGACAGTGCCGACATTGCAGCAAAGCAAGTCTCGTGGCGACTTGCTCTTACTGCAAGCAGGTGGCTGCATTCCGGGCAGGCTTCGAGGAAGTGTTCCCGCTGCACAGCCTGAGCGCCTTTTACGAGGACGAGATCGAGGCCATGCTGTGCGGCACAGGTGCTGCCCAACATCCAGTCCCTGCATCGAACTGCAATGCAGCAACCGTACATGCTCAGCATGTTGCGCAATGCATCCTGCTATGACGCATTCCAGCTGCTGTTTATTCTTTGCAGCAGGGTATCCACCCGTCCTCCGCCTAGCAAGCGGCTGCCTCACCATTCCTTGCTTACATCCCTTGCAGGCGAGCAGTGGACGGTGGAGATGCTAGGCAACACCATCAAGTTCGACCACGGGTACGGCCGTGACTCGCCCGCCATCGGCCACTTCCTGCGCCTGCTGGCAGCGCTGGACTCCCCCGACCAGCGCCGCTTCCTGCGCTTCGTGACTGGCTCGCCGCGCCTCCCGCCCGGCGGCCTCGCCGCCCTGCAGGTGCTGCATTTGACAAATGAACTGACTCAACCAAGGAGTCTCAAGTGCAAGGGTCGCAGTTCCTCAACCTGCCTGTATACCTTAGTGATGTGTGGAAACGCCGCCGCTTCCTGCGCTTTGTTGTGCCCTGCCAATGTGCCGCCCAAAGGCTTTGCAGCGCTGTGCACGGTGCTGTACACACGACCCCCGCCAAGTAGAAGGCGGTCTGCAAAGCCTCACTGCAATGTCCCTGCTCTTCAGCTTGCTTGGGTATCTACGCAAGCTGAAGCAGCACGTCATGCGCAGTGAGGTGCAATTAGGCACACCATCCAGCCGTGTTGACTGGGTTTACTGCGGGGCCTAGCAGCGCGAGGTAGCCCTCCTTCTGATGTTGTGTTGCCGCTGCTGGGCTGCAGCCGCGGCTGACGGTGGTGCGCAAGCACAGCGCGGCCAGCGGCGCGCTGCCGGACGGCAGCCTGGGGTCCTCGCTGGGGGCGTCCCTCGGCGCCGGCGGCGCCGCCTCCACCGCAGCAGACGGCGACCTGCCCTCCGTCATGACGTGCGCCACTGGCTCTTCTGTTTCGCCTCTGTTCCGGCTGAGAACTTTAGGCAGATGTGCACATTCGCGCTATCATGATGGCAGCTGTGGAGCCTTGGCGGTGTGGCGGTGTGCTGGCTGGCAGCGCTGGCCGGCTGCAGGGGTGATGCAGGTCGCCGCCTCAACATGCTGTGCCATGCCTGAGCGCCCTTGTTGCTGCGGCAGGTGCGCCAACTACATCAAGCTGCCGCCGTACTCGAGCTACGAGGTGCTGCGGGAGCGCGTGCTGTTTGCAGTGCGGGAGGGCCAGGGCTCCTTCGACCTGTCGTGAGCTCTGGCTGTGCGGTTGGGACCCGAGGCTGCTGCAGCAGGCAGCCACCGGGACAACTGCACAGCTGGTACGAGGTGCAGCCAGCCAGTGTATCAGCATCCACAGCAGCAATTGACTGGCGATGACAGCCGGCACCCTGAGGCTCAACGTGTCCGAGCTGTACATGACTCCCTACCGTAGTTCAGGGGATCAAACTTGCACGATATGATCTGCATCCGCAGCAGACCGGTCCCAACTTTTGATTGTTTTCCCCTCCAGCTATATATCTGGGGGTTGCTTCACCATGTGTCACCAGTGCAGCTTGGCATGTAAAGTAGGACTCTGCATGTACGGGTGGGTTTGTCTGCACACTGTTTGGACCATAGCCCTGCTAGCTGAAAGCATTCGCCCGTGTGGACGTGCCGCCGGCACTATATCTGGACCAGAGCCAGTGGAAGCTGGCAACACAAGACACGAAAGCGGTCCTGCAGCTGGTCAAGGCCGTCACCGCCACTGTATATGTGCAGTGTGACGCAATGAGCAGTCTCCTGTGCACTTATCAAGATACAGGTGGACACATCAAAGCCTGCGAGGCCTCGAATCTGGTTCCCCCTCCTCGCATAATTCCCTTCCCTTGCCTAGTTTCCTCAGCTGGATGGCTGGATCAGGAGAAGCTGGCGTGGAAGTTGCATCACAGCCATTGGGCCGAACTTCATAGAATAGAATATCTGAGCTGTTATCCTTTGTTGCTGCGAGCATTGATGTGTCCATGTTCTATGTAGCGGCCTGCTTGTCACCTTCGCAGGTGCTGGCCGTGGTGTCGAATGCTTGGATGGGCCTCATGGCAGGGTCGCTTTCAGCATCAGCGCGCTACAACGAAAGCAGCTGGTCGCTACTGATCCAAGCTTCCTTGTGTCCGCAGGTTGGGCCATTCTTATACCGCCGTGTGGTGACGGCGCGCAGAGACAGCCTGGACATTTTCAGTCAGCAGCTCGCAAAGAAGGCGTACGATGACAACCAGGGCAGATGCAACATCCTGGTGTACAAGGCAAGCATCACGTCTCACCCTCCTGCACGCACTTGGCCGTTTGTAGCGCTGCTTGATCATGCATGCGATACGTGTGCACACGCTGCGCTAGGCTGAGGGGTCTCGTGCTGCACTCCTATGTGGCCTGATCTGCATGAGCTCCGGCTCGGTGCTCCCGCGGTCCTGTGGCCCCCTGGTGTAGTGGTGCACTGGACGGTGTCAAGCTGCGGGGCCGCTGTGACACACCATCTTTTGATGTGGTGCAGGATGGCTTCAAGTGCAACATGCGCGACCTGAACAGGAAGGGGGTGAAGGAGCGGTACTCTGTGGCAGGCCCCTGGCGCGCCAAGTACTGGGTGCACGTCATGGAGAAGGGCAAGACGTACAGCTTCTCCAAGCATGGTGCGGTCCATGCAGACGAGCAACAGCGCCTGGCAGTGCTGGGTGCCGCGCTGCGGTTTCTTGCGGCTGTGTTCACGGGTGTCTGCGTCCTTTGACGTCCCTGTCAGCTTGTGCATCAATGCAACCCTAATGTCCTCATATTATCCGCTGGCTCCCACGCAGGCGACGGTGGCTTCCTCAACTGGTGCATGCGGGGCAATGTCGACCGCGATGGCGATGACGTCAGGTTCTTCTGACGCTCCTCAGACTGCACCTGATGCGGCGTTCAGCGGTGGGCAGGCCATGTGCATTGGTTTGATACCTGTACAGGCGGCCGCCAGGCCAACAGCATTGGACACAGTGGCAATGGTCGCCAGCGTGTTGGCAGATGTTGCGTCGGCTGTTTGTGATGATGTGTGAGAGGGGCGGGTGATGACCGCATTGCATGGTGGGCACGGCAGTGCATGCCCAAGGCGGTAGGTGCATCAACTGTCAGGCATATTGGGCCCCTGACAGCTGTATACTATGAGCGCTTGTAGACGATGCCAGTGTAGACCTAATTCAGTTGTTGCCTGCATGCTGTACGTTGGTGTTGGCAGGTATTGTCTGCACTTCCAAGTCGTGCTTGTGTTGTAAGCGCCAGCCCTACAAAGGCATTTGGTTGTATCTTTGGTTGATCCACCACTGCAGGTTTGCATGTGCACCTGCTCCCAGCGCAGTTGACACCGACTTGCAGTGCACATCTTGAAGACACACACACACACACGTACGGGGCGCCTAATTGCCCCATAGATTCATCGTTCCAGAGCGTGCGTCCTGTTACAGCTCAACTATCAGCACGGGTAAGAGATGTCATGGCGGCATCTCGTTGCGCTGCACGATGTAGCCGCTGATGAGCAGCGGCGGCGGGGGCAGCGCCTGTGTCTGTGGCGGCGGCGCCTGCTGCAGCCCCAGCAGCAGCACCAGCGCCCGCCCGGGCAGCTGCACGATGCCCCCGATATCCCGCTGCGCCAGCTCCAGCAGCGTCTGCACGCACACTGTCATCTGAGAACCTCCTCTGCCGAGAGGCCATACGCAGTGCACCCAAAGTGCGGACCGCCCAGGAAGCTGTGTGCACCCTCTGCATCAGGGAGCTTTCCTCCGTATAGCGTCACCTGTACGATTCCAGGCAAAAAATTTCATAGGATGCATGCCCACCGCATGGCCGCGGTCCAGGGTGGGCGCGAAGGCCTGGGTGAGGGCGAGGCTGCAGCGGGGCGCCGCCGCGAGCGGCAGGTTCTGCAGCAGCGCCTCGCGCTTGGTGATCTTGTCGATCGCCAGCACCGCCGGCCAGTCCGCCACCTCGCCTGCAGAGATTGGGTGTCTCACGAGCCCCGAGCGATGGGACGTCGTGGCAGGTGTGCCAGCAAGTCCTCTGGCTTGATGGTATAGCTGCCCAATTCTCTGAAGCCTGCAGACGGATCGGTTGGGGGCATTACTGGCACACGTGCCGGCAGATGGTTATGAGCAGCAGGTTTGGAGAGGTAATTGCTCACCAGGGGACCAGGTGTGCTGCTGCGCCACTGCTCGCACGCGGGCCAGGCCCACGCTGGGGCCCTTGGCGGCGCGCTCCGACAGCAGCAGCTCCCCCTCCCACACCACCGACGCCTGCGCCCGCGCCTGCTGCATATGCCAGCGACGACACCACCTTGATCCACCGCTTCCAAGGGACCTCCAAGGGACCCCTACGATTGTTCCCCATGCGCCAAGTGCAAGAGCGGGCTCCTCTGTTCATCACTGCAAGCATCCTGGCTACAGGTGCTGACTGCCAGTCAGCAGGGTCAGCGACATCGGGGGTGTACCTGCTGTGGCTGGGCTGCAGGTTGCAGCTGCTGCTGCTGCAGCTGCTGTGCCGGCTGCTGCATCTGGGGCGCCGTGGGCTGCTGACGAGCGTACTGCTGCTGCTGCTGCTGGTGGTGGTGCTCTGGCAGCAGAGCATACCGTTGCTGAGGCATCACCTGGCTGCCCTGCTGCGGCTGCGGCTGCTGCTGGTACGGCTGCTGCTGCAGTGGACGGCCTGCAGGGCCAGGGACGAGACAGTCAGCGCGGCACTGCCGATGTGATCAGAAAAGCATCTGGTCGCCAACCTGTTGATGTGCATGCAAATGGTGTGCTGCAACTGCTGGCGTCAAAGGCTGCAGCAACCCACCAGCGTCATCAACTTGTTTGCACAGGAAGCTTGGCGGAGTCATGAGAGGCTTGATTATGCCTTCGAACTAACCTGCAGCACCCTGCCCCGCCGCTGCAAGCCGCTGGCTGTGCTTGGCCTTCATCCGGGCCAGCTCCTGCTCAACACCACAGACATCAGGCTTGTCCCAGCTGTACACTGATGAAGGTCCGCACTGGACGCCTGTGCCGTCTGCCGCAGAAAGCTCCTCGTGACGTCCATGCATTCGTGTGAGCCACCACTGTCAGCAGGAAACTCACCGCTGCCTGCTGATCAGGCGGAAGCGCTCGGAGCTTGGCCAGCTGTGCCGCTGCCGCCGCAGTGAGCTGTGGCCCGCCCTGCTGCGGCTGCTGCGGCCGCGGTTGCAGCGGCTGCGGCGGCGGCTGGGCAGGGTTCTGAGAAGCGTAGCTGCCACCGCTGGCCACGCTGGCCAGGCTGCCTGCTGGCGACGCCGCCTGCCGGTACATCGGCTGCGGCGGCGGCAGCTGCTGCTGCTGCTGTTGCTGTTGTGGATGCAAATGCTGCTGCTGCTGCTGCTGCTGCTGCTGCTGCTGCTGCTGCTGCTGTGGCTGCTGCTGCTGCTGCTGCTGTTGCTGCTGCTGCTGCTGCTGTTGCTGTTGCTGTTGCTGTTGCTGTTGCTGTTGTGGATGCAAGTGCTGCTGCTGCTGCGGCTGCAGCAGGGCCTGCTGGGGAACTGCGGCGCCTGCTGGCTGGAGCTGTTGCTTCTGCTGCTGCTGCTGCGCAGCATACACTGCAGGGTGTGCTGCAGGGGCTGCTGGCTGCCCCTGAACCAAGGGCAAGTTTGTGAGCGTGGGGAGGTAACTAGCTGACACATGACGGAATACCTGAACCTGATCTATCGGTGGCGTTGCATCGGGGAGGCTCAAGACAGGTAGGTGAACGGGAATGATACATGCCTGCTGCGCTGCAGGGGGGGTGCTGATCTGTGCTGGCGAGGGCACCCAGTACGCAGGGGAAGGAGCCCTGCCGGGGCCACCGGCGGCGGCAGCTGGCGAAGCCGCGACTGGGGTCGGCACTCCACTGCTCGGCACCCGCGCCACTGCAGAGCGACCACCCTCACGCCTCAACCCTGGCGTATCACTGGAGGGGCATGTGGCCTTGGCGGCTTGAAGCATGCGCAGGGAGATCAAGGGACGTAGAAGCCGATCCAGCGACGCTGCTGTGGCCCTGCAAATGCATGGCCAGCGGCACCTGGCTGCGGGGGTGGCAGGGAGCCCAACGGCTGCCCTGCAGCGGCGCCGGCGGGGCTGGGCTGCTGCAGCGCGCTGGCGGCTGGGGTCCCAGCGGAGCCGGGGGTGCCGGTGGCCTGCCCTGGGGTGTAAACCTTGCCGCTGGTGGCGGTGGCGCCGGCGGCGGCCGCAGCGGCCTTGAGCGCGGCCCGCCGCTCCAATGCGAGACCCTTCGGGAAGGACGTGCTTCACAGGTGTCAGAGCTGTGGTGAGCTGGTGTGTGGGCTGTTGCTTTAGAGTGCACTCACGGCCTGCAAGCTGTCAGCAGCTGCCCAGCAGCCAGTCTACCTGGGCAGGCTGTACAGCGCGTACACGCTGGCATAGGACTTGGTGGTCGGTCTTCGATTGTCAGGCAGGGCGCACATGACTGTAGCAACATGCAGGGAACGGTCCTTCGGATCACAGCAGCAGGCCTGCAGAAGACGCAGTGCATGTGGCCGGCCCATGAGCGCCGCAGATGCTGTGAAGCCTGCGCTGTGCTCGACGGCATCCGCGGACCTGCAGCAGGCGCAGCGCGTGCGGCCAGGTGGGGGACACCAGGGCGGTGCAGTCCTGCCCCACGCCGGCCGCCATGGCCTTGAACAGCTCCGGGTGGCGGGCCGCCTGCGCCGCGGCCGCCTCCTCGAGGCCCGGACCCTGTCGAACGATGCACAGGCGCACATGGGCTGCCACTCCAACGTCTACATGCTCTGGCTTCCGCTTCTGCTGCATGCAGGAGCAGCATCCCCAGGCAGTGGCTGTCCGCAGGCTCGTGATGTGCTTGTCGCATACGTCTACTTCTGGCAGCTTCTGTATATGTGCAGTGGCTGCGTGGGTGCCAATCCTTGAAAGTGGATGCGTTCGTGGGTGCTGTTTGCACAACGGTGTTGCTTCCAGTGCTCATGGGCTCGGACTCGCCTCTGCCACCTTGAGCGCCGCCAGCACCAGCCAGCGGTGCGGCTGCACCCCACCCGTCACAACGCTCAGCCCAATGCGCCGCCGCTGCAGCGCCGCCAGCAGGTCCGTGTAGGACGCCCTGTTTGGCAGCAGCGCCTGCGTGCAGGGTGGATTCCTTGCATCAGAACAAGGCGGCAGTGCAGCATTCACAGGGGTTGAGGACAGCCTGATGGCACTCAGATGGTGCTGTGCTGTGAGCAGAACGCTCTACAGTGGGTACACGTCTGGTGCTGCGGCATGGCAAGGTGCACAGCTCACCTTGGGGTTCAAGTCCTCAGCATTGTGCCAGGGGATCGCCAGCCGGTGCGGATCGGAGCGTGCCACCACCACCAGCTGCCGGCAGATCCCACCGGCGCTGCCGCTGACACCATCAGCCGCCGTGCCCTGTGCGCCGCCGTCAGCACTGCCGCCGCCGCTTGCGCCATCGCCACTGGGCATGGCAAAGTGCGTGTCCGCCTGCTGCAGCAGGAAGTGCGCGTCTGCCAGCGCCTCAGCAAAGGCTGTGTCGGTGCCGCCCCCGCCGCCGGTGAGTGGCAGCACATCCAGCCACGCGCGCACGTCAGCGGTGCTGTCGCTCCAGTGCGAGCGCTCCACCATGGCAACGCTGCATGGCGCATCACCTCCCTCATCTCCCTCAAGGTGACACCAGGTAGGATGGCGCTATGGCGCGCTTGATGCGGGACAGCACGCAGCTGTGGCATTGCATGGGGCAGGCTCCCGCACCAGATAGCGTGAGAATCGTACAGCGGGGCACTGCATCGTGCGTAGCATCGTACGGCACCTGAAAGGCGGGCGGGTCGAGAAGAAGACGCACGCCATGTGGCAGCGCCCAAGCTTGCCGCCGTCCGCCGCCCGCAGCAGCGGCTCGATGAAGTTGGCCCTGCCGGTGGCTGACGCAGTGCTCTTGCAGCAGTAGCTCTTCATGTGGACGCCGAGCTATGTCACCACGCTGTCGCTGGGTGCAGGAAGATGACGGACACGTGTCGGCTGATGGATCTCTTGCTCACCTGTCAGATGCCCAGGTAGGCGCCATGGCTGCAGTGGCCTCAATGCACAACACCACCCGCGTCAGCACGGGCAGCGGCGGCAGCGCCTGCTGTGGGATGGACGCCTGCCGCGGGGACTGCTGCGGGACAGCTGTGGCCATGCCGTCGGCCCTCGCCGCGTTGTCGGCTGTCAGACGGGGGGCATACAATTTATGTTCTTGGCATGTGGCCCATCGCAGCAGCAAAGTAG
The DNA here is from genome assembly GCA_032358165.1 of Diplosphaera chodatii. Classification (NCBI taxonomy): domain Eukaryota; kingdom Viridiplantae; phylum Chlorophyta; class Trebouxiophyceae; order Prasiolales; family Stichococcaceae; genus Diplosphaera; species Diplosphaera chodatii. The sequence continues at coordinate 1,808,137 of JAALGY010000021.1, forward strand.
GTTACATGCCTGTTACACGACACTACGAGCTGGTTGATCTGTGAAGGCGCTGCAATAGTCGCTGCCGGCGGTCAGGATGCTGCACTGACACCACCGGCACATTCCAGCAAGGTCTCGGTGATCTGCTGCGGCTGATCACACACCGAGCTGCAATCAACGCAAATGTATCAAACATGAATCGATTAGTGATTCAGTGTGTCAGTTGAACGATGATCACAGTGCTGATGCTCAGCCATTTCTGCGTGCCATTGACCACACAATCGATGTGATGCCAAGCTCCACCGCATCAGCAGTCATCTATTCAAAGTCATCATCGCAAAAGCTGGCCACAATGCAAGACAGCGTGAGGGGAACAAGCGATACCAGCTGGTGACTGCAGGGGGCCTGCACTGTCAGCGCCAGCTCAGCCACGGCACGTGAGGTCGTGAGCATGCCAAAATGTTGCATGGAAAAAGTGCAAACCCCATTCAGGGTCAAGCATAAGCGGTCATTTCAACCTTCCTGCGGCATCAAGATCAATACTCAGCGCTGAGGCTGTCCACATGCAAGGCTAGTGCGGAGTGAAGCAGCGTTTACTGCAGGGCCACAAAACTGGCAGCCAGGGTGCACCTAGCAAACCCCTTTGGTTTGCACCGCAGCGCTCCTGCAACCCGGAGCGCGCACCTGCGGCCAGCTTCACAGCCTGATCTGACGGCACTGTTGCGTGGCAATGGCTAGGCTGGCGGGGGTTCAATCCGGGCTGCCGGTCACATCCCTCATGCGCCCATGCATCAGGCTGTGCCACAGCCCTCTGGCGGTGCGCAGGCAGCCCCAGCAGCAGTTCACAGTGACCTCAGACGGCAGAGATGGCGATCCGGCACGCCGACGACAGGCAGCCAACTCCCGAAAGGGAAAATCGTACACAAACAAAAACAGGCGACGCGGGCGCCCTGCATGGACTCGCTCCCCAGACGATACGCCGCTTAGGGACGGCAACCGAGACCGCCTGATGGGCATGCTTACAGACAGGGCCGCACGGACGCTGCTGTACTACCTCATGGAGACAATCCTCAACTACCACCACTGGTTGCTGGCTTTCATCCGCACGTACCCCATTCCTCGGGAAGGAGCCTGGGACGACGTGAGCGGCGAGAACTTCCTTCGGAAGCTGCTTACCATGCCAATCCAGGAGGCCAAGTGGAATGTGGGGCGTGCCGAGATGTATGACACAGTAGTTGGCATTGGGGTTGACCCGCGCAACATCGCACAGCGGATCATGGATATCCGGACGCAGCTCGCCAAGGAGTGGAAGGCCGACCTGTCGAACATCGCCGAGGAGAACAGCGTGCTGCTGCGCGAGAGCCTGGCCAGCTCGCTGGAGGCCATGTTTACGGACGACCTGCGGCCGGCAGGAATGGACTACGATGAGCCAGCTGAGGAGCCCGCGCCGTGACAAAGCGGCAAAGCAGCTGACCGTCACGATGGTTCCGTAGTAGGGCTGGTATTTTGGGTTGGAATGGGGCTCCAAGCTTGTCAGGGGTCTGGCGTGGCGGGGGGAGGGGAGTATCCAGCAATGAAGTTTGGTATCGAAGTTTGGTAATGCAGCATCACTGTGGAGACATCTCCGCACAAGCAATGTGGTGAGGGTCAGCAGCATGGGCGACGTCCTGTGCGTATTTAGTGGCTGCTACAGTGCCGGACTACTCGCTCTGCAGCACCGCAGAATTTGCACAGTTGTCATTGGTCGGTTGTCCTGAGATGCGCGAGCTGCCTGCTGGCAGGTGTACATGTATGTGTGATGGCCCATGAGTGAGAGTGCTGTTGCCCTCGTTACTTAGTGATGTGAGTACCAGGGTGTCGACTTGAAGCATTTAGTTCCGAGCGTATTCTTCCCTGCAGCTATTCCACATTGCCTAGCACCGTGTCCCAGCCCAATAGTGCGGTGCCCCCCGCCCGTTTGTAATGGCAAGGTCTCATGATTTCGCCTTATTGAGTAACTGCACAGCCAAGAGACCAACATCACACCCAACTGCACATCCACCGCATGCGTCCATAGGGCAGCAGTGAAACAATCGGTCCTGGTTTCTTGCCTTGCCAAGGATGCAATCTCACCTCTTTGACGGCGGGTGGATGCCGCGCCTCTGGCTTGTAAATCGCTTCCCTGATAGGCGGTACAACAAGTGGAAGGGCCAGGCCTGCACCGAGTACCAGCATATAGAGCGCGGGGTGCCGGGTTGTGAAGGATCAGGCTCTGTACACTGACGGGCAATGCGCCATGTTCCTGGAGACGGAATGCAGCACCTCACAGTGCACTGAGTGAGCTCACCTACGCCGCCAATAAGACAGCTCCACAGGATGATCGGCTCCCTGTGGAACAGGTTTCGCAGCTGCGCGTTCCAGCCGGACATGCTGCTACAGAGCCACGGGTGCTGCTGCTGCCCGAAGGGGCCTAGGACTTGAGAGCCAAGCTGCCTCCAACCAATGCCAGCTCTGAGGTGTCGCAAGTCGGCCTGCGATGCCTCGTCAGGCACCAGAGCCCCGAGGTTAGGGGTGGATGATGCCCAGACGAGCAATTTGCCACAGCTGAGCGTGCAATCGCAGCAGTGATCAAGCGCACAATACGTTTGTGCTTCTGTTTGACCTTGAGGATTTAAGAATAAGCGAAACAGAAGCATGTCAGCATCGCACCTTGATGCACCAAGAGCACACTTGCATGATGTAAGTTTACCGGATGCTCAAGTACGAGCGGCAAGCATGTGCTGGCGTGCAGCAGACATACACAATCCTGCTGGCACGGTGCTGTGATCTTGCAGCGCTGCATCGGAGAAGCTTCGAGACCGACCACAGCCTGTCTGTGCTGCGCCGCAAACCGTTTGCTGGACCGCAGCCTGCAACTGCACTGTGATATCATTCCTGCACCTGCACCAGTCCAGCACAGTACAGCCTCCGCCGCTCGGGGCGCTGCCGGCCCCTACCGTGTCTGCTTCTCGCTAGAAATGTAGGCGACTCCTCCTGGCACCCGCTTGAGCCGCTTCGTGCGGCTGACAGCAGGAACAGGAAAGCGTAGGCGCCCAGGGCAGCTCAGTGCCACACACCCCGCACCCATGCCGCCCAAGAAGGGCGGTTCTGGAGCAGACAGGGAGAAAAAGGCCCAGAACAAGGCTAAGGCCGAGAAGGTCAAGCAGGTCAGAGCTGAGCTGGGCATGAAGCCATGCATGAGTGGCGTGCGCATTGTCATGTCCGAACCATCATGGCCGTGTGCATCCAGCTGTGTCGCCTGAACATGCACAGGCTGTCGCTGACAAGACCTTTGGGCTGAAGGTGAACTATCGAGCTTACAGTAGTGCCTGTATTGTGCATGTCCGCAGCATTGCCCATCGACCCACTGCATTGGCGCCTAGTGCCCTCCTCATGCTAATGGTGTTGCTCTGCTGACGAGCATCTCGAGCTGAGGCCACTCTTGTTCATACCCCGCTGCAGAACAAAAACAAGAGCAAGAATGTTCAGAGGTGAGTGACTGGCGATTGGTTTATAAATCAGCCGTCACGCAGCAGGTGCATTCGTTTCATGCTGCGCCCATGTTGCAAGCTGAGCATGCTTCTATCTGGTCTGCAGCTATGTGCAACAAATGGAGCAGTCCGCAAAGGCGGCAGCCGCACGCCGTGGTGTCAAGCTTGACATCGATGGAAAGGATGCAGCCGCAACACGTGACAAGAAGGTGTGCTGCACACATGCCATACGGCATGATCAACATTTCAGAATGCTGCTCTCTGCTTTGAGCTCACGCAGTCATGGACGATGATCACGTCTGAGTATGTCACCACCATTGTCTCAGCCAGTGGCCATCGGTGGTTGAACTATGCCAGTCGGTGCTCAGCTGGACAGTGCATCCATCGGCGAGTTTGAATGGGTGTTCCGTGTCCGATGACTGCAGAAGAAGGACAAGGAGGCCGCAGAGGCAGCAGCACGGGAGCTGAACGACCTGTTCGCGGTCGCCATCAAGCAGCCCAAGGCGCCGCCCGGTGCGTCCTGCTGGTTTTGCCCATACATGCATGGCTCCTGGGATACACTCTCGCATTACGGCTGATGCTGCCACCAGCCCCAGTGAGGGCGACTGCATGATGTACGGTCCGTTGCACGTGGACAAAGGTCTCATGATGTGGCCCCGCAGGTGTGGATCCGAAGTCCATCGTGTGCGAGCACTACCGGCACGGCAAGTGCACCAAGGGCTTCAAGTGCAAGTACAGCCACGACCTCAACGTCGAGCGCAAGGGCGGCAAGATCGACCTGTTCACCGACCAGTGCGCACCCCAGCCTCCCCTGCTGCCGTGTGGTGGTCCCGTGCTCAGGTCGCGCCATCAGTTGTGCAGGCTATGCAGCAGGCACATCAATCCCACCTATGTGGTGATGTGAAACACCAACAGCCCATGCTGCACAATGCAGTGCATGGCAAGCTGTTTAGGCTGCAATCCACTGCCGCTTTTGTATAAGGGGGTTCGCTGGACGCCTGATTGCTGCAGGCGTGAGGCGGATGATGATGAGGACAACATGGAGGATTGGGACCAGGAGCAGCTGGAGAAGGTCATCGCGGACAAGCATGCGAAGGAGAAGACGAACGCCACCTCCATCATCTGCAAGCACTTCCTGGACGCTGTGGAGCGGAAGCAGTACGGCTGGTGAGGCTCGCCGCCGCTGCGCCTTTGATAATTGAGTCAGGGACCGCAATCCGGCAGCCCACCGGCTTGCTCAATGATTACCTACGTGCAGTGCACTCCAGCAGCACAGTTGGTGCTCTGAGGCATCGAGTAACCCGCTTCTGATGCGCAAGTCCTTGTGCAACCTGGGCTGTACCCTGGCGAGGACCTCGACATGGTAACAGCTTGCGCTGATCGTGCTAATCGTGCTGCAGGTTCTGGCAGTGCCCCAATGGCAAGGACTGCAAGTACCGGCACGCGCTGCCGCCGGGCTATGTGCTGAAGAGTCAGATGAAGGAGCTGCTGGAGGCGGAGAAGGCCAACAAGCCGTCCATCGAGGAGGAGATCGAGGCGGAGCGGGCCAAGGTCGACGCGCGCACGCCCATCACCGAGGATGTGAGCAGACGCTGCTGGCCAACGCCGTGCTGCATTGCATTCTGTGGAGTTTCACCTGACGGCAGGCTGCGCGAAGTTCATGTGGTCGCATTCGCCCGAGGGTTTTTTTCTGGACAAGCAGCCGAGGCGGCGGCGGAGCAGGCACCCTGCTGTATCTGAAAGCAGTCCTCAGCTGTGGTCTCGCCCTGTGGCGCAGTCCTTCTCCATGTGGAAGGAGCGCAAGGCAGCGGCGGCGCGCAAGGCCCAGGAGCAGGAGCAGGCCGAGCGCCGGCGCAAGGGCATCCTCACCGGCCGCGAGATCTTCTCCGAGGTGCGGTGCCGGCAACGCCTGGGCGCCGACCCCCCGCACTGGGTCCAGCAAAGCATGAGCTCCCTAAACAAAGGCAGCTTTTGCAGCTGTTGCGCTCTGAACTGCGGCAAGCAGAGCAATGCAACATACATGCAGTGTTGAACGATCCTCGCCAGCAGTGATACCTGCGGATGACTGAGGTGGTTACAAATGAAGCTACCTGAGTTTGCGGACTTTTGCCTTCAGCATGGACGTGCGTCTCAATGGGGCCAATAAAGGTGTTTCTGCACACTCCCGCAGGAGGGCTTCGTGGCAGAGGACGACCATGGGGCGTCCGCGGACTACACGCGGGAGAATGACGACGAGGCGGCCGCCATCGCCGAGCGCAAGCGCTGGGACGAGAAGAACGCCGCGCTGCGAGCCACCCAGGTGCCCGCTGACCCTGTGTGGTCAACTTGATCTTTCACGTGAGGAGCAGCTGAGGAGACGTAGAGACACATCGCGGATGCAGAGCATGTACCCCATCAACTGTGCGTGCGCTGCAAGTTGTTGCATCGGACAGGACTAAGCCATGTGGTGGCTGTGGTGTTGCTGCAGGGTGGAGCCGCAGTGCAGAACAGCAGCGCGGCAGGGCCCTCAGGACTGGGTGCATCGCCTGCACAGCAGCAAAATGGGGCAGCTGGGCCGTCAACAGGTGGGCAACGCCTCATCGTACATCCCACTATCCAGCTTCTCCTCCATACACATTCAGCTTGCCGAGCTAGAAGGCAGCCTAATTGGCAAGTGCGTGAGGTAGTCTTCCTGCACAAAGTGCACAAGAACAGAGTCTTGGGAACTCGGGAGCTTCAGTGCATTAATGAGCGAGTGATGATTTTGTGGATTCCCCTTCTGGAGCCGTGGCTCTGACAGAACGTATTCGTATGCTGACGCTCACTGTACACACAAGCACAGATGCCGTGGTTGCAGGTATAGGTTGCAATGGCTTGCAATGGCGATGTTAGCTCTGCATGTTAGCTGCAGGTGCAGCCAGCAGCGGCAGCGGCGCCAAGGCAGCAGCGGAGGCAGCCGCCCTGGTCGTGGAGGAGTCCGATGAGGACGATGACTCTGATGAAGACTTTGATGAGGACTTGGATGCACTTGAGGCTGAGCTGAAGAAGAAGTCTGCCATCGACTGAGCAGCGCCGATGGTGAACGGCAGGCAGCATGTCGAAGTCAACAGCAATGAGGGCGGCAAGTTGTTTTGGCTTGCTGCCATGCAGAACCGACATGCAGTTGTTGAGCCCATCTGACGTAGCGTTACAGTAGGGAAGTTGGGACCTCGGAAACCATCAACCCCTGTCATGAGCCGACAGCATGCAGCTGCATGGTGGCGCGCACATCTCCGGTGGTCCGGTGGAACCGCAGGAGCTGCCAACACCTGCTACTCCTCTTGCATATGCCTCCTCTGCATCATCTAGATAATTGCGGAGGCCGCGCTGGCATTCTCCATAACAGTGGAGGAGACTGTCAATGTCTGTAGAGCGTTGCCCAATTGCTGCACTTCGGGCAGCTGGTCACCATGCCTGATCTTTCTGTGCTGCCGTTCAGCTGCAGCAAGGCGTTAGCATCATGAACATAGGTCATAGCAAGCAGCAACACCTAGGTGGCGTCAGGTCACAGTTGTTGCTGTCTGTACATGAGGACACAACCGTCAAGCGAGCATACCCTCCAAGTGTGGCCGCCATAGAGTCTGAAGACACCGCAGCATGTGCCACCGTTTGTGCGTAAACACATCAGCATCCTTGAGTGCATCCTGCAATGTATGGAGCGTATACCAGTGTGCTGTTACAGTGTATATAGTAGGATGCAGAGCTGTGTTGACACACCGGGTGGAGGTTTGGCGTACTTTCAGCTCCTGATGTGAGGGCGTCAAGAGTGTGCCTGTTATCCGATCATCAACCGTGAAGCCCAGTAGGGACAGCGCCCTACAGACCGCTGCAACGTCCTCCGGAGGTTCCCCAATACCCTCCACACACTGCCTGTATGTGGGCCACTGCAGAACACATCAAGCAAGCGATGAGCCAGCCGGCGAGCTGTGGAGGAAGCAAGTCCTTGACGATCTCAGGGGCAGGCACCTCCTAAACACTCCCGTGTACCTGAGGTCTGCGCGCCTGCTCTGCTTCGGTCATGATATACACAGACCGTCAGCAGTCTCGGCTTCGGATGGAAGCAGTCCTACTGCACCTACGACACAGCTGAGAGCAGGGGCAGTGCTGTTTTGGAGCCTACTATGCCGAGCATCGAGCAGCCGCACACGACACATAAAAAACTCGTCCCATGGAACTATGCGTCAAAATTGAATCCGACACCACGATTGGGCTCACAATTGTATGATATATGGTTTGCCAGGGCACAATCATTGAAGGCAGGCCGTTTTGCAGCACGCGTCCCTGAAGATGCACAAGCGCATGTCATGCATGCTGCGCTCACTTCCGACATCGAGAAATGTTTCATGTGGCCACCTGCGTGTATTGCGCTCACAGCAGCGCTTTGTTGCGAGGAGCTGTTGCATGATCCAACACAAGCACCGAAACAGGCAAAATGGGCGATTTCAGCTTCAAAGCACTCAAATGCATGGCACAAATCCCTGCCCAGCAGGAGGCTGATCTGAACGCCCTCTCAGGTGGACCACGGGCAAAACCGCTGACCTACAGGCAGGCCAACATCACATCATGTAAGTTGAATGAAACAGCACTCGTGTTCCATTTTCCTTCAAGTGCAGGCTGGAGTCAGCAGCTGACGCAGCCACCGCAACCAAACCTGGTGGAGGACGGGCCGCAGGACGCAGCTCGGAGTCAGCGAGCCGCTCAGGAGCGGCGGGACTTGCGGCAGTCGTCGCATCCGTCGCATGTTGAGCAGGACTCTGACGCTTTTCCACAGGCGCATACGGAGGATGGCCCGCATGCAGCTGACGATCAGCAGGGCTCCCAGGTGCTACATCAGATACAACATGCGGAACGCAACACCGCCTGCTAAGTGCCTCACTGTCACTTCACCCGTGGCTGATGCTGCACTCATTGTACCGCTGGGTATGCCACGCATGCAGTTCATCCACCGCAGGGTTCTGAGCCGGCATCACCGCTGCAGCCGCCACCGCAGCTGAATGAGGGGCCAGACAGCCAGCCTTGTACGCAGTCGCCAGCAGAAGCCAGCGTTCTGGGGTGGGCACATGCAATGTGCATGCATTGGCCTTACTCGGCAGGCGACCGTATGGCAGCTGCAGATGGTGCTGCCAAATCATCAGCCATGCCAACCGCATGATGCTCAAGGCATTTTCTGTCGCATACGCTGCAGGACATTTGCGGCACGTGCGCCAATGACACAAGACTTCGGGGCATCGCTGGCTGTTGATTTTGGCGATGGTGCATCGGAGGTGAGGCGTCTAAGGTCCCTGTACTGCACCAGGCCGTATGCCTCTCGCCCTGGTGGCTCCGCATCGGTGATGAATATAAAACGACCCTGCTGGCTGAACTGCAGCTGGACGACCTGCAGCATGTGCAGTGCGGGCAGGCGCCGCTGACGGAGTCCAGCCTGGGGTTGCCAGCCCCCAGCCCGGCGCCCTTCAGCCACCCTGGCAGCAGCAGCGGCGGTGGCACTCCAGCAGCGCGGCCGGCCTGCCAGCCCCAGGGCCTCGAGCTGACAGGATGTACCCCGGCCACCGACAGCCGCCATGGCAGCAGGGGCACCGACTCGGCGAGACTTGCGCCTCGTCAGGAGCTGACCCTCACGCTGGCATCATCCAGCCAGCACCACAGCAGCGGCGGCTCTGCGAGCCAGTGCGCGCCGGACAGCCTCCGTGGCTCTGGCCATCCGGCCACACAGCCGACGCCTGCCAGGACCGGCAGCCAGGGCGGCCAGCAACGGCAGAAAGTCGGCAGCGGCGGCGGCGGCAGCAGCGCCGGCAGCAGATCCGCGCCGCCCGGCCAGCACAGCGGCGGCGGCACCACTGAAGCCCACGCTCCTGGGGCAGGCCACAGCGACAGCCTGCTGTCTCTGCAGCTGACGCAGTCGCCGCTGCCGGCGCCCTTCATGCAGTGGCAGCCCACCGGTCAGTCGGTCCCCACTCCCCAGCTGGCGCAGCGGCCGGTATCACAGCTGACACAGGTGCATGTTGACGAGCGCTCAGCGCCAGTTCTCCGCTCCTCCGCCAAGTCGATGTCCTTGCTGGCTCTCCTGGACAGCAGTCCTTGCAGTGCAGTGCTATCAATCCCACAGTCCCGTGACTTCCTGATGTGCATGCCGATGCAGGCACTGCCCCCATCTTCTGTGCCGCGGCCATCGCCAGCAGTCATGTGCTCATCCGTAGCGTCAGCACAGCTGACTCAGCCGACAGCAGCGCTGCAGGCGCCAGCGCAGCCGCAGCTGACAGCTGCAACACCAGCGCCTGCAACCGCACAGCCCCTGCTGCCGTCGATTGCCGAGAGCGCTGTTGCAGACAAGCGCTCCAGGGGTTGCGGTACCGCAGCGCCGCAGGCTGCAGCGCCTGGGCGCTGGCAGGGTGGCGGCAGCAGTCAGGTGGTGCCTGAGCCACATGTGGAGGCGTCAGCAGTTCGCCATCTGTCAGCAGCACCAGCCTCAGAAGACGCTGTAATCAAGGACGAAGGTCTCGAGGCTTCGGCCCGCGGTGCCAGTCAGGCTGCTGCTGCAGCAACAGCGGCGGCAGCAGCTCCAGCGGCAGCGGCGCCTGAATACAGAATCCCCGCAGCAGGTGGCGCCGCAGCGTCTGCAGCTGCGTCGCCAGGCACCGGCGGCGCTTTTGGCGGCGTCGTGGCAACAGTGCGGGACGTCGGTGGCTTGGCAGACTGGCTGGGTGCCGGCAGCCCGAACGAGGATGAGGAGGTGGCGCGGGTGCTGGGCTCGGGCTTTGCCAGAAGGGAGGACGCAAAAGGCAGCGGGGACAGTGGGCAGCAGAGGGGCAGGCGCCCGCCTCGGGATGGCTTTGACATCGTGTGCGACTTCTTCGGCCTCGAGCGCCCTGCGCAGCGGTCACGTGTTTCAGCATGATGCGGACCGCAGCTTGTGTGCTGATGAGTTGGTCCGACAGTGTGCACAGACCTCGTCTTGCTGTGTGTGCCGTGTGAACAACTGCACAATGAACAAATGCCCAGCAGCTTCTGGCCACTGGCAGTTTTCTGGCTCATGGCCCCTGCTAACTGAAGTGGGTGCAGCAGCGTCCAGTAAAAACCACGAACACCACAGAGCAAGGGCGAGTCCTGAGTCTTGCTGAGGTCTGGTGTGAGTGGCAGCCAGCCCATGCTGCCTGTTTGGCTAACACACCCTCAGCCCACTCACACCCTTGTGGGGCCAACATCCGTTGCGTGATGTGCCAGCCCAATGGTTCCTGTCACACACCCAGTCCATCAGTCTCATCATATCGTCGTAACAGAGACTCTTGCGCCGGTGGTCAACAGTGTCATCTGCAGTGGGGCTTGGCGGGGCTGGCGCCGAAGCTGACCCATTGGTTCATCAGCTCCCCTGCTGCGAGGTTAAGTCGCCTGGCGCGCTTCTTGGCTGACGTCGCATACGGCTCCGCTGTGGACATAATGGCGTGCACCTGTGTCGGAATGAGCAGGCGTATGCCAGTCACAGTCGGCATCACATTCAGTAGCGCACTGCCCTGAGCTTGCATGGAAGTGGCAACCACCTCTGACGCACATACGAGCCAGAACAAGGCCAGACACCTGGATGCCCTGACACCCTCCGGGCAGCTGGCACTTCAGGGAGAGCGTAGCAGACTTATTGACCCTTGAAAGCTTTGCTGCACGCACCTCTGAGACGCTGAGGTGGCAGCGGACCAGCAGCAAAGCCAGCAGCGCCGCGGCAGCCCTGTCGGGCCAGCCACAGCAGGCGAGCGCTGTAAACAGGGCCAGCGCCAGCGCCGCTGCCTTGACGCCCCACCCAAGCTGCAAGGCATCTAGCTACGCCTGCAGGCGGACAATGCCGAGGCCACTTGCTTGTGCTGTCACCTGAAGCTGTAAGTCTGAGCTGCTTGTGAGCTTGGCTGTAGAGGAAACGCCAGCGCCGCCACTGCAGCTGCGCTTGCAGGTGTAGCTCAAGGCTTACAGCCAAGCGCAGTCGTGAGCAGGGGGCTCTTTGGTGAGCACAAATCCACCGCATCGCCAAGCGCCTCAAAGAGCAGTACTTTCCAGCTATGTTTGCAAGTCATGGTTCCCACCTGCACAGCACGGCTGCTGTCATGTCACGCCTTGTCCAGCCGCTGCCGATTGCAACCTCTGCCGGCACCATGAACGCTCAAACCGTAGCTAGGGCCAGCAGCCGCCACACGCTGTGCAGGCGGCCAAGTATCGACAGTCCCCACAAGGCTGCCAGTGGCCTGCAGCTTCGCCACAGGGTCCCTTGACGTCAGCCAGACGTCATGCGCCGCGGCCGCAGAGTGCACCGCACCCGCCGCTGCATCCGCCACCGCCGCCGCAACCTGCAGTGGCACATCTACACATCACAATGCATACCAGCACCACAGGAGCCCAGATGGTTGGAAATGTCTTTTCAGTAAACACAGCCTGCAGTGCTGCAGAGCTTCAACTTGGGGACGCCGGGACTGTCAACACATTATGCTGGAGCGTATCGGCGGACCCCGTACTCACCGACCCCACCTCGAGCGGCGACTGCGCCCATCGCAACACGACACAGCTTTGCAAACGTCACCAGATCATCGAAGCTCAGCCTAGCACTTCGCTGCAGCAGCTGAAATCTGCCTGGAACGGCTCGCTGCCGCCTGCACAGTGCACATCTGGTCTACTGCTGGGTGGTGCAGTCAGGTGCACTATCTGCCTAAGCGTGCAAAGCGTGATCGGCAGCCTGCAACGTGTTCTTATGACTCGTAATGGAAGCTTCGGTGAGCTCAAAGGTGCCTTTGTTGCTCGCAGCTCGTTTGCTGGGTCGACCCTCGCACCGCATCACAACGACAGCCATGGCGCTGGTGTCGGAGCTTGCCCTTGTCCGACGGGTGAGCACCTACCAAAAGATATATCATGTCACATTGTGTTTTGAGGGCTTCAACAGGCGTGCATAGTTGTAAAGCACGCTCCCTGGCAGAGCCACATACCTGGCCATGCTAGGCAGGTGCACCGCCCCTTACAAGGCCAACACATGAAGCCTGCACCGTACTTCTAGAATCTCTAAGCTACCAGACGCCTGAGGCAGCGGTCGTCACAGAATGACAACAACAGCGAAAAATCTCTGGCAGTCAGTGGGTGCTGCTGGTGCCAAGCGGTATCACACTCAGAATGGTTGCCACACAACACCTATGAGGAATGAACCACAATCATGACAGCCGACCGTTATGTTGTCGCGCAGTACTTTGGCGGGAGGCTGCTGGCGGTCGCACAGGACCAGATGCAGCAGGTGGTGCATGAGGCAACCGCCGGCATGGCGCAAGGCGCCCAGGTCCTAGGCTTCAGGGTGGGTGCTGCCGCATTGTGACGTTTGGTTTCCAACTCCGCATAGCCATCGTCAGGATCTCCTGGGTCCCCGACCCAACAAAGCACACTGCACTGCTGGATGGCTAATGCACACATGCTCCTGTCACCCAAGCTTGCGCACCTGCCAAGCTGGTGTACGGAGCAGCCCCGAACAGTTCCGGGTGCGATGCACGCAGGATGCGGAGCTGTCGGAGGGGCTGCAGCTGGCGGCCGAGCCGCCGTGTCCGCCGCGTCGGGCGAAGTATGCCGGCAGCCCCGAAGGTGCATCGCTTTGTGTGCCGCCAGTACATCACCACGCGAACTCCGCGAGCTTTGGTCACCTACTTGCAGCTGCATGACAGTGCAGCCATAGCCACCAACGAGCCATTGCCATCCAGACGCTGAGCAGTGATCCTGTTTCGCACAGGCATCAGCTCGTGACGACCTTGATGTTGCAGTGCTACTGCGCTGCTGGACCTGCTGCTTGAGCTTATCTGTGCAGCGAGCCGAAGCAGAAAGCCTGTGTACCATTCGCAACGCCGGGTGGCGCACGGTCAGAGCTGTTTGTAGTTGTTTATGTACAGTACCCGTCACATCATTCAGCTGTATCATCTCGTGTACATCAAACAGATGCCATCCTGTCGACAGCACGCAGTGTATATACTACGTGTCAGAGGCAAAGTCTATCGGGGGGAGCCGTACGTCTGTACAGCGGTATGCCAGCAAAGCTGTGCTCTTGGCAGTGCTCTTGTGAATTTGATTGCTGGCTGCTTTGTTACGTTAGTTGACGTTGTACAAGCTGCTTGTCTTGCATCATTTACATGGTCGTTCGTAGGTATATGGGGCGTCAAGTTTGAATTGTGATGTACGCAATCTGCAAACAGTAGGATTACCTATGTAGCTCGCATGTGCCGGCGTGGGGGTTGCACATGCTATATAGATATATATATATATATATATATATATATCAATGATGTACACAAACGTGGTTAGTTGCCGGTTGTGTCGAGCGCCAATCGTGACTCCTTGCGACCGACGTAATGGGCTACACAGACTCACTCGCTTGTGCACGAGCGGCACGATGCTGGCAGATTGGGTGCAGGCCTCCAACGCTTCCCTGCCCTGCAGCATAGTGACGAGGCAGCCACGTGTGAACGAGTCAGCACTTCGCATCGCCTGCGGCTGCGCTTCTTCCGGTGTTTGACGCACACACAGTTTTGCACCGCCACATCTGACGCTTCCATCAGATTTACACTAGTATAGCTTGATCCGCTTCCGCTCTTCTTCGCCACTAGACAGGTGAGGCTTCCCAGAACAGGCAGCAGGCAGCCAGCAGCATCAATGGCGATGTCGGCCGAGCTAGCACTGCTACAGCGGTATTTCGGCGGCGTCAACCGTCTTATCTCCCAGGGCCAGATGCGGCAGATCGCCGGTGGCTTCATGAGCGGCAGCGTGGCGCGCGGCGCCCAGGTCCTAGGCTTCAAGAACATGGAGCTGATGGAGGAGCTGCAGCTGTCGGCCGAGCCGCCGGCGCCGCCCAGGCGCTCAAAGTACGCCGGCGGCGGCCAGCTGGGGGCCAATGCATGAGAGACTGGGACGCCGCCCGTACAGGCGTGAAGCGCTGAACCAAGACACGCGACTGTGGGGCCTGCCTGAGCGATAGCAGCACTGCAGCGTAGACAGAGAACAGGGGGCAGCTGCAACGCAATGCAACCGAAGCAAGGAGAGCCGAGAGTTCCTTCTGAAGTGCACCTGACCCCACTTGAACCCTCAGATCAGCAGGCAGTAGGACCAATGGCACACGCTAGACAGCAGAGGCGTAGCATAGATGCAGGCAGGCTTTGCGAGCAGAACTGGTTGATGCAGCGACATCACCGCCGCTCTGTAGATAGACAACTAAAGACACCATAGGTAGAACCTGAAGGTAGCTGTGAACTCTTGCCATGTTGGCTGAACGTGCTGCCGCCCTCGGCAGCACATGCCGATGTGTGTGCTTGCAGTGAGAGTGCGTTTCTGTGACTGAGTAGTGTAGTTGTGTCCTCTGGTGGCAGCACCGCAAACAGGGTGGCACCTGACTTTTGACATGCTTGAAGATGTGCCAAGTGGTAATTTAGTGCATGGCGCTGCAACAGAGCGGCATTGGCTACGACACGAACCCTAACTCACATGTGTCTGCAATCCCGTCATCAAGGCGACACGCTCATTCAGGTAGCTTTGGGCAGTGGCCTGCGGCGGTTGTGTCGACTGCGTGGGTGTTAAGAGCGTTGCATGCAGATGTCTCAGTGTGGTTCACACACGATTGGTACATGCACTCCCAAGCACTCCCAGATGCAGGCCTCAATGCAGCGATGGAGCTGAAGATTCCCAACGAAACATACGTCACTACAGAGTGGACCACCGATGAAGCAAGAGACACCTCACAGGCGCCTTACATCTAGAACGCAGACCTGACCCCAACCCCTAAAATCAGTCTGAGGGGTCCATGACAGAAACACTTGTCACAAGAGTGGACATACAGCTGGCGCATCTGCAGGTTGTTGTTGATGTACGACTCCTTTTCCATAATATACTAAATACAGCAGTACTGTGCCTCAGGTGCGGTGCAGCGGGCCGTGTGGCATGCCGCCAAGGAACTGCATGGCTTGGCTCGCCAGGGCGGCGGCCTCCGCAGGCCTGAACTCCACCGACTCCATCCCCCAGCGATGGGTGCCGCCGCCCCCGCCCCCAGCCAGCACTGGCGGGATAGACGCCTGCTGCCGGGCATCTGCCAGACCCTCGGGTCGGCTTGCCAGTGGGGGGCGCCCCCATGATTGGGCGTCTTGCCACTCAGTGCCCACCGTGGCTGCGCTGCGGCTGTCCGGCACCCAGTGCGGAAGCGAAGACATCCGCGGGGGATCGCGGGGCAAGCCAGCTGTGCATGCGAGACGCTCGCCAGCTGATGCTGGCAGCGTGCTCTCGTTGGTGTCACCTGAGATGAGAGCACAAGGCATCTGGGAGGCGGCCTGCTTATTGCGCAGCAGACACATATCACGACAGAGCTGCATTGTCCGTCGTGCTGTTGCCTCCGTGTGACATGTGATCGATGCACTGCCTACAGCGGCACACACGCACCAGCCAGCGCCCAGCCACATGCTGGCTGCACTCAGTCCCTGCGGTTGTGGAGCAAAGCGACTGGCCTGCACAGGCACAGCACACGGCTGATGTGGTCAGTGCTTGGGGCGCAAGTTAAGGGACTGCAGGGTGTTGGCAGGGCACACTGCTTGCTCCCGCACTCGTTGCGGCTGCACAGCAAGGCAGTTCTTACAGTGGTGGTGGCCATGAGGTGCTGCTTGTTGATTTGTGACATTCGGGAATCTAGGGAGTAGCGCCGCTGCTGGTCCTCTCCGGGGTACTGGCTGGGCACATGCGCCGACGCGGCGCCTGCCCACTGGCCCGTCTGAACATCCTGCTTCACCACTCACTCAACGTCGGCACCTGCCGCTTTGCAGCACCATGTGTACACAGTGCGCGTGCTGTGGATGGTCCCCAACACTGCACGGCCTGAGATGCAGCGCTCACCGCCGCCGGCGCACAGCTCCCCAGGAGCTCGTGCTCCCGGCAGGAGTCCAGGGACCGCCGCACCCTGACGGCACAGGCCCTGGGGGGAAACTGCGGACGGTTGTCCGGCAACTCGATTCCCATCAGCTGCTGCGCCATGACTAGCGGGTGCGGCGCCTGCATGTTGTTCATCAGGTCCGTCACGTGTATAACCTAGGATCATAGTGAGACAACAATCAGGTAACCAATGTACCCGCCTGGGCACCAGATTGTGTATCTCAGCATGGTTGCAGTCACGCTGGTAACATGAGCACCAGAAGAAGCCTCCAAGCATTGAGGCCATGTTGCAGTGGTGTCAGCCAACGCAGCTAGCTGCACCTGCTCCGTGAGGGCCAGGACTGCGGTGTCGTTCCCTGGGTCCAGCTCCGGCACCTCTAATGAGTCGCCGGCGCCATGTGCAGGGTCCATCCAGTTGCGCACCTCCAAAGCATTTGTGCTCCAACTTCGAAGCCGCAGGCCCCCGGTGTTGCCACCATTGCTGCATGGTAGAGTCTCGCTTTTACTGGATATTGAAGTAGAAGTCACGCAGCCCACTTCATGGAGACCTCCAGATGATGACCTCCGCCCTGCTGACGGGGTCCAACTACATCCTCGTGCGAGCTTGCATAGGTCAGCAGTTAGAGACGCACTTGGGTGCATTGGCGGGTGGGTCAGCGGCGTGATTGCTCGCCTGCTGCGGTGCTGGGGGCAGCGACAGGCTGTTCCACCTGGGCGCCTGCTGGTCAGACGGCAGTGGTTAGTGGCCAGTCGTTTGAAAGCGGGCATCACAATCAGATGTCATGACCTTTTGTGGTACTACATAGGTCAATGATAGCATATGTAGGCACCAAGACGGGCAGCTGTGGCTCGCGGTGAATTCTCAGCAGTCAACTTACTCACCACTGGCACGCCTCCGCTCCTGCCCATCAGCTTCCCGATGCCGAAGCTGCCGTCTCCAATAGATTCCCTACCAAGTCCTCCGCCGCCGCTGCCGAATGACATGTGGCTAGCAGCAGGGCTGGTGGCCATCAGCTGCTGCGGCGGGCTGTGGGGAATGCCACAGGCTCCCCATGAAGGCGGTGCGCCTGAAGGCATACAAGTCCTAGGGTGGTCAAACCTGTCCCAGCGGTCGTTCTCGAGGCGCGAGACGGCAGCAGCATATGGTGGCGTCAAGGGTGAAGCTCCAATCGAGTTCAGGAGCCATTTTGAAGCACTGGCCAGCGGCCACACCACGGATGGTGGTGTGCGTGCAGCAGTAGGCATGGCGGGCAAGCTCACCAGCGCCGATCAGGCCGTTGGCGCGGCTGCCACTGCAAGCTGAGCAGGACCGCAGCATGCGTTGCGCCTTGGCGGTGCGGTCCTGCTCTTCGTCTGCAGGGGCTGGTGCTGGCCAACACCCAGCGCTGCCCCGCACGTTGGTGAGAGGCGCGGCAAAGGGGTTTGCAGGCCAGGCGTTCAGCGCGGGGTCCCACCCCTGCCCACCCATCGGCACCCGCAGGCTGGCTGCGAAGTCCTGCACCCGCATCACGTGTCATGCTTGCAGCCCAGCAAGCAGGTAAGTGCAGCTGGACGAGCGTGCGCAGCTATCGACCACCTTCATGCTGCGTACCTGGCCAGGCATTGCAACTGAGGGGTGACATTGCGCCGGGGTCATGCCATAGAACGCAGCGAGCGCAGCCCGTGCATCCGCAGGTACAGACGCATATCTGGGAGGCTCCAGCTGTCCCTGCTGTGGCTCTGGCGATGGCCAGGCCGCCGGTTGCTGGTGTGTGCCCCCGTCCTGCTCGCCGCCCACTGCATCATCGCGTGCGCGCCGCCGATTGCTGCCAGCTGCGGACCAGCGCTCCCGCTGCCGTGCATTGTGAGCCTCTAGCCGGGATCGACAACTCCTGCGAAGCGCAAGCCGTACTGAGGCGGTTGCAAAGACGCCGCACCATGTGCAGGTTCAACTGCAGCACTCGTACAGCCGCCTGGCCGCATTGTGACCTCCTTGTAAGCATAAGCATAGAATCTGGTACTCGCCTGCGTGCGCCGTCGAATGCAAGCAGCTCGTGGAAGCCGCAGCACTGCTGGCAGAAGCGGCGCTCCTGCCCCTCCACCGTGACCTGAACGGAAAACGACTCCTCAGCAACCTCTGAAGCCACACATCGCGCAGTGCTTATTTCACCCACTGATATCAGCAGGCCCGAAGCTCAGTAGTGGCACACTGCCCACTAATACTGGTGATCTGCGGCGGGGGCACATCACCTGCAGTTGCCGCGCGTGCTGGGAGCAGCAGCGAGAGCGCCTGTAGAACAGCTTCTCGCTGGACAGCAGGAGGCCGCACCCGTCAACCTGCAAGCGGAGGTATGGGGCCTTATGGGCCTGATGAGTCACCCCATGCATTGTGCTGCAGAGTCCGTAAACAGGCCAAGCGCAAACGGGACAGACGGTAACAGCGACATCAACAGGCAGCACTGACACTGACACTCTACGCTGACATCAGCAGACTATGTAGCTGCAAATAGCTGGGCGGATCTAAAATTTGTTCAATCCCAGAATGTGGTCGCAGCACAAGACAGGGCGTAGCCTGCTGCGGCCAATGACTCACCCTGCACCGACGTGGCGCAGCAGCATCATCGCCTGCGGCGTACCCTTCGTCATGCCTCGCCATGCCGTCCTGTCTGCGGCGCTCTGCAGATGACAGCACTGATCGCCTGGCTAAAGGTTATTAATACCACATTCCCTTACGCGCAGCCCAGCAATGTGCACAGATGGGTCGCTCCCGAAGATTCGCCCGAAGCACAAGCAGTTCTTCGACAGCCGGGAGGACGACAGAACTATGCCAACGCCGACTGTGCGGGGGCCAGTCGCATGTTGCATAAGTAAACCTCGCCCAGTAAGAGTGGCTAGTCTCACCTGCCACGTCGCGGCCAGCGAGCCTACCGTGATCTAGTCAAAATTTGACGCTACGCAGTAAATAGCTGGGGTGTACGTTAGTTACTGCCGCTCAGCCCTGCGGCAATAACCTCCAACCCTATAGCTGTAACCTCGGGGCTGACACGGGACCGCAGGTATGATCCTACCGCATGTCACAACGCTCACTGCAACACACTTTGAAAGGTGCGCGGAATGAGGCACGCTGTGCGCAGTCTGTGGCACGTCTCTGTCCTTGCAACTTCCTCATGTCGACCTCCAGCGGTGTCCGTACAAATGAGTACCTGCGATCTCTGATCACCCCCAGCCGCAGGAGAAACAGGGTTGCTCGGTGCTGGCACCAGGCAGTGGTGCAGATGTAACATGTCAAGCCCTTGCATTCTTGTGCACGCACTGCGGCTGCTGCCCCTACACATACATCTTGTGTCCTGACAGTTGCCATCTGTAGGTTGCTGCACTCACAAGGCCATTTCATTGGTAAGAGGTCAAAAGCACGGTCAGCGGCCGGTTTGGCAGCAGACTGCCCTCTGGAATGCTGGCGATCATGCTCTGCCGGCGCCGTCTGGTGTATGACAGGTGAGCCTTGGCCCACGGGCGTGCCGCCCTTATCTTGTCATGTTCCCCAATGCGCTGCTGCTCTGCACTCGCCATGGGCCGCCTGCCTGCTCTGCTGCCCCCATGACGCCAGCAGCATGTGGCGTTGACTGCATCTACCCCAGCTGTCCCAGCTGGCTGCCCATCTGCACCTTCACCTTCTCCTTCGGGGCCATGTCCCTCGCCGCCGTGGCGACTGACGGCGGCTGCGGCTCGAAGTCACGGTCAACCGAGCTGATCACCTGCGCCATGGGATGTGATGGCTGATGTTGGCGATCTACTTCCCACGACTTGGCTGGTAAGCCATATGCCTACGTCATTGCAATTCTGCTGCGTGACAGGGATGCAGGTATCCCGGTGGACCCTCGCACCTCTAGCTCGTTTGCTGCCACGTCAGTCAGCGTGATGGTCGGGTAGCGGATGCAGTAGTCCAGCAGGAACACCGTCAGCGGGACTGCGGCCAAGCACCAGCAGCACTTGGTTGACATTCAGGTGTGCTCACGCTGTTCAGCCATCTGGAGGCAGAGGTGCACTTTGGGACTGCAGGCTGCCGCTCTGCAGCAGCTGCTGTTGCGGCGTGGCTGGCGTCTCAGCATGTGGCCAGCGAACATGCCATTAAGGCACGCACCTGCCAGCAGCAGGCCCCACACGCCGAGGCTGTGCTCCGCAATCACCAGCACTGACAACACCATTAGCGGGTGCAGCTTCAGGTGCGCCGAGTAGATGGCTGCAGTCACACAGCGTGTCAGCTGATGTGGCACTGGCATCATGACATGGAGAAGCCTGACAGACGGCTGATTTTTTTTTTGAACTTGATACGCTGGACAGCAATGCACGGCTGATAGCAACTGAGAGCACCTGGGTTCAGACCATACGCCTCCACGAAGTGGATACCGATCACCATTGCAATGGTGAGCGCAAGCTGCGCCAAGTGAGGTCAGAACACGTGTGACAGGGTTTGTATATCACTGTACTCAGATTACAATATCAGCCCAGAAGGTGAGATCAAGCAGCGCACCTTCATGAAGCCGTATTCTGTAAGCGCCACAAAGGCAATGGGCGTTGTCGAGATGAATACGCCAGCAATAGGAATGAAGGAGCAGATGAACACGAACAGTGACAGAAGTCCTATGCCTGCAGACGGTCACCACAACACCTGCTCCTTCACGAATAAAGATGGCAGCGCTACTATGCACAGCTCGGGTGGTGTGGAGACAGGGCACTCTTGGCAGCTGGATGTCACAGCACGAGCTGCCAGCTGCACCTGGAATCTGCATTGTGTACATGCCAAGCGCCGTCAAAGCGGTGTTGGCCAGCGCGATGCGTGCCTGCGGCACAGCGAGAGGCCGTACCCTCAGAATACCGCTTTGTCGCAGCCCCACAGGCCGCTGCATCGTCCTATCGGCAAGGCAGGCATGCAAGCACCGCGGCCCTGCCATGTGTTCTGGAGCAGCAAGCAGCCGCCTTTGCTCTGAGACATCCTGGTTCTTACATCGCCCTGCTACAATGGCACAGCAGGGAATTTGACATGCGCATGACACGCGTCACCTGAGCCTGCAGCGCCTTGCCGAACAGGGTGCCGAAGATCGCGAAGCTGGGCGCGATCTCCTCGTACACGGGCGCCAGGCGCGAGGTTCGCAGCGAGGTCACGCCCGCCCGAATGGTCGTCAGGTCCCACAGGATCATAAAGGAGAGCACCATGCTGACGCCCGCCTGCCGCGGGAGGGAGCAACTGCTCACATTGCATACTGCATACCTCCTTTCTGTTCTGGCAGCTCCAAGGCGTTGGCACCCTTGCATGGTTGTGTCCGTCATATAAAAGGCAAGTGCCTCCATGCCAGCCAAATGGTGCTCCAGGCGCATACTGATACCTGGACGGCAAAGCGGGTGATGGAGGTGACGAGCCCGGTCGTCACGCTGATGGCTGTGTCCGTGTAGGTGTGCAGCAGCTTGTGCAGCACCCCCGCCATGGCCTGCGAGCATGGGGCATGTATATGGTGCTGACACACGACCATGGTACAGTTGGCCAGCAGCGGTAGTAGCTGAACAGGGCTGAGGGTTGAGCACGGCAACAGGCGAAGCTCTGACGAGCATACACCTGAGTTCTCTGAGCTGTCCACTCTGCAGCATTGGCAGTGTGCTTCATGGCCAGCTGGTCACCGCTCGCAACAGACAGCACCCGCTCCAGCTGGTCCATCATGCCATCCCTGTGCACGCATCCGATCAAGGCTCTCGCAGGCTTTGGTTGCTACTTTGGCTACCTCGAACCCCACTGCGCCCTCGAGGTGCATTTGCAATCGTGTGCTAATGGCTGGATGCAACAGCAGCGTCACCAGGGGCAGACATACACTCACCCGAGGCCGTGGCGCATCTTCTCCAGCACGACGACCCAGACGTTGTCGCTTTTGAGGCGGGTCACAAAGTCGGACGCCTCCCGGATGATGTCCGGCGCCGTGAGCACGCCGAACAGGCCCACGACGCTGATGATGATCAAGAAGTACAGCAGCACCTGAAGTCATGTGCGGCGACAACCGTTGGCCGTTGCTTTTGGCACGTTGCCGCGGTTCAAAGCCGAGTTGTATGAGCTTCGGTAGAAAATGGCACCATGCTGTGTCGCCGCACGGTGGGCGACAGCCGGTCCAGGATCGGAGCGTGCTGCGCTGTCTGCACGAAGCCGTTGCCGATGAAAGCGATGATGAAGGTGCCCATGGCGATCCCGAAGAAGTCCCTCATCTGATAGGCTGAAAACACCACAATGCCCCAAATGGATACGCGCCGCCATGGCAGTTCCTGCATGATGATCAGCCAGTGTTGTGCTGTGAATTTCGTCTTTGATGCACGCAGACAACTTGGCTACCGCCAAACAACTGCCCTCTTTCCGGCACACGCAAAGAACCTGCCTGCAGGAACGCCATGAACTCATTGGTGTAGCGCTGCGAGGGGCTCACGACGCCATCCACCCCCAGATCCGACAGCGGCAGCGCGGCTGCATAGCCACCGCCTTCCGAGGCTGCAGATGCCGCACATGTGAGACGCTGGCTGTGCCTGTGGCAGGCTGCACAGTGCTGTCTACCCGCATGTGCAGCAGTCTGTTGGCCATCGAAGCATCTGTGCCGGCCGTGATGCGATCGCGGATGGCTCGAGGGACGCCTTCCTGACGCCGCTCTGGCTGGCACATGCAAAGTACATCTGTGGGCGCCTTTCAAATGCACCTGCATGCTGCCAAGAGGCATTGCTGCAGTCGGTGACCAATCTTTGGGATCTACACCAGCCAATGCATCACGTGACAGTCTGCGTGCAAGTGAGCTGCATGTTGCTGTGCAGGCGGCAATCGAAACGATCGCGCAGGATGTGCTGTGTGTTTTGCCTCGCTTCGTGCTGACTGCGACTGGGGACCAAGTGGTGGTGATCTTACCACCAGCAAGTACATTAGGAGGTGCATCGCACGATATTACCAGCGTCCATGCCATTCACAGAAGCAGTCATGTGTTGCAATTCGATAGAGTTATACAGGTTGATTCAAATCCGATCTGCTGAAGCTCGACGCTGTCATTCGGCTGGTGTGTTGCCGGCAGCTGGCATGTGCCTCCTGAGCCATGCTGCAGCTTGGACCCACTGCTCAAATTCCGTCTGTGGTCTGTCCAGCGCATGTGTGTCCTCCGGAAATACGATGGTCCTGGTCTCTGGCGCGCCCGCACCCCTTGCACGGAGCGCCCGCACGTACAGCTGCGCGTCCGTCATCGGCACCCTGCAGCATGCACAACAACACTTCTCCCGCCGTACTATATCGACAGAGCATGACCCCTGCTGCGGGCCTCCTCGACTCATATGAGCAGGAACCCTCTCAGACGGAGCTGAAGTCCGCAATCTTTGCACGCCTGGTCCGTCCCGCCTCGAAGGCAGAGGCTACGGCCAGGAGCTGCACACGGCTGCTGGGACAGGACGTCAATGAGCCGCGCGGGGCGGCAAGCAAACAGAGCCCAGCTCAGGGCGCTGCCCACCTGCGGTCCTTGGCACCCAGCAGGAAGAGGAGCGGCGCGGTGACCCTGTCCACGTGCGCGATGGGCGACACCGAGCGGAAGCGCTCCAGGTCCTCCGCCGTGGGCCGCGCCGCCATCCGTTTCCTGCCCTCCTAGGCAGCAGCAAGCAGCACAGCTGATCCGCGATGTCAGCCACCGCTCACCACCTCCTCAGAGCAGTCAACACCCTTTTGACTGCAACGACCCCTCCAGCAAAGGGAACGCACCCCCTGGGACTTGAGCCTGGCGGAACATAGCACCAGGCAGCATTGTAGCATGCTGCAGCAAAGTACGAACAGTAGGAGTCCACACCTCGGTGCCATAGGCCTCGATATAGCACCAGTCGGGGATGTCGCTGAGGTGGATCATGGCGCTCAGGTCCAGCACCGGGTTGCGCAGCACAGCAGCCGCAAACGCCTGCGCAAGGCCAACACACTCGACTGGGGCATCCGCATGAAGTGTGACACTGTACAGTTGAACCCCGTTTTAGCAAACATCTCAAGCGCTCATCACAGGCAGACCTACCAACAAACCACAATTCTGGACATCGTGCACTGTGATGCACGCCATAACAAGCAACAAAGCAAGCAGAAACAGCACGCAACAAGTCGCAAAAGGCAAGCAGGCCGGAAGCATATACAGTATGAAGCAAAAGGCACAAAGCACCTGCGGATGCTGCCCGACCAGGTGGCCTGCCAGAAAGCCGCCGTGACTGCCGCCCACTGCCGCCACACGCTTCGGATCTGCCCACCCTGTAACGTAAGAATAGCAGGCAGTGAGCCTCTGCGAAACGACTCCTGGTCTGTCTACATATCTACGTTTGACCTTGAGCGTCGTCAAACATGGGTACCAGTGTACCAGCAAGCAGGGAAGGCTGACCTTGTTTGATGGCTGCCTGAAGAGCCGTCATGCAGTCGGCCACATCATTGGTGCCTGCCCGGCCCGGCAGAGACTGAATGCTGTCCTCGCCATAGCCAGTGGATCCCCGGTAATTTGGCTGCAGGCAAGCGGCAGCAGCGTCACATCACCATCAACCTGGCTCGGGTTGGCAGAGGCTCGGTCTGTTTGCAGGTGGCTGTTTCCAAGTGCCCCGAGACGTCATCTAGTGCATATGCTGTATGCGGTTGCAGTAAGACTCACAACGATCACGATATAGCCCAGTGCCGCCAGGTATGCGACTGAAGAGATGTAGGACGCGACGTAGGCGGAGTGTGGGCCGCCGTGCAGGTACAGCAGCGCCGGCCCTGGGGTGGCGGCAGACCGCTGCCTCACGACCACCGCCTCGAAGCCGATGTCGCTGCCGCTGCCTTCTTGATGTGGCTCAAGCTGAGACATGCAGAACCAGAGCCTTGGTTAGGTGGCAAAGAGATGCAGTGGGTTGTGGAGTGGAAGCATGGCAGGGCAATTTATTGCTTGCACATGTGGTAGCAAAGCGTTAAATAGCGCCACGCACAGCGCGCCACACTTTGGGGGTGCGCACATGTGCGAAGCAGCCTGGCACACCTGCAGGGTGTCCACGGTGATGTCCTGCAGCGCAGCCTCGACCTTGGGGTCGAAGCCAACGTGGTCTGCTGCAGCCAGCAGGTCCCACTGCAGCGGCAGATTTGCGGGGTTCTCGTCATCGAGCTGCTGCGGCTGCTGTGCACGCGCCACGTGCAGCATGGGCGGCTGCGACGGGCGGCTGCGGAGGGCCACAAGCCAGCCGTTGTTGTTCTCCAGCAGCGTCCAGGCGGCCTCGTCTCGTGGTGATAGCCGCGAGGCACGACCGGACTTCGGGTCCACCGTGATGATTGCGCTGAGGCTGCGCCACTGCGTGTTTGCCAACAGCAGATCACCTGCGACGGGAAGATCAGGTGACCAGCTGATGCCTCAAGATACTCCAGGTGGGGGACGCACCAGGCTGCTTCCTGGCACCGCCACGTGAACCATGTTATGCAGGCTCTGCACAGCAGGCGTGTACCCATGAAGGGCCGCGCCGGGAGGCTGACGGTGTACAGCCCCGGGAAGTCGTCACGGCTGCGCGCCCGGGACACATTGGGCGCCGACACCGGGTGATGCACCACCGGCAGGACGTCGGTCACACCTGCTGCTGCTGCCTGCTGAGCCGCTTCCATGCTGTTTGCATCCTGCAGCCAATGTGGCAGCAACGCTGCAGCAATGCTTTAGTGATGAATTGATAGTAGACAGTGCTGATCTGACTGTACTCACAGCGGGTCAGTATTAAAGCTGGAACGATGGAAAGTGAGGGTGGGTATTTACCTTTGCCCACTGGAGCGAGTGGACTGAGGTGGTGCCGTTGTGCACGCCGCTCTCGCACGCCGACTGCTGGGACAGGAACACCAGGCGGCTGCTTCCGCCTTCCTGCTCTGACGGCTGGAAGCGGGGCGAAAATGCGCTCTGCAGCGACGCTGTCAGCTGCACCGCCTGCGCCTGCTGCTCCGCGCCAGCTGCTGCGTTGTCGCTGGGTGCATTGGCCGTGCTGCTGTCTGCGGGCGCCTCTTCCCCAGGCTGGGCACTGTTGACATCCATTGTGGCAGTGTTGCCCGGCAACTTGGGATGCTGCAGTTGAATGCTGTGTCAAATGCATGGCAGAGTGCAGCTAAGAACAGTATGCCACTCACGTTTCAATGGCTGCCGCCTGAGTGTCTGGCGAAGGCACCGCCCAAAGTGCGCAGGGGCGGTTGAAGCAGTAGACGATGCCTAAACGCTGCGGGAGCGTCGGGAAGTTGGGCGCGGTGTGCTCCCACGCCACAAATACCAGCGTATCACCTGCAGTGATGAAGGGCTATCACGTGGAGCTTGCGAGGTGGCTGCAACACACGTGCTAATAGGCAATGCTGTATGCCTGCGGCACAGTGCAGAAACGGCCACACATAGGCAACTGCATACAAGTGCTCACTTACCCTGCGGCGTCCAGACAGGCTGGCCTGCGGACGACTGTTGTGGCAGCCCGCTGACTGCGGCCACCCGCCAGGAGGCCAGGTCCAGGACGAACAGCGCCGGGGGTTTCTTCCCGGTGTTGAGCTCGCCCCAGTCCTCCTGCAGGGGTGGCCAGTGTGAGTATGCTGTACACCTCGAATGGACAGCACAGACGGGAGCTGAAGTTCCCTGAGAAACTCGGCATATCTGAACCGTGAGCCTTTCAGCAGCTGTGATGTTTGCACAAGCTGCAGATGCTGGCGGTGCTCGCCTCAAATGCGCCAATGCCGCGCCATGTTTTTGGTGCTGCGCCCGCTTCGCCGCCGGCTTTATCTTTGGCACTGCTGCCGCCGTCCTTCCCGACTTCGTCAGCCTTTGCAGCGTCGCCGGGCTTGGTGTTGCCCCACGATGGTGTCTGGCTGCCTGATGGGGCCTGCAGGCGGAAGCAGTCGGTAGCTGCTTTTGGTGCCTTTCAGTTTGTTCATGCACAACGACCACGGCACCACATAACTTGGCATGGTGGCTGTTGGCAGATTAGAGGGGCACCTCTGCTACATAGGCCAGGCGACCTTCGTCCGAAGTCCAGGCTGCGCCGCTGCCAAACCAGCCGTCGTTGTAAATGCTGCCATGCAGGGTCTTTGGTACCTGCGCAATACATGTTGCTCATGTTTGAGGCACTATTCGCTGCACTTGCATCTTGCTTGCTGAACATAGCTCCACAAACAAGCACCCTTTTCTGTTGTGTACCCCACCTGCAGCTCTTTCAGCAGGCGGCCGCCACCCCACACTTCCAGGGTTGCGCTCTTTCCCTCGCCTCCAGCCCGTACAATGAATGCCCGCTTCCCTGTGCCATCAGCGCTTCGTCATCAGCCGTCTGACGGCGTGCTTGCAGGCACAGGCGCCAATGCATGTATGGTTAACGACACAGGGGCTGATGCGCACCTGATGGCGAGACAGAGAGGAGCAATACATCCTTGAGCTCCAGCGGGAAGCTGGGCTGCAGGTCGTCGGCCGCGCTGAAGCCGTCCGGCAGGCTGAAGGTGGTCAGAAACTTGCGCTGCGCATTGGCGGCAACATTCCGCTGTGTGCTTTGCACCTGTACAACAATATTGCTCTGGACTGGGAGACCGGATGGTTGCATACTGTGGGCAGATGTGGTCCTCCATGGTGAGGCTTCGCGTGAATCTGTAGCAGGCATGCAATGTAGTAGAGCTACCGCATGGGGGTCTCTGCCCAACAACATAGCATCCCGCACATGCATGGCGCACCGTCAGCGTCGAGTTGCCTGCGCCAGCGCCATGCACCCAGGCGCCGCTGATCGTGGGGATCTCAGAGAATGCTTCCAGCAGAGCGGCCTCCTCCGTGACGCCCTCGGGATCGTCCTTCATGCTGGCAAATGCGCGCAGCTGGCGATGCGCAGGAACAATACGCTGAACACGCGCGTTTGGTGTCAGCCAATGCTGCTGTTGCTGATGCGATCGGGTACTAACCGAAGTTCTGTGCTGCAGAAAGTGCTGAAAAGGGTTGCGGGGTACAATGAGCAGGCTGAGCAAGGTTGATCTGGATGAGATCGCAAGATGCTTGACGAACGGAGCAGGCATCAAACGCGAGCTGCATGCAGGACACAGGGCCTGTACTCGTGCAAATGCAGGTGCGTTATTATGAGGCAATGGGCCACTAACATACAGCTGTTGCTGATCAATTTGCCGAATGGCATGCATGATGGATGCTGGATGCCACAGTGCGGTGGCAGATCTCTGAGCATCATGCAGCAGTTACATGTCAACAGCACACTGACCGGCAGGCATCACCCCTGTAAAAATCAGATGCAATGACAAGCAACTGCCTACATCTCCACATGCCCACACGCAGCCGCAGTGTCCGGGCAGCCCCCTGCAAGCCGCACTGGGCGGCGCATAGTCCACACTGATCAGTCGTGACCAATGTGACGTCACATGCAAGCACCTGCGCCACACGGTAAGTCAAGATACATGCCTGCCTGCCGACAAAACAGGTAGGACACATGCAAGTCGACAGGGTCCAGTCAGCAGCATAGATCACAGTGTCTACATCTGACATACCTGAAGTTGCTGCAGACGCTGGCTGTGGGCGACAAGCACAGCATTAGGGTCCCTGAGATACCTCAGCAGCCAGTCGTGGAGTCGTGTCCCTCTTGGCCCGTTGTGATGCCCGTGTTGAGTGGACCCTTCTGCAGGTGTCCACGGGCATCCTGCAATGCACGACCTGCTGACATGCAGCGACACTGTGCACTTGAGAGCACGCCGCGGCTGCGGCTGCCGCCGCTCCAACTGCAAGGGCACTCAGCGGCGGCCGCCCAGCATGTGGTCCCTGAACAGCTGGTGCTCCGAGTGGTGCTCCCCCTTGACCTGCAGGGAGGGCAGGGGCCGCTCTGCGCAAGCTTTGCTGCGCAGCTGCAAAGCAAGCCCGCTTGACGTACTGGCTCAGAATGTAAAGTGGGCGCGCCTCTCAGGCAGCCTACCTGGTCCTCGAAGCTCTTCTCGCCAAGCGCCTGCCGCTGCTCGTCGTCCATCGGCGGGCCCAGCCCCTCGACAACAAACACCGTCTCCAGCTGCAATGGGACGGACCACTCGTCGGCTGCTGAGGCATGACGTCGAGCAGAAACTTCTGCCGACATACACAGTCTTGACCCTGCGAATCAGAAACACACAGTGCACATGCCCGGCGACGTGCAGCCCAGCACCTGTTCGCGGGATGCGCCGCCCACTGAGAAGCCCGCCGCCTCATCCGCACCCTCATCCGCCCATCGGACGCGCTGCGCGCTGCCACCGCCCCCAGTGCTGAGGATGCCCTGCAGCAACGCACAAAGCCTCGTGAGCTTGTGGCTGGACACTGCAAAGCATGCAGTGCAGCTGGCAGAAAGCAGTGTTGCCGTGCAGGAGGAGCCTCTGTGGCTCAGGGATGTGTGGCCACTCACTCGCAGTGGTGCGCCACTGCGCTTGGTGGGCGCGGGTGTCCGGAAGGCTTCATCGTCCTCCTCAGCCACCGCCACATCCTGCTTCCGCTTCTTCTTGGCCGGCGTCACCTCCTCGTCGGCATCCCCCAGGCTGCCCCACCTGCTGTGCGCAAGCAGAGCCACCATGACCAGAGACAGTACAAACCTATGGTCGCCGTGTCCTGCCTCAAAAGATAAGCCGGCACACTGCACAGCTTGAACAGGGCGGGCTTGAGGACCGAGCGTCTGCATGTGCACATGGACATGCCAGCGCAGGTGCGCACCTGGTCGTGGCACCACCCAGCAGCGCTACCTGCTCATCATCGTCATCGTCCGACGAGCTGCCGCCACGGCTGCTGCTTCCACCCCGCTTCCTGCTGCCGCCCGGTGGCCTACTGGCAGGCGTCCGCTCCTCGTCGCTGCCGGCCTCCATATCGACCTCGTCGATGCTGTGCGCTGCCAGCGGCAGCGCCGGCTGCTGCTGCTGCTGTTGGGTGGCTGAGCTTGCAGGCTGCCCCGGCTCCTGGTCCGCTGGCTGCTCTGCGGCGGGCGGCGGCCCAAAGATACCCGACAGGTCCAGCTGCAGGCATGAGGGGGGTGCAAGTTGGCTGCAGCAGGGTCAGGAGAAGGACCACTGCTGGAAAAGCTCTTGTTTCAGTATGTTAACTAGTGTTTACATGGCAAGCAGCACCTGTGGAAAGGAGGGCTGGGGCTGATCCAGTTCTGCGATTGCCTTTTGAACATCCTCCAGGGTGCGCTTGTGCACATTCCGCTGGAAACACACCTGCAAGGTGGAAGAGGGATCATGTGAGCAACATCAAGCGCCTTGCAGCAGCAGGGGCAGCTGATGTGCCGACTGCTCCAATCGCCATGACGCCTAGCAGAATCTGGATCTGAGGCAGAAGTCATGTGGCGGAAGCATCCTACAGGTCAATGCCACTATGGGTGGCACCTGGGGATCCAGCTCCAGCGGCTGCCCAATGAAGACCTCGTAGCCGGCCTGCTGCCCGATGCGCCAGTACTCGCGCAGCTGGCCTGCCGCAAGCAGGGGGGCATCCACGAGCACACACCTGCAGGTGTGGCTGTCGAATCAGCAGTGCACTACTCTTAACATTTGTCTTTCTGATACCAACAGCAGGGGCACGATACACTGGATGCCATTGGCACAGCTGATATGCAAGGAAGTGAGATCTGCTACCAAAGCGTCACCGTGCAAACTACAACTCACTTAAATTTGCCATCATCCACCGTCTTGGTGTATGCCTTCAGCAGGCTGGCCTCATACGACTCTGCACCCAAACAGACGCACATGTTCACCATGCATTTCGTTCGGCAAAATTCGGCAAAAGACAGCCCTAAGGAGCGAATGTACTATTCACTTGCTTCTGACCACTGCTGAGAATGCAGGCTCCTCACCTTCCAGCTCCGCCTCATAGAGGTACTCCATCTCGGTGATCTTGCGCTTGCGCCCGGCACGCTTCTCATCATCCACCTCCCTCTCCACCTCCTACCATCAGATCACGACCGGCATCCCTGCTGACGTAGGCTGCTCCGCATGTCTTGCAGCGTGCCAATGCTTGCAGACTTCGGTTGCTCTGCTTTGGGGTATTTGACAGACATAATGGGTGCTGGACACTCACAACGACAAAGTAGTCGTCGATGGAGTGCACGCGGACAGTCTCTCCGGCGTCCTGCTCCAGCTGCCTGATGCGCCGGGCGGCGGCGCTCTTGCCGCTGCCCGGCGGCCCGCGCAGCAGCACCACGATGCGCGAAGGCCGGCTGGCGCGGCCCGGCGCCCAGAACAGCTCAGCTGCTGTGGCGATGCGCGGCGGCATGGCCTGCTGCGCCTTTTGCTGCGGGGGCGCAGCGCTGCAAGCACAAGCATGCCAGCTCAGCTTGCTTGCTACTGGAAAACACATCACAGCAGCAGGTGGCAGGAGGACACGGCAGACTGCAATGCAATGTACACACAGGCAGAAAAGGTTCTAACTGGATGCATTGCACAGGACCTGGAGCACACACCTGGTAGCAGCAGCAGCAGCATAGTGCATGGCAGCAGCACTGGTGGCAGGCTGCCAGGCGGCCGGCGCTGGCTGAGGCACCTGATGCTGCTGTGGCGGCTGGGCTGCCGCATATGGTGCATTGGCAGCGGGCCAGGCCGTCCCATAGGCATTATACTGTGGGTTCTGTGCTGTAGGTTGGTACGCCTGGGCATACGCTGCGGGCTGCTGGTATGGCTGCTGCCACTGCTGGTACTGCGGGTACTGATAAGCTCCACCCGGCGCTGCATACACACCATTCTGGGCGTACATGGCATGGCTGGGGTCCCAGGTGGGCTGCTGCACCCCCTGCTGCTGCCAGTACTGATGCTGGGGGTCGGCCGGCCACTGCTGCTGCGGCGGCTGCTGCTGCTGAGGAGGCGTGGGCCACTGCTGCTGCGGCCACTGGTGCTGCTGGGCAGCGTCTGGGGGCGGTTCCGCATCCGGCAGGGGCGGCTCATCCGGCGGTGGCACTGGAGGGGCAGTCTCATCAGGCAGCGGTGGCGTGGGACCGCTCTCGTAGGGTTGGGCAACAGCATCTGATGAGGGCTGAGCCTGCGGCCAGTCCGTTGGCCGCTGCAGCTGCGGCTGCCAGGCAGCACCACCCTGCATCGGTGGCGCCTGCCCTGCCGAAGCAGTTGCGGACGGCTGCTGGGGCTGGGGCGGCGGCGGCTGTGCACCAGTGGGGTGCTGAACCGTCTGAGTGGCGACTGGGAAGGTGCTGCCAGGGTGCGACACACCTGCCGGCTGCTGCTGCTGCTGGTGGTGGTAATACTGCTGCCAGGCTGGGTCGTGCGCCTGCCACTGTGTTGCAACCTGGCTGTAGCTGTGAGCAGAAGCCAGGGGTGCTGTTGCGGCTCCTTGACCTGCGTAGCCGTTGGCATGCGGAAAGCTCACATCGCCCTGCTGCTGCTCTGGCGGCATGACGGGCGGCTGGCTGCCATCAGCGCCTTGCATGCCGGCAAGCGCTGCTCCTCACCGCCTGCGCTGAGTCCTCCGTCGCGTCATTGTGGTCACTCCGATCACTGCCTCACCTGTGCAGCAGTAACTAACAGTGAACAACGCAGAGTCAGTTTTTCATGCAGGGACCATGCACCCAAAGGTCGGCTGCACAGCACAGGCCCTGGCCCTTGGGCCTTCTGTCCAAGCACCACCGTCGAAGAGCCCTCACCTTTTGGCTGAAGAGCAGGTACAAACTCGATCGCCCTACAGTAACTGCATTCACGGCCCTTGTTGGAGTCCCTCGATGCACAATGGTATGCCAATGCAGCGGACGCCTCGGCCTCCTGCCACGGAGTGAGTTTGATCAGAGTCGTTTGCAACCTACCACGTACCTCAAGGGCGTGAGGCAAGCTGTGCATAGGCAGTGCGCGACCAGACAACCAGCCAAAGTACGAAGCCAGGTGAGGTTTCCGACTGATATAGAAAGATTTACCATCTGAGACAGACTGATCTGATCCGCTGCGTCCGAAATAGCTCAGTCGCGCACTCACTCAGCTGTTGACCAGCCAAGAACCGTCACATAGGCGCCATGTCGGCGCTCGGGAGCATCTGCGGCCGCAGCTTGCCGCCACACACGTTGGTGCAACGTGATCGAGCGCTGCTCAGGTCACAACCGCATGCACGGCAGCGCTACAAAGCCGGCGTGCGCTGCGTAGGCTCAGAGCAGGGCTCTGCCCCCGAAGACCTTGGAGAGGGCGACGGCGGAGCGGCAAAGCAGACACCCAAAGTGCAGGAGACACCCAAGTCCGACACCCCACAGCTGCAAGCCCCCTCGACGGTGACGGGGCCCCGTGGAGCTGGGCAGGGGACGGAAGGCGGCAAAGGCAGCTCGCAGCTTGGCGATAACGCAGGCGTGCGCGAGGATGCGCCGGGCAGCTCGCCTGAGCTGGATGGCGCCGCTGAAGCACAGGCCACGCCGAAGGCGCAGGGCTCCGGCGCCAAGCAGCGAAGAAAGGTGGACACGTGATCCGCAGCACTCTAGCCGCAGCATAGCAGTGTTTGAGGATGTGTGCACGGGACTTGAGGATCGGCGCTGACGCTTATATGCACTGGTTGATCTACAGGTGCTATGTGTAAAATCGATGAAGCAGCAGCAATCTGCATGCATAGCATTCATCAGGCATACGCACAGAACACATGAACATTCCGAGGCATCCTTCGTTGTTCAATACTTGTTACATGCATGCGCGGCGCGTCTGGCGGCTACCGCACAGCTGCCATCGCTGCAGGCATGGCCCTACAACATGGCAGCAGCACCTGCACGACGCTGAAGCTGTGTCCCGCCAATGCACAGGGTGGCCTGCTGCCCCTGGAGAAGTCTGAGGCATCCAAGCGGGCTGCAGCGCGAGCCCAGAAGGAAAGGGCAGCCCTGGATTCGAGCCTGAAGCACGCCAATGTAACCGGCATCCTGGTGGTGGCAACGCTGACTGCCGGCACTATGGCCGTTTGCCAGGTGCTCAATTGTGGCGCCGCCAGTTTGTGCTGGTCGGGTATCCACCTCCCCGCTCGGCACTGTCATGCCGAACTCCCGCCGGTTGCCAAATCCGACTGGATCGGTGGGATATATGAGGACTTCAGAGCGGCTGCTGCTGCAGCTCAGTCGATCAGCGTTCGTTTGCACACTGTCAGGGTGGTAACTGCCTGCGACGCATTGCGCTCTGTGACCGCAGGTGGTGAATGCGGTGGTGGACAGCACCAAGAAGAACACCCGCGCCCGGTCTGCTTCGCCCCGCCGTGGCGAGCTGCTGGCAGATCAGACGGACCTTGCACGCCCTGACACCAGGCATGTATCATGTTGTGCCTATAGTCCGGCTTTACCAAAAGATATAGTTGCATTCGTGATTCAAGTGTCTGATGTCCACACAAGCAGACAGGCATCACATCTACAGGGTCATGTGACAAAATGCTGTCATTCCGCCTGCAGTATGCTGTGAGATACGAGCGGCTTTCATCGCGCCCTGCAGGCAGGATGCTGCAACGCCTGTGTCGCCGGTCCCAGTCCGCCAGCGCGGCGATCCGGCGGCGTACAACCGGGAGCGTGAGCTGGCGCAGCCCCTGCAGCCGACGCCTGCGGGGCAGGCTGGCAGCCCTGCAGCGGTGCCGCCGCAGTCGTCGGCGGTGAGCGGCGCTCAGCAGGGCGCCGGCAGCCTGACCGCAGACCTGCCGTCTGGCCAGCAGCAGGCGGAGAGCTTCAAGGTATGCAATGCATCTTGTGGTCATGATGGTGCATCATTGAGACCTGCAGATCTATTTCAGGCCATATGCAGGCTTGACGCCAGCAATCATGCAGCGTTGACCCATCGAATATCATCCATGTGTGCAGGAGTGGCAGCGCAACGTGTGGTCAGCGACAGAGCGGGCGACCCAGCAGAGTGCTGAGGCGGCTGAGTCCATTGGGCGCGACCTGGGGCAATGGGCCTCCAACCTTGGCCGTGCCTTCTCAGGTGCCCGTTTAGGGTCGCAGCCCACATGACAAACATCGCTGTGTACACTTGCATGTTGTTGTGGGTGCAGTTTGGCCATCTGCCCGAAAAGTTGTCCTGGCAGCGGGACTGTTTCCATCTCCAGACAACCATTCATCCCTGGCTCTCGAAAGTTTTGATCATAGTTGGACGTGCACCACACACCCCCAAACTGCAGGCGGCCTGGAGGAAACTCAGGACCTCGGCGAAGCGGCGCGCAGCCCATTTGCACAGGGCTCCAGGGTGAGGCTGCAATAGAAGGGGCGACAGTGGTGTACTGTTTTTAGGGCTTCAGCAACAGCTGCAACAGCAAGTGCAGCACATCGCCATGTTCGCCTCTCCTGCCGTGCAGCTGCAACAGCATTGCTCAGCACATGGGCGGTGTCCCCGAGCACATGCTTACCCTCTTGTGTGTTCACAGTCGGCTCCCGGGGTAGTGGTGGGACGCGAGTCCAGGGACACGATGTGGCGACGACCGATCGACCCTCCAAAGCTGAGGTGAGTCGCATGTTTTCAGCCCTCGTGCTACAAGCATGGACAACGCTTTTGGAGCACAGGTGTGCACTCCCAACTGCATGCTCATCATCTGGCAGACATCGCACGACACATCTGCGTTGCTGATATTTGCTGTTGATCCTGCTGGCTGCAGTATTGAGCGCAGCACGCAGCCGAAGGGGCTACAACAGCTGTCTGCCACTGATGAGGTGGGGCTGTCGATCTGTGCTGTGTGTGCATGAACCTGAGTGACATGCTGCTCCAATATGTCTCGTGCGTGTGCCACGCAAGCCAAAAATGTCACTTCTTTGCATACAGGCGGCAGCAGGCGCAAAGTCGGCAGTGCAGCGACTGTCTTCCTGGGCCGTCAGCACGCTCAGCGGCAGCGACAGCGATGCAGAGGATGGCGGTACCCCCGCAGTGACACCAGAGTCCCCGGCGCCTCAGAAAGCGGCCAAGCCACAGGACCAGCAGGCCGACATGAAGCCGCCCAGTGACTCAGACTTTGTCCGATCATTGAAGGAGGAGTCAGAGGAGACGCGGCCTCGGCCGCTGCCGCCGAAGCTGCCTGTCCCGCCCCCTTCCCCCGCGGAAGCAGTGAAGATTCAGGCAGAGAAGGAGCGGGCAGCAGCAGAATCAGCAGCAGCGGAGCAGCAGGCCCTGGCCTCCGCCAAGGTGCCATGCAATTGCTTGTGTGGCGGCGGTGTGCACGCCCGGGCACAGCCTGCATCTCTGCTTTGGCATTCACACCCTTTGACGATTGTGTATGTTATGAATTGCGCAGGAGCAGGAGCCAGCACCCCAGCCTGAATTGAAGCCCAAGCCACAGCCGCCAGCGTGGGCGCCATCCGAGGATGGTCTGCTGGCCAAGCGGCGCCGCGAGCAGCCCATGGAACGCAAGCCGCAGCTGCCGCCGGTGCCCGCTGCAACAGCGGGCGCTTTGGGCCCGGATGATGCACCTCCGGCCCTCGAGACCCCTGGCCAGGTGCTGTATGTATGTGAACCTGTGACAGCCCTATCACTAATAGACGGCAGCCCTGAGTCAGCCTACCAGCAGCATGCTGAGCATCTCTCGAGTATGGCAGCATGTACCTGCTCCAAGAGGCTCATGGGCCTGAGGTGGATGTCCTTGACATGCGCAGGATGTGGTCAAGCCGCCAGCGCTGTCACAGCCAGAGCTGCCAGCAGAGGCCAAGCCGCCCCTGCCACGGGAGGGGGCTCCAGAGGGCGCTTCGCCCGCTGAGGCAGCCGCAGCAGGCGCCAAGGAGCAGCAGGAGGTGCCAGCTGTTGTGCCAGGGACCCCTGCAATCATGCTGCGGGGCTGCTCTTGCATTCAGCACATGAGCCATGCCGCAAACCCAAACAACATCTCTTTCCAACCAACCCTATTGTTGAGTTGCCAGTTCTGTGTGCAACACTGACCAATGACTGAACGCAGAGCGAGGCGGAAGCACCCAAGCGGATCAGCCAGCAGGTGCAGCCGCCACCAGAGGGCGGAGAAGGCGACAAACAGAAGAGTGAGACAGATGGCACAGGTGATAGCTGTGATATTGTGCAGGTCCTGCTGCTGCACAAGCACCACGCCCATACTGTGGGCTGACCACGTCTTGAGATTGTTAGCGAACCTCAGCTCACGTCCATGCCACCTCATCTGGCTGGTCTTGAGTACATGTCAGCTGCATCTTTCTGCTGACAAGCTCCATGTACGTGTATTGGAGGGCAGCCTGCCCTCGTGGCCAATGGCACATTTTGATGGCATTGACCTCAGCGAAGCACACAGCGGATTGCATCCGGAAGGGAGGCCGTACTACTTCAGGCCGACAGGCCGTACTACTTGGGCCGTACTACTTTGCGCCGACGGTCGGGGCTGCTGACTGCAGGGGTCAAGTCCCCCAAAGCCGATGACGCGCTGCCGTGGGCGCGCAACAGGGCGCCGCTGCCGCCCCGCGAGGACTCCACACCGAAGCCAGAGCCGCCCGTGCAGCGCAGCCGCGAGCGCGACCCACTGCGCCCCCTTCCCAAGCCGAGCCCCGAGCAGGTGCAGCATGTGCTTACAGCACGCCTGCGTGCCACTGCAGTCCACACTCTGACTCACCTGCACTGCAGGGTTGCCTGCCCACGACTCGGACTCCCGGTCTTGCCCCTTGCCTGCGCATTAATTTTGCACTTGCCTGCGCATTGTGAGAGCAAATGCGATAGTGTGTGCACTGGGTGTCATGCTCCTCAAGAATGCTGCAGAGCATGCCCTTTGTCGAGCACAACTAGACAGACCAGCAGTGGAAAAATGCTGGCCAGCGTCGTTGTAGGTGACCTCTGTCCTGTGGCTCGACGCCTAGCTCATGTCCACATGGCATGTTGCTTTCCTGTGCAGGCTGGCGTCATCGCCTTCGATCCTGCAGCGGCAGAGGCGGCGGTGAAGGCTGACACAGCGAGCGCACTACCTGCAAAGCCGCCACAGGTGATGCGCTTACGGCTGCTTGAGCAACAGCCAGTAACAGCGCAGCAATGTAGTCGTGTCGGAGGTGCTCAGCCGCAAGTAATGCAGGCCTGAGGGGTCACTGAGGCCAACCTGTTGCTGTGCCTGCGCAGGATGCCAAGGCAGCACCAGATGCTGCCCAGCCAGCAGCAGAGGAGGTGTCAACAGGCGAGGCAGCCTCCAAGCAGCCAGAGGCAACGCCAGAGCAGCCGAAGGAGGCTTCCGAGAGTGAGCCAGCATCTGAGCAGCCGACGGCAGAGGAGACCGTTGCCATGCAGCCACCGGCGAGCTGGGCGGTCACCGAAGAGCTGGCTGCAGAGGACTCTGCCACCAAGCAGGCGCCGCCAAGCTGGGCAACCACAGAGGAGCCGGACGCAACCATGGCAGTCCCTGAGGATGCGGCTCCCAGCAGAGCGGCCTCAGAGGATGCGCCACGAAGTGGGGCAGGCTCGGAGCAGCCAGCGGCAGAGGACGCCGCCCAGCAGCCGCCGCCAAGCTGGGCAGTCACAGAAGAGCTGGCTGCTGAAGAGACGGCTCCAGAGCAGGCACCGCCGAGCTGGGCAGTGACAGAGGAGCCGGACCCAGCACTCGCAGTCCCTGAGGAGGCGGCCCCAAGCAGGGCAGCCTCGAAGCCAGATGTGACGCAGGAAGCTCCCAAGCAGCCGCCGCCAAGCGAAGCCACCTCACCGGCACCAGACGCAACAGTGGACTTCCCCGAGCAGCTGCTGCCAAGCGAGGCCAGCTCACAAGAGCCAGGCGCAAAACAGCAAGCTGCAAAGCAGCCGCTGCCAAGCGAAGCCACCTCACCAGCACCAGACGCAACAGTAGACTTCCCCGAGCAGCTGTTGCCAAGCGAGGCCGCCTCACAGGAGCCAGGCGCAAAACAGCAGCCTGCAGAGCAGCAGCCGCCAAGCGAAGCCACCTCACCAGCACCAGACGCAACAGTGGACTTCCCCGACCAACTGCTGCCAAGCGAGGCCAGCTCACAGGAGCCAGATGCAAAACAGCAGCCTGCAAAGCAGCCGACGCCAAGCGAAGCCACCTCACCAGCACCAGATGCAACAGTGGACTTCCCCGACCAACTGCTGCCCAGCGAGGCAAGCTCACAAGAACCAGATGCAAAACAGCAGCCTGCAAAGCAGCCGCCGCCAGATGAGGCCAGCTCACAGGAGCCAGACGCAGAAAGGGCAGAACTCGAGCAGGCACTGCCAGGCGGGGCGGCCCCAGAGCAGCCGGACTCAGCAATGGCAATCGCGACGGCTGCACTGCCCAGCGGCACACCTCCTAAGCAGGCGGATGCAGACCAAGAAGCCTCCAAGGAGCCGCCGCCAAAGCGTCAGCTGTCTGAGACGCGCGGCGCGTCCATAGGCGCCGGCTTTGGCGTGTCTGTCTATGACAAGGACAAGAGCACCACCGCTGGCAGGTCTGACTGTTGAACTGCAGCGTAGAGCAAGCTGGCTAATCTTGATGTGCTCAACGCTCACCTCACGACCCGCAAATGCACGTGAGCAGATTGCAGAGTCAATCACACGCATAGAGGCTGAGTGAACACTGGGTGCGTGTGTTGAGCAGGACTGGCGGTGGCAGCGCCTCCAGCAGTGGCGGTGGCGGCGCCAGCGGCGGCAGTGGCCATGGCGGTGGCGGCGGTGGAGACTCCTCGGGTGCAGGTGGATGTCTGCCCTTATACAGCTCAGTAGCATGTGATGCAAGCTGCAACTTGCGTACTGCTGCATGTCAAGGTGGTAGCTGAAGCAACACCGAAACCCTCCTGGCTAGCAGCTTGGGCATCGCTACTGCTCACAAGTGCACGAGCATTAACACTTTGTCGTTGGCAGCTGCAGGGGATGGTAGCGAGGGCGACGATGGCAGCCGCAGCTGGCAGCGCTGGCTTATGCTGGCGGCTGCGGCGGCGCTGGGGGCGGCTGTGGCAGTGGCGGCTTGGCGTCACGGCTCCCTGTCCGGCCTGTGGCAGTCTTCAGGTGCCGTGCGTACCACCCTGTGGTGCTTTTCCACGTTCAGCAAGGGGCGGCGCAGCCAAACATGGCGGCAAGCAGCAATGCTGGCGAGCACGCTGCGCTCGAGGGCCTCTTAGATGGGCGATCTGCTCTGTTGCAGGGTTGGCTGCGCGGATGAGTCTGGTGGCGGCAGCTGCGGTTGCGGCGGGGCTCTCTGCCGCAGACCCCTTGGCTGCAGGCGCTGCTGCAGGGGGTGCCGCTGTGGCCTGGGCAGCTCTCAAGCTGCAGGTGGGGCGTGTATCCCTGTAGGGTTTGCAGGGGTGTGCAGAGCAGCTGCGTAGGCTGTTGCACTGCCTTCAGATGAACGTGCAGTATACAACACAGCGGCACTGATGAGGCACCCGCACGATGCCAAGGGAGCGTCGGCAAGCTAACCAACTTGCAACTGTGGCTCCCTGCAGGGGCGTGGCGACGATGGCAACGGGAAGGAGGGCGGCGCTGATGCGTGGCCCAGTCAGCTGAAGCCCCTGTCTGGCAAGGTGCTGCAGGACGAGGGACTCAAGGATGATAAGCATGAGTGAGCGGTCGGTCCTATGCTGTGGCAATAGACTTTTGGCGGCTGGCAGTGGATCGAGATGAAGAAAGGTGCCCTTGCCAACGGCCATGTCCTTTTGTTTGCTGGCTGATGCCACTCCGAGTCGAGGCCAGGAACAGGAGCAGAAGCGATCGAGTGCACTGCGTGTTGATGACGAGTGTCCTCTTTGCTGCAGCACATACTTCTGTGCTCTGGGGTGTTAGTGTTTCTGAGGCCGGTGCGGCTATGGTGTGCAACGAATGCAATCTGCATACCTTGTTTGATCAGGGACTTCACCTGTGGGCATAGTGCAGTGGGGTTGTTGCCAGGTGTGGGTTCCAGTTCGCTTGTATACGGATGTTGAAGACTGTGATGGTTTACAGCAGTCTTTATGCAAGCGACACATGAGCTGAAGAGGGAGAATAAAGGCTGCATGAGATGGTGTGAGTGCTCAACCGACAAAACGACAATCCAACAGTCCGAGCTGACAGAAACGAAGTGGCGAGCAGAGGATGTGTGTATGATGGCAGCATTCCAAAACAAATCAGCAGCTGAACAGCAGTGTGCATGTGATGGCGGCGCGTGTTCACTAGAAGCGCTTCGATGTGCTGCTCTATACATCGTCGCCTCGTTGCAAGTCTCTGCCTTGAAACCAAATCAAAAACTCCTGTCTACTGGTGCTCAGCTGGGAAGCTGATGCTGTGCCGACTGTGCACGTGCAAAGTGCCTATCGTCTGGGGGTCTTGATCGTGCTGGTCGCTGACAGGCGGCCTTCTCCTGTAGGGCGAACATGTGCTACACCCTGAGGTTTCAGCGCCTGTCGCCCCAGCCCCAGGTGCCAGAGCCGCTGCCCCAGCCGTCATCGTCGCTCGATGAGTCGTCGTCATCGGTGGTCGCGGCCTTGGGCGGCGGCGGCCGTGCGGGCGGCGGCGGCGGCATGACCGGAGCAGGCGGGGCGGCGATGCAGCCGGTGGCGGACGGGGTGTTGGGCACCGCCGACACGGCATTACAGTTGGGGTTCTGCCAGTTGCAGTCGTAGCCCTTGAGCTTGCGGCCAGGGTTCTTGAGCTCCTCCATCGCCTCCTCATGCAGCAGGCGGCGGCGGCGGTCGCGGCCGTGCGTGTTCCAGCCGTTCCACACGTTGGAGTAGCGGTCGTCGTCATCGGACCTGTCGTCGTCGTCCCAGGAGCCTCCGCCAGCGGGCGCATCTGGGCAGTAGGCGCTGCCAGTTGCCTGCAGGTTACATAAGGCGGTATGTGAGCTGACCGGTACGAGTTCATGGCTTGACAGCGCTTCATTTAGGCACACGCAAGCACTCTGCCCTGAACCTTTGGCATCTCAGTGCCCTCGCTGCATGCGCTCTGTTCTCACCTGGAACTGGCCGCCAGAGCCATTGGGCACGCCCAGCTTGATACCGCAGGCATCATCCTTGTAGCCATATGACCCGTCCGTGCCATTGACCTGGAAAATAAGAGCAGCAGGGTGAGCAGCAGCATAGCAAGGGCAGCGAGGACATACGTTATGAGCTTGAGGAAGTTTGCATGTTTGAGATCTGCTGGAACCTGGTGCGCACCTCGAACGTGTAGTAGTTGTTCGAGTTCTGGGAATCCTGGCAGGTGCCCTTGAACCAGAAGCGGCCGGTGTTGTCGTTGGGGATGACGAAGTTGTCGAAGCTGACGGCCTTGGCAGAGTAGCCGGCGCCGGGGCAGCTGATGGTGAAGCTGGGCTTGTCGGTGTCCGCGTCGAAGCCGAAGGTCTGCAGCTTGCGGGCCTTGCCGGAGCCCCAGCCGCCGTTGCAGCCGCTGACGCGCTGCTTGGTGGTGGTGGCGGTAGACTTGGCCGCCGAGCTGTTGGTCAGGCCGGCGTTGCCGAGCGAGAAGGTGGCCGTGCACACGTCGCCGGTCGGCATCTTGATGTCGATGGCGCCCTGCACAGAGCCGCAGGTCGGCGGCACCTTGGGCGGCGGCGGCGCCGCGGCCCTGGGCGGCGGCGACTTCATGGGCGGGGGGCTGGGCACCACGGGCGGCGGCGGCGGCGGGCTCTTGGCGATCGCGGCCGAGGGGCAGGTGGTGACGGGCTTCGCGGCGTTGGACAGGCCGCTGCAGGCCGGCACGCCGGGGCCGCCCACACCGGTGCGCGAGCACAGGTTGGGCTGTTGGCAGGAGCCGGAAGCCAGGCTGGGCTGTGTGCCGCCCTTGAAGTTGTTGTTGAACGCCGTCAGGCACGCCGTGATGGTCTCAGCCGAGCTGAAGCCGTAGCTTGCTGCCGACGCACTGCCATCCAGCACCTGCTCACAGTGATCACAGTTCATCAACGTAAAACTCCTCAAGCAATCGGATGGCAGCGCCCCTGTGAAATGCAGCAGGATATCGTTTGCTTGTGGCACTAGTCAGGCGGGAGGCGGCATCTCACCAGGTTGGCGATGCTCAGCATGCAGCCGACGGTGTAGCCCTTGCAGTTGTTGTCGATGAAGTGCAGGTCCGTCATCGCCGGGCAGCCAACCGGGCCGAAGCTGCCGCCAGAGTTCGTGTTGTCGGGCTTGTTTGCGGTGCAGGTGCCAAACCCGGTGTTGATGGTTGCCGCCAGCAGCTGCTGCGTGTACGTGGGGAAGGAGCTGCCACAGGTGGATGCCGTGGAGTAGGTGGCGCTTGTGGTCAGCTTTGTCCATGGCCTGTTGCTGCCGCCCGAAGATGCAGTGAAGCAGTTTACGGAAGCGACGTTGGTGAACGTCAGCTGCTTGAGGTTGCCGCCGAGGGTGATCTGGTCGAAGCACTTGTCGAAGCGTGTGGCCAGGTAGCAGCAGCCGTTCTGCACGTCCGTGCATGTGCTGCTCTTCACATAGTGGTATGTGTAGGGCGAGTTGGTGCGGTAGCGGCAGTTGGCTGCAGGGGCAGCAGGGAACAGGGTTCAGCACGATGTCTGTTGGTCTTGGCACGAACTGGCAGACGCCAGACACTGGCAAGCACAATCACACACGACGGCACACGACACATGGTCTAGCATCGCAAAGTAATGCTATTGCGAAGATTACCTGGCGGTGGAGGGGCTGGTGGTGGGAATGGAGGTGGCGACTTGGAGTTGGGTGGCAGCGGCGGCGGGGACGGCGGCGGCGGCGGGCTCTTGGCCGGCGGCGGGCTTGGCGACGGCAGCGTGGGGCACACAAGCGACGGCGAAACGCCCACCAGGCCACAGGCCGGCGTGCCAATCACGGTGCTGGACTGTGTGCACATCTGCGCGTCCGTGACGCCAGCTGGCTGCTCGCCATCATCGTAGTTGGTGTTGTACCGGTCCAGGCAGTACGCGACGCCGGCACTGGTGGCATATGAGATGCTCATGCCGCCCGCCAGAAGGTCGCCGACCTGGATGAGGCAGGCGACGGGCTTGGCGAGACACTGGCGGTCGATGGGGACCAGCGTCCAGGGGCCGGGCAGCTCGTCGGGGCCGAAGCTGGCGCCATTAGCCAGTGTGCTGTTGGCAGAGCAGGAGGCGAACAGGACGTTCAGCTTGGCCGTCAGCAGCAGCCGGTAGTCCGGGCTGGGCGTCGACGCCATGTACTGCTGGATGCTGGCGGCAGTTGGGAAAGACTTGACGACCGGGGTGCCTGTTGTCATTGACCAGTATGCAATTCGTAGGAAGGCAGCAGCTTTGCAGTACAACTTTGAGCGCTTTGATGGGCATGGGCAGATAGGTATGGGCAGAAAGCTCACATCCGCCACCCAGAGTGCTCCAAAGAGACATCAGGGACTCTTGCAGCTGGAGTGGCACAGCAGCACACCCACCGATTGTCAGTCCTGAGGCGGCACTGCCTGCCTCAGTCAGGCAGGAGGCGTAGTTCTGCTTGAGGAAGCA
The DNA here is from genome assembly GCA_032358165.1 of Diplosphaera chodatii. Taxonomy (NCBI): domain Eukaryota; kingdom Viridiplantae; phylum Chlorophyta; class Trebouxiophyceae; order Prasiolales; family Stichococcaceae; genus Diplosphaera; species Diplosphaera chodatii. Next base: position 1,852,805 of record JAALGY010000021.1, read on the forward strand.
CGCCGTCGTCAGCGTGTTGGTGCATGTCGACGGCGGCGCGGTGGCATAGTCGTCAGATGTCTGCGTGCGGTATTGCGGCACACCAGCTGCAGCACCAGACAGCAGACATGTTGTCAGAACAGGACTCTGCATGATACTTGCAGCTGGATGAATCACACCAACCTGAAGCAGTGCTTATTGCTGTCGCGTCACTCATCACTTTTGGTGTGGCACCGTCATATGCAGGCTTGGCTCACTTGGCTTGGGCGAGGGTGGCGGCGGCTTCGAAGCCGGCGATGGCGGGTCGAAGCTGGGCGCTGGGTCGCCAGAGTACGCCGGGCTGTTGCAGTAGGCGGACGGCGGCACCGGCACATAGTTGCCCGTCACCAGCTTGCCATTGACATAGTTCCAGTAAAGGATGAGCGCGGAGTGGTTCCACGCCTGGAAGTACTGGACCTCAATGGGGTAGTTGCCGGCGGCGTAGCTGGTGGCGGAGCTGGTCGCGAAGGCCAGCACCTGGATTGCGTTGGACATGACCACCTGGGCGCCGTTGATCTTGACGATAGCCCCATCGTTCACGCCGATGCGGAACTGGTAGGAGCCGGCCACGGGCATGGTGATGGCGCCAATGTAGCGCAGTGCGAAGCTGGCCTGCGTCGTCAGCCCATTGTAGCCGTTGTCGAAGTTGCCCCAGCCGGGGCCGATGGTAGACACCGGGCCAGTGCACGGGTAGCTCGCCGGCTGGATGCTGGGTGGCGAGGATGAGGTGGAGTAGTCGCAGTCGCCAGAGTTGATGTCTGGTGAGGGCCACGTCAGGTCTGGGTCGGCGATCTGGTTTGACGTCAGCGGCAGCGGCGATGAGGAGTAGTTCTTGGCGAAGTAGGGGCCCCACTGCTGCACCGTCAGGGAGTTGCAGTTGGGCGGCGGCGGCCGTGCGGGGGGCGGCGGCGGCGATTTGGGCGCAGGCGGCGGTGGGCTCGGTGGCGGCGGGTCTGGCTGCGGCGGCGGGGGGCTGCTCTTGGGTGGTGGCGGCGGCCGTGGTGGCGGCGGCGGCCGTGCTGGTGGAGGCACGCCGCAATCGGCGATGGTACCCGGCAGCACATCCAGCGGCGCTGAGCCGTCGTCTCCGGCCGACACCGAGAAGGACTTGCCCCTCACCTGGCTGGTGCCAGAGTACAGCTTGAAGGTGAAGTCGCAGTTGCCAGGGTCGGCGTCCGCGTCACCGGTCAGGCTGAACCAGTAGCCGGTGGCGCCGGCGGAGGTGGCATTGCCAGTCAGCGCAAAGGCGCCGTCAGCGCCCGCCGTGAAGGTGTTCAGCTGCGTCATCACGATGTTGGCGTACATGTAGTTTAGCACCGTGACCTTGAGCGTCATGGTGCTGGTGCCTGCTGGCTTGATGGCCAGGTTCAGGTTGCTGACGCTCATGCCGTAGTTGAAGGTGGACACGAAGTTGGAGCCGTTGGTGGAGATGAGGTAGCAGTAGGCGGGCGGCGGCGGCGTGGTGGGTGGCGGCGTTGTTGGCGGCTGCACTGGTGGTGGCGATTTGGCGGCGCTGGGCGGTGGGCTGCTGGCGGTGGCTGGTGGCGGGGGAGGTGAGGCGGTGGGCGGCGGCGGCGGGGACTTCGGCGGCGGCGAGGCCATGCGCAGCTCTGGCGGTGGTGGCGGCGGGCTATTTGGCGGCGGAGGCGGGCTTGCTGCCGGCGGCGGCGTGCCGCAGACCGCAGTCGTGCCAGGGATCAGCCGAATTGGTGGCGAGGCTGCATCGCCGCCTTCGATTGCGAACGAGTACTGCGACTGCAGGCTGTTATCTGAAGCCTTGTACAGTGCAAAGGTGATGTCGTTGGCGGTTGGGTCGGTGCCTGCGCTGCCTGACATCGTGAACCAGTAGCCCGAGCTGCCTGACATCGTGGCATTGCCTGATAGGGAGTAGTCACCAGCGGCGGTTGCCTTGAACGTGTTGAGCTTTGTCATCGAGAAGTCCATGTATGTCGAGCCGCCAATGGTGACCTTGAGGGTCACCTTGCTGGTAGCAAGAGGCTTGATATCGATGACAAAGTATCCGAGGAATTTGTAGCCGCCGTCTGTGTAGCTGGCTGTGAACGTTGACCCGTTGGTCGACACGAGGTAGCACACGGTTGCAGGCGGTGGCGGCGGACGAACAGGCGGGCTTGGTGGTGGCCGTAGCGGAGGCGAGGGTGGCGGATTTGGTGGTGGTGACGGCGGTGGCAATGGTGGCGGAGATGGGGGCGGGCTTGGTGGTGGCGAAGGTGGTGGACGTGGGGGTGGGCTTGGTGGTGGTGATGGCGGGGGGCTCGGCGGAGGCGATGGTGGTGGAGATGGGGGCGGGCTTGGTGGCGGCCGTGGTGGAGGCGAAGGCGGCGGGCTTGGTGGTGGGCTGGGCGGTGGCGAGGGCGGCGGGCTCGGAGGAGGCGATGGTGGTGGACTCGGCGGCGGGCTAGGTGGTGGGCGGGGTGGAGGCGACGGTGGTGGGCTTGGCGGCGGTGAAGGCGGCGGTCCAGGCGGCGGCGAGGGCGGCGGCTGTGGAGGCGGGCTCGGGGGCGGCGACTGCGGTGGCGGTGACACAATCCTGAGCGCTGGCGGCTTGGGCGGCGGCCGGGCGTTGGTGTTGGGCATTGCACCGCACTGGAAGATGGGCACCGCTGTGGATCTAGAGTCTGCTGCGGTTGAGGTCAGCGATGCCGCCAGGTCGTTGTTGGTGACAAAGTCGACCTCCACCTGGTACCTGCCCTGTGGCAGCGTCACTGGAGCCGTCTGCGAGCTGCTGCCAATGATGGACAGCTTGGACGTCCCATTGACCAGCAGCTGGGCTGCAGCTGCAGTGCCGTTGGTGATGCCCAGCGTGAAGGTGTAGGAGCCCGTGGCAGGCACCTCGATGAAGTACAGGTACGCCAGCCCAAAGCTGGGGCTGCCGCAGCCCGACGAATCGGACAGGTCTGACCCACTGCCGCCAATGACGCCGCTGGAGCCGGCATCCGAGGGCAGCTGCGTCTGGCCATTGTACAGGCCAGCAGCTGGCAGCGCATCCGAGTAGTCGCAGTAGCTGTAGAAGTTGGCCTTGCCATCGCGTCTGTTGAGGCATGCAGGTGGCGGCGGCGGCGCAGGTGGCGGCGAGGGCGGGGGACTTGGCGGTGGTCGTGGTGGCGGGCTGGGCGGAGGTGAAGGCGGGGGGCTGGGCGGGGGCCTTGGAGGCGGTGACGGCGGCGGGCTTGGAGGTGGAGAGGGCGGTGGGCTGGGCGGTGGGCTAGGGGGCGGACTTGGTGGCGGGCTGGGTGGAGGCGAAGGTGGCGGCGATGGTGGTGGGCGAGGTGGAGGAGAGGGCGGCGGGCTGGGCGGTGGAGATGGCGGAGGGCTGGGCGGTGGGCTGGGTGGTGGCGAGGGCGGCGGCCTTGGCGGAGGCTTTGGCGGCGGGCTTGGCGGCGGCGAGGGCGGCGGGCGTGGTGGTGGCGAGGGTGGTGGGCTGGGTGGTGGGGACTTCTGTGTTGGGGAGCAGGTGTCTCCACTGCCGTCGCACTTGACAGTGTATGTGAAGGGCCCACAGCTGCTGCACACCTGGTTGTCGTTGTAGTATTGTGAGCAGCTGCTGTCTCGAACTGCGGCCGCTCCCTGGGGTGAGGAGAACTTGCCATCGTGGATGTAGATGGTAACATCGGTGTTGCAAGTGGCAGTCACAATCATTGCTGTTGTGTCATTGGCCACAGTTTCCCTGCAAGGAGCACACGCAAGCATGTGAGACAGCCCGGTGACGATATCAATGCATGACGCATGCATGTGATGGTCGCCACAGCCTGTCACTGGCAACACAAGCAGGTATCAAAGAACAATAGCACGAATCTCCAAGCATGGGCAGCTCATCGTCACTCACTCTTTGTCGCACACATCGTTGCCCGTTGCGTCGGTGTAGGACACGGTGAAGTAGCTGATGTCCTTGTTGAAAGTGTTGGTGACTGTGACACGTGAAGTCCCGTTGGTCGCAAAAGCTGCGCCACTGCTGCACACCGCTGCTGATGTTGCTGAGGCAGGGCAGGGATCCTTGCCGTTGCCGACCCTGCCGGTGCATATGCCCGGGGGTGGCTCCGGTGGCGGGCTGGGAGGCGGCGAAGGTGGGGGATCAGGCGGCGGTGAGGGTGGTGGGCTTGGTGGCGGCGAGGGTGGCGGTCTGGGAGGGGGACTGGGTGGCGGGCTGGGAGGCGGGCTGGGTGGTGGGCGAGGCGGAGGCGATGGTGGTGGGCTGGGCGGCGGTGAGGGCGGTGGGCTTGGTGGCGGCCGTGGTGGAGGCGACGGTGGCGGGCTTGGTGGTGGGCTGGGCGGTGGCGAGGGCGGCGGGCTCGGAGGAGGCGATGGTGGTGGCCTCGGCGGCGGGCTAGGTGGTGGGCGGGGTGGAGGCGACGGTGGCGGGCTTGGCGGCGGTGAAGGCGGTGGCCCAGGCGGCGGCGAGGGCGGCGGCTGCGGAGGCGGGCTCGGGGGTGGCGACTGCGGTGGTGGTGACACAATCCTGAGCGCTGGCGGCTTGGGCGGCGGCCGGGCGTTGGTGTTGGGCATTGCACCGCACTGGAAGATGGGCACCGTCGCAGACGAAGAGTCTGCTGCGGTTGAGGCCAGCGATGCCGCAAGGTCGTTGTTGGTGACAAAGTCGACCTCCACCTGGTATCTGCCCTGTGGCAGCGTCAGGGGAGCGCTCTTCGAGTCGCTGCCGCTGAAAGCCAGTCTGGTTGTTCCATTGACCAGCAGCTGGGCGGCAGCTGCAGTGCCGTTGGTGATGCCCAGCGTGAAGGTGTAGGAGCCCGTGGCAGGAACCTCGATGAAGTACAGGTACGCCAGCCCAAAGCTGGGGCTGCCGCAGCCTGACGAATCTGACAGGTCTGACCCACTGCCGCCAATGACGCCGCTGGAGCCGGCATCCGAGGGCAGCTGCGTCTGGCCATTGTACAGGCCAGCGGCCGGCAGGGAATCCGAGTAGTCGCAGTAGCTGTAGAAGTTGGCCTTGCCATCGCGTCTGTTGAGGCATGCAGGCGGCGGCGGCGGCGCAGGTGGCGGCGAGGGCGGGGGGCTTGGCGGTGGTCGTGGTGGCGGGCTGGGCGGAGGTGAAGGCGGTGGGCTGGGCGGGGGCCTCGGAGGCGGTGATGGTGGGGGCCTTGGCGGTGGTGAAGGCGGTGGGCTGGGTGGCGGGGAGGGTGGCGGACTTGGTGGCGGTGATGGCGGGGGACTTGGAGGCGGTGACGGCGGCGGGCTTGGAGGTGGAGAGGGCGGTGGGCTGGGCGGTGGCGAGGGTGGCGGGCTGGGTGGAGGCGACGGTGGCGGCGATGGTGGTGGGCGAGGTGGAGGAGATGGCGGAGGGCTGGGCGGTGGACTTGGTGGCGGCGAGGGTGGCGGCCTTGGCGGAGGCTTTGGTGGCGGGCTGGGCGGCGGCGAGGGTGGCGGGCGTGGCGGTGGGCTGGGTGGTGGGGACTTCTGTGGTGGGGAGCAGGTGTCTCCACTGCCGTCGCACTTGACAGTGTACGTGAAGGGCCCACAGCTGCTGCACACCTGGTTGTCGTTGTAGTATTTTGAGCAGCTGCTGTCCCGAACTGCGGCCGCTCCCTGGGGTGAGACGAAGTTGCCATCGTGGATGTAGATGGTAACATCGGTGTTGCAAGTGGCCGTCACAATCATCGCTGTTGTGTCATCGGCAACAGTTTCCCTGCAAGGAGCACACGCAAGCATGTGAGACAGCCTGGTGGCGATATCAATGCATGACGCATGCATGTGATGGTTGCCACAGCCTGCTACTGGCAACACAAGCAGGTATCAAGGAACAATAGCACGAATCTCCAAGCATGGGCAGCTCATTGTCACTCACTCTTTGTCGCACACATCGTTGCCCGTTGCGTCGGTGTAGGACACGGTGAAGTAGCTGATGGACTTGTTGAAAGTGTTGGTGACTGTGACGCGTGAAGTCCCGTTGGTCGCAAAGGCTGCGCCACTGCTGCACACCGCTGCTGGTGTTGCTGAGGCAGGGCAGGGCTGCTTGCCGTTACCATCCCTGCCGGTGCAGATGCCCGGGGGTGGCTCCGGCGGCGGGCTGGGAGGCGGCGAAGGTGGGGGATCAGGTGGCGGTGAGGGTGGTGGGCTTGGTGGCGGCGAGGGTGGCGGTCTGGGAGGGGGACTGGGAGGCGGGCTGGGAGGCGGGCTGGGTGGTGGGCGAGGCGGAGGCGATGGTGGTGGGCTGGGCGGCGGTGAGGGCGGTGGGCTTGGTGGCGGCCGTGGTGGAGGCGACGGTGGCGGGCTTGGTGGTGGGCTGGGTGGTGGGCTGGGCGGAGGGCTCGGAGGAGGCGATGGTGGTGGCCTCGGCGGCGGGCTAGGTGGTGGGCGGGGTGGAGGCGACGGTGGCGGGCTTGGCGGCGGTGAAGGCGGTGGCCCAGGCGGCGGCGAGGGCGGCGGCTGCGGAGGCGGGCTCGGGGGTGGCGACTGCGGTGGTGGTGACACAATCCTGAGCGCTGGCGGCTTGGGCGGCGGCCGGGCGTTGGTGTTGGGCATTGCACCGCACTGGAAGATGGGCACCGTCGCAGACGAAGAGTCTGCTGCGGTTGAGGCCAGCGATGCCGCAAGGTCGTTGTTGGTGACAAAGTCGACCTCCACCTGGTATCTGCCCTGTGGCAGCGTCAGGGGAGCGCTCTTCGAGTCGCTGCCGCTGAAAGCCAGTCTGGTTGTTCCATTGACCAGCAGCTGGGCGGCAGCTGCAGTGCCGTTGGTGATGCCCAGCGTGAAGGTGTAGGAGCCCGTGGCAGGAACCTCGATGAAGTACAGGTACGCCAGCCCAAAGCTGGGGCTGCCGCAGCCTGACGAATCTGACAGGTCTGACCCACTGCCGCCAATGACGCCGCTGGAGCCGGCATCCGAGGGCACCTGCGTCTGGCCATTGTACAGGCCAGCGGCCGGCAGGGAATCCGAGTAGTCGCAGTAGCTGTAGAAGTTGGCCTTGCCATCGCGTCTGTTGAGGCATGCAGGCGGCGGAGGCGGCGCAGGTGGCGGCGAGGGCAGGGGACTTGGCGGTGGTCGTGGTGGCGGGCTGGGCGGAGGTGAAGGCGGTGGGCTGGGCGGAGGTGAAGGCGGTGGGCTGGGCGGTGGGCTGGGAGGCGGCGACGGTGGTGGTTTGGGAGGCGGTGATGGCGGGGGGCTTGGCGGTGGTAACGGCGGAGGACCGGGTGGCGGTGAGGGTGGCGGACTAGGTGGCGGTGATGGCGGGGGACTTGGTGGTGGCGACGGCGGCGGGCTTGGAGGTGGAGAGGGCGGTGGGCTGGGCGGCGGCGAGGGTGGTGGACTAGGGGGTGGAGAGGGGGGAGGGCTTGGTGGCGGGCTGGGTGGAGGCGAAAGTGGCGGCGATGGTGGCGGGCGAGGTGGAGGGGAGGGCGGCGGGCTGGGTGGAGGAGTTGGCGGAGGGCTGGGCGGTGGGCTTGGTGGCGGCGAGGGTGGCGGCCTTGGAGGAGGCTTTGGCGGCGGGCTGGGCGGCGGCGAGGGCGGCGGGCGTGGTGGTGGCGAGGGCGGTGGGCTGGGTGGTGGGGACTTCTGTGGAGGGGAGCAGGTGTCTCCACTGCCGTCACACTCGACGGTGTATGTGAATGGCCCACAGCTGCTGCACACCTGGTTGTCGTTGTAGTATTTTGAGCAGCTGCTGTCGCGGACTGCAGCCGGCCCCATGGGTGAGGCGTAGTTGCCATCGTGAATATAGATGGTGACATCGGTGTTGCAACTGGCCGTCACCTTCATTGCTGTTGTGTCATCTGCAACAGTTTCCCTGCAAGGAGCACACGCAAGCATGTGAGACAGCCTGGTGGCGATAGCAATGCATGACGTGTGCATGTGATGGTCGCCACAGCCTGTTACTGGCATATAAGCAGGTATCAAGGAACAATAGCACGAGATCTCCAAGCATGGGCTCATTATCACTCACTCTTTGTCGCACACATCGTTGCCCGTTGCGTCGGTGTAGGACACGGTGAAGTAGCTGATGGACTTGTTGAAAGTGTTGGTAACTGTGACGATTGCAGTCCCATTGGTCGCAAAGGCCGCGCCACTGCTGCACACCGCTGCTGGTGTTGCTGAGGCGGGGCAGGGCTGCTTGCCGTTACCATCCCTGCCGGTGCAGATGCCCGGGGGTGGCTCCGGTGGCGGGCTGGGAGGCGGCGAAGGTGGGGGAGTAGGTGGCGGTGAGGGTGGTGGGCTTGGTGGCGGCGAGGGTGGCGGTCTGGGAGGGGGACTGGGAGGCGGGCTGGGAGGCGGGCTGGGTGGTGGGCGAGGCGGAGGCGATGGTGGTGGGCTGGGCGGCGGTGAGGGCGGTGGGCTTGGTGGCGGCCGTGGTGGAGGCGACGGTGGCGGGCTTGGTGGTGGGCTGGGTGGTGGCGAGGGCGGCGGGCTCGGAGGAGGCGATGGTGGTGGCCTCGGCGGTGGGCTAGGTGGTGGGCGGGGTGGAGGCGACGGTGGCGGGCTTGGCGGCGGTGAAGGCGGTGGCCCAGGCGGCGGCGAGGGCGGCGGCTGCGGAGGCGGGCTCGGGGGTGGCGACTGCGGTGGTGGTGACACAATCCTGAGCGCTGGCGGCTTGGGCGGCGGCCGGGCGTTGGTGTTGGGCATTGCACCGCACTGGAAGATGGGCACCGTCGCAGATGAAGAGTCTGCTGCGGTTGAGGCCAGCGATGCCGCAAGGTCGTTGTTGGTGACAAAGTCGACCTCCACCTGGTATCTGCCCTGTGGCAGCGTCACTGGAGCCGTCTGCGAGCTGCTGCCAGTGAAGGACAGCTTGGACGTCCCATTGACCAGCAGCTGGGCGGCAGCTGCAGTGCCGTTGGTGATGCCCAGCGTGAAGGTGTAGGAGCCCGTGGCAGGAACCTCGATGAAGTACAGGTACGCCAGCCCGAAGCTGGGGCTGCCGCAGCCTGACGAATCGGAAAGGTCTGACCCACTGCCGCCAATGACGCCGCTGGAGCCGGCATCCGAGGGCACCTGCGTCTGGCCATTGTACAGGCCGGCGGCCGGCAAGGAATCCGAGTAGTCGCAGTAGCTGTAGAAGTTGGCCTTGCCGTCGCGTCTGTTGAGGCATGCAGGCGGCGGAGGCGGCGCAGGTGGCGGCGAGGGCGGGGGGCTTGGCGGTGGCTGCGGAGGTGGGCTGGGCGGGGGTGCTGGTGGCGGGCTGGGCGGGGGTGAGGGCGGTGGGTTGGGTGGGGGTGAAGGTGGTGGGCTGGGCGGCGGTGAAGGCGGTGGGCTGGGCGGCGGGCTGGGAGGCGGCGATGGTGGTGGCCTTGGAGGCGGTGACGGTGGAGGGTTAGGTGGTGGTGAGGGAGGCGGCGAGGGTGGCGGGCTGGGCGGCGGTGAGGGTGGTGGGCTGGGTGGTGGACTAGGCGGGGGGTTGGGCGGTGGTGAGGGCGGGGGAGAGGGCGGGGGGCCTGGGGGTGGCGAGGGTGGGGGGCTTGGTGGCGGGCTGGGTGGTGGACTGGGCGGTGGGCTGGGCGGTGGGCTGGGCGGTGGACTTGGCGGTGGGCTGGGCGGTGGTGAGGGTGGGGGACTTGGTGGTGGGCCTGGTGGTGGAGAAGGTGGCGGGCTGGGTGGCGGCGAGGGGGGTGGACCTGGTGGCGGCGAGGGTGGTGGACTGGGCGGAGGGGAAGGTGGTGGTGACGGCGGAGGCGAAGGTGGTGGACTGGGCGGAGGCGAAGGTGGTGGTGATGGCGGTGGCGAAGGTGGTGGACTAGGCGGAGGCAAAGGTGGTGGACTCGGAGGTGGGCTCGGTGGTGGTGAGGGAGGCGGGCTGGGTGGTGGGCTCGGCGGCGGGAAAGGCGGCGGGCTGGGTGGTGGACTTGGGGGAGGTCCTGGTGGAGGTGAGGGCGGCGGACTTGGCGGCGGCGATGGCGGCGGCTGCGGCGGCGGGCTTGGTGGCGGGGAAGGTGGCGGTGAGGGCGGGGGACTGGGGGGCGGCGATGGTGGCGGGCTTGGTGGCGGTGAAGGCGGCGGGCTGGGTGGAGGCCCAGGCGGTGGCTGAGGAGGTGGGGAGGGCGGCGGGGCAGGAGGTGGAGACGGTGGCGGCGAAGGAGGTGGGCTAGGCGGTGGCAGGGGTGGTGGTGAAGGGGGAGGTGCAGGCGGCGGCGAGGGCGGCGGCTGCGGAGGCGGGCTGGGCGGAGGTGACTCAGGTGGTGGGGACACAATCCTGAGCGCTGGCGGCTTGGGCGGCGGCCGGGCGTTGGTGTTGGGCATTGCACCGCACTGGAAGATGGGCACCGTCGCAGACGAAGAGTCTGCTGCGGTTGAGGTCAGCGATGCCGCAAGGTCGTTGTTGGTGACAAAGTCGACCTCCACCTGGTATCTGCCCTGTGGCAGCGTCACTGGAGCCGTCTGCGAGCTGCTGCCAATGAAGGACAGCTTGGACGTCCCATTGACCAGCAACTGGGCGGCAGCTGCAGTGCCGTTGGTGATGCCCAGCGTGAAGGTGTAGGAGCCCGTGGCAGGAACCTCGATGAAGTACAGGTACGCCAGCCCAAAGCTGGGGCTGCCGCAGCCTGACGAATCGGAAAGGTCTGACCCACTGCCGCCAATGACGCCGCTGGAGCCGGCATCCGAGGGCACCTGCGTCTGGCCATTGTACAGGCCGGCGGCCGGCAAGGAATCCGAGTAGTCGCAGTAGCTGTAGAAGTTGGCCTTGCCATCGCGTCTGTTGAGGCATGCAGGCGGCGGAGGCGGCGCAGGTGGCGGTGAGGGCGGGGGGCTTGGCGGTGGCTGCGGAGGTGGGCTGGGCGGGGGTGCTGGTGGCGGGCTGGGCGGGGGTGAGGGCGGTGGGTTGGGTGGGGGTGAAGGCGGTGGGCTGGGCGGCGGGCTGGGAGGCGGCGATGGTGGTGGCCTTGGAGGCGGTGACGGTGGAGGGTTAGGTGGTGGTGAGGGAGGCGGCGAGGGTGGCGGGCTGGGCGGCGGTGAGGGTGGTGGGCTGGGTGGTGGACTAGGTGGGGGGTTTGGCGGTGGTGAGGGCGGGGGTGAGGGCGGGGGGCCTGGGGGTGGCGAGGGTGGGGGACTTGGTGGCGGGCTGGGTGGTGGACTGGGCGGTGGGCTGGGTGGTGGACTTGGCGGTGGGCTGGGCGGTGGTGAGGGTGGGGGACTTGGTGGTGGGCCTGGTGGTGGAGAAGGTGGCGGGCTGGGTGGCGGCGAGGGGGGTGGACCTGGTGGCGGCGAGGGTGGTGGACTGGGCGGAGGGGAAGGTGGTGGTGACGGCGGAGGCGAAGGTGGTGGACTGGGCGGAGGCGAAGGTGGTGGTGATGGCGGTGGCGAAGGTGGTGGACTAGGCGGAGGCAAAGGTGGTGGACTCGGAGGTGGGCTCGGTGGTGGTGAGGGAGGCGGGCTGGGTGGTGGGCTCGGCGGCGGGAAAGGCGGCGGGCTGGGTGGTGGACTTGGGGGAGGTCCTGGTGGAGGTGAGGGCGGCGGACTTGGCGGCGGCGATGGCGGCGGCTGCGGCGGCGGGCTTGGTGGCGGGGAAGGTGGCGGTGAGGGCGGGGGACTGGGGGGCGGCGATGGTGGCGGGCTTGGTGGCGGTGAAGGCGGCGGGCTGGGTGGAGGCCCAGGCGGTGGCTGAGGAGGTGGGGAGGGCGGCGGGGCAGGAGGTGGAGACGGTGGCGGCGAAGGAGGTGGGCTAGGCGGTGGCAGGGGTGGTGGTGAAGGGGGAGGTGCAGGCGGCGGCGAGGGCGGCGGCTGCGGAGGCGGGCTGGGCGGAGGTGACTCAGGTGGTGGGGACACAATCCTGAGCGCTGGCGGCTTGGGCGGCGGCCGGGCGTTGGTGTTGGGCATTGCACCGCACTGGAAGATGGGCACCGTCGCAGACGAAGAGTCTGCTGCGGTTGAGGTCAGCGATGCCGCAAGGTCGTTGTTGGTGACAAAGTCGACCTCCACCTGGTATCTGCCCTGTGGCAGCGTCACTGGAGCCGTCTGCGAGCTGCTGCCAATGAAGGACAGCTTGGACGTCCCATTGACCAGCAGCTGGGCGGCAGCTGCAGTGCCGTTGGTGATGCCCAGCGTGAAGGTGTAGGAGCCCGTGGCAGGAACCTCGATGAAGTACAGGTACGCCAGCCCAAAGCTGGGGCTGCCGCAGCCTGACGAATCGGAAAGGTCTGACCCACTGCCGCCAATGACGCCGCTGGAGCCGGCATCCGAGGGCACCTGCGTCTGGCCATTGTACAGGCCGGCGGCCGGCAAGGAATCCGAGTAGTCGCAGTAGCTGTAGAAGTTGGCCTTGCCGTCGCGTCTGTTGAGGCATGCAGGCGGCGGAGGCGGCGCAGGTGGCGGCGAGGGCGGGGGGCTTGGCGGTGGCTGCGGAGGTGGGCTGGGCGGGGGTGCTGGTGGCGGGCTGGGCGGGGGTGAGGGCGGTGGGTTGGGTGGGGGTGAAGGCGGTGGGCTGGGCGGCGGTGAAGGCGGTGGGCTGGGCGGCGGGCTGGGAGGCGGCGATGGTGGGGGCCTTGGAGGCGGTGACGGTGGAGGGTTAGGTGGTGGTGAGGGAGGCGGCGAGGGTGGCGGGCTGGGCGGCGGTGAGGGTGGTGGGCTGGGTGGTGGACTAGGTGGGGGGTTTGGCGGTGGTGAGGGCGGGGGTGAGGGCGGGGGGCCTGGGGGTGGCGAGGGTGGGGGACTTGGTGGCGGGCTGGGTGGTGGACTGGGCGGTGGGCTGGGTGGTGGACTTGGCGGTGGGCTGGGCGGTGGTGAGGGTGGAGGACTTGGTGGTGGGCCTGGTGGTGGAGAAGGTGGCGGGCTGGGTGGCGGCGAGGGGGGTGGACCTGGTGGCGGCGAGGGTGGTGGACTGGGCGGAGGGGAAGGTGGTGGTGACGGCGGAGGCGAAGGTGGTGGACTGGGCGGAGGCGAAGGTGGTGGTGATGGCGGTGGCGAAGGTGGTGGACTAGGCGGAGGCAAAGGTGGTGGACTCGGAGGTGGGCTCGGTGGTGGTGAGGGAGGCGGGCTGGGTGGTGGGCTCGGCGGCGGGAAAGGCGGCGGGCTGGGTGGTGGACTTGGGGGAGGTCCTGGTGGAGGTGAGGGCGGCGGACTTGGCGGCGGCGATGGCGGCGGCTGCGGCGGCGGGCTTGGTGGCGGGGAAGGTGGCGGTGAGGGCGGGGGACTGGGGGGCGGCGATGGTGGCGGGCTTGGTGGCGGTGAAGGCGGCGGGCTGGGTGGAGGCCCAGGCGGTGGCTGAGGAGGTGGGGAGGGCGGCGGGGCAGGAGGTGGAGACGGTGGCGGCGAAGGAGGTGGGCTAGGCGGTGGCAGGGGTGGTGGTGAAGGGGGAGGTGCAGGCGGCGGCGAGGGCGGCGGCTGCGGAGGCGGGCTGGGCGGAGGTGACTCAGGTGGTGGGGACACAATCCTGAGCGCTGGCGGCTTGGGCGGCGGCCGGGCGTTGGTGTTGGGCATTGCACCGCACTGGAAGATGGGCACCGTCGCAGACGAAGAGTCTGCTGCGGTTGAGGTCAGCGATGCCGACAGGTCATTGTTGGTGACAAAGTCGACCTCCACCTGGTATCTGCCCTGTGGCAGCGTCACTGGAGCCGTCTGCGAGCTGCTGCCAGTGAAGGACAGCTTGGACGTCCCATTGACCAGCAGCTGGGCGGCAGCTGCAGTGCCGTTGGTGATGCCCAGTGTAAAGGTGTAGGATCCCGTGGCAGGAACCTCGATGAAGTACAGGTATGCCAGCCCAAAGCTGGGGCTGCCGCAGCCTGACGAATCTGACAGGTCTGACCCACTGCCGCCAATGACGCCGCTGGAGCCGGCATCCGAGGGCACCTGCGTCTGGCCATTGTACAGGCCGGCGGCCGGCAAGGAATCCGAATAGTCGCAGTAGCTGTAGAAGTTGGCCTTGCCGTCGCGTCTGTTGAGGCATGCAGGCGGCGGAGGCGGCGCAGGTGGCGGCGAGGGCGGGGGGCTTGGCGGTGGCTGCGGAGGTGGGCTGGGCGGGGGTGCTGGTGGCGGGCTGGGCGGGGGTGAGGGCGGTGGGTAGGGTGGAGGTGAAGGCGGTGGGCTGGGCGGCGGTGAAGGTGGTGGGCTGGGCGGCGGGCTGGGAGGCGGCGATGGTGGGGGCCTTGGAGGCGGTGACGGTGGAGGGTTAGGTGGTGGTGAGGGAGGCGGCGAGGGTGGCGGGCTGGGCGGTGGTGAAGGTGGTGGACTGGGTGGTGGGGAGGGCGGGGGTGAGGGTGGCGGACCTGGTGGCGGCGACGGAGGAGGGCTGGGTGGCGGGCTTGGTGGATGACTTGGGGGCGGGCCAGGTGGCGGCGAAGGCGGCGGGTTGGGAGGTGGCGATGGCGGGGGTGAGGGCGGTGGCGATGGCGGGGGTGAGGGCGGTGGCGATGGTGGTGGGCTTGGGGGAGGCGATGGCGGGGGGCTAGGCGGTGGATTGGGAGGCGGTGAAGGAGGAGGCGATGGCGGGGGGCTCGGTGGCGGGTTGGGAGGCGGTGAAGGAGGGGGCAATGGCGGGGGGCTTGGCGGTGGGCTGGGCGGTGGGGAGGGTGGGGGGCTGGGGGGTGGATTTGGTGGTGGTGAAGGAGGCGGCGACGGCGGCGGGTGAGGAGGTGGCGACGGCGGCGGGCTGGGTGGTGGGCTTGGGGGCGGGGAAGGTGGGGGACTTGGTGGTGGCAAGGGTGGGGGCGAGGGCGGCGGTGATGGTGGCGGGCTGGGTGGTGGCGATGGAGGTGGTCCTGGTGGAGGGCTTGGCGGAGGGCTTGGAGGAGGAGACGGTGGTGGGGCAGGTGGTGGTGAGGGGGGTGGGCTTGGAGGTGGGCCAGGCGGCGGGCTTGGAGGCGGCAAGGGAGGGGGGCCCGGAGGCGGCTGTGGCGGCGGCGAGGGGGGAGGCGCGGGTGGGGGTTGTGGTGGCGGGCTGGGTGGCGGTGAACTTGGCGGCGGCGACATCACCCTCAGCGCAGGTGGCTTAGGCGGCGGGCGGGCATTCGTGTTGGGCATGGGGCCACACTGGAAGATGGGTGTCTTCGCATTACTTGTTTGATCAGTGACATAGCTGGTGAATGCTGCATCCACATCGTTGTTTGTGACGAAGTCAACCTCCACCAGATAGCGGCCCACGTCCAGTGTCTCCGTCAACGTCTTGGCATCACCACCAACGACTGAAAGCTTGGGGGTCGTGCTGTTGATGAGGAGCTGCGCCTTCACGTTGCTGCCGCCAGTAACCTCAAGATCGAAGGTGTACCCAGCAGAGGTGCTGACCTCGATGAAGTACAGGTATGCCAGCCCATAGCTGGGGCTGCCGCAGCCTGACAGGTCCACCAGATCAGACTTGCTGCCGCCAACAGCACTGCTGGCACCAGCATCCGAAGGTAGCTGAGCCTGGCCATTGTACAACCCACTGGCAGGCAGCGGGTCGGAGAAGTCGCAGTAGCTGTAGATGTTGGCCAGGCCATCTCGCCTGTTGTAGCAGGCAGGTGGTGGTGGCGGCGCAGGTGGAGGTGAGGGTGGTGGGCTGGGAGGCGGCACTGGCGGTGGGCTGGGTGGTGGTGACGGCGGCGGCGACGGCGGCGGGTTTGGAGGCGGCGAAGGCGGTGGGCTGGGAGGAGGGCTGGGAGGCGGTGAGGGTGGCGGTGAGGGAGGCGGGCTTGGAGGCGGTGATGGCGGCGGTGAGGGAGGTGGGCTGGGAGGCGGGCTTGGAGGCGGTGATGGCGGCGGTGAGGGGGGTGGGCTGGGAGGCGGTGATGGCGGCGGTGAGGGCGGCGGGCTGGGAGGCGGGCTTGGAGGCGGTGATGGCGGCGGGCTGGGAGGCGGGCTGGGTGGAGGCGAAGGTGGTGGTGCTGGTGGTGGGCTTGGTGGCGGACTGGGAGGCGGGTTGGGAGGCGGTGAAGGCGGTGGTGAAGGGGGAGGTGGGAATGGTGGTGGCGGGCTGGGCGGTGGGCTTGGCGGTGGGCCTGGTGGCGGTGATGGTGGTGGGCTCGGTGGCGGGCTGGGTGGTGGCGAAGGGGGTGGGCTTGGGGGTGGCGACGGTGGAGGAGAGGGCGGCGGGCTGGGCGGAGGCGATGGTGGCGGGTTGGGCGGGGGCGACGGTGGCGGGCTGGGTGGCGGGCTGGGTGGCGGCGATGGAGGCGGGCTGGGCGGTGGGCTAGGCGGTGGCGAGGGCGGTGGGCTGGGTGGTGGGCTGGGTGGTGGCGAGGGGGGCGGGCTGGGCGGTGGCGAGGGTGGTGGACTTGGTGGGGGAGATGGTGGAGGGCTTGGCGGCGGTGATGGCGGCGGGCTGGGGGGCGGTGAAGGAGGTGGTGAAGGTGGTGGCCCGGGTGGAGGCTGGGGTGGCGGACTTGGCGGAGGCTGGGGCGGCGGGCTGGGAGGAGGCTGGGGTGGCGGGCTGGGAGGTGGCGATGGCGGAGGAGCTGGTGGTGGCGATGGCGGGGGTGCGGGAGGTGGCGATGGCGGCGGTGCAGGAGGTGGGGATGGCGGAGGGTTGGGAGGCGGCTGGGGTGGCGGGCTGGGAGGCGGCCGCGGGGAAGGACCCGGTGGTGGACTCATGTCGTCCGGAGGTGGCATGTCGAGCATCCCTGGCGGTGGCGTGGCCTGGTCCAACTCTGGCGGCGGCTGCACATTTTGGGGTGCGGCAGGGGGTGCCATTTGGTCACGGAAGGAAGGCGGGGATGAGACTGTAGGACCCTCTGGTGGCATGGTATACTCTAGGATCACAGGTGGCTCTCCAGCAGCCGAGGGTGCGTCAGTGGGCGGGACGCCCGGCTCAGCGGTGGGCGCAGCAGGCGGCTGCCCCACACGTGGCTCCTCAGTTGGCGGCGCGCCAGGCTCAGCAGAGGGCGCTGCCGTGGGGGGCACGCCCGGCTCGGCAGAGGGCTCAGCGGTGGGGGGCACGCCG